>OZ010787.1:59431286-60070475 GCA_963932465.1 Maratus speciosus
CTCAACACACTTGATACCTAATATAATTAACCCTTTCCGGCGAGGAGTAATTCTGTTTATAAACTGATGAAATAATGGACTGACACCAGAATTTATAATCGAATTTATTAGAAAATACGAACTTTCTTATTTTCACGTATATTATTAAAATGAAATATTTAATTAAATATTCTTGGTGCCATTTGTCAGTTTTGGAATTAAAATTTGGTGTCCTATTGAGATGTAAAAAGATTAAATAGGGGGCGGCAAATTGAGAGAAAGTTTAAACTGGAATTATTTCAAATACTTTGACAATAAATAAGAATTCTTGACCTTTTTTTTTTTTTTTTTTTTTTTCTTTTGTGAGTGTCTGTGCAAATGTTTTGAAAACATTTGGTGAAGGTGGGTGTGGGGAATGGAGATATCGATAATTGTCAATCACTGATGGAGGTTTCTAACTGTCTAACCTCCACTTTATAAGTCAAAAGGCCTCTTTGCGGCTTGGAGTGACATTTCTAGTATCAACAGAACACCTCTGGGATGGGTCCCACTGCCTTTTGTAGCGTAGACCGGGAGTGCTACGCACGCATCTCTAACCACTAAATACCTCCGTTCAAATTTATTTATTTCAAAATTTATGTCCGGCATGGGTCCCGCTGCCTATATCTCTGTATAGCAAGCGTGCTGCGCACATGCTGGAAAATCTTAAGAGAATCGTAAGATGAGTCGAAAGAAAAAAATTCCGCAGAAATCAATCCCATGAAACCAGAAATAAAAATGTCCCTTGGCGGTGGAAGGTACTACTAAAAACTGTAAGACAATCGACAACCAAGTGGAATGAGCAATACCAAGTTGAAATTCAGTCCATAGAACCCGAGATAAGAATGCGCCCCCTGCACTGGAGGTGGAGATAAAAACTGCAAGGAAAACGTAATCTACATTGAATGAATCAATTCCCGCTGAAATCTGGCTCATAGAATCCGAGAAAAGAAAGCGCCGTTAATGTTCGATAATTGTGTGTAAAAGAACTCTATATTTTGGAAAACATACTTTTAAATGTAAAAAAAAGAGGAGAAACCCTTGTGGGCGAACTTTTAACTCATATCACGGGACTCTTGCTACAGAACACGCAATAAATCTTCGATTAAATTGATACAATGCTTTTAAATTAGGTTTTTAGAATTTGGAAACGTTTAATAATTAAATCGATTGTCCACATGTTGTATAATCTCTGATTCATCGATTTTCGGAAATTAAATGGATTGGTCGGCTGGAAAAAGATCTTTTTTTAGTTCGGTTTTTTAATGAATGTTTGCCCTGTATGGTTCTTTCTTCGAATTTTTGTACTGCTGCTATCAGTTTTTGAAAACATTAAGAAAAATTACCGACCGATTTTCAAAAATTTTATACGCATGTGTAAAAATTTATTCACTTGTGCTCTGAAATTTTCAAATCGATAGCTTAATTTTTCCTGATTAGAGAAAATCATTAATTTCTTCTATTTCGGCTGTGGGATCAGGTTCAGATGAGAACGCGATTTTGCCATCTTGTAAAAAAAAACAACAACAAAAAAAAACAACAAAAAAAACGCGTTTTGATAGTTTTTAAATAACATTCTCGGCTAATTATTAAAAAAAAAAAAAAAAATCTGAGCCTCATGTGCATCAGGACCTGCGTTGGGCTACTCTCACACAAATTTTCAGACTTCCACGTGCGGTAGATATTTCTAGCCATCCCCGTCACACAAACTCCGACACACAGATTGGTTTTACGCTGATTTTTGCGTTCTTAATTTTATATGAATATTTCTGTGTGATGGAGACTTCTGTGAACTAATGCAAAATGGATTTAACTGGAAAAACAAAAAGTAAAGATGTAATTTTTTCTTTATTGGAAATTCCACATTCTCATCAAATTGGCATAGCATAGCTGCCAGCCTTTACGCTTTTTTGCTACTACTAAAAATGTAATAGACATTCTCGCCTTGTTTTATCATGAGATTTCGACGATTAAATCAGTTAATATTTTCTGTAAAATTTTAGTGGTAGGAAGAAACCGTAAAAGTTGGCAGCTATGGCATTGTGAAAAGCCAAATAATAAAATGTAGGCGACCTATCCCCAAATTTTTCCTTCTTAAATCGTATAAAAAACAAAGTAGGACTTTTCAGTATTCCTAGTACGACCAGTACAAATGGATGTTTTCATCGTTTTAAAAGTTAAATATATTTGATATATACTTAATTTCAGTGCATATGCATTAGAGAAAACTATATCTATATCTATCCATGTAAGAAATAACTGGGAGATTAATGAGAGAAATGAATTTGACTCGGGAACTGCTTTGTGAGTGAACTCGTTTATTTCGTCGCTGCATCTTATAATAATGTCCGCCTGCACATGTCTCACGAGCCATTTACGTCAATTTCGGAACCTACATGGTCGTAATTTATGCAGCCATCTCTGGGCAAAATCTAATTTTTTTCGTGCGTGTTCTTGCTAATATGTTGGCGATATTTTCCGGCGGGGGGCGAATGTATCAATTTGGGTGAAACATTTAGTTTAATTGGTTAATTAGCTCTTGATTGACATGTGGTCAAAATCCGCCAAATTCCCAGGATTTGTGACGTACAAGGCTTTAACCACAAACGAAGGAGGATTGCCCAAACGTCACCATTTTCAATCTTAAGTTACTCTCTGAATTTAATGGTGACCACAATAAATGTTCAGCTGGGAAACAAAGTTACAAGGGGTAAGACGGATTTTAGAATATAAGATTTAAAGTTAGGAAAAAGAATTTAAAGATTTAAATTTAAATTTTTGAAATTTAATTTTAATTTTGAATTTTAAAAGGATTTTTATTCTTATCCTTTATATATATATATATATATATATATATACAGTCGTGGCCAAAAGTTTAGGACCACCGTGCAGAAACTAGCGTTTTTAAAATTGAAACCACTGATAACGTCATAAATCAAATCGATTTTCGTCAGATGGCGTCATTCCGTCTGACAGTGGAGTTACAGTATTCGCTTTTCGTTTGAACTTTGAGTAATAAATGTCGTAGACGCAATTTATTGTCTGGATCTTAAATTTCAGTGGTGGTCCTAAACTTATGGCTACGACTGTATATATAGTATGTATCTATAAGTATCTGATAATTGTCATGCGACTGCGCTCGCATTTATAACCGATTTACAAGGTGGCCATAATTAAACTGACGGTACTCAGAGTGTTCTGTAGCGCGATCTAATTGCGAGAATGGCGCCAAATTTTGTAGAAAGATTAAAACAAGACGGGGGACGAAGGACTCCGCAAAAAATAGTTCTAAAAATCACCGCCAGGGGAATATTTGGCGCTGTGTATTCGAAAAAGAGAGTTTCAAAAAAGAAGAATCAATACTGAAATAAAAGTACCGTTTATTTAGCACATCCAACTCAGGTTCGATGTGGCTGCCGTTTTTTGGACCACATATTGCATTCTGTGCACAGCATTTACAACAGCAGAGAATAAGGAGAATATTTACAGTTCAATTCAGGTAAAAGTGGGTCTCGTCTCTCCATAAGATTTTCCAGGGCCAAGCATCATCCAACTCCATTCTGGCAAGAAAAGTGAGAGCAAAAGTCAATCGCTTATCATGGTCGGTGTGACGTAACTCTTGTACACGGCTGATCTTGTAGGGATAGAAGTGAATAATCTTTCGTAGGATTTCCCATACCGTACAATAAGGCATAACCAGATTACGAGCAATTCCACGGGCGCTGGAAGTGGTAGCAATATTGGTTTGGTGCTCTGTCGACAATCGCCGTTGCCACTCCTTCGATCGTATCCTGTGATACTGTAAGTACAGTTTCGCAGGAGTTAACGCACGTGGCAGACTTCCGGTAAATTTGAACAGAAAATTTCTCTTTATTTAAAACTCCTTATACATGTAGATTTTAAGTCATTGCAAAAATACATATTCATTTTTACAGGTGGAAGTTTCCGGAAGTACTCAGGCTTTGCGTTTCTGCCATATTGTGACAACCTAAACAACCTCCTGTCACTGTCAGTGACAGAGATTATAATAACTGGGGGTAACTCCCACCAGTAAAAACGAACAGAAAATTTTGCCATATTTGTGAGAGAAATTTTGCATGAAAAAGGCTAAATTTTCAATTACAATTTACTGGTGGAAGTTTCCCCGGGTGCATTTAAAAACCGTTGGTTCGATGTAAGACACCATATGCACTACCTCCTCAGTTACTCCACTCGCAACTGATAGACACTACGTTACACATCTCCTTCTCTTAATGTATAACTCAATTGGAAAACTAATTTTGCAAGATTAATTTTCTTTGCACAATATTAAAAATTTTGTTATTTCTTTTTTCAATTAAAAATATTTTTATTTATGAAACATAAGTAAATTCTAAAAGAAGTAACAGTCTAGATTAATCAAAAGTTTCTTAACCCCTTAAGAATAGCTTAAAAGTACCTATTTTTTATTGCAGAAATTGAGTTATTATAAGATTTCTAAATAAAATATGCAATTAGTTGTATGTTTAAGGCAAAAAAAAAAAAAAAAAAAAAAAAAAAAAGATGTTATAGAACAAATTTACATTTACCAAAAGGCCACCATGCGGGTATTTTGCACCTTAATGTTAGTTTTACATCATACAAATTAATACGAATAAGATCCTTGTTTTTTTTTTAATTTTTACTACTTTACAAATGTTTACAAATAATATTAAAATAATATATATACATAAAATGTTGGCTACCAATTTAAATCAAATTACTTACAGAAATACTTGATTCATTAGAATAAATAATTTACTCGAACATAGATCGTACAAACCACACTTTTACGCAACTTTTCAAAGACTGCGTATGGAAATGCCAGTCAAATTTTTCTACTTTCAGAAGTCTTTTTCCGTTTTAAATCTTCTTCAGACCGGGAATATCACGGGAGCGATTAATAGACAACGACACCTCAGCCCATCATATTGACGGGAGCGAGAATTAAGGGATTAATCTGCGATCAAACTTTAGTCAGTTTTCGTCATTTCAAATATTTCTGGTTCCCTAGACAAAGCGATTATGAATTTTGATGTTTAAATATTAAATAAAAATTTTCGAATTTAGAAATAACGTTGTCAGATTCTTTAACCCCTTAACTGCGACATTTGTTTTCTTACAAAAAATTAAAAATGGGTCTGGACACCACTTTTTCCATACTAAAATATTTACCTCACTTAATCGAAAAATATCCGACAATCAATAAAGATAAATTAACAGTTACAAATTAGTGGTATCAAAATGATTTTAATAACGAAGCAAGCAAAGTGTTCTTGCCCGAATCCAGTTCGGGCCACACTGTTAAGGGGTTAAAAATTTCATGGCTTTATAACAGTTTCCAAAAAATAAGTTGTCCATAAGGGTTCAACCGCTTTTATCTTTTCAAAATAGAGTAAATATTTAGTAGTCTTTCTTTGGGACATTTTTAATTAAAATGCTGAAGTGTTTTAAAATACTTTAGTAGAATTTACGATATTAGTTAGTTTAAGAACGTATTTCATAAACTTTTGAACCATTCGTATAGTTAAGGAACGATGCGCAAAATTTCTTTGCATGTTCAATGCATTTGTTTTTTCGCGTGCAAAAAATTGTCTTGCACAAAGAAAAAAGAAACAATATCCATGAAGGAATTTTTTAAAAAAAGGTACGAAATGCATATCACTAAAATATAGCTCTAATTTGGTTATTTTGATAACATGTTTTTGGAAAAGACTGTTCTTTATTCTAGTGCTAAAAGTTTGCATATCACTATTTTAGAGCAAAAACCTTTGCCTTGATTTTTAGTGAAGTAAAATGTTTTGATCATAAATCTATAGCTAATCACAAAAAAATGAAAATTAATTTGTATTAACCCTTAAATGCGTGATTTTTTATTTTATTTCGAAAAAATTATATATGACACAGGAAAAATAATGAAAAAAATCAGAGATACATTTTTTCGTATAATACGTCAACCTTTTCTTATGTTGTACCATCTGCAATACAAGTAAAATCTAAAATATTGAAAATTAGTAAATATTTTAACATGAATCTAAATACCTTATTTTATATGAAGGGCTCACAAACATAGTATTCCAAGTCCATTTATCTCTAACGTGAATAATAACGCTTTAAAGTTCTTAATAAATAATGAATTCAGATCAAGTGATTTATACGGATTATATATGTCAATATTCAATTATAAGAATCATTTTTATAGTGCCCTACTTTTACAAATGACAAATTAATATGTCTATTGTAAATTTATGCGTTAAAAAAATGAGGACTTGGTCCAGTAGCGTTGGGAAATTTCCATGCGTAAATAAAGACTTGTTTATTATGATTACAAAAACTCTTGATTTTGATTTATATGTACTTATTCTACTTTTTACTCTAAATTAAACACAAATGCTGAAACATTCTACCACCATTTATCGCAAATCATTCACTGTACACAATATACTATCATTCTCATCATTATCATCATGATTTACTGTAGAGGAAGTAGCTTGAAGCCTGGTATTGACCTCTACTGGAAGATACTTTAAGTATACATGATGAAATGGCGGAATGTATGGCAGGAAATCAATCATATCTTTCTTTTTTTTTGGGGGGGGGGGGAAGTGATTGTTCTACGTTCCGCGTACAATCCCTAACAGCAAATAATCTTTGGCCGAACTTCCGCCGAAAGTCCTAACTCGACTATATTTCGTCCTGGCAATCTCATTTTCCGGGGTCGGCAGATATGATTTCTTGTCCGCAAGGCACATCACCTTTTGAGCATCGCAACTCGACTACAATTGAATCGTTTTTGAAGACTTTGCGTATTAGTTTTTACCCGACTGCCAAGAAGGGTTATGTGTTTGACGCGTATCTGGATAAGTGGATTTCTTTATACTCTCGAAACATCCCAACTGCTGGATGGATTTTAAACCTTTATCTACTGACGGTACTTATAAGTACCATTAAAATAACTTATTTAAAATTAATTTAATACATCCATTAGTTGTAATACATTTTATTGAAAACACATCTTTTTAACATCACTTTTTTGAAATAGAAAAATTCGCATTATTTAATAATATATTAATTAAGGCGAAAACAATAGGAATTTTACCACTTCAGAAAAGTGGTGCCAATCAAGAAATTTAAATTTAAAAAAAGTAGCCCACTGCTGTGCAGTGCTCTTAGAAAGAATGAAAAAATCCAACACCTTTTTTTTATATATATAAACATGTGTAATACATCATTGAAAAGATATAAATTTAAACTATTTAATGATATAAAAAGTAAAAATCGATATTTTGGTTGAATTTTGCTTACCCGGTCCCCTTAAAGTATAGTTGGAAAACTTGCTCCTGGCCATTTTTAGTAGGCTGGAAAACTTACCCCGCATACGGGGCACATTTTCCAACGTAGCATGGTTAGACTTAACTATTTTTTGTGAAAATGTATATTTAGTTTTTTGAAAAATAATTGTTTCAGTTTGTACAGAAAGGTTTAGGGAATAAAATGATATTCTGTAGATATCAAAATAGTTAAAAATAAAATTATAAAAAGTTGAAAAACTTGCCCCGGTCTCCCCTACAGTATCGATGATTGCTGGAAATGCATTTTGAATTATATTATGTGCTTTTATGTTTCATTATACGAGTATTTATGCATACTATATGGTGTTTGTAAATGCTATAATTCATATACGGGGCTACACAAAACAATACGTAATGGTTACTGGGTATGATTGCAAATTGCTTAAAGGTAGTTTTTAAATAAGTAATGCATTTTTACTCTGAACTACATTTAGTTTACTAAGAAATGTTTGTAGAATATAGATAAAATGATATACAGGGTCACGCAAAGAATTGGATACATGGCCGTCTATAAATGATATTTTTTGCAAATGTGATTTCAGTAGTTTTAAAAGTGTTTTACTTTGAATTAAACTTTAGCTAAGTAGTGGCGTGTAATAAAGGTACTAGGTTAATAGAGGGTTGTACAAAAGTATACAAGTATGCTTTCATCTATTAGTATAAATTTTTGAAAGAGAAATTTCAACGTGTTATGTGTTTTCTTACTAAACTAAATTTCCCCTTTATATAGTATATGTATCAACTTACAGATCAAATACAGGGCTGTTCAAAGTAATTGGAATACTTATTTGCTATAAAAGGTAACTGCTCAAATCAGTTTTTCAAATATTTTATGCGTTTTCTAAAATGTTTACTTAGTTCTCTTATATACCTTATTTCCCTAAATAACCATGTTTTGTTAAAGCATTCAGAAAGGGTTGGAAAGGGTTTCATAATCTATGCTTAACGCATGATTTTTCTTACTTGTTGTAGTTTACAGAGGAAAATATCCCTATTTAACACTATTTACTATTTGAATTAAAAGAACTTTCATACATTTTAATTATACAATTTTTGCATCTTACAATGTAAAATATTCTCATTTAACATTGTGTCCTAACGGTGAAAATCATCATTCGAAACTTTTCATTATACTTTGGTTTTGTATGAAAAAAATATAATAGTTTTCTCTTGCTTTTAATATCTAAATAATTATTAAAAAAAAATAAAATCTTTTTTTTTCTTTAAACGGTATGAAATTAAATTTTTCACCATCTGAAGAAAAAAGATGATCTACTTCTTTATAATACAATTTATATAGTAACACTATCTGAATGATTTCCAAATAAATTAATTATTAAATCAGAAATGTCTAATTCATAATGAACCAAATACATTTAGAGCAAATAGTTTGTTTCTGTAATAGTCTAAATTGCATATATTATGATATAGTATAAATTTCATATATTATGATGTAATATAAATTTCAGATATTATAATTTTCAATTTATTTATCTAAATCAACAAAACATCAAATGTCTCTAACCTTTTATCTAAGTATAATTTTAACTACGAATGTTTATAAGTAATTATTAAAAAAAAGAAACAATAAAAGAATATATATGCTTTAAAATTGTTAGTTTGCTTTTACACTAATTGCCTTGCTGTCTGTAAATTTTAAAGAGATTTAAGCTTACTGATTTGCGAATAATTATTTATTGTCTCCAAAGGACATTTCTTGGAAAGAATTTTTCTCCTTGTATTCCTTCGGCTGTCCGTTTACAGATGATGTCCTTCAAACGTGAAAAAGCATTTTGATCGGCAGTGAGATTAGATATTGCAGGCGATTGGAGGGTTTTATTCAGGTGACACACATCCCCTGTCATCACTGCAGGATGGATCGTTAATGCGAAAACAAACAATTAAACCCCAGTAAAAGGATTCAATTTTCATTACTTTCTGATTACGGTCTAATTACATACATACGAATATTTTGCCGATTAATTGACTTCTAATAATAATCCAATTTCCTGCCGACGTTTGCAATCGACATTATCTAGATAAATCGCTAGATTTTGTTCAGACGATATTGTGTCAAGCCTTCAATTCAACTACCTTTCATTTACCGATAATTCTGGTATTATGCCGAAATTTAGCCGATATCTCATGCTATTGGGGATGCATCTTGAGTGACATTTGACAAAGAAAATAACTTGCTCCCACGAGCCCACTTTTCCAAATTTATTTTGCGAAAAGGTTGATCCTAATTGAGAGTTTCTTTGAACAGTAACATGGAGGGAGAACCTCTCACAACTCGCAGCCATCTAATATCCATCCAACTATAACAAGCTCCCTCGATATCCTTCTTTCTCTTTGTGATACATTGTTCCAAATCTGTAGTAGAAACAGAGTCGGAACTCTTAATTTCAGTGACATCGAATTTAGGACCTTTACTCTTTGCATTCATAATAGTTACCTTCCAGTCTATGGGAACATAGATGTATTATTTCTTGCGACTTGCTGCTCCGATCAGACCAAATTCTGCGTCATTCAGAAGGAAAGAGTGGCCGGACTCAATAATTACCGTCTCAATACTCAAGGCCTTCAGACTGATTTCGTGACGTAGCAAATGAAGATTAACCCCTTGAAGGGCAAGCAATTGCGTTTGTGCAATGCTATCGCCACTTATCGTACACCGCCCCTCAAGAGGTTAAGGGGCGGCGGTATATATTATGTACCACCTACGATTAATCAGGATTTGCACCAGAAAAATTTTAGGAAATTTTAGTTTTCTGACTTTAGTGGAGAAAAGTCGTAAAATTGCTTTTCCTTATTTTGAAATAAAATTTTTCTAAATTTTCGGTGGGAATTAAGCATTACACAAACGCAATTGATTGCCCTTCAAGGGCAAATCTTCATTTGGTACGTCACGAAATCAGTCCGGAGGCCTTGAGTATTGAGACGGTAATGACTCAATTAACACTGCTGTTATGGTTTTACTATTAACTAGTTTCAACAGCGTAAGAGACATTTTGATGTTCCTATTCCACCATGATGTTCCTATTCCATTTTGATGTTCCTATTCCTATGGCCACCACAGGCATCAGAATATAGAATAATTTTTTATATATATTTAGAGGTTTTCTCTCTTAGGTGTCTTGGACCTGTAATTGGCAGCTTGAAGTGTAAATTGAATTTTGTGTTGAAGACTTTGTAGTAGAATTTTTCTTTCACGTGAGTCATTCTTTGTTGTACATTCCTCTCTAGGCCAACGATCGAACTATGTGTTTAGAGCACAGCTGCCAACTCTCTATTTTGTTGCACAAAAATGTAATAGAAATTTGTGCCTTATTTAATAGACACAGTACGGCGATTTAAAAAGGCAAAATTTACTACAAAATCTTTTTGCTACAAAAAAGCGTAAGATGTAGCTATGGTTTAGAGTTATTTTTCATTGTAATGATTTTTTTTAATATAAACGCTGTTGGTATGCTTACTGTGATGAGGGGGTGGGGGTAATCAAAAACAATATTACTTGAATACATTAAAATCATTCACAGCGTGTTTCCCTACGTGTTTCCTTTTTAACCCTTAAACGCGCGATTTTTTTATTTTGTTTTGAAAAAATTATATGTGATTCTCTGAAAGGTTTATTACACAAGAAAATTGATGAAAAAAACCCAGAGATACATTTTTCATATAATACGGCATTTTTTTCTTCTGTCGCACATCTGCAATACATGTAAAAACTACCCAGCAAAGAAGGAATTGCTGGCCATCAGCAAGATATGTGCTGGCAATGATGGAGAAGTGCTGGCTAATGGTCCACCACTGAATGACCACTGCTGGACAGCTTCAGTCAACTTTGCTGTTGGAAATCATCAGATAAAATTCTGGAGGACATCCGTTTTATCTCATGCACTGGCACACCACTACATAGAAGTGCACGAACTTTTGCAATATTATTGCTGGGAACCCTTACACTAGGTGGCGTTGCGAATATAGATGACATTGAGTATTTAAACACAAATCTGAAATGAATATCTTAAAACAATTTAAGCTGTGAAGTTAATTTTTTTAACTGTAAATAATATAGCACCTCTGCCACCAACAAAATAAATAAGTAAACGAATAAATAAACAAGTAAACGAATAAATAAATAAATTCTTTATTTCAACGCACTTTTTTTTAATCCTTAAATCTGGTCAGGGCTCGCAGCGTTCCTAAAATTTTCGCACTTTCCTACCACTATTTTAAAACGATAATCTTTATTGTATAATTCTATTACAGATGTTAAAGGAATCTACCACGAAGAATTCTTATTTAAAATACTGGTAGCAAAGTGCGAAAATTTTAGGAAAGCTGCGAGCCCTGTCTGGTTTTACTAAGTTACAAAGGATTTCGGTTTTCATAATTTACACAGTTCAGAATCAATAATAAAAAAAAGCGTATAAAATACATAGGATTTCTATACAATACAATAATTTCTATACCAGTTTAATGATTGTGAACGTAAATCACAAAACAAAGAAACTTGAAATAGTGGAATAAGATCTTGAAAGCTACGAGTGGTCGTAGCATACGCTGAAAGTACTTGTTCATGTCCGATCACGAAACCCAGCAGCATCGAGCGCGGTTAGTACTTGGGCGGGTGATCACATGGAAACCGCTGCAAGTTCAAATATTTCTATAGACATTTCTACTGTAGTTCTTGGTGAAACTAGCTTATAGAAAAAAGAGCCGTAATACTTCGTTTTTTTATAGAATTCTATAAGAAATTTTTGTAAGGGAAAGTGCTGGGCCAGCAAAGGAATAGCAGTGGGATAGGTGCTAGCCCTGCATGAAAAATGTCGGATTGAAGTAATGTGATGGCATACCAATTCTGGCCTGCTGTTGGCCATCACTTATGGGCCAGCTGCATTCCGTACGGACACTTTTAGACAGGTTTAAGAAATGGCACCATTGCACTTTACCGCTGATGTCAGTGCAGATTGCCACCTTTTTTACAGCTGATGGCCCACTGCTTCTTTCTTTGCTGGGTACTATCGTGTGGATGTTTTACGCTAAAATATTGCAAATTAGTAAATATTTTACTAAATATGTGTCTAAATATCTTATTTTATATAATTATTTATTTTATAAAACTTAACCTTTAACACTTGAATTCCCATGATAGAATACGTTCTAGAAATTACGTAGTTCAGAGAATCTGACTTTACACCAGAAAGTTTCAATAGTTAATTTTGCTTTATTTAAATACGGAATGTCTGGTATTAATTAAAGCAAATATTGTTATTTTAATTTTCTGGTGTGAATTAGGTATATACGAATAAAAGAATCTATTAAATTCAAAACACTGTTGTTTGCATATATGCAAAGCTGCGCGCTAAAGGGTTAACAGTAGAACGACCATAGCGGTCATTTTGACCGCTACCAAAGCTATTTCGATTCGAACCACAAATTTCTTTATAAAATGTGTAAAATATGTTCCACCGAGAAATATCTTAAATAAATAAGTTAAAAAAAATTCTGGTGTAAAATAATTTTATAACACTTGAGTAAAATTTCCGGTCGTTCTGGTGTTAAAATAAAGAGTTATAAAAAGAATCATAAATAATCTGTACGTATTTTTATATTCACTTTCTTTTTAAACACTTTGAAATGTGTTTATGACTTCGGTTTGTCTATCTGCCACCTGTCTGTCCGTGCTCTACTTCGCGTAAATATAGTCGGATCGCCATGAAATTGATGTATGTTATTGGTATTCACTATGGCATGTTAGGCACTGGAAATGAAGCTTGTATCAGTTAGACCTTTACAGGGTACATTAGAAAGGTACAGGTGTAACATTCAAAATAGTTCTGCTAGATTACGGCCTAGTCCGACCAGTGGCCGAGAGGTTCTGCTCTCGAAGCTGGTAGACGGGAGGTGCTGAGTTCGAACCCAATCGCGCCCGTCGGCCTAATCTTTCCTAGTTTTCGTGTTTTTTTTCGGACTGTGGATTTCCATACGTTAATACGGGTTAGGTTCCCTTAGATGAACCCCCATGGAGGGCATCCCTCCCCCCTTTGGGCTTATATCTCTCGTGTTGATAATTGGCCGTCATAAACACAACCAACTTACATTACGTCCTATGAGGAAAAATCGCTTGCGGAGATTTTTAATAATGTTTCAGAATTTCAAACTCATTGAAATTTATATATATCTATGAAGTTCACTACAAGATGCCTACTATAAGATATGGTATGGGTAGCATTCATCGTTTATTTACAGGGACACTCAAAAGAATTGCATTACATTACGGTCTACGGGGTAAAAATCGCTAGCGGTGTATTTTATTCATATTGCACTATTTCAAACATATTGGAATTGATATACATCTCTGAGGTGCACTGCAAGATATTTACTAAAAAATATAATGTGCACGCATTCATCATTGATATAAAGGGACACGCATAATAATTCGAGTACAGTACTCTCTTTGAACAATAATTGCTGGAAGTACATTTTCTTTTGTGGCATGCGTTTTTAAATAATTTTTTTTTTAAATATTTCTTAGTGGGTTTAAATTCTACACATTCCATACAGGGTTGCACAAAACATCTGAAGTACATTTCCGTTTACAGAGGGAAATTGCTGAAAGGGATTTTTAACTGTGATATGCGTTTTCTAATTAAACTAAATTTTTGCATACTATATATTATATGATAAATCTATAGTTCATATACAAGGTTGTGCAAAAAATTCAGGTTTGTTTGTTTACTTTTGATGGGAATTCATGAAATTGTGTTTTCAAATGTGTTAATGTGTTATTCGTTTTACATTTTTTTTTTATTTAGACGTCTGTTTACACCTTATTAAATAGTGAAATTTTATTATACAATTCTGAATGCGTTGGAAAGTGTTTCATAATCTACTCTTAACGCACGATTTTACGTTCTTTTTTATTCTTAAACAAGGGAGCTTAAATATAAATTAAATAAATTTTTAATTTTTTAACGGATATGAAATCAATTGGATCAACGAAAATTGACGCAATAAAATAGTAGAAAATTTGATGTGGCGGCTTTTTCATAAAAAGCGTTTGAATAATATTCTTGTTGAAAACAATTCCATTCCTTGACAGCTTCCAAACTCTTTTAGACAGGAAATAAATTTACTGAACACGTACATATATAACGAAGTAAATACCAATATTTTCTATTAAAAATGGCTTTAATAGCCTAAAACGTACGTGCTTAATAATACGCTCAATATTTCATTTATCCCTATGAATTTAAGTATTTAAAATAAAACAATCTTATTTTTAAGATAAACTTACTTATAAACTGCTAAAGAAATGGGAAATTGGAATCTTAGGAGAAATAACTTGAGCGTCTTAATATCCGTTCTTCTGATATCTATATTTAAAATTTGCTATTGAAAAGTAAGTAATAGAGCAAGAACTTAAAATGACTGTTTTGTTGATTTTACTTTAGTAATATTTTTGTCAGGCCGTAACGTGCTTCAAAAAGTGTAATATAAATAGTACTTATAGAACGACAAATGCTGTATAATGTAAAAATTTCTTGACGTCTTGAAGAGTTAAAAATTATAATCCCGTGGAAGAAATATCGAAGAAATTTTATAATTTTTAACCAAAAGAAAAGTCTAAAAACATTGAGTTTATAACGCTAAAAGGATTTAAAATTCTTTTCTAAATGAGTGATACTCAAAGATCGCGGGACTACGAGCTGCTACTCTTTCAAACAGAAAACTTAGCTTTATTTAATCACAGAATTTCTGTCATTGAATAATGGAAAAAGTAATATTCACAAATACTGATATCAATCTGCTTGTGGGTCCCATAATGAGTACCACTGCTTTACAGAGAGCAAAAAAATGAACTTTAAACAACATTTACAGCTATACTGAAGGTTATCAAGATTAAGAAATAGCAACGTTCTATATTTTAACCTCTAAAAAACGTAGTATTTTAAGATAAAAGATTTGAAAAATTTTCAAGTATTTTTATAAATAAATATAATTTATAAGTAAAATGAAAAAAAACATGCTTTAGCAATAATGATTATTATTAAATAATATAATGGTAACGGATTAATAATAATACTTATACAGTGTTCGTACGCCTCAGGAGAGGAATACCCGAATTTTCCTAAAGTAATATTTGCCTTATATAATGATAAAATTCTGTCTTTAGATAATGTGATGGTAATCAAACTCCTTCTCTCCTCAAATCTCTATTCATGTGAATATATGAAGACTTCAACGAGTGAAAAAGGCTATTAATTTTTTCCTTATTTAATCGCAGATTCTTTTCTACTGATGGAAATTAGCACATGTTCAAAATATGACACTTCTGAAAATATTTCGTAGGATCAATCATTAAGAGTGCAGTTCTTAAATTTCCTTAAAGTTTCATACCAATTCTAGTCTTTCTTTATTCATTTTCTATGGCTATAGTGGTTTGTTTGTAGGTCTTTATAAGCTTTTAACCCTCTCGCTGAGCAACCCGAGAGTTTCTCGGGCAAAGTAAAAGTAGCAAAATTTGCGCAACCCGAGATTTCATCGGGGATGCATTTTCTCCGTCTAATTAACCCGCCTTGATCATTCCCACCAGTTACTTTTTATTGTAAATTTTGCCTTATCTAATCGGAGCATTTTCCCGATTAAATCTGACGAAAATGTTTGTTTTGAAAAACCGGTGGCAAGAGAATAAAAATTCTTAAAAGACACTCGTCGCGAAGGAATTAAGTACGCAATTTTTGAAGCTATTTTGATAAAAAAAATTACGTAGCGAGAGGGTTAAGGCTGTTTTATTTAAAAGCAGCTGCACCATTTTTGCGAAAATTACGATGCCTGAAATTTTTTCTAAGTCTTTCTTATGTTAAGAACTATATCGATTGGATTACATAAACAAAACATCTTTATACCGTAATATCCCGGTTTAGACTATCAACTGGATCGTCCACGCCGCAATTGATGCCTAAATGCTTAGAAATTTAAATCGCGTTAAAAATCTTCTGATGTAAGACTCACTTGTACATTTTTTTTTTTTTTTTACCATTGATCTAGCCGAAATGTATATATTTTTTCCGTTCAAGAATTACCACTTTCTCAAAAATTACCAATTTCTTTTTTAACGCTATATTTGAAATTGCTTTGAAACTTAATCATTTCGAAAATATCTTTTTCTCTACTGGAGATTTTTTAATGTTCCTATTGTTTGTCTAAATATTGTGGCAAGAACTCGAATAAAAGTTTTGTACACTTAAAAATTTAAACTGTGAAAATTCATAGCGATAGATAACATTTTCAAATGACGCTTTTTTTTTCTTTTTTGCTGGGGTGTGGGGGTGGGTCATAGAGTGTAACTGCTAAGTTTATCATTGAACATTATGTTAAATGTTTTATTGTAGGGTTAGCAAGAAATAAGTTGCCCACTTCAGAGCAGTGTTGCCAGTGGGCTACTTTTTTTAAATTCAGATTTCCTGATTCCCACCACTTTTTTGAAACGGTAAAGTTACCTTTGTTTTTGCCTTAATTAATATGTCATTAAATAAGGCGCATTATACCATTTCAAAAAAGTGGTGCCAATCAAGAATCTGAATTTAAAAAAAGTAGCCCCTCTGGCAACACTGCTTCAGAGGGCTCTAGAATGCGTTCTGTTGGTCCAAATGAGATCAAATTTGAACTACAGATAATTCAAATGATGCACCTGGCATTTATTAGAAAGAAATTACAAAAACAGAAATACAAAAATCTGCCGATAGGGAGCGCTGTCTTATATATAAACACATTTAATATTCTTTAAAAATGCTAAATAATATTAAAAAAAACTAGCATTAAAGCTGCTCAATATGTCCCCCTCACTTTTCAGCAATGTAATCCGACAACTTCAACAGCGTGGATATCTTCAGGGGATCACTTTCGTGCAGTATGGCTCAGCTCCTCACTTTGATCATCATGTAAAGCAATTGCTAAGACAGCATTTCACAGATTCACGAGTGATCAGCCGCCATTTTCCAACAGCATGGCCTCCTCGTTCGCCGGATATCACACCCTGCGACTTTTGGTTGTGGGGTTTCCTGAAGGACAATATATACCGTAGAGATCTGCACGGGCCGGGCGGGGCCCGGGCCATACTTTTTCCTGAAGGCTCGGGCCGGGTTCGGGCCTTACTTTTCACCTGAAGGATCCGGCCGTGCCTTAACTTATATTTTCCGTACAGAGTCGGGACTGGTTTCATTCTTCCTATTCTTCACGCCACAAAATTTTCAGTCCTGGTTTTCACCCGGCCCATATGCAAATCATTGTTCCGGCGTGGCTGGTCTGTTCATAGGTCAATAAAATTAGACCTGCCCCAGAAATCTTTGCAAAAAAATGCATATATTTTTAAATCGCCATTATTCTACACTTAAACATTAAAATTTATTCTTTTTAAAGAATATTCTATTTGTACACTTATTAAAATATGGCTGAATTAAAATATAGCGAAACATGTGAAAAAGAACCTGCTTAACACGGAATCCTGTCTTAAACTGAAAAATGTGATGATCCATGCAAAATGAATATACCAAAACGTAAGAAAAGAATATGTAGTACATTTACACCTGCTAAGAAAGGAAATTGTCTATAACACATTTCTATTCTTCCCTATGCAATTCCGTCTTAGAAGATTTTACTGTATAACATTTTTCTGATTTTTAACACTTCGATATATGGAATATGTGTTAAGAGTATTAATGATAACTGAAACACTTACATACAACAAATAGAGATTTATTTAAAAAATAAATATCGCAGGTGCGGCACTTCTATAAAAATGAAGATTATAAACATGAAAAAACAAGCTAAGATAAGAATTTTTTGGTTATATCTCCTCGTACGAGGCAGTTTCTTACCAAATCGACGTAAAAATCAATGTTTTATAGAAATTCATTCGGGCCGGGCTCGGGCCGAATATTCAGCTTTTATACCGGGCCGGGCTCGGGCCGAAATATTAACTTTTAAATCGGGCCTTGCCCGGGTTGAACTTTTAATTTTTGTATTGGACCAGGCCGGGCCGAACTTTTTTTATATGGGTCGGCTTGGAAATTTCGGCCCGTGTAGACCTCTAATATACCGTAAAAGGCCAGCATCTGAGCCAGAACTGAAGGACAGTAATTGCCGCCATGTTCTTGGTATTCCGTCGTACTCTCTCCGGTCAGCTGGGAAAAATATGGTTCTGCGATTAGTGCACAATGTTGAAAATGAAGAAGGAGATATTGAGCAACTTTAATGCTACTTTTTTACATTATTTAACATTTAAAAAGCATATTAAATGTGTTTATGTGTATGACAGCGCTCCTATCGGCGGATTTTTGTATTTTTTTTATTGTAATTTCTTTCTAATAAATGTCAAACGCATCATTTGCATTATCTGTAGTTCAAATTTGATCTCAATTTGACCGATAGAACGCATTCTAGAGCCCTCTGAAGTGGGAAACTTTATCTTGCTAAACCTGTATGTAACCCTTTTTGTGTAAAAATGAAGACTGCTGTCTTCAAAGTGTTCAACAGATAAATAAAGTTCAAAAGAAAGTGGTCATGTCACATATAGCAAGGTTGACATAGAAGTTTCTATAACAGAAGAAATCGTCCAGAAACAGCAGGTTGTACATTAAAACTTTACCCAAGAGCTGCTTATATCTGTAGTAGAGGTGATGCTGTGTTACATGAGATTAATGGTAAATCACACTCACGTTTGAGATTCTCAATTGATATGTATAGACAGCAAAAATACTAAAGAGATATAAAATATGACACTATCTTTTTTATGTAAGGTTCAAAGCTAAAGACCATGCGCACACTGATATAACAATGGCATCTCTAAATATAGAAAATACCTGGACTGTTTTTCAAATGTATGTATGGTAGACCGCATCTTAATCGCGCGCCTGCATTCACCCAGTGTTGCCAGATGGGCTACTTTTTTTAAAATTCAGATTCTTGATTGGCACCACTTTTTCGAAACGGTATAATGGGCCTTATTTAATGACATATTAATTAAGGCAAAAACAAAGGTAATTTTACCGTTTCAAAAAAGTAGTGGGAATCAGGAAATCTGAATTTAAAAAAAAGTAGCCCACTGGCAACACTGCATTCACCGCATCTTAAAGCATAACCGCGTATGAGAAAATTTTTAAAATATTAATTAATATTTTCTATATGAAACTCAGAAGGACATCAAGTCACTCACCCAACACGCTCCATCAACCTACCTGTTGGTGGAGTTTCTAGTTGAACAGAAGTTTTTTACTGGATTGAAGTTTCCTTTTCATTTCCTGTATCAGAATCTGGTTTGTCAGGGACTAAAGCAAGCATTAGAAGAGGTGGGCCAATATGCCGCGAATTAAATGGGCCAACTTCACCCATATCGCCATTTTGGTTTTTGATCATCGTATCAAAATATTCTGCGAATATTTTCAAAACATAGTAGATAGATAATAGGCTCTGGACAATGGTCTTTTAGTTTGGTATTCGAGAAAGGGAAACTTTAATTTAGAAAGAAATCAGAAACGATTATTTATAAGTTAAAAGAAAGAAAAATCCTTAGCTGCGTGAAAATTTGAAGTGACTTTCGTTTGATTGCTTCTTGATTTCTGACGCTGTTGTGAGTGACAGAAGACTTGTTAACACCTCCAAGGACAATGTACTTCTGTTGCAAAAATGTTAAAATAGTTGAATGACATCGGTATTTATTAACAAATGTTTAAGAAAGTAAGTAAAAGATTTTCTCCGCGTACATTATATGAAAAAAAATTAATTCCCAAATTCGGATGGGAATGTGGCATTTGAGAATTAAAATGAACTGGTATATATAATATACCGGTGCCCTTCAAGGGGTTAAGATACACGTTGCTTTGATAGTAACGCAATCGACCGGATAGTTTGAAAAATATCGCGATGGGACAAAGTGCCCCTGTGGCCAACATGCCCGGGACTACCCATTACCGTCTCAATACTCAAGGCCTCCGGACTGATTTCGTGGCGTACCAAATGAAGATTAACCCCTTGAAGGGCAAGAATTTGCGTTTTTGTAATGCTTAATTCCCACCGGAAATTTAGAAAATTTTATTTCAAAATAAGGAAAAGCAAATTTATGACTTTTCCCCAGTAAAGTCAGAAAACTAAAGTTTCCTAAAATTTTTCTGGTGCAAATCCTGATTAATCGTAGGTGGTATATAATATATACCGCCGCCCCTTAACACCTTGAGGGGCTTTTCCTTATTTTGAAATAAAATTTTGCAAAATTTCCGGTGGGAATTAAGCATTACAAAAACGCAAATTCTTGCCCTTCAAGGGGTTAATCTTCATTTGGTACGTTACGAAATCAGTCCGGAGGCCTTGAGTATTGAGGCGGTAATGGTCTACCCTACACATGGAAATATTAAGAAACAGGAACTGACATATCTACAAAAAAGTCCTTCCGGCCAGTGCCGGGAGGAAGAGGTAGCTTTCATATTCCTTATTTTAAAAAAGCCAACTTATATCATTCAGACACACGAAGCTCAATTTAGTGAAAACCGAATGTAGGAGATTCAATACTAATTTTTATCAATATAATGAATGAGAACTTCGCGAAATTAGTCAGCTTTATCCAAGCTGCTTTTCTTTAAAGTAACTTATATTTGGCTGCCAAATTCGGCGATTTCTTAAAGTGCCTGCCATTTTAAGACAACATGGTGGATGAGGCTAACCAGTGAACTTGGTCGAGACCTTAGTAATTGCTGTGCACATGCTCACTCACATCGGAATCAGTTGATATATACGAGAGCTGTCGCATGCAAAAATCAGATTTTTCAAAATGTCACCCAGAATAGAAATTGAAACTGCTATATCTGAGCCATTTTTTAAGGTAAAGAGAAACAAAAAATGCTCCTGAATCCTTATATCAAGGTCAAATACTTAAGAAAGAAACCTTTTTCAATTTCTAATTTTTTTGCACCTCACTTTAAATATATATATATATATATATTAATTTAATGGCTGCCATTTTGAAACAAGATGGCTGATGAATGTGGTCGAGGTATTGATGTATACTATCCACATGCCTTCTTACATCGAAATAGGCGAATACGTGTGTTCATTGAACGTGTGAAATTCAAAGTGCTATAATTCAACCACTTTTTAAGATATAAACAAAAGAACAAATTTTCAGAAACAAAAACTGCTCCGGAATCTTTGCATCAAGACCAAACACATCAAAAAAATCTTTTTCATTTTCCAATTTTTTAATACCTCATTTTAAATTAAAATTTTTTTTTAAATAGCAACACTTTTGAAACAAGATGGCGAATAAAGCTGGCCAACGAACTCGGTCGAGACATTGGTATGTACTATGTACAGACCAAGTTACATCCAAATCGGATCATAAATACGCCTGTTATCGCGTGACAAATATCAGGTCGTTTTAAAATGTCAGCCACAATAGAAATTCAAAATGCTATTACTCAGCCATTTTTTTAGACACAGACGAAACAAAAACTGTTCCGGAATCTTCGTATTAAGGTCAAACACATACGAAAAAAATCCTTTTCATTTTCCAATTTTTTGGTATCTCATTTTAATTTTTTTTTAATTTTTTTAAATGGCCGCAATTTTGAAACAAGATGGCGGATGATGCTGGCCAACGAACTCGGTCGAGATATTTGTATGTACTATGTACACACCAAGGTACATCCAAATCGGTTCATAATTACGCCTGTTTTTACGTGACAAAAATCAGGACGTTTCAAAATGTCAGCTACGCTAGAAATTCAAAATGCTATAACTCAGCCATTTCTTAAGATACAGACGAAACAAAAACTGATCCCGAATCTTTTTATCAAGGTCAAACACATAAGAAGAAAATATTTTTTCAATTTTCAATTTTTTGGTACCACATTTCAAATTTAATTTTTCTTAAAAATTTAAATGGCCGCCATTTTTAAATAAGATGGCAGATGAAGCTGGCCAACGAACCCGGTCGAAACATTGGTATGTACTATGTATAAACGAAGTTACATCCAAATCGGTTCATAAATACGCCTTTTATCGCGTGACAAAATTCAGAACGTTTCAAAATGTCAGCCACGCTAGAAATTCAAAATTCTGCGACTCAGCCATTTTTTAAGATATAGACGAAACAAAAACTGCTCCGAAATCTTTGTATAAAGGTTAAATACATAAGAAAAAAATATATTTCCATTTTCAATTTTTTTGGTACCACATTTCAAATTTAAAATTTTTTTAAAAAAGTTAAAGGGCCGCCATTTTGAAACAAAATGGCGGATGAAGCTGGCCAACGAATTCGGTCGAGACATTGGTATGTACTATGTACACACCGAATTACATCGAAATCGGTTCATAAATACGCCTTTTATCGCGTGACAAAATTCAGGACGTTTCAAAATGTCAGCCACGCTAGAAATTCAAAATGCTATAACTCAGCTATTTTTTAAGATATAGACGAAACAAAAACTGCTCCGGAATCTTTGTATAAAGCTCAAATACATAAGAAAAAAATATTTTTCCATTTTTAATTTTTTAGTACCACATTTCAAATTTTAATTAAAAAAAAAAAATTAAATGGCCGCCATTTTGAAACAAAACGGCGGATGAAGCTGGCCAACGAACTCGGTCGAGACATTGGTATTTACTATGTACACACGGAATTACATCGAAATCGGTTCATAATTACGAGAGTTACAATGGGACATAGGTCAGATATATATATATATATATATATATATATATATATATATATCAATTTTGAACGGAGGGTGGTTTCGGAGTCTGGGGGTCATGATCGATGAAAATATACCAAAATTTTTTGAAATCGCTTTCCTCCGAACGGCTGCAACAGGTAGCTTTTTGTAATGAAATCTACCTAATAGTGAAGCTTCAACTGTAACCGCTTTCGCAGGGATTTACTACCACCGAAGAAAACCTCCGCCAACAAATTTAAGTAGACTTTTTTCTTTGGCCAAGCGCCTTATTAACGGTAAATTTCAGTCAAAAATAACAGCAAAAACCGATATTCATTTTTATTGGTAGAAGTTTACTTCTGCGGTAGTAGTTTTTCCATACTGTGACAACCAAGACAACCTCTTGTCAGTGTCAGTGAAAAGATTGTAATACCAGGAAATCTGACACCGGTAAAAAAAATAAAAATCGTTTACCATATTTGTGGGAGAATTTTTCCATGAATAAGACGCTTAAATCAGACGAACTTTTCTATACAAGCTCATTGCTGGAAGTTTTCACCGGCGGTAATAAAAAACTGTGGATCCGATTAAAAAAAAAAAAAAAAAAAGGCAGCCATCTTGTGACAACCTCCTCAGTTACTTCACTCGCAACTACTCGACAACACACTATATGACTCCTCCTCTTTATTCATAACTCCATTACCCTACAGGATGCGTACACTTCATGTTGTTTCTAAGTATTAAAGTAGCGTTTTGTGCATTTGTAGTATTTCTCTTTATCGGCAGAATTTTCCTTAATTTTAACCAATTAAATATGTTAAAGAATACTTTTCGAAAACAGTGGTACACCATAGCTGCCAATCTTTATAATTTTTGTTACCGTAATTTCCGCCCTTTAACCCCTTGCGGCGCGGTGGTATATCTATGAAACCACTTAATTTTAATTCCCAAAACCCATACTGGCACCAGAATTTTGGTAAAAAAAATTTCGGTTTCGTAGTTGCGTGAAATGTAGCTTTTTGGTACTTACAAAAAAGTTCGTTTTCTAATTCCGGTGTCAGTCATTAATTTCAGCACTTATGCAATGGAAAGGCTCTGCGCCGCAAAGGGTTAATTTGCGGGTAAAACAATTATGTTCGGACCCAGAAATCTTATTTTATAAAATGTAACTTATCAATTCGCGGTAAATATTTAACTCCAATTATTAAATACAATTTCTGGGTTGAAACATGATTGTTTGTTCTGCGGAATATAGGACGGAAATTACGGTACAACAGAAATGTTATAAAAAAAACGCCACATTTAATTGCAAATTTCGGTGAATGAATAAGGAAAAATTTACTGTTAAATTTTAGGGGTGATAAAAAAACGTGAAAGTTGTAATCTGAAATACACCAGAGGAAAGACTAAGCGCATCTTGATTAACCCCTTGAAAGGCAAGCATTTACGTTTGTGAAATGCTGAATTCCCACCGGAATCTTTGAAAAATTCTATTTCAAAATAAGTGAAGGCAATTTTGCGGCTTTTTTCCACCAAAGTTAGAAAAGTAAAATTTAATAAAATTTTTCTGGTGTAAAACTTCATTAATCGTAGGTGGTATATAATATATACCGGTGCCCCTCAAGGGGTTAATAAAGAAATATTCTATTATAAAAGGTCTTCGTAGAATCATTGATATCAAAGAGACTTATCAAAGCGACGAACATGATGTTTGATGCAATGATAGAAATAAATATGGTCGAAATAATAAATATTTTAAAGATTTCACTGCTTAAGCGGGAATAAGAAATGGTTATATTGATTTATTAACGTACAAAAAACCAGGAGAAAACAAAATTGCTTACACAGAAAGAGAGAAGTGATTACTTTTTTAGATGAAATGCTTCCCATAGGAGAAATTAAACAAGAGTATTTCCATAAAAAAGAATTAGGAAACTCAGTACAACTGATAGAATTGCAGAATGTTGTTAGTTTCAAAGAATTGACATACGTATGGAGTGAAAATATGTTATATTAAATTTTCTTGTAAGACAATATTATATGCATGTTATGTTTAGACAAATCAGTTTAAGTATTATAAAATAGGAAAATATTTTTTAGTTATTTACGGTGCATTATTATAGCTGCCAACTTCTGTGATTTTTTAAATCATGTAAACATGTTTTAAACAAGAAAATAAAATGTGTGCTGCGTTTATTAAATGAAATGTAATAAATGTTTTATGTCATTTGTTAAGTAAAATTTCTAGTTCAACTACGTTTATTTGGTTTTAGAGACGCGTAGAAGTTGGCAACCGTGCATTATGGAACAGATGTAAGCTAGAATTTAGAAATTTAAAAAATAGGCGACCGCTTGTTTGAGTCTCTTTAGCAGTACGTCCAGCATATGGGCGTTATTCTTGCATATTGTATTATTTAACAATAATTTCCTGTTTTCCTGTTTATATTAGCAATGGATGCATTTAAAAATAATGATACTGACTCTAATCGGTGTAATTATTTGCATAGTTCACTGACAGTGAGTTCAATATTGTGTATATTTTTCAGAAATAATGCAGCAAATAAACAGGGTACGCGCGCTTACATTTGAATACCACTATTTCTGAAATGTAATCTTCGACTTATTTCAATGCAGCACTGAAAGCTTAAATAAGGAAGGATTTAGACATTTTCATATTTTCCATATATTCGCTAGGCATTTTTGTGAGTTCTGCCATTCCTTAAAATTCTTTCATTATATTTTTGTATATTATAGGAAAAGTTGTTCTATTGAACATGCTATGTTACGATTCACGATGGTAGTACAGGGTGTCTACAGATCAGGGTTGCCAGTTTGGCCTCCATTTTGATCCCGAAATTTCGACTGCAGACCGGAATTTTTTAAAGAAAATTTTTTAATTTAAGTAATAAAGAAAAGTCTGACATTAAATAAACCTGAAAATACTTTCTGCATTTTCCGGTGTAAATCCAAAATTTTTTAATAAAAGTGGGAGGCAAACTGGCAACACTGCTACAGAAATGTGAAAAACACAGTAAAAAAAGAGGTTAACATCAGTAATTACTTATAGGAACAATCGACTTATAGACCGATTAAATAAAGGGAATTTTTCTATAAGAATATACTACAGTTTACCTCTTTCTTCGACTGTGTTTTTCCAATGCAGTTATGAATAAAGAGAAGGGGACATACTGTACTGTCAACCAGTTGCGAATGAAGTAACTGAGGATGTTGTCACAAGATGGTGGCTGCTTTATTTAATCGGATGTACAGTTTCTGATTACCGCCGGGGCAAACTTACCACCAGTAAAATTTAATGGAAAATTTCGCCTTATTTAAACGTCTTATTAATAAAAAAAATTTCTCACAAATATGGAAAAAATTTCTATTTGTTTTTACTGGTGTCAGTTTTCCTGGTAAAACAGTCAGTTTGTTTCACTGGTTGTCACAATATAGCGAAAAAGCAGGGAATGACTTTCGCTAAATTAACCTTCCACCAGTAAAAATAAAAATATGTTTCTGCCATTATTTATGACTGAAAATTTGCATTGATAAGTCGTTTAAATAAGGAGAAAATTTCTATAGAAATTTATTGGTGGAAGTTTCCATCGGAAGTAATCAACCCCTGCGAAAGCGGTTACAGTTAAAGCTTCACTATTTTAACACTTCATCTACTGCAACTTTTTTCATGAATTTTTTTTCAGTTATTAAAGAAAATTAAATGATAAACATGAAAAAAAAATACTCACCCGTGAGAAATTTAATTAATTAGAGGTAATTAATTAATTTAGAGGTAATTTATTAAAGTGGTACTTTAAAGTACCGTCGGTATATTATCACTAAAATATCGTAACAGAAAACCCACAAGGTATTTCAATTGGCACCAGAATTGAGGTAAAATATTTTCAATTTGATAAGTTTGTGATATATAGTTTTTTTTCCTATTTCAAAATACATTTTTTGGCAAAAATACATTTCGTTGCCAATTATTTATTTCAACACTTTAGCAGTGAAAAAGCTTTGCCACTGAAAGGGTTATTAAAACTATTTTATTTTTAGGGTTCGATCTTGTTAGCAGTTCTTTAGTTTGGCGACGTCTATATTCCAGTGGCAACATGTACTCTCGAAAGACTTTTAAGATACATAGACCTGCAAACTGTCAGTTTAACTGAGGATTTTTTAACACAGCTGTTGTACGGCAGTATGTATGCTTTATATTTTAATTTACCTAAGAAAATGCTTTTATCAGCGTATTTTTTCATTGCGGATCATTAAGTATTAGTCTACCTTATTTCATTTAGGCATTAAAAAAAAAAAAAAAAAAAAAAAACCCTTATAATTCATCATTTTTTTTGTTTTTTTCGTATAGCAAGTAAGTATTTCAATAAACATCCTCCAAGGATAAAAATATAGTGTTACTTTCGTTAATATGCATTTTTTTAATTACCTTTTTGCATAAAAATTACTTTAAAAACTTAGATTTTCTTACAAGTAATTTAAAATTTTGTAAATTGCTATATTATGTTACAGTTGCTACCTTTAATCTCAGCTTCCCTACCAGTTACTTTTCTAAGTCAAACTTTAAAAAAGTGGAATTATAATCTTTAACAATATGTTTCCATATAAATTTCGCCTTTATTTATGTTTATAAGGCATGTTAAAATTAGATACTCTTTTCCAAACATGCCATCCATAAAATTAATAATAAATCGCTGTATTTAACTTTATTACTAAAAATTCAATATTTATAACGCATATTTAGATATAAAAAATAGCTTCATATAAAAAAATATGCTATAAACTTCATACATATAGATAAAAATTAATTTTTAAGCTCCTTCTAGCCATAGCACTTAATGGTAAATAACCACAGCTGACGTACAAACCTCGCGGTTCAGGTGTTTCAATTTACTTCAGATGGCTGCGATGATTTCGCATACTTTTGAATGGGAATTGCCGGTCTATGTATCTTAAATATCTTTGGTTCTCTCGCATCTCCACATATTCAACATTACATACGGTATTTCTAGCATAGCAAAAAGACCCGGTGCCACAACTTTTTCAATTTCCTATGAAAAATAATAATGAAACAGAAAAGAAATTCTAGGAAAATATTGCCACACTACATTTTATTAATTACATTTTAAAGCAGATGAAAATGATGGATAACTACACAGACGAAAAGTAAACAAGAAAAAGTTCTCTAACACTCAGTGTACTGACGGTACTTATAAGTACCACCGAGTAATTCAACTGCTAAATCAAATATATACACAGTTCACCTCCTAAAATAGCTAGTCAAATTGTATTCTAAGAGCACAATGAACACATTAAAAAAATCCAACACTTATCTTATATCCTTTACTGTGTTTGTAGTAATAAAAATGTGAGCGTGACAATCTATACAAAATGTCGGCGCAAAACACATCCACTGTTTCAAAGATACCCTCCTTCCTCGCTAAAATAACAAACCTAGAACTACTGCTGCCCTATATCGGGATAAAGTGGAATTAAAAGAGTGTTTTTGCAAAGTACCATTACAATATGAGTGGTACTTATAAGTACGTCAGTTGGTAAAGGGTTAAGGTTATGTCAGTTCCTCTTTCTTAATAGTTCCATGGTTTTTCCCTGATCGGTTTCTACTTTGTAGTAAGCAATGGCGAACATGTTTCGTCTTCATATACAGAAAAACCTTTCCTTTTCTGACGTTAAAGCAGTTGTTCTCCCTTGAAAAGACGACATTCGACGTCTCTCTGCTTCAACTCGTACGGCACTCGCTGTCTTTACTTTAGAACCATTCCTAATTCCTTCAAATATTTCGAAATTGTTGTATGATCAACTCCTAATGATTCTGCAAGTTCAAGTATTGTCTGACACGAGTCTTCATGAAGTAATGTCTCCTAATCTTTATTTTTCAACTTTTTCGTTGCGACAGAGCGTTCTCATCTTCAACATCAAAATCATTATTTTCGAAGCGCCTAAACCAGCTGTTCCCAACGTTGGGCGTACGCAACACTGGGGGGGGGGGGGGGATTTGTCTTTCTAGGGGGGGTGGGGAATTCCAAATTTGTTACTCACTCATTTGCTATCAGTTTGTGCCCTTTTTAGGGTTTCGTTCATCTGACGAAACCCTATTTGTCTCACTCCTTTGTCTGTCTGTCTGTCCGTTTGTCCGTCACAGAGCCCGTTCTCAGAAACTATACATGTTAGAGATTTGAAATTTTGGGTACTTATAGCTGAACACCTCACATTAAACAACAAATCATAAATTTTTGAAAAAGTTGGTAATTAACTGAATTACGGGCTAATTAACTTCTAAAATTAACCAATCCACCTTTTTAACGCAGATTCAAAAGAACTTTCTCCAAATCATCCGTGTTTCTCCTAAGGGTTGCCAGTAAAATCAGTCGATGCATGGTTACCACGGAGGAAATTAAGCCGAAAAATGAAGTGGGCATTATAAATCGAAATCGCATATCAGAAAATATTGGTCCCTGAAATTTGTAAATGGAATAGACAGACGCAGAAAAAAATCTACTTTCATTTGGTATAAAGTTCATATTTCTGCGACGTGTATAAGTTAAAATATCCACTAAAAATCAATCGATAAAAATTTAATTTCTTTAATTGGAAAGACAAAGAAAAAAGATTTCAATTCAAAAGA
Organism: Maratus speciosus; assembly: GCA_963932465.1. Taxonomy (NCBI): domain Eukaryota; kingdom Metazoa; phylum Arthropoda; class Arachnida; order Araneae; family Salticidae; genus Maratus; species Maratus speciosus. Next base: position 59,461,046 of record OZ010787.1, read on the forward strand.
TTTCAAAGCAGGTAGACATGACGACGCTGCGGTTTTTCTTAATAGCATATTTTAAAACGGAATTTTAACTTTTTAAATATTAAATTTTTTGATTAAATTTTATGGCATCCCAATGTCAAATTTCTCGCTGATTTTATTGATACCTATTTCTAAGTCCTAGCTTAATTTCAAGCTGAAATATTAATTATTATTTAATTAATCGGTTTAACTCGCAGAAGAATAAATGTCGGTAACTCCCACATGTGCATTTTAAACAATTCTTTCCAAGTGAGCCCCTAATTATGTTGGAGGCGTGAAATTGTGCATACTTATAGCTGGACACCTCACATCAAACAACAAGTGATAAAATTTTGAAAAAGTCGTACATTTAACCCTTTGGGGTCCCGCATGTGTATTTTAAACAATTCTTTCTAAGGTGAGCTCCTAATTAGTTTGGAGGCGTGAAATTCTGCATACTTATAGCTGAACACCACACATCATACGACAAATGATAAAATTTTGAAAAAGTCGTACATTTAACCCTTTGGGCTCCTGCATGTGTATTTTAAACAATTATTTCTAAGTGAGCCTCTAATTAAGTTGGAAGCGTGAAATTTTGCATTCTTATAGCTGAACACCTCACATCAAACGACAAATCATAAAATTTTGAAAATGTACGTTTAACCCTTTGGGCTCCCACATGTGTATTTTAAACAATTCTTTCTAAGTGAGCCCCTATTTAGGTTAGAGGCGTGAAATTTTGCATACTTATAGCTCAGCATCCCAGATTACACGTCAAATAATAAATTTTGAAAAAGTTTTATGTTTAACCCTTTCAACTCCAGCTCGTGTATTTTAAGCAATTCTTTCTAACTGAGCCCCTAATTAAATTGGAGATTTTAAATTTTGCATACTTATAGCAGAACACCTGAGGCCAAGCGACAAATCATAAAATCTTGAAAATGTCTTACGTTTAACCCTTTGAGCTACCACATATGCATTTGAAGCAATTCTTTCTAAGAGAGCCCCTAATTAAGTTGGAGACATGAAATTTTGCATACGTATAGCTGAATACCTCAGACCACACGACAAATCATAAAATCTTCAAAAAGTCTTATATTATTTACCTCTCCAGGCACTAGCTTGTGTATTTTAAGTAATTTGTCTAACATCCGCCCTTTTAACCAGGGGAGAAATTTTCCAACTTTTGCCGACACCTCTTTGACATATTGTGCACCATAGCCTTACATATTTTAGCTCCATTTTTTACGCCATTCCATTTTTTACAGGTGCGCCTACTGATCTCAGGTGCTGTGGGCCCAATCCCCTCCACTAATATATCTGCGGATAGTATGTAAAACGGGATTTCGTTCGGATAGATGTTAGTTTAGAATCGAGTGCGCCCCCTGGTTGCGAAATTTGGAAGTAATAGATTTTTCAAAAAGATAAAGTGTTTTGAAAGGAATATTAAACGAAACCCTCTGTGCGATCTGTGATCACACTTACCCACTTGTTTTAATGTAATGTTGCAGACGAAAAATAAATGGAATACAAGCAAAATTTAAACAATCTGTTTTTGTTATTGCATTTTTTTTCACCCTTTCACGGGCAAGCTACTTTTGTTCGTAAAATGCTGAAATGAATGATTAACACCAGGATTTACAAACAAATTTATTTCAAAACAAGTACAAGCTTTTATTCACGTACTTAATGAAAGGAAAATTTTCATTTACATATTCTAGTGACAATGCGCCATTTAGGAATCAAAATTAAGTAGTCCAAAAATGAACCACCACCCCTGAAGGGGTTAAATGTTCTTAATGAAAACTTTAAAATAGATTTAACACCAGAATAATTTAACGAATACATTTTTTAATATTTTGACGTCGTTCTGTAGTATAAAATCTCACAATAATTTTTCTGGGACTGAATTTTAGAATTTTTCGAACGCTTTCGATTATTTACTGAATGAGCTGTCACACGAAGGTTTTTTAACACAGGAAACTACAGTAACATCCCGCTTAACCGGCCTAAACGGGACCGAGGGTTAACCGGTTAAGAGAAAAACCAGTTAAAGCGGAGAAGTTAAAAAACATTAAATAAGTATTTGCGTAATTTAATTAATTAAACCCATACGATGAATTTAGTTTTTCAATTTGTGCAGTTTTAAAAAAGAACATATTTTCTATATTTTGTGAAATGAATACTAGTTATAATTAACTGAATTGAAAGAAAAATTATCACTGATAACAAATAATGAAAATTATTTAACACAAACTAAATTGTTGAAAATCGTGTCACACACTTTTGTAAGAAGTTGAAATTATTCTACATTATGTATATTGAAGTTTATCAACCATAAAGAAATTAGTGACCTTCTTCTGTTGAAAATAAAATGTCCGACATTTTGCAGCATAATCTCTCCATATCTTTAGCATCATGCGCTTAACCGAGAAGCTCTTAGCCTCTGCTCAACGTAGCATAGTGCCAACTCTAATGCTTTTATTCCTTCCGTATGAGGAATTTTAGCAGTGTCAACTTCAACTGGACCATCATCAGGATCGTCTTCGTATTGAACAACATCAGTTACAGTCATGATTATATCCTCGTCAAATAATGCGTTATGCTTGAGGTCTTTATCAGACTCAAACAACTCTTATACATTTTCTACAGTGATCTGTTCGCATCCCTCAAGCTTTTTAAATGTTTGTACAAAACCGTTAGCAGATAGATCAGACATTATAGAGTTCCGGGGAGGGGGAGGGGAGATTGTACTTTTCACCATTAAAAACACAAAATCTCAAATCTTCCGGGGCAGGACATCCCATTGTTCCTAAGGTGATTCACCCCCCTCCGCAGGCCACACCCTGAATTCACCACTGGTAAAGGTCAAAGCATATCCATTTAGAACCGACGTTCTCCTTTCTGAATTTTGTCTCCTTCTCCTCGGGATTGCACTTCAACTCGAAACCATCAGCTGAGTTCCCGAGGTCGTCATCCCTGAATTTTGGCTGAAAAGTCGTCCGGTTAAAGCGGAGATCCGGTTAAGAGGAGGCCGATTAAGAAGGAGGCTACTGTACTTAAAAGTATGTATAAATTTGACTGTCTTGAACATATTTAACCTAAAAAATATATGAAATATCTGAACAAGGTACTGCCTACTTTATAAAACGTATAAATCTCAAATAGCATAAAAAATATCTGTGGCTCTAGTGCTGGCATCCTTCACAGTAAATAAATTTACATAATGACATATACATTTTAAATTTTAAAATCAGACAATGCATGGAAGAGAGCTAATCATATTGGGCAAGAAAAATCCGAAAAATGTGTTGTGGTGGAGAATGATAGCTACTCATATTTAATAAAGATGAGAATCTTGAAATGCTTCTTGTGTATTGTGTTATACATAGAAAGAAAATTTAGTGTCCAAAGATTTTCCACCATCTCTTAATAAGTTAGAAAAATGAATTATAAACTGTGTGAATGATATCAGATTTAACGTTAATTGTAAGTCTCTCTTCAAGGTATTTTGTGAAGATAAAAAAGCAGACCGTATAACACTTTTCTTTAATGTTGAGGTAAGTTGGAAAAGTAGAACAAAACTGTTTTTGGCACAAAGGCGAAGATGTATGATCTCATTGTATATATAAAATTATGTTAAAAACGCATTTGTGACAGAAGATTGACCTCTTTGATAAGTAAAAAATGTGAAATGAATAGTTATTGTTACGGCTCCATTACGTTTCCACCGTGTGATTAGAGTTCGCATTTTTAAATAATAAGAGATAATTTACAGATTAAGGAGGAGGGGGGGGGGACATAGTGACTTTACAGAGGATTTGGTTGGGCCTGGCCAATAAAAGATTAGGACCCACTGGTCTAAACTAATCTCTGCACGTTCTTTCCGACAGAGCATGGTCGCCGTAATTCTCAACAAGAATTCTATGAGTTTCTGATGAAGATTATTTTTGAAGACAGTAGTGCGGTAAAATTAACGCAAATACTCTGTTTTTGGCACAAAATTGGAAATGTTTAACACTAAGAAAAAAAATATACATTATTTACACTTTGCAAAATGACATACACTGAATTTCAAACTTGCTTATAGTACTTCTGCATAGACGGTTACCAACTTAAACTGCACGCACGCAGTTCTGGCAACTCCATCTGTAGAAAAACACAAGGAACTTATTCAACTTCTTAATAAAATCAGTTAATCAGTTAGTAAAACAAAAGGCAATAAAGATAACTGCTTACAATATCAAATTCTCACTTTAAATTCTATTAAAATACTACAGAATTATTTATAGTTACCAAAGAGTGAGTTTCCGTATTGCTAATTTTAGTTTCAACTTACCACTGCAGAACAAGACACAAAGCAGTAAGCTTCAAACATAGTGATGGGTTATTACCCGACTAAAAAGAAGGGTTATGTGTTTCACGCGTATCTGTGTATGTGGATTTCTTTATACCTTCGAAACATCCCAACGGCTGGATGGATTTTTATGAATGAGGTTATCGATTCGTCTTAATCTTCCGATGGTTATAGGATAGGTTTTGTTTTTATAAATACAAAATGACGGCCGTAAAATACAAAATGGCGGTAGAGACGAAAAAAAAATTACGCACCATATTGAGTGACATATCATTGGATAGGTCTTTCAAAATGAAGACGATGTTTCATTGATCATTTTGTAGTCAGAAGCTCCGTTTAAATATTACACAACCTGGAAGTTGTGTACTTTGGATCGCTATCTTTACTGTAACTCTAACCTTCATAACAGACATCTATAGGCCTCATTAAAAGAGTAGATAGGAACTAATAATTAAACACAACTTAAAAGTCATCAATACAAATAAATAAAAAAAGGTAAGTAATATAAAAAATAGTTTCATATTGATGAGAAATAATTAATTAGTTCGCTTTTTACGCTGTCGAGTTTTTTGATTTTTTAATTTTAATATATTATTACAAGAAATTAGAATTAAACATTTAAAAAAAAAAAAAAAAACTCATTTACTTATCTGGCGTATCTGTATTTTTATAAGTAATTTTTGCCGCGGAACTGCAACACGGGACCTGTTCAGCCCGTGATTATGCTAATGCTTGTACAATTTGAGAACACGTGATTTTGTTTTACGTTAAAAATGTCCATTAGAATCTTCTGTTATTGTAACATGGGTTTGAAAATAACATATGATTCTGAATATTTTAATAAATGATAATTTAAAAATTAAATTTCCTCATTCAGCCACTTTGAAAGCGAAATAAAATTATTATTCTGAAATGAATTTTAATTAACACCAAAATATTTTGCATATCTCGTAAAGAAATCTTTAAATGGAAACTGCTTAATTTATTGGCTTTTACGGGAAAAAAAGAATATTATTATAGTCCAACAATAGAGACCGTATAGGGGCTCTACCTAGCAAAATTCATGGTAGTCCTGGAAAAAGGCTTACTGTATGTTTTTTGGGTCTCTGAATCCGAATTTTTAACTTCCGACAAAAATTTCCCCCGGCAACCCCCAAATTTTGGTAAAATGCCCCCTAAAAAAGGTTTTTATTAAAAAAAATCATTTTTTTTTTATTGTTTTAGGGAAAAAGTATCTAGAAATTCAGAAAGTAGACAAAATTTTCAACAAATTAGATATATGACATTATGACTTAGGATGAAGGGGAAGGGGGGATCTGCCTCGGAACATGCGCGCGATGCTGCGTGAACTAAGCTGCGCAATTCCACTTAACCACTCACACGTTTACGTTCGCTCTCCCATCTCCCGTCCAAACTTTCACTATAAGGTTTACTTTAAGTTTTTTGGATCGCTGAATCCGAATTTTTAACTTCCCCTCAAATTCCCCCCCCCCAAAAAATAGTTGTTTTTAACTTAAATTTCTTATTATTTTAGGGGAAAAGCATTACGAAATTCAGAAACTAGACAAAATTTGCAACAAATAGGATATATGACATTATCACGTAGGATGATCGAGGAGGGGGAGGGCTGCCTCTGAACATGAACTGCGGCGCCACATGCAGTAATTTATGAAGTCCAGGCAATAGGGGATTTTACCTGGAAAAATTAATACTAGTTCTGGATGTCGACTCCCTTTATGTTTTTTGGGTCGCTAAATCCGAATTTGTAACTTCCCAACAAAATTTCACCCGGCAACCTCCCAAAAAATTGATTTTTTGAAAAAAATTGGTTTTTGAGAAAAGCGCGCTGGGAATGTTCCGCGGCAGCCCCCCTCTCTCCCCGTTTATCCTACGTCATAATGTCATGTATCCTATTTGTTACAAATTTTGTCTAGTTTCTGAATTTCGTAATGCTTTTTCCCTAAAACAATAAGAAATTTAAGTTAATAACAACTATTTTGGGGGGGTTTTCGGGGGGGGGGGATTTTGGGGCAAGTAAAAAATCCGGATTCAGCGACCCAAAAAACTTAACGTAAACCTTATAAGAGAATTTCGGAGGGGAGATGGGAGGGCGACTGTAAACGTGTGAGTGGTTAAGTGGAATTGCGCAACTTAATCCACACAGCCCCGCGCGCATGTTCCGAATCAAATCCCCCCTTCCCCTTCATCCTAAGTCATAATGTCATATATCTAATTTGTTGCAAATTTTGTCTCTTTCTGAATTTCTCGATACTTTTCCCCTAAAACAATAAAAAAATTGATTTTTTTAATAAAAAACATTTTTTGGGGGCATTTTACCAAAATTTGGGGGAGTTGCCGGGGGAAATTTTGGTGGGAAGTTACAAATTCGGATTCAGCGACACAAAAACCTAAAGTAAGCCGATTTCCAGAACTACCCTTAATTTTGCTAGGTAAAGTTCCCTATTGCCTGGACTATTAGCAAAATCTTCATTTTGGTAACGGTGAGATTCGAATCCACGCCTCCGAAGAGACTGGTGCCTTAAACCAGCGCCTTAGACCGCTCGGCCACTACACCTCGATTGAAGTGGATGTAATATCTAGCGACTAAAAAAATCTATAAAAAGATTAGATGTTATTATTACCCGACAGAAAAGAAGGGTTTTGTGTTTGACGCGTATCTGTGTATATGGATTTCTTTATACCCTCGAAACATCCCAACGGCTGGATGGATTTTTATGAATGAGATCTCTATCGATTCGTCTTAATATTCGGATGCTTATAGAATAGGTTTTGTTTTTATAAATTCAAAAAGGCAGCCGTAAAATACAAAATGGCGGTAGAGAAAAAAAAAAAAATTACGCACCATATTGAGTGACATAACATTGGATAGGTCTTTCAAAATGAAGACGATGTTTCATTGAACATTTTGTAGTCAGAAGCTCCGTTTAAATATTACACAACCTGGAAGTTGTGTACTTTGGATCGCTACCTTTACTGTAACTCTAATCTTCATAATAGACATCTATAGGCCTCATTAAAAGAGTAGATAGGAACTAATAAATAAACACAACTTAAAAGTCATCAAGACAAGTAAATAAAAAAAAGGTAAGTAGTATAAAAAATATATAAAAACATGGAAACATTCAAATGCTTCATTTAAAACACATTACTACATAGGTGTGATAAAAAATATACAAATGTTTTTTAAAATTAAAAACACTAGATGTTACAATGATAAAAAGCTACTCCGAGCGCTTTCGGCTAACCTTAATCCTTTGTCAAGGAGAAGAGAATTGACTGATAAAAACACTCGACGCTCGATGTTTACTGCTACAGATTGACCGGAAACACACTTCAGGAAGCCCGCAGGTGGTCGTATCCATTAAACTGAAGGAGTGGGAAGGTAGAGAAAGCTCAATCCTCCGAGAGACCGAACTTTCCAGTAATATTACGTAAACTAAACCAGATACGCGGAATTTGGTATGATAATACTTCATTACAAAAATTTTCTGCTTGCGTTAAAATTTCCAAATACTCTAAAATAGCACAACTATTAAAATCAGAAGCCTGGATAATGACTTTTGCTCTATTGAAAAGGATGTCAATATCTTTAGTTTGAAACAGCCTTGAGAGGGCGGCAGCCGGTCTATTTTTATTAATATCCTGCATATGTTGTATAACTCTTGTTTGGAATTTTCTTGTGGTCATACCAATGTAATTGAATATTTTATTTGTTTCTTTATTTCTGTATGGGATGATATAAACTCCTGACTTACTTTCCATACTAATAGGATCAACTCTTTTTTGCACAAGATTAATTAATTTGGTATTATCTCTAGCTATTAACGTTATGCTATATTTCGTTAGGATGTATTTTAATTTTTCATATAAACGAGGAATGTAATGAAATTTAACTTCATTTTTACTAATACACTCTATTTTAGCTGGCTCTGCGTGCTTAAACTTATAAATCAACATATCAATAAATTTAGTGGAAAAACCATTACTATTAGCAATTGACTTAATTTTATCCAGTTCTTCTTGCAGGTGAGTATCAGAGCAAACTTCAAATGCACGTCTAATATAAAACCGGTAAGCTGAAGCTTTATAATGAAATGGAGAGTGGCTATTATAAGGAATTGTATTGTTTGAACGACAAGATTTTCTGTAAACTGTCCTATCAATGCAATGAGTTAGTTCATTCCTAGTGAGGGAAACATCCAAAAACGGTAACGTTCTATTTATTTCTAATTCCAAAGTGAATTTTATCTTATTGTCACTATTGTTGGCATGTTCAAGAAAATTCATAAGCGCTGGAAGGCCATGATCTCATATAATTAATATGTCGTCGACAAATCTGACCCATAAACTTGGTTTAAAAACGGAATTTGAAATAATCTTGGTCTCTAAAGGTCTAAGTTTTAACTCGGCCAACAAACCAGAAATTGGTGACCACATGCCCCCCCCCCCCCCCCCTCTGATTGTTTGTAATAAATATTGTTAAACACAAACACATTATTATTGGTAATCAGGTTTAAACCAGATATAACGGTATTTTTCATATTGTCACTAAATCCCTGATTGTTATTGATCGAATTTATAATATAGTCCTGCACTTCTTGTACATCTATAGAAGGATAAAGTGATATTATGTCAATACAAAATGGCGGTAAATGCTATTAATGGCTGGGTAAGATGCTATTGTCATTAAGCTTTATATCTTTAATTATTTGAATAAGTTCAAATGTAGACTTAATAACATATTCTGAAGGGGGGAGGATAGAAGTTAAAAAAGGTACATATTCTTTCTCTAGAAAATATGTTGGAGCGGTGCATTTCGAGACTACTGGCCTGATTGGGAAGTCCGCCTTATGATCTTTCAATCTACCATAAATACGAGGTGTTACAGATGTTTTGTTTAGCTTTAAGTTATTTTTTAAATAATCGGGCCATGTTCCATGTTTAACCAAATCTTGCACTTTTCTATCAATAGAGGAATTAGGATCTTTCTTTTGAATAACGCAATTTAAATCCTTTATGCAGTTTTCCATTTTATCAATATAATCATCTGATGATAAAAGCGCGAGTTTTTTAGATTTGTCCGTAGGTATGATGGCATAGTTAGAATAACATTTGAATTGTTTAAATAGTATTGTGCTATCGTTAACATCCCTGCTATTGTAGGTTTTCTTAATGTGTCTTTGAACACTATTATGCAGCAAACCCCTTATTTCATTTTTATAATTAAGTGGTGCTCTATTAGCAATCTGTTCACAATCTCTAATTAACATTTTTGGATTAATATTTCTTGGAACCGAATATTTCGGCCCCAATGATAACAATTTATGCAACTTTGAATCCATTTCTTGCCCTGTAAGGTTAATATACTCAACTGGTAAAGGTTTAACCCTCTGGGGCGGCCTTGAGCAATTAGAGCGCTTTAATTCGTTAATCCTCCGATAAATAACCCTTTCCTTTTTAATTTTCTGCACTTTTCTATAAACATTAACAATACGGAGGAATTCATCAAATCTTTCTGGTTCAAATTACATACCAAATCATCGTACAGGTCTCTGACACACTTTTATAAGAAATCTATGCTTTTAAACTTATTTCTAATAACGGCTCATAAACTGCACATTTCAATTTTTTTTTCTTCAAATCTGGAAATTACGTGTGGATGCAAAAGTTATTAATCAATAGGAACATTGGAGTAACTCTATTGTACTTACATAGCTGTAAAAATCTGATGTTATAGATTTCCCTGTCAAGTCTCAGTCTTTCGGTCTTTCTGTCGCGGTTTTATCATCAGATGATTATATTGATGAAATGGAAAACTGTATAAAGGATTTAAATTGCGTTATTCAAAAGAAAGATCCTAATTCCTCTATTGATAGAAAAGTGCAAGATATGGTTAAACATGGAACATGGCCCGATTATTTAAAAAAGAACTTAAAGCTAAACAAAACATCTGTAACACCTCGTATTTATGGTAGATATCATAAGGCGGACTTCCCAATCAGGCCAATAGTCTCGAAATGCACGGCTCCAAAATATTTTCTAGAGAAAGCATATGTACCTTTTTTAACTTCTATCCTCCCCCCTTCAGAATATGTTATTAAGTCTACATTCGAACTTATTCAAATAATTAAAGATATAAAGCTTAATGACAATAGCATCTTAGCCAGCCTTGACATAATATCACTTTATCCTTCTATAGATGTACAAGAAGTGCAGGACTATATTATAAATTCGATCAATAACAATCAGGGATTTAGTGACAATATGAAAAATACCGTTATATCTGGTTTAAACCTGATTACCAATAATAATGTGTTTGTGTTTAACAATATTTATTACAAACAAACAGAGGGGGCCCCCATGGGGTCACCAATTTCTGGTTTGTTGGCCGAGATAAAACTTAGACCTTTAGAGACCAAGATTATTTCAAATTCCGTTTTTAAACCAAGTTTATGGGTCAGATTTGTCGACGACATATTAATTATATGAGATCATGGCCTTCCAGCGCTAATGAATTTTATTGAACATGCCAACAATAGTGACAATAAGATAAAATTCACTTTGGAATTAGAAATAAATAGAACGTTACCGTTTTTGGATGTTTCCCTCACTAGGAATGAACTAACTCATAGCATTGATAGGACAGTTTACAGAAAATCTTGTCGTTCAAACAATACAATTCCTTATAATAGCCACTCTCCATTTCATTATAAAGCTTCAGCTTACCGGTTTTATATTAGACGTGTATTTGAAGTTTGCTCTGATACTCACCTGCAAGAAGAACTGGATAAAATTAAGTCAATTGCTAATAGTAATGGTTTTTCCACTAAATTTATTGATAAGTTGATTTATAAGTTTAAGCACGCAGAGCCAGCTAAAATAGAGTGTATTAGTAAAAATGAAGTTAAATTTATGGCAGTTGATTACATTCCTCGTTTATATGAAAAATTAAAATACATCCTAAGAAAATATAGTATAACGTTAATAGCTAGAGATAACACCAAATTAATTAATCTTGTGCAAAAAAGAGTTAATCCTATTAGTATGGAAAGTAAGTCAGGAGTTTATATCATCCCATACAGAAATAAAGAAACAAGTAAAATATTCAATTACATTGGTATGACCACAAGAAAATTTCAAACAAGAGTTAAAGAGCATATGCAGGATATTAATAAAAATAGACCGGCTACCGCCCTCTCAAGGCTGTTTCAAACTAAAGATATTGACATCCTTTTCAATAGAGCAAAAGTCATTATCCAGGCTTCTGATTTTAATAGTTGTGCTATTTTAGAGTATTTGGAAATTTTAACGCAAGCAGAAAATTTTTGTAATGACGTATTATCATACCAAATTCCGCGTATCTGGTTTAATTTACTTAATATTACTGGAAAGTTCGGTCTCTCGGAGGATTGAGCTTTCTCTACCGTCCCCCTCCTTCAGTTTAATGGATACGACCACCTGCGGGCTTCCTGAAGTGTGTTTCCGGTCAATCTGTAGCAGTAAACATCGAGCGTCGAGTATTTTTATCAGTCAATTCTCTTCTCCTTGACAAAGGCTTAAGGTTAGCCGAAAGCGCTCGGAGTAGCTTTTTATCATTTTAATATCTAGTGTTTTTAATTTTAAAAAACATTTGTATATTTTTTATCACACCTATTTAGTAATGTGTTTTAAATGAAGCATTTGAATGTTTCCATGTTTTTATATAATAAACAAAGGTGAATCTGGCGTTCAAGATTGGACTATTTTATTAAGTCAATTTATTAATATAAAAAATAGTTTCATATTGATGAGAAATAATTAATTATTTCGCTTTTTACGCTGTCGAGTTTTTTGATTTTTTTAAATTTAATATATTATTACAAGAAATTAGAATTAAACATTTAAAAAAAAAAAAAAAACCTCATTTACTTATCTGGCGTATCTGTATTTTTATAAGTAATTTTTGCCGCGGAACTGCAACACGGGACCTGTTGAGCCCGTGATTATGCTAATGCATGTACAATTTGAGAACACGTGATTTTGTTTTACGTTAAAAATATCCACCAGAATCTTCTGTTCTTTCTTCCATGGGTTTGAAAATAACCTATGATTCTGAATATTTTAATAAATGATAATTTAAAAATTAAATTTCCTCATTCAGCCACTTTGAACGCGAAATAAAATTATTATTCTGAAATGAATTTTAATTAACGCCAAAATATTTTGAATATCTCGTAAAGAAATCTTTAAATGTAAACTGCTTAATTTATTGGCCTTTACGGGAAAAAAGATTATTATTAGCAAGATCTTCATTTTGGCAGCGGTGGGAATCGAATCCACGCCTCCGAAGAGACTGGTGCCTTAAAACAGCGCCTTAGACCGCTCGGCCACGACACCTCGTTTGAAGTGGATGTAATATTTGAAGATAGATTTGATATCTAGCGAATAAAAAAATCTATAAAACGATTAGTTTTTAGTATTACCCGACTGAAAAGAAGGGTTATGTGTTTCACGCGTATCTGTGTATGTGGATTTCTTTATGCCCTCGAAAAATCCCAGAGGTTGGATGGATTTTTATGAATTAGGTCTCTGTCGATTCGTCTTAATATTCCGATGGTTATTGGTTAGGTTTTGTTTTTATAAATTTAAAATGGCGGCCGTAAAATACAAAACGGCGGTAGAGACGAACAAAGAAATTTACGCACCATATTGAGTGGCATATCATTGGAGAGATCTTTCAAAATTAATACGATGTTTCATTGACTATTTTACAGTCAGAATTTCCGTTTAAATATTACACAACCTAAAAGTTGTGTATGTAGGATTTCTCACTTTACTGCAACTCTAACCTTCAAGGATATCTACAGGTTTCATCAAAACAGTTTTTATAGATAAGAACCAATAATTAAACACAACTTAAAAGTTATCAATACAAGTAAATAAAAAAATAGTTAAGCAATATAAAAAATAGTTTCACATTGATGAGAAATAATTAATTAGTTGGCTTTTATTCAGTCGGGTTTTTTGATTTTTTAAATTTAATTACTTGTTTTGATATTCGAATGAATTATTCAGCATACGCAAAAACTTAGCTGCGAACCATCGTACTTTTAAAATCAATTACAACCAGAAATTTTGTAAAAAAAAAAAAATTAAATTAAAAGCCGCTTATGATGCTCTCAATTTGTTTACAATTTTGGAAGATTAATTTGAAGAACGTAATATACAATAAATTTATATAAAGCGCACTATTTAAAATACGAAGAGGTTTATAAATTATAAATAATTAAAATATCTATTTTTGAGCATCATATTATTAAAAAAATAAAAAAATAAACTGCTGAATTTAATTGCAAAAATGCATAAATCATTTTAACACTAGAACGCCCCTAAGGAGCCGATCCGACTCCGACCACATGATTAAATGTCAACTGGAACCAGAAATTCTTTCACAAAATAAGTTAAATTTAAACCAAGTAGATTTACGTTAAATAAATCAGTCAAATAATTTTAAATAAAAATTCTGGTGTAAAATATTTTTATGAAACGTGAATAAAATTTCCGGGCGTTCTAATGTTAAATTTAAAATGTTCGTGAGAAAACGTAAGTAATATAAAACGAGTACAATTTTCTTGCTCTTTTAAAACGCGAAATAATCTTCAAAGGCAATCAGAAAGAAAAATCACTGGCAAATCCGCGAAGAGATTTAAAGATTTTTTTTATTTTTTTTTAAAGATAATACATTAATACTTTTTCACACTTGAACCGCCGGAAATTTTATTCAAGTGTTATAAAAACATTTTATACCAAACCATTTTTGAAGAACTATTTGTCTTATTTAACTTACATTTCCGTGGTACATATTTAGCTTATTTTATAAAAAAATGTTCCGGCTCGAATCGAAATAATTTTATTTGATATTGGTTAAATGGACCGCTATGGATGTTCTAGTGCAGGGGTGGCCAACTGTGGCACGCCGGATACCACTAAAATTGAACAGAATATGCTGAATCTTGAATCGCAGAGATTCGATGATTAGATAAGGCAATGGTTACTGTAAAATTTTAGCGGTGTGGAGCGTGGCACAGTTGGCCACCCCTGTTCCAGTGTTAAAACCAAAGATATCTTTAGAACCGGAAAAATACTGGAAATAAGTTGATTTTTTTGTTTTTATGCATTTCAATTTGAAAAAGAGATAGCAATTTAAAATTAGAGATAAAAACGAAAAAGATAAGATAACGAACGCTAATCGACCTCCAAGAAATTATTTGAAACATTACATATAAATATTTTTCAAAACCAAAAATACCACTAGAACCAGAAAAGTACACTGAACAAGTGTATATTTTTTCCGTTATGAAAAAGGATGTGACAGTTTTAAAACATAGAAAACCTTATAGCTTAAAAAAGAATCGAACTTCGGAAAATGTTTTTTAAATAGTAAATATTTCTATATTTTTAAAAACGTACTCCGTTAGAAAGGGAAAGGTATCCCAAATAAGTCGGTTTATTTTTGTATTTATGTACTTTAAGTAGATTCGACAGATTGCATGTCCAGGAAATGAAAAACTTGAAAACTGAGGCGAATCGACGTCTAGTAAAAATGTTTCTAAAATCAATGTTTCTAAAATCAAATGTTTCTAAATCAAGTAATTCAGGGGATTTTAGGTGTTTTTGCACTAAAAATTTCGTAAAGTACTGGTCGCTATATCTGAGGATAGATTTCCCCCCCCCCCCCCTTAAATAAGGCAATAACTACTTTACGAAAATTCTGGTAAAACGTCCTCTAAGCGTACGATCCCTGTAAATTATTGGCATAAAGTAAGAATGCTTTTAAGGAAAAATAATCTATATAATAATCCATATAATTGGGTCACATAAAAAATTTGTGTATGAATCATACTTTTTGAGTATTCATTTAGCAGAATTTAATAGTATTTCACTTTTCTACATAGATTCAATGAAGTTTTAGTGTTTTTTCTAGATTAACATTTTATTCTTTTACCTAAATTGATCGTTTTAAGTGTAGAAAGATTATTCTTAATTGACGGCATCAAAAACTTTAAAATATTATGAATAGATAATTTTTATTTGAAATCCTTTTTGATGCAGTTATATATTTTCAAGCACATACGTGTAATTTTGAATAGCTTTATTTGAATTTTAAATTATTACTTCTAAAACAACAGTGCTTTGAACTCGATAATTTGATTTCGATTAGCTTTGAATATTTGAAGTGCATTTCCATTTGAAATGCGTAGCAGTAGTATTCACAATCACATTTTCCTGAAGTTCATAAATATCAGTTCCAGCGAAACGTAACAGTGTTTCAATACACCCTTAACCCTTTCAGGTGGAAGTAATTGTATTTTTGTAATGCTGAATTCTCACATGAATTTTATAAAGTTTTCCTTTGAAAATATTGAAAAGCAATTTTTTCCCCACCTAAGTCATAATAGTAAAATTTTATTCAAAACTTCTGGTACATATTTGATTTAAATTAAATGATAAAAATAAATTTGCACTGAGCTTCAAGGGGTTAAATTGACTGAGATTTTTATAATTTAATTTTATTCTACCGGATATTACATAAACTGCCATATGAAATATTATGTTGTTCAAATAATGAAGATATTTGATTAAATTGTGGAATGATTATAGTACAGACCAGCGGGCTGAGAGTTTATGTCGTTAAACCTGGTAGACTGAAGTTTCTGGGTTCGAGCCCAAGTCCCGCTCGTTGACCAAACCGTTTGCTGATTTTCTTGGTGGTGGTTACGATAGTTTTCTGCACGAATCATGTAGGTTCATGGGCTGGAAGAATTGCCATCCATGAGGGTCTTTCTGAGGGAACCTAACACATATTTACGCAAAGTTCGAAGAAAAACCAGAAAACTCCGAAGAGATAAGACGACGAGCGCAACATGGGTTCAAATTCAGTACCTGCCGTCTATCTGATTTGAGAATAGAACCTCTCAGCCACTGGCAGAACCTTAACGGTTCGGCGTTTTCTGTGATTATCATCGAATATTGCGTAAACACCGGTTACGTTCACAAACATCCCATGGAGGACAATTATCCTCCTCTAAGCCCACATAACTTATGCCGATAATTGGCCATAACAAACACCAACCAATCGATTGACTAGAAATCACGGATAAAAAATAACATTGGTAGATATTTATTTGATTCATTATTCATGGGAGGTCCGTTTTATTCAACACTAACCAGAGCATTAGCAGGAAACCGGATAAAGGAATGTATCACCTTAAAAAAGTAAAAGCTAAATTCAATTAGTTTAAGGCGTCAACTATTGGGATCAGGCTGGTCGCTGCCCTCGAAATACTCAAGGCCAGAGGACACGAGTGTGACGTCATCACTAATCAACCGACTTCTCACTACTGTTGAAATCCACTCCGAAAAATTTTGAAAAGCAATTTTCTTTTATTATATTTGAGGAATATATATCATCTTATAAAACAATAATAACTATTTAAACTTACTGGTGAGAATTTGGAATCCCCCCCCCCCCCCAAAAAAAAAAAAAAAAAAATCAGCCAGATGCGGCAACACTGTAGCATTGCGCATCTGGCTGAATTTTTATTAGAGGAAAAGACGACTGCATAGTCATAGGAGGTTCCATTCCTCTTCAACACTGACCGCAACGGTAGCAGTACACCCTATAATGGATGTTGCCACTGGAAAATTTTTAAAGTTAAAATGAATAATTTTAAGACATCGATCAACGGGATCGGGCGAGCCCCGGTGGCTTCTAGATCATTATAGCTATCATTGGTATACTGTAGACCATGATCTGTAGCGAAAACGTTTTATTATTATATTGCTGTTTTTCTTAAAGTACCAATCGTTGGTAATCCAGGTTCGTAGATCCTTGAATATTAGGCATAAAAAAGAAAAGAAGAACACCGCAACTGTAAGACAGGATGGCTTTATTAGCTGTAGGCATGAATAATGTAAGTGCCAGAGAGGGACCTTCTCAGTTAGCTGTTAACAGTACGATGTATAGAGAAGGAATGAATAATTTGTTAGATATCGTTGCCAATGTGTCGAGCCAAAATCTTGGTACCCTGGACCATTATAACCCCAAAGATATATCACTTAAGGGCCTTTCCGTTGTGACGGGTGTGACATCCAGACACAATTTTAAGGGGTTATATCTATATTTTAGGCAATAAATTAGCTAATAAATCCCTGAAAAGTATTTAAAATATGTTTTTCCATGCATATGCTTAAATAATTGAGCAAACATGAAACTTTAATAGTTTTCAATAATAATAATAAAAAAAATAACTTGTGACGGGTGTGACTCTCTCCGGACATGAGTTTTCACTTGCATACACATTTGTTAAAATTCCTGTGAATATTTAAATATTTCATTATTAAATTTTTTTTTTCTAATAAAAGAGATTTAGATTAAACTTAATGCATAATTTTCATAAAAAGTTTAATTATTTTAATGTATCAGAATTTTTTTTCTGCTGTGACGGGTGTGACATCATGCAAAGTATACAATTTTAAAGTTATTTACAAAACAAAAACAGCAATCGGTATTTACAGAAAGCTTGACAATAGCTAATATACAAACAAAATTTAATAAAACTAACATCAGTATGCTATTAGTTTAAAATTTGTAGTGCCCCCTACTTGTTATAAGTGATGGGGTAGCTACTTTTTTTTTACAATGGCAAAAAAAGTTTTCAATTGAGATGTCATCTACATCTGGCCAAATCCAGTGTGGTTCTCTGGCTTGCATGTATTTTAAGCTTATTTCTTCCTTACGGAAGTTGATATTCAAGACATTAACGTAGTACAAGGTATAAGCTATTGCGCTTTTTCTTACTGGCCAGGGAAACCACAACCTAGTCTCCGGTATTTAAACTGATGCTTTCAAAATCTTTCTGGGGGGAGATTTGCAATTAGCAGTGACTTACCTCCCTTAGTGTTGATTCCGTAGTTTGTCCGATGAAAAAGTTGGTACTATCAACACTTACCTTAGCCCCTTAATTCTCGCTCCCGTCATATTCACGGGCTGTGTCTTTTAGTCAATTTGTTTGATTCCCACCAGTTTTATAAAATAGCGAAATTGGCTATATTTTAGTATCGTTTTACCTGTCATTAAATAAGGTGAATATTTCTTTTTCATAAAAGTGTTGCGAATAAGTAATTTGAATTTTTAAACCGTAATTTAATTCGAGCGTTAAGGGGTTAAAGTGGTGATAAGACTTGAAGCCTTACCATGCTTCTCTCAGTATTTGTTTAGTTTCCAGTATTTTCTCTGCTGTCACATACAATGTCTTTATTGCACCAATCTCCTGTGCACATTTAAAAAAATCCAAAGCAGAATAAACTATTGCTTTTCTGGACTTATGCAAAACCCACACTCTTGATTTTATCAATCCCCCCAATTCCGCCAACTGCTCTTTTCCCATGAGAAGTGGCCAAAAAGTTCCATTCGCATGTTAGTTTAAAATCTTTGATAAATAAGCACAAGTTTGAAATGTTATATTTGTTTTTAAACAGGGCTGCACAAGCCATCCAAAAAAAAATTTCACCAATTTGAGATGGGGAAACTGTTTTCATTCTAGTAGTAATGACATTTAAAAATGCCCATACAGCATACTTATTTAACATGCTGAAATTCGTTATTGATTTCTACAAAGGAACGAATCACACTGCCTTTCAACAATGCAAAGCATGTAAAAATGGTGATTTGAGGATGAGTTCAGAGAAAACTCTGGGTCTCATTTTGAGAATAAACAGCACTTCTCGGCAAAGCTCACTTGTATTATTGCTTCAGTGTCTCCCATATTATTTTTGGCTTTTTCAAAATAACTGGATGGAGTTACAGTTATGTAAAGAATATTAACAATAAATTTTTATTTTCTTGAAAATCTATCAAAAGTTAAAGTAAATTGCCACCAACTCACTATTTGCTACAATATTTCAAACATACATATTTTATGATTTATCTTTTTTAAGCCACATTTGTTTTAATATGTTTAGAAACAATAATGATCCAACCTTACACTTCATTTAAGAAACATTTAAATATATTTCTGAACAATTTAAAATGTTGTCACACCCGTCACACTAAAATTCTACACAAAATAAAAAATTTATGAAAATAACGTAAATTTTATTTTCCTCCATTATTGGCGCCAAAAACAAAATTTTCAAAGAAAGATGATGTCTCCGCAGCGGAGACAACAGAGTGGTAA
Source organism: Maratus speciosus (assembly GCA_963932465.1). Lineage (NCBI taxonomy): Eukaryota > Metazoa > Arthropoda > Arachnida > Araneae > Salticidae > Maratus > Maratus speciosus. Next base: position 59,480,642 of record OZ010787.1, read on the forward strand.
GGGTTAACATTTTCACGACGGAAAACAAGAATTCTAGTCTTCATTCAAAAAACAACATTGACTAAGGGCGTGGCTTCTACTTTACAGAAAATGCATATCATGTTGTCAGTATTTTATTAGATTGTAAGACATTTTATATTAAATTCCTACATTGAAAGACATTTGCCGATGAATAAACTTAGGAAACCTATCAAGAACACAAATTTACAAAAGACTTTCAGAACAGGGAGGAGCTTCTACTGTTTTAAAATTCAGATTTGATAAAAAGTGCCCGTCGGCAATGTGTTAACATACAGATAATTGTGTTCCGGATTTTTAAAACCATTATTTCCGAATAGCAATATTCGCCTTAAAATTTCTGTGATTAAATAATACGATGATTATCCTTCGAAGATTATTAACACATTTATACAAGTTAATCTATTGTCAAATACACTCGCTGCCAAAAGTTAATTAAGTAGCGGTAAAATGCGGAAAAATTGACAATTATTGCTTGAATTGACACGAAATGCGGTAGGAAAGTAGGAAACATGTTTATGCATGAAACAAAACAAAGAATCACATGCAAAGATTTAAAAAAAAAAAAAAAAAAAAAAAAAAAAAAAAAACTCAATTTTCAAAAGTTATAAGATAAAGTCATATTGGAGCCATTAACAAATCATGTTGAAAGCCAAAACAAACAAACAAAACCGACCTTAATAAAGTATGTGAGTACCCTTCATCTGCATGCAAAATTTACAGTGTGACCATGCTTGACCTGATCAACCAACGTTAGAGCGTCAAGTAATGGCCATTCCTCTGTAGAGCAGTTTGTAACTTAGTGTGAGTGGCTGGGGTTGGTAAACGTATACATATAGCACGGCCGAGGGCATCCCAAAGATTTTCAGTGGGATTAAGGTTGGTCGCGTACGCCGACCACTCTATACGCGCATTCCCTCACTCTCCAGGTAGTCTTCGACGAGGACAGCTCTATGGGAGCGCGCATTATCATCCATCAAAACGAAAGCAGGAACAACTGCTGCAACGTACAATCTCACTGTGGGGTCTAGAACTTCACCGGACAGCCGTCATAGAGCCCTGTCTTAAGATGCAGTGGTCAGTGAGACATCCCAACGAAATCACTGCCCACACCATGATGCTTCCACCTGGGAATTCATCACATTAGGTGATGTTCTGGGGTCGATTGCGTGTGACTACTTCTCTGCAAATCCTTACACGCTTGTCATCTTGTTTCAGGGTGAATCTCGACTCATTCATGAACACAACTTTGCCCCAATCAGACGCAGTTCAATTTCTATGTTGCCGACAACACTTTAATCGCTTTCCTCTCGACTGATTTGACTGATAGAGGAAAGCAAACCCGGGGTACCTGGGCGTACAGTCCACTCATGTGTAGCCTTCAACGCTCAGTAGCGACAGATGTCGTCTTACCAATGGACGCTGTAACCATAGATGTCATACATATGGAGGTCGCTCTTCGATTCTGCTTGGTTACAACAGCAATATATCGATCATCCGTGGAGTCTTGACCCTTGGACGACTGGCAACAAGTTTTTTGGACAACTGTTTGCTCATTAGAAACTGTTTCAATAACCTTGAAATTACGTATCGATTAACGCCGAAGAAAAGAACAACATTGTCCCTCTTCAATGCAGCTGACGGCATGCCAACGCCCATAATCTTTCATTCGTCTTCTGGAAGCCATAGAAACACGTCTGTCTTTAAAATAAAACGTACGAAACTGCTAAATACTTTTCGTCAGCACTAACATGCAACTCTTGTAACTCTTCATAATGCTCGTTACTTATACGACTGCCTTTTTTTGAACATTTTTCGACACGACACCGTGATTGTCTGTTACATAACATATTTGAATACTTCCATCTAACGTCGCAATGAATTACAGAGTCTCTAATTCACATTGACTTCCGAATATTAACATTTTCCTTTGCGTGCTTAACTTTTGGATGTTACTGTATTATGCAAAACATCGAATTCATAAGAAACAATTAGAAGCAGCTGCATTAAAAAAATTGTAAAATATACAAAATATGAAGTCTTTTTTGATATTATTTCACTAACCATGTATTATTGGTGGCTCTAAAGATCAGTGAGATCAATAAAAGATTCCATGCAAAAGGAACTTCTACTTATTCTTTTCAAAACAGAGAAAATAATCCTGGAAAATATAATTATTATTTCGATATTACAAATAGAAATCTTTAATAAATTTACTTAATAAAATAGTCCAATCTTGAACGCCAGATTCACCTTTGTTTATTATATAAAAACATAGAAACATTTAAAATGCTTCATTTACACATTACTACATAGGCGTGATAAAATATATACAAATGTTTTTAAAACTCAAAAACACTAGATGTTAAAATGATAAAAAGCTACTCCAAGCGCTTTCGGCTAACCTTAAGCATTTGTCAAGGAGAAGAGAATTGACTGATAAAAACACCCGACGCTCGATGTTCACTGCTGCACGTTGACCGGAAACTCTCTTCAGGAAGCCCTCAAGTGGTCGTATCCATTAAACTGAAGGAGGGGGAAGGTAGAGAAAGCTCAATCCTCCGAGACCGAACTCTCCAGGAATATGAAGTAAATTAAACCAGATACACGGAATTTGGTATGATAATACGTCATAACAACAATTTTCTGCTTGCGTTAAAATTTCCAAAGACTCTAAAATAGCACAACTATTAAAATCGGAAGCCTGCATAATAACTCTAGCTGTATTGAAAAGGATGTCAATATCTTTTGTTTGAAACAGCTTTGAGAGGGCGGTAGCCGGTCTATTTTTATTAATGTCTTGCATATGCCCTTTAACTCTTGTTTGGAATTTTCTTGTTTTCATAGCAATAGAATTTAATATTTTATTTGTCTCTTTACTTCTGTATGGGATGATATAAACTCCTGATTTATCTTCCATACTAATAGTATACAATAGGAAATATAGTATAACGTTAATAGCTAGAGATAACACCAAATTAATTTATCTTGTGCAAAAATGAATTGATCCTATTAGTATGTCCTTGTTGCTTTTATTGTTAATTTGCGCATAACAACGCAACTTTCACAAATTTCCCAGAACTTTTTGCTCAACCTAGTATTATTTCAAATGCATATTTTGAACGTAAACATGTGTAAACATTAACTTTGGTTTTCGATTAACATTTGTACTGATGAAGAGCTTGTGACAAAGCTTGCAATGTTAAGAGTAATTTTTTAATTTTTATTTTGTAATATTAATTGTGTATTTTTTAGTTTAATAAAAGTTTGATTTTAAATATATCTTCTTTACTTTTAAATTCTGATTCAGACGTAATATATTTAGTTATTTTTAAGTTGCTTTAAAACTCTTTGCATTGGATGATATTCTATCTACTTCATTTTATATTTCTAAAAAAAAGTCTTGTATCTTTATTTATACTATGCCTCAAGTGACATTTTAAATTCCCACACCGCCTTTGAATAGTTTGTAAACGAACGCATTTTTTTTTTTTAATTCGTAGGTTACATAATTTCAAAAAGTAATTTTATGGACTTTTAATTGTTTATTTACCTTTATCTGATGTATTGTATTAAAACAGTATGTAATGCTTTTTAAAAATTAAAATATTTCTTTTGGATCTCGAAGAGTTTCGTGCTATCCTGGATAGCATACACATTAACAGCAAGTTTGACTTTTTTTTGATATTATCTAGCCATGAAAATTTGATTTCACAAATTCGAAGCTAGTCTCCCACAAGCAGTGCTGCCACTGGGCTCCTTTTTTTGAATTCAGATTTCTTGATTGGCACCACTTTTCTGAAATGGTAAAATTCCCCTTGTTTTCGCCTTAATTAATATGTCTCTAAATAAGGCGAATTTTACTATTTCAAAAAAGTGGTGCCAATCAAGAAATCTCAATTTTAAAGAAGTAGCCAACTGGTAACACTGCACGCAAGGTAGACCATCACCCCACTTGCATGAGTAGTTTGTTGTGAAACTCATGCAAGACTGTCTTTAATTCATAAAATTAACGAAAGCAAAAACTCCCTCTGTTGAGAGAATAGACAATCATCACTTGTTCAGAAATGGAAGAAATTGGGTGCTACTCAAAGGCAAGATACACACATAATTTTTACCATAATAGAATCTGATTTTCATTGATTAGTTAAGTTAAGGAACCCAGAAAAATGTATTTATAATTTTAACTGTTCAAATGTAGTTATTTTCTGTAAAATAACATTTTATCTATAATCTACAATTTATTTCATATAAAAAATCTTACAAATTAAAAAAATATGTTAATTTACTAATTTATGTTTATCACTTCGGCCATTTTAAATTCATATTGAAAATTTAAATTTTTAAATGAATTTTTCTTAATATTATTGGATTTTTCTAAAATATCGTTTAATTGATATTTATTTATTTATTTATTTTTGCCTTTAACCCTTCCCGGCACAGACAATTTTTGCTGTAAAATTCTGTAATGATTGACTGACACCGGAATTTACAAACGACATTTTTAGATATTAAAAACATGTTACTTTACATGTTAGAACAGATGTCATAAATTCCCAGGCCGCCATCTTGGAATTTTTCTTGGCGTGAAACCCCCTTTTCCGCGAAGTAGTAAATGTTGCCCAGAACCGATTTATATGCATGTTAGGTTTAACGACAATAAAATGTAAATAATAAACAAAACTCGTGGAACAAATGTCATAAATTCCCGTGGCCGCCATGTTGCAATTTTTCTTGGCGTGAAAACCCCTTTTCCGCCAAGTAGTAAATGTCGACAAGCACCGGTTTATACGCATGTTAGGCTTAATGAAAATAAAATGTAAATAATAAACAAAACTCGCTAAAATAGCAATCAGTAATCGTTGGATGAGCACTACGCGCTCATTAACCGAAAAAAAAAACATCACTGGATTCAGCAGTTCTCGCTATATAGCAATCTCAAAATTCAGCAATTCTCGCTTTGTAAAAATCTCAAAAAGTACAAAACTCGTAAGGCAAAATATACATAAAAAACAAAACTCTTTAAACTGGCAATCAGTAACTTGCTCATTAACCGAAAAAACATCACTGGATTCAGCAGTTATCGCTGTGTAGCATTCTCAAAATTCAGCAATTCTCGCTTTGTAGCATTCTCAAAATGTAAAAAACTCTTAAAGCAGCAAAATATACATAAAATTACAACATACCTTAACAGACATCTGCTTTCTTGAAAGCTCCAGCACGAAATATCCGTCATAACATCACCGTCTTTTTCCAAAATAGGCTTTTGAATACGCATTGACACACTATAAACAAACCTCCTTTTTTTGTCAAAATTTCCTCATATTTCTTAATTACTTCAGCAAGAGCGTTTAAACGGACTACAGAAACCATAGTCAATCAAATACATCCAATACATTTAACATAAAAATAAAAAGACAGAACGATACAACACGATATCAAAATACATCCACAAAATCCTTCCTAAGCGAAAATGAGCTTCTCGGGGGTTGCCAGAACACGACACGTCACACGGAGTTCCACATATCGATAAAGATCGCCAACATAAAATCGCCAAGAAATTTCAAAACATCCAAGATTGCGGCCATCTGGGAATATATAGCATCTAAGCCTACATGTTTATAGTAAAAGCAAAATTTGACTAAAATATTCTTGGTGCCGTTCGTAAGTTTGGAAATTAGGTATCCCGACCTGTGCAAAAGTGTGGCCTGACAAGATTTACTACTTTGCGATAAGTTTGCAATATTTTTGACAAAACATAACTAAATTTTCTACTAGCTTGTAAAGAATTTTTTACTTTAGTCATGTACTTTAGTCATGACAGAACTAAATTTTCGACTTGTTTGCCGATAATTTGCAATAAATTTGACACAGCAAGAGATTAACTTGAACGACAAGTTAGCTGCAAGTTCCAAAGTGTGGTGCCTTCGGCGTTTGCGTTATCTTGCTGCAAAACGTTCAGTCTTGTCGTGCTGAACTTGCTGCAACTTTGCAAAGAAAGACTACTGAAATTTTTCTGCAAACTAAATTTGCTATGTGGGATATTTCGCATTTTATAAAAACGCACTACGTTTAAATTATTTTTTGAACAAAGATTTGTGAAATTATTGTGATGTTTATATCATGATAATATCACTTGCATATCAGGACCAATATTAGCTTCGTTACCGAAAATTAAACAAATTACCAAACACTAAAATAAAACACTTCGAGTTCTTAAAGAAATCAAATTAAATATAAAGACTTTACAGAAGAAAAAATACTTTTAACACTGTATGTTTAGAAAGGCAAACGTTATTACAATCAATATTAAAAAAACATACGCACACATAGAAAAACAATTCCACATTTATATTGCATTTATTTTTAATGCAATGAGAAAAAAACGAAATAAGTATTTAAAATTTTTATTTGCCTTGCGTTTTATTTCGTCCGCAAAAGATTTTAATAAGAGGATTTTTTTAAACCCGATTATTAAAATGATAAATATCGTGGATTTAATTATCATTCACAATTTGGGACCTTTTAAGAATTATTAACTTTAATACATTAAGGTGCAAAACATCCGAAAGAAGATCGCGGAAGAATTATAGCAATAGTAGAGAAAAAAAGAAAAGACAAAAGTATATATTAATTCAAAACAAATTGTATTCTTAATTTTAATTCGTATAATTGTACAATATAGTATTACTCTATTTTTAGCAGATGGGTTAAGAAAACTTTTACAAAAGAATGCAGTTTAAATGAATAAGAACAGCACTGAATTGAATAATTTTTTTCTCACGGAATTTTGCAGTTTCGGGATAGGAGGGGGCAATGTGGAGTTCCGTCAGATTTACACTTTTAACCCTCATGCTGCGCATTCCGCGGTTTCCACGGGCAACGCAAATGTAGTAAAATTTACGCAACCCTCGATTGCCGCGAGAATGCATTTTTTCCGTCTAATTTAACCTCCTTGATTATTCCCACCAATTATTATTATTATTATTTGTAAATTTTGCCTTATTTAATCAGGGCATTTTCCCAATTAAATTAGACAAAAATTTCTATTTGGAAAACCGGTGATAAAACATTAAAAAGTCTGTAAAAGACGCTCGTCGCGAAGCCGTTAAATGCGCAATTTTGTAACATATTTTGGCAAAACAATTACGCAGCAAGTGGATTAAACCATTACCTGTAAATTATATGTCTTCTTTCAATTTATGATAAACAATAAGTTAGGCATAGCTTTTACGCTTTTTCTTACTACTAAAGTTTAATATGTAAAATTTCCCATATTTAATCGGCAAACTCTGTGAATCAATAAGTCAAGCATTTCTATTAAATTTTAGTGGTAAGAAAAAAGCTTAAAAGTTGGCAGCTATGGTTAAGGGGGTCATCTTCATACTAAAATTGTCAATATAAATTCCAAACTTCGACAGCATATTCAGGGTTCTTACGGGTCTGGAAATTTCCCAGACTTTCAGCCAGATCCATACCAGTATTTTTTTAGGGAAAAATCGCCTTTATGAATCTCGCGCGTATATAAGTCGAGTTTTACTACATAAAAATAGTGGTATTTCGCCTGAAAGTGTAGGAACCCTGATATTTGTTGTTTTTTTTTTCATACATTTTACCTTAGGACACTAAAAGGGAAGTTATCGAGATAAATATTTAGGAATTATGAAGATTTTAAATATATAAATCCTGATGTTAAATTCATTTTTAACCGTTGCAAAACAGATTACATCACGGTTAGTTTTTTAAGCATAAATCAAAAACTAGTTAACGGAATGAAGTGTAGTGCTAAAATTGCGTATTTGAAGCTTTTGGAAATCGATTTCTGTTAAACATTTTATAGGTTACAATTTAGTGTTTTCGAAAATAAAGTTCAAAATGATTATATTTTCGAAAAAATTATAAATTTTAACCTACAATTTTTTGAAACAGAAATCGATTTTTATTTTCAACTGCCACACAACCTCTGAAAAAAGAGGTTATTAACCATCCTCAAAACAGCACCTCTTTTATTTTCAGTAGAAAACTCATAACACATGAAAGAGCTGTTTTGCGTCTATTTTATTTAAATTTTTTAAAGCATTGTTAGCTATTTTAAAACTTTAATTTGCTTTCTCTTTTCTTTTTTTCTTCTTTTATATTGGACTTCGACAACTCAAAAAACGTATACCAAGAGTAGATATGTTCAGATTTTTTATAAGAACTATTTTTAAATAGTATAATTCACCTTATTTATACGCAAAATTAAAAAAAGAATGTTATTTTTCGGAAATAAAAGCTATAAAAATCCGAAACACAATTAACACTGAGGGTATGAAATAAAAACTGTTTAATATTTTGGTGAAAACATATTACACCAGCGTAAAACTTAGGGTCGTTGAATTCAATTGTTTAAAAAAAATAATCTTCTCTTTATTTAACCAAATAAATTCTTAGATTAAATAAGGCGAAGATTTCTCTTAAAAATAGTGGTATCGTGCGGGACACCGCTTAGAATTCCTGCTTTATACATACTTACACTATTTTGAATCTTGAATATTTTGTTTTACGACTAGTGTTACCAGGTGACTCGCATAAATCGGGTCTCCAAATGCTCTGGACACCAGTATTTTAAAGTAATTTTCTTCGCCTTATCTAATGGCAGAATCATCTTCGATTAAAGATGGCGAAATAAATTGTAAGAAATTAGTGGTGTCCAGAGCATTTGGAGACCTGATTTACGCGGGACAGCGGGCAACACTAGTTGTAATGCGTGTCTTACAAAATATACATAACAGTCAAACCTTAATATTTTTGAGTACCACTATTTTCTAATATAAATAATCGCTTTCTTTAATGATTAAATAAGACGAAAATTACTATTTGAGAAATGCCTTAGAGAAAACTTAGAAGGTTTGACAACTATGGACATATTTCAAAGCAGAAGTTTCAAAATTTTATAATTTGTTGTGTGATTGGAGCTATTCAACTATAAGTACTATTGCGAGGTGTCTCACGTAAATAGGGGCTGCAATTCTATGGACACCAGTATATTAAATTAATTTTCTTTTCTTTATCTAATGGCAGAATTATCTGCGACTAAAGATGGCGAAATAAACTGTAAGGTATTAGTGGTGTGCAGAGCATTTCGACTACCGATTAACGCGGGATACCTGGCAACACTATTTACAACCCATATGATTTATGTTTAATCAGTATTTACAATTTTTTTAAATATGTCATTTACATTTATTTTAAAGCATCAATCTAGTATATTAAAATTTGTTCTCTACTGTCTGTTTGTACTAGTGTGTGTTTTTCTGAAACCCTATTTTCGTTGTAAGAGCTCTCTCCAGATAGCATTTTTAATTTTCACAAAATTTGCAGCAGTCTTGCTTTGAAAACCTGCAAAGTTACAGCAAGCTCAGCATGGCAAGGCTGAAAGTTCATAACAAGACTGCAGCAAGATAACGCAAACGCCGAAATTACCACATTTGAAATTGCAGCTAACTTGCCGTGCAAGTTAAATTCATGCTGTATCATATTTATAGCAAATTAACGGCAAACAAATAATAAAACAAACTGCAAACTTACTGCAAAGTAGTAATCTTTCCACGCCCCACTATCTGTTTACAACTGTTACACTAAAAGTTTAATCCGTTCGGATGGGTCCCTAAACCTGATCAGTACATTCATACGAACATACCGTCAAAAGGCATACATATTGCTTTCATCACCATAACAAGTTAAGGTAATATTTGTACTTTAGAGAACGAGCCTTTTTTGGTATTTTATAAGTATAGCGTTTAGAAATAGCGGTGCCAACCGAATAAAATTTCTGCAATTTCTGCGTATGTGCTGATTGTCTATTCTCTCAACAGAGGGATTTTTAGCTTTCGTCACTTTCGTTAATTAGAGAAAGTCTTTCCATCAGTTTCACAACAGACTACTCATGCAAGTAGGAGATGGTATACCTTGCGTGAAAATTGCGGCGAATTTCTCAATTCAAATTTGTCACGGCAAGATAATGTCAGAAAATATCAAACTTGCTGCTAATATTCATGCTATCTGGGGCATTCCAGATAGCATTTTTAGTTTGCAGAAAATCTGCAGAAGCATTTCTTTGAAAACCTGCAAAGCTGCAGCAAGCTCAGCATGACAAGACTGAAAGTTCATAACACAAGTGCTGTAAGATAACGCAAACGCCAAAGTCACCACAATTTGAAGTTGTGGCTAATTTGTCGTGCAAGTTAAATTCATGCTCAGGGCTCCCAAATGGTCCGCCAACTGAATACCAATAATATTTTAGAAAAATTTTCATTTTAGATTTTTCTTACAAACCGCCCTGGAATCACCTTTGAAAGTTAATTCTAGCGCAAACCTACCATAAAATTTTCTGTTAAAATTTATTGGTATTCAGTTGGCGGACCATTTGGGAATCCTGCATGCTGTATCACATTTATTGCAAATTAACGGCAAACAATTAATCAAAAATACTGCAAATTAGTAATCTTTCCATACTACATTAAGTGTTTACAACTGTTACATTATAAGTTTAAACCCTTTGAAGAGGTCCATGAACCTGATTAGGTCTATTGACGCATACGCACTGTTAAGGCGCCGCATCGTTTTTACCACAATAAACAAGTTAGGGTAATATCTGTACTTTCCAATTCGGGCCTTTTTTGGTATTTCAGAAGTATAGCGCTTAAAAAGAGCAGTGCCAACCGAATAAAATTTCTGCAATTTGAGCGTATCTGCTGATTGTCTATTCTCTCAACACAGTGTTGCCAGTGGGCTACTATTTTTAAATTCAGATTTCTTGATTGGTACCACTTTCTTGAAATAGTAAAATTCGCCTTATTTAATGACTTATTAATTAAGGCAAAAACAAGGGCAATTTTACAATTTCAGAAAAGTGGTGCCAATCAAGAAATCTGCATTTAAAAAAAGTAGCCCACTGGCAACACTGACTAATCAGAGGAATTTTTTGCTTTCGTCACTTTCGTGAATTAAAGACAGCCTTGCCATCAGTTTCACAACAAACTACTCATGCAAGTGGGTGATGGTATAACTTGCGGGAGATTTGCTGCGAATTTCTCAATTCAAATTTGCCACGGCAATATAATAACAGAAAAAACTGAACTTGCTGCTAATGTTCATGCTATCTGGGATAGCATTTTTAGTTTGCAGACAATTTGAGAAGTCTTGCTTTGAAAAACTGCAATGTTGCAGCAAGCTCAGCATGACAAGACTGAAAGTTCATAACAAGACTGCAGCAAGATAACGCAAACGCCGAAGTCACCACACTTTAAACTTGCAGCCAACTTGTCGTGCAAGTTAAATTCATGCTGTGTCAAATTTATTTCAAATTAACGGTAAACAAATAATCAAAAATACTGCAAACCTACTGCGTAGTAATTTTTCCATTCCACATTAACCTCTTGAGGGGCAAGCAATTACGTTCGTGAAATGCTGAATTCCCACCAGAATCTTTGAAAAATTTCATTTTAAAATAAGTAAAAGCTATTTTACGGCTTTTTTCCACCAAAGTTAGAAACGTAAAATTTAATAAAATTTTTCTGGTGTAAAACTTCATCAATCGAAGGTGGTACATAATATATACCGGTGCCTCTCAAGGGGTTAACTGAGTACAACCTCTTATCAGGTCTATCATTTCCACTACCCTAAACACGTTTGGGCAATATTTGTACTTTTCAACTCGAGGCTTTTTTGGTATTTCATAAGTATAGCGTTTAAAAAAAGCGGTACCAGCCGAATTAAATTTCTGCAATTTCTGCATATCTGCTGATTGTCTACAGAGGGATTTTTTGCTTTCGTTACTTTCGGGAAATAAAGAGAGTCTTGCGATCAGTTTCACCACAAACTGTACATGCAAGTGGGTGATGGTATACCTTGCGGCAGATTTCAGGCGAATTTCTCAATTCAAAATTTTCACGGCAAGGTAATATCAGAAAAAATCAAACTTGCTGCTTATGTTCATGCTATCTGGGAGCTGATAAATAAATGTACTACAGTCTGCGGCGGCGAATTTCGATTTTTATAGCTCATTCGATTCGTCACATCCAGCTAAAGTAATTTGATACCGCGCATATCGGCTATTAAGTTTTAATAATGACAATAATCAAACTGATGAATGACCAATGCTTGGTCAAAGTTTAAAAATTGCATAATGCAAGTTGCCGAAAATAAAACAGTTCGCATGCAACCGTACTCAGACATTCCCCAAGATACGAAGTGGCTCAAAAACTGACAAAAGAACCGACAATGTTTGGTTACAAAGATGCTCGTAATTCGGGAAAAAGTATTGACAGGATGAACAAAACTAGATCAGTGTAGCCAGTGGGCTACTTTTTTTAAATTCAGATTTCTTGATCGGCACCACTTTTTTGAAATAGTAAAATTCGCCTTATTTGATCACATATTAATTAAAGAGAAATCAAGGGGAATTTTACCATTTCAGAAAAGTGGTGCCAATCAAGAAATTTAAATTTAAAAAAAAGTAGCCCACTGGTAACACTGAACTAGACGAAGACATCATAACTTGCGAAAACCTGCCTGTGAAGTAGCATGCAAATACTAGATCTGCAATTGCAAATTCTTATAATAACAGCAATAATATATAACCTTAGAGTAGCTATTGGCAATGTGTGGCACTGTAAAAACAATTAGTAAACTTAAAAAACTATTTCTTTGAAGGCATCTGTTTTTCAGTGAACGAAATTTTGAACTTTGACATGGCCCCCTGTCATTATAAAAACACAATAGCCGATATGCGAAGTATAAAAATACTAAGATCGATGAGACGAATCGAATGAGCTATAAAAATCGAAATTCGCCGCCACAGGCTATAATACCTTTACTTTTGAGAGTCCTGCATGAAGACGGCACTTTCTAAATATCTGAACTTTTTCTTGCAATTATGCTAAATCTTATGATGTATAACTGTTATTTTTTTTTTATATAAATGAAGACTTTCGTTGGTGAAAATAGGGTATGCAATGTATGTCGGTGTCTGTGATGTACGTTTACGGTTTAATCCATTCGGGACTAGCATCGCATATATGCATAATGATCTTCTTTTGAATACCAGTATTTTCAAAGAATATTTTTTGCTTTATTTAATTGCACATCTTTTTCGATTAGATAAACCGAAAATTACTTTGTACAGAATACGCTAGTTCGAAGGGGGTTAAGCCGAGGTTCTTGCATATATTTGTAAATAATAGGACGTTAACGGCTGTTTTTTCTAAAGAAAAAACTAACCACGAATGCAATCTAGCGTTTTTATATTTGTGATATATACCTTAAGTATAAATAAAAATTATATAATTATTTAATATATTTAAATCAGGAGTGGTCCGGCATTATGCTTGAAAACCGTTTGCCACCGCTATTTCCGAATAAAAATCTTTACGTGCATCCCAAAAATTCTGTCATCTAAAAAAAAAAAAAAAAAAAAAAACAATTTATTTAACATGAAAATGGTGTTAAATCAACAGATATCTCTGATTCAAATAATTAACCAATGAAATCTGTTCTTCATAGCAGTCATAAAAGAAAATCATTTCAGACGATAGGACGTCTAGCTCCTCTTCCAGTTAATCTGTATATTGAAAAATATAGATATATTTTTAAGCTCTTTAAGGGCAGATGTTCAATTTTGTTTTCTTTCGTTTTCTTGGTGGTTCACTTAATTTTAATTCCTATCTCTCATATTGACACCCGAATATTGGAATGAAAAACTTCCTATTATTAAGCACGTGAACAAAAGCTTTTGCATATTTTAAAATAAATTTAAGGTGTAAGCGATTGTGTTTGTGTAATGTTGAACTCACACCGGAATTTAACCTTTAAATGCATTATTTTTTATTTTGTCTCGTAAAAAATTATATATGATTCTCTGAAAGGTTTATAACACAGGAAAATAATGGAAAAAAATCAGAGCTACATTTTTCTTATAATACGTCAATCTTTTCTTATGTTGCACATCTGCAATACAAGTAAAAACTAAAATATTGCAAATTAGTAAATATTTTAATAAAAAAAACAGAGATACATTTTTCGTATAATACTTCAGCCTTTTCTTTTGTTGCCCATCTGCAATACAAGTAAAAACTAAAATATTGCAAATTAGTAAATATTTTAATATATATGAATCTAAATACCTTATTTTATATATTTTTTTTTTTTTTGCAAATCGTAACACTTAAATGCAAAAATTATTTTTTAGAATTATGTTTTTTATTATTATATTAAAGATTAGACACCAGAAATTTTAAGTTAGATTTTTAAATTTATATTTTTGTATTTTTTACAGGATTAATATTTCTATATCAATATACTGGTTGCTAAGAATTAAATAAAAGCAAAAAAAAGTAGATATGCATCACTATGCATTTAACCCTTTCCGCTGCGGAGTAATTCTGTTTGTAAAATGATGAAAAGATGGACTGATATCGGAATTTAGAAGTGAATTTATTTGAAAATAAAAACTTAATTATTTTCAGGTACCTTATAAAAGGAAAATTTTAATTAAATATTCTTGGTGCAAGTACTCTTAAAATAGGTGGCCGTTTTTGGGGACACCGCCCGCTAAAGGGTTAAGTTTTAAAGAGTAAATTACTTCAAAATGACGAAAACTATTTTTATCTCCCCCCCCCCCCCCCAAAGTTAAAAATAAAATTTAATTAAAATTTCTGGTTCAAACCTTCATTAAAATTAGGTTGACTATAATACATACCATCGTCCCTCTAGGGATTAAAATCATGTTCTTATTCATGCTTAAAAAATATAAAATTTTGCCTGTAACCTATAATTTTGAATATATCATTGTGATTATAGTTCTCTTGCCTTGAGAGATAAGCATTAAAACATCAACAAAAAAGGGAAATCTATTCCACGCTTCTTAAATTCAAAGGTTTTCTCATTTTTTCGCAAAAAATCTACTTAAAATAATTTTGAATGAAATATTCTAAGTAAATTTTTGCTCTAAATTAGAAATATAACTGAAATATAGTGTATCTATTGAAAAGTTCAAAGTATAAGCTCCGTTTATTTATAACCCGGTTTCGTCGTGAAAATTTATAGCCGGCAATTTGTATAAGAATTAATTTCCATTTGACAAGTACCTCCATTTTTCCTTGTAATCTAAAATGCAATAATGACAGGTCAGATTATTGCAGTTCAGTTCCTAGCGGTAATGACAGAAGTGGGATTATTTTTCTTTTGGCATATTTTCGGTACGTGCAAATATGTGAGAATACATTATTTAGGGCTTTAATCATTTATCGCAATTTTATCAGCTTATCCTTTTAAAATTTCTTAAATTCAAAAGTTTGCTCATTTATGATTAAAACTTTCTTCGTAAAAATGACTGGAAAAGGAATAGCTAAAATTAAATTTTACTTTCAATTAGAAATATGACTGTAATTTACTGCAGATATTGAAAAATGCATGTTCTTGGACTCATTTATTCATAAGACTGATTAAAAATTTATGAACAGCAATTTGTGTATAAACTAAGTCGACTCTTTCAAAACTTCTTCTGCTTTCTCTGGAATGAGATAATGTAGATGAGGTGATATTTTTTTCATTTTAAATTATTTTGCGTTTATACAGAACAGGGGTTTTAACTTTTCTTCCGTGTGATTGCAGCATATGTAAGTATATGAGAGACCCTTTTCAAAAGTTTAATACGGTTTTAAAGATTTTATACTCATGCTCATAAATCATAGCTGCCAACTTGTACGGATTTTTGCTACCACTAAAATTTAAAAGAAATTTCTGCCTTTTATAATTATCAACATTCACGGCAATTCGGCGATTGAATTAGGCAAAACTTTCTATTAAATTTTAGTTGTAGAAAAAATCCGTACAAGTTGGCAGCTATGATAAATTAACCCTTAAATGCATGATTTTTTATTTTGTTTCGAAAAAATTGTATATGATTCTCAGAATAGTTTATTACACAGGAAAAATAATGAAAAAAAAACAGAGATACATTTTTCGAGATAATTACGTCTACCTTTTCTTATGTTGCACATCTACAACTCAAGTAAAAACTACTGCCATAACTAAAATATAGCAAATTAGTAAACATTTTAATAAGTATGAATCTAAATACCTAATTTTATATATTGTTTTATGTTTTAAAACTTAACCCTTAAATGCACGAATTGTTCTTTTAGAATTGTCATTCTTATTCTTATATTAAAGATTAGATAACAGAAATTTTAAGTTTGATTTTTAACTTTAGTTAGTACCGTATTATCGTAATTTTTACAGGATTAAAATTTCTATATAAATATAGTGGTTCCAAGAGTTACAGTGCGTGTAAAAACTTTAAGGACAGCAAAAAATTGTAAAATTTTTGATAAATTTGATAAATTTGAAAATTTTGATAAATGCGACGAGTGAAATGGTAATTTAATGTTGATCATAAAGTGGAAATACTAATATAAAAGTCAACAGAATGTATTTGTGTCCTTTTTATTGCAAAAAAATCATAATTATGCAAAAAAACACTATTTTTGACAGTGTAAAAACTATAAGGACACCAGTATTTTTTTTAAAGAAATGTTATATAGAATTATTTTTAAGGATCGACCGAATCAGGTTTTTAAGGCCGAAACCGAAACCGAAACCGAATTTCGGCGATCTTCTTATTTTCGGCTGAAAACGAAAACGAATATGTCCCAAAAAATTTTAAAGTAATTAAATTGTATGTATTAAAGTAATTAATATATACATAAATATATTATTAATTAATTATACGTATTGATTAAATATGTATAAAAATTAATTAATTATGCGTTAAGAATGAAGTTCATAACAATAAATGGTCTCAAAATCGATGACAAGGGTTGAAAATTTCCGAAGGAAGAAACGAGATTTTTGGAATACTCATAGTTTCGGTCGAGTTTCGGTCCAAAATCTGAGTTTCGCCGAAAATTCGTTTTCGGTGAAAACTATTAGTGTTCCCAAAATCTTGTTTGTTACTTAGGAAATTTATTGCTATCAACTTCGTTGTTTGTAATTATCAGTCATGACTGACTCAAGACTTGAATGCAGATTATAAAGCAAGCAATGCATACATAACTAAACTTTTTCACGTGCTCATTAAAAACTGCAGTCATAACAGTAATAGAAAATTTTGAGTTTGAAACCGCAGATGTGTTTCGAATACTCTTTGAGAAAGTTCTAATATAACAGATGATCATTTGCAGAAATCATTATAAAAGAAAAATCGAGGTGTGTATACATAAAACTAAAATATTTTTTAATTAAATGAAATTCGTATAATTAGAAAACCTTTCTGTGTCGTTGATGAATTAATTACGTTTTATTTTATTTAAAAAAAAAGTTTTGGATCTAAGGCACAGAGAGACAATTTAGGCCACACGTATAATTAATTAATAATTATGTATATTTAATAAATACGCATAATTAATTAATTTTTATACATATTTAATAAATACGCATAATTAATTAATAATGTATTTATGTATGTATTAATTACTTTAATATATACAATTTAATTACTTAAAACAAAATCGAAATATTCGTTTTCGTTTTCGGCCGAAAATAGGAAGATCGCCGAAATTCGGTTTCGTTTCGGTTTCGGCCTTAAAAACATGCTTCGGTCGATCCTTAATAATAATTCTATATAACATTTCTGTAAAAAAAATACTGGTGTCCGTATAGTTTTTACACAGTCAAAAATAGTGTTTTTTGCATAATTATGATTTTTTCGCAATAAAAAGGACATAGATACATTATGTTGACTTTTATATTAGTATTTCCACTTTATGATCAACATTATATTACCATTTCACTTGTCGCATTTTAAATTTATCAAAATTTTTACAATTTTTTGCTGTCCTTAAAGTTTTTACACGCACTGTAAATATAAAGTGATGCAGACATGCATTACTATGCATTTAAGGGTTAATAAACCGGGAGCCGGCAGCACAGACACATGGTTCGTACGAATACCGTTATTTCTCCAAGAAACTCACAGTATATTTTTATAGAAAAAGAAGAAATCTAGGTTAACACTAGAACGCCCGGCAATTTTACCCAAATTTCATAAAAATATTTCACCCCAGAATTTTTATTAAAAACTATTTAAGTGATTTATTTAACGTAATTCAGCATCGTTTAAGTTTAATTTGTTTTATGAAAAAAATTCTGGCTCCAATGGACGTTTAATCATGTAGTCGGAGTCGAGTCGACTCCTTCCGGGCGTTCTAGTGTTAAACGCGCAAAATTTCGCCTTCTTTTAAGAAGAGATTTTCTGTAAGATAATACTGGTGCCGAAAAATTTTCTGGTCTACAAAATTCAAGGAGGCGTACGAACCATGAGACAACCACCTCATCGAGTTGGAGGCTGAAATTCCAGAATTAGCTAAAACTCGATTCCCATATTAAAACGCAATCAGTCTGTCAATTCATTTCTTGGTTGAAAAAACCTAAAAACCCGATTTTACCGGTTGACTCGTAGGTTTACCATTGTGTTTTCCTGCTTGCAGTCCGCCATGTTTTCATACCTCTGGGTGCAGAAAAACGCAATGGTAAACCTACGAGTCGACCACTAAAATCGGGGTTTTAGGTATTTTCCACCAAGATATGACTTAGCAGAGCGATTGCATTTTAATATGGGAATTGAGTTTTAGGTAATTCTGGAATTTCAGCCTCCAACTCGATGAGGTGGTTGTCTATGCTGCCGGCTACCGGTCTATAAGGATAATTATAGGATACTTTCAAATTTAGCCATACAACCACACTATATATACATCGAGTTAAACCATTATGTCACAACACACATTTGCCGAAAAAATTGCATAAAGCAAGATGCTGGAAATGATACGTAACAGAAGGAAAACTCCCCGCATTCAGCCGTACGTGAAAACTACGTAGAATGCATAGTGACTGACTAAAAGTGACTGAAAAACCGGCAATGTCTGGATGCAAACGATTTTTGCTCGTAAGTCGGGCATAGATACTGTAAAATAACTTCTTATTTTACAATATCTATGAGTTCTGTACGAGGTATTGCCAGGAGGATTAAAAATACGTTAAGACATTCTTAACCCCTTGAGCGGCGGTGGGATATATTGTCGAATATCTACGAATATCTACGAAATCTATAGTTTTGTCGAATATCTACGAAAATGCTTGACGAATCATCCTTGAATTCGGGAATATGAAAAACATGTTTTTTATTTTGAATGAAAATTTAGTCATGGGCGCAATTAGGGTTAATCAATATATTGAATAAAAATAATAACATTTGCTATCACCCTGTATTATAATATGTCTGAAATGATCTGCAACTGAGCAAGTGCCTGTTTGGGCTCGTTGCAACTTCTGCTTACATTTGTCTAGGAAGATTATGCATATTTGTGCAGTAATAAGCGTTTCTGTAAAAATATTCAAATGTTTTTAGTTCATAGCACGCAAGGGTGTCTCTCTACTCCGTTTCTTGAATACCAGTATTTCCAAACATAAAAAATGAAAATTCCTCGAGCTTAAACAACTTAAATTCAGGCCAGAGCAGAGTAACAAGTAGTGCGAGAATTTTATTACCATCTGATTAAATATTGAAGACACGCTGAACTTTTCATACTTTTATTTAAAATCACGAAAGCAGACATCACTACATCGATGTCAAAAAAACTTAAAAGTTATTAAATATTTAAAAACAAGGTAACTATAGACATACTCTCAAATAGTAACAATATGTTGCTTAAACGGTGAAAATTTACGTAATCTTTTAAAAGAAAAACAGCCGCATCTTATATCACAACTACACAATATACAGTGGCGGTCAAAAGTTCCCGTCCAGTTAGTTTCTTTGATTTGTTTGCCAGAGCATTTCAGCAAAGAAAAAGCACAATTGGTTTAAAAGTTAGGGGTAAGCAAATGACCTCAGACCACGTGATCATTTTGATTGGATACTGAATATACTTGATGCAAAGGGGAGGAATTGCCAATTCCAATCCGGGTGTGCAAAATTTTCCGGCTATTCGTCTTTCGTTAGTTTTTGCTATCGGTAAAGTGTTTTTTGACCATGTTTGATAATTAATCAACGTGAATAACATAGTTGAAATTAAAAAATTAAAAGTTCAACAATTATTGTTCTTAAACGAGTGGTTTGTTTGTCGCTGCTAAAGGGCCAATCCTCACGTGAGCTTGCGGAAAAGCTATGAATCTGAAAATTTACTGTGAACGATATTTAAAAAAATATAAAGATGGCCATGGCCTTCAGGACTTCCCATGGTCCGGGAGACCCCGGAAAACGATTATTTGCGTTATCAGGAGAAAAGCAGTCCATGACCCGCATAAAAATGCCGCTACAATTCCTCTCGATTTACGGTGTTAAAATATTGTTGAAATAAGTCGACCCACCGTGTCAAGACGCTTACGTGACGTAAGACTTTATGGAAGAATCGTTGTTAAAAAATCTTTCATAAATAAAAAAAATCAGAGGGCCCGACTGGCGTTTGCCATGGAACACAAAGACTGGTCAAACGTAAACTGGAAAAAAGTACTATTTTCCAATGAATCGAAGTTCAACCTTTTTGGGAATGATGGCAGACACTACGTCCGAGGACCTAAAGACGAAAGATAAGATTCGGGATATGTTATTCCTACAATGAAGAATGTCGGAGGACACGTTATGCTGTGGGGAGCATTTTCTGGAATATGTGTCGGTCCGTTAGTTGAAATTCGCTGCATGATGAAGGGTGCAATGTATAAAGATATCTTGGACGATCATTTGCTGCTCCCTGACATACCTTAGAATAGTGAAGCTTCAACTGTAACCGCTATCGCAGGCGTTGCTTACCGCAAGGAAAGTTCCAGCAGTAGATTTATACAGAAAATTTTCAAATTATTTAAACGCCTTCAGTTATAAATAATGGTAGAAACAGATTTTCATTTTTACTGGTAGGAGTTTACTTTGGCTGTAGTAAGGTCGTGCGTTTCCGCCATATTGTGACAACCAGTGAAACAAACTGACAGTTTTAGAAGATACTGACACCTGTAAAAAAAGTAGAATGTTTTACGTCATTTTTGAGGAAAAATTCCATAAATAAGACGCTTAAATAAGACGAACTTTTCTATTCAAATTTACTGGTAGAGGTTTGCCTTTGCGGTACTCAGAAATTGAAGATCCGATCTTAAAAAAGCAGCCGCCATTTTGTGACAACCTCCTCAGTTACTTCGGTCGCAACGGGTAGACAGTACACTAAATGTCTCCTCCTCTTTATTCATAACTCCATTATAAATATGTGTTGACTATTATGTCAATAATGTGCATAAGTATCACTTTGAGATTCTTCTTTATATTTGTATACTTACAAATTAACAAAAAAATTTATGCTGCCCGGAAACTTTTGACCGCCACTGTATACATCGAGTTAAACCATTATGTCACACCACACATTTGCCGAAAAATTTGCATAAAGCAAGATGCTGGAAATAATAAGTAACAGAAGAAAAACTCCCCGCATTCAACCGTACGTGAAAACTACGTAGAATGCGTAGTGACTGACTAAAAGTGACTGAAAAACCGGTAATGTGTGGATGCAAACGATTTTTGCTCGTAACTCGAGCATAGATATAGTAAAATAACTATTTTACTATATTTATACTACTTATTTTACAATATCTATGAGTTCGGGACGAGGTATTGGCAGGAGGATTAAAAATACATTAAGACATTCTTAACCCCTTGAGGGGCGGTGGGATATATTATATTCCACCTAATTTTAATCATGATTCGCACCAGAAACTTTTAATTAAATTTTACTTTTTTAACTTTGATGGAAAAAAGTTAAAAAATTGCTTTTTCTTATTTTGAAAAAACAAATAAATAAATAAATAAATAAATTCTTCCGTAAATTCCGGTGTGAATTCGACATTACAGAAACACAATTTCTTGCCCCTGAAAAGTTTAACTTTCGAAAAACTCGAATACCTGCCTGTCAAAAATTCGTGATTGGTCTGCACGACATTTACAACAAAAATAACCTTCGAAGTAAGAGCTTGCAAAATTTACAAGAGAAGTTTATAAAGAAATTTTTTCTTAGAAAAAAGGTGGTGTTCAAAAAACGGATTGAGTGGGGGGGGGGGGGGGGGGGTTGCATGTAGTATTTTGAACCAACGTTACTTTCCAAAAATTTGACAAAGTGTAGTAGATATATTATACTGCAATTAGTAAATGGATATATTGAATATTTGATGAGATATGACCATATGTATGAAAAAGTTTTTATCTATCCATGCGCGAATTTTATATATCTTTTCCCATAATTTGGGAGTTCAAAATATAGGTCAACTTGTCTAAAACGACGAGATTAATATCTCGAAAATTCAGAAAGGTATCGGCAATATAGTGCGCTGGATTATTTCAATTGCTTTCTAAAATTAGTATTATAATAAGGGATTTTCCAAAAATTGAAATTCAGCTCATTGTCTCGCCGTTAATTTTATGAATTTTTTACGAAGTATCATATACCTTTCTATATAAGTTGTCATATAGAGCTAATTACCAAATTCTGAAAAAAAAAAAATGTTCGTATCGCTCGTGTATGTGAAGCTGAAAATTATTTCTTACAAATTCTCATATATAATCAAATATTCAATATAATTCCTTTTCTATTTGCAGTATAATGTTTATACAACATATTGTCAAATTTGGGGAAAGTGGAGTTAAATTTGGGAGAAAACTTTAAATGGTATATATATATATATATATATATAATGCAGAAAACTTTATATCTCGACTAATATGCTTACACAAATGCATATAATACTGCATATGACCCATATAGTCATTTTTTACAGTGACAGGCCGTTTCCAACATTTCACCGTTGCAAATGGATCGCAAATGTTATTTTTTTGTTCAATTTATTGATAGCCCTCTATTTGCACTCTTGACTAATATGAATTAGGATTATCACTCTTCTAAATAAACTCTTGCTATCCCTATGTTTTTCATAATTTTAGTTTTAGTAGATTTGGAAATAGGTGGTGAGGGGACATATCTTTGCAGTACATTTTCGACGATATCTATGAAGATATAACACCTAAACGTAAAAAAAAAAAAAAAAAAAAAAAAAAAAAAAAAAAAAAAAAATATTTTTGAGTTCGTTGTTACGAAATGTTTCGAACGATACCTCACACGATATAAAAATAATATTTTCTTCTAGCATCTTAATTACCCCCCCCCCCCACACACACACCCCTTATTTTTTCCTAAAAATACATATGAATGGCTAATAATCTAGAAATATATGGATAATAGTCTTTATAATTCTGCCGAGTTTAAACTTTCCACGTTCCATAGTTTTCGAGAAAAACGTCGGACAGCCGGACAGCCAAACACACGAGTGATCTTATAATGATATTAATGGAACTATTAATAAAGAGCAACTGGCATACCCTTAAAATTGTGAAGCTTCAACTGTAATTGCTATCGAAGGCGTTGCTTACCGCCGGTGGAAACTTCCACTAGTAGATTTATATAGAAATTTTCAATTTATTTAAACGCCTTATTATTTCAAAACTTCAGTTATAAATAATGCTAGAAAATTTTTACTGGTAGGGGTTTACTTTGGCGGTAGTTAGGGCCTGCGTTTCCGCCATATTGTGACAACCAGGGAAACAAACTAACAGTTTTACAAGATATTGAAATCAGTAAAAAAAATTAGAAATTTTTACGTCATTTTTGAGAAAAAAATTTCATGAATAAGACGCTTAAATAAGACGAAATTTTCTATTCAATTTTACTGGTGGGGGGTTTGCCTTTGTTGTAATCAGAAACTGAAGATCCGATTTAAAAAAAGCAGCCGAAATCTTCTGACAACCTCCTCAG
Organism: Maratus speciosus; assembly: GCA_963932465.1. NCBI lineage: Eukaryota > Metazoa > Arthropoda > Arachnida > Araneae > Salticidae > Maratus > Maratus speciosus. The sequence goes on from OZ010787.1 coordinate 59,504,542, forward strand.
TTACTTCAGTCGCAACTGGTAGACAGTACACTAAATGTCTCCTCCTCTTTATTCATAACTCCTTTATGATATCATACGAATTGAAAGTGAGCGAAAAAATGCCCAGGCTGGGAATCGAACCCAGATCCTTGGCTTACAAGGCCAATGCTTTGCCGTTTAAGCTAACTGGGCCGACAACCAGCCAGCATATTTCGCTCAGATAACCTTATTGGTAGTAACATCTAGTCTGTCATGTAGACAGCTCAACAGAATAAACCGCATGTAAAGGAACTCCATATAAACGATGGATACGTAGATGAACTATTATTTTAACACAATCAAACTGATTGGTAAAGTTATCATACAAATTGAAAATTTTCAATTCGTATGATAACTTTATCAATCAGTTTGATTGTGTTAAAATAATAGTTGATCTTATAATGGTTCCGTTTTACTTTTTAAGTATAGAACATGGCTCCCACTCGGCCCGTTTTTTGAACACCACTAGTTTTTACCTTATAAATTCCGTAGAAACTTACCTAGAAGCGCGTTTTTCTTGCAGTTGTTGCCAGAACCTACCATGAATATTTTCCTGAAAAATCTGAAAAATTACTGGTTTTCAAAAGAAGGACCAGTGGGAGCCTTGATAGAACCATAAAAATGAATAATAGAATTTATTTTCCCTCCGGCTGAATAATTTCATTTGAAAACACATGAAAAATAGTTATCTGATTTGTGCTAAAAATCTAAGAGTTGCATATTTATCCAAGTAATTTCCTTAAAAATGAAATGCTATACAAATTTAAATCTGTATAGCATTTTGAATGTGGAACTTGTTTCACATTCAAAACTGAACTTTGAATTGGAAAACAAAAAGGTGTTAATTTTAAATAAATTAAAATAAAAAAGTAAAAGAATGAAATTGAAAAAAGGTATATATAATTAATTTTCGTTAGTGAATAGTTTCATTTCAGAAGGCCTATAAAATAGCTTTTAGGTTTATGCCAAAATCGAGTGACTGTGTAGCAGGATGCTCACAACATCGGAAAAAAATGAACCAGTATTTCCTAATGATAATATAGATCTTATTTAATGAGAAATTTCTTCATTTAAATAATGCGGTAATTACCACTTGGAAATAGTGGTACTCAAATAAAAAATAATCCTGTGACACCCACCCTAAGTATTACCTTTGTTATTATTTTTTTTTGTATAAAATGTTTTGAATGTCATCATCTGCAATCAGTTTCACGTTTTAAACTTTTTTTTTTTAACCTTTTGCAGGTTTATGGTATATTATTCATACCTCTGAATGTTAATTCCAAACTGCCAAATGGCACCCAGAATTTTCGAAAAAAATTTCGCTTTTATAATGCAGATAAAAAAAAAAAAAATTATTGCCCCATCTTTTCTTTCGTAAATTCTGGTGATAATCAACCATTTCAATATTTAAGCAACAGAATTACCTTTTTCCTGAGAGGTTTACATAAAATTTTTAAATTAGAAAAAAAAAAAGAATTTCAATAACAAAAAATATGCTTTGTTTTCCCGCCGAATATCTTCATTTCAGAGCACCTGGAAAATAGCTCTCAGGTTTGTGCGCAAAATCTAGGGGCCTCGTGAGAAATAGGCTCTAAGCGCCATCTATTCTCACGTCTGAATAAGTACACATTCTCTGAGCCTCACTCCCGATAGTCGACAGATTTCCGTTGGCATGGTGATCCAGCTTTCCCACTGTGGGTGCACAATTCAAGTTCCATGTGCAGGAGGCTAAATATAAAGGGGTTATGATAGATGATTATTAGAGGGGGTAGATAATTCCATTAAACATGCTTCTTACTAGAAAGCCTTTATTTGAAATTTAAGAAATATTGGCTCTTCTTTTTGCTTTTATTTCAATAAGTGTTTTTTAAATAAAAAAGACAGTAGTTATATGTTCTTTCATATATAAAGAAAACAATTTCTTCGAAAGCCGTGTTCTCTTTTGGGTCAAGATGGACATATTCAACTTTCTATGAACGAATCTCACTGGATTTGATGGTAATTATTTTTTCTATTTTATTATGTTTTGATTTTGCAAAAATATTTTTTTCTAAAACTATCCTTTAGTCATTTGAGATTTCTGATAAAAGAAAAGATAAAGCATACCAAATTTAAATGTAATTGATACTTTATTATTTATAATAAATAATAATATATTTTGGAAATAATAATAATAAAAATAAACCATTTAAGTTTTTTAAAAATGTTCTAAATCTAATTTTTTCATATATTGAAGTTTTCGAGAAAACACGAAATTGAAAATATGATATTAAAAGTTTGTCTTAATGAAACTTTGATTTTAATAAAGCGGCCTAGAAGAGATAAAAAATAATATGAAATATTTTTAATTAAATAAATAAATGAATTTCATCATATTTTAACTCAATGTAATCTAAAGCTTTTTACCCCAGAATATTTTCTAGCAAGTTATTTCAACATGATAGAAATACGGATAAACTTTATATGAGTTTTATGTGAGAAAAATAATTCTTAAAAATAAAGACTTGAAGATATATTTTCAGCTGGATTATGTAATTTAGCTAATTTAAACGTTTTCTTGTTGGATTTGATTATTTATTGTAGTTAGATTAACACATGGGCCTTAATAATATAACCGCACATTCTCAATTCTAACTGAGATAAAATTTACCGTACATTGTAGACATTTTAAAAAGTTAATTCAAATTCAAAATAATTTTACCATTTTAATTTCTTCTTTCTAACTATAAAAATGACTGTTTTATAAACAAAATAACAGTGAATATCGGTTAAGTTGCGGCGACTATAAGACTTCAAATCGATCTAAAGCATATGCTGCTTATTCTTTGATCTCACAACTTATGCACATTTCATAATATGCTTTCAATTTATGAATTAAAAATGACATCAGTTCAAATAATATGTTGCTGTCTCTAAAAAGTTTCGCAATAGAATATCGGTTTATGTATTTATATATCCATTTACTCTATTGCATTTTAATTAAAATAAAAAAAAATATTTTCTTTGTGTAAAACATCTTCTTTAAATATTTTGATTGGATTTTTTTTCAAATTTATTTTTTAAATGAATATTTTTTGTTAAAAGAAAATTTAACATTCTAGCAAAATTAAAAAAAAAAAAAATATTATAAAAAAAGTTATGTTTCTCTGAACAATGAAAACAACAAGCTTAATTGTTTAACATATGTTTGTTTTGAATATAAATTCAATAGATTTATAGAAACTTTTTGTTTATTTGGAATATTGTTTAATTTTCCTTCCCAGACTTTTTAATTTTTTCAGGGGGAATTAATTGTGTCTATAAGTTTGAATTCACAAAAAATTTTATTTCAAAATGAAGAAAAGCAATTTTACAACTTTTTCCCCATACCAAAGTTATAAGACTATTTCCATGCGAGCTTGTCATGTCTCTCACACAGCTAAAAACCGCTATGCTTGCTGGCCACCGTTATTTTCGAAAAGTTTGCTTCCTGTTATTCAATAAATGAGATAGCTCAGATAAAATAAGTCACATTTTTCCGTTCTAAAAGATTGGTAGCCAAAAATCGTAGCATGTCACAGACATGACAAGTTCGCATGGAAATACCCATAAAAGTAAAATTTAATTAAAAGTTTCTGGTGTAAGTATTGATTAAAATTAGTTTGGGATATAACACATCGCATCGCTCCTAAAAGGGTTAAATTAAAGAAGTTATATTTTATATATATATATATATATATATATATATATATACATATAAATTAAACTTTGAAAAATCGTAATAAATCTCTTACTGCGTCTGTTGGTTTTCATTATAAATCAAGATTTTACAATGCCAGAAATACAGGTTAAAACTAGTTTTCAGTGCAGGTTTAACCATAGATTAGTAGAGAAAACACGATTTTTTAATTTTGGATAAGGCGAGTTTTGAAACTCATGTCCTCATATATATATTAGTGCAAATACAATGAAGGAAAGTATTTTTTTTTTCTTTCTATGAATTTAAGTTAGTATATAGTAAGCTATTATTTTGGGTGTTTTTCGAAACTGACATGTTTTATATTATTATCAATAAAAAATATAAAAATTGCAGACGATATAAAATTTATCGAGATATATACAGTGTGAGATCAGTACGATAATTTTTTAACAGGATTTTTCGCTTGATTAATCGCAGAAAAATCTTTCAAGTTCTGTGTGTAAACATGGCGATTAGTACGTCTGCAATTGAAAAAAAGAAATTTAGTTAGAAATAGCGGTGCCAAACTCCTAGGAAATTCTTAGGAGTGTACGAACCTTGTATGTAGATAACTTTTAAAATATAATAGCAATTATACTTTTAACCCGCTGACTACGGGTCGGGACATATACGCCTCAGTGGACTATTTTTTCATTTTATTTGAACCACCTTTTTCAAAAACAATCTCTGCCATCCACTCATTTTATTTGAACCACCTTTTTCAAAAATAATCTCTGCCATCCACTCATTTTATTTGAACTACTTTTACAAACATAATCTCTGCCATCCACTTATAGTGGGCTAGTTTTAAGATAATCTACGATAAGAAAAAAATATTTAAATTGTGGTTCGATTGAATATAAAAATATCCTCCAGTCGTGGCCCGTAATCAAAGGAATAATATCAAAGAAAGAAAACATGTAAATTTTGGAACGACTGAATATAAAAATAGTCTCCATTCTTGGCTCGTGATCAAAGGAGTAATATTAAAAATATGTACGAATATTGAAAAGTTTCAAAATGTGGAATTTAGCCTTATTATAAATCTATAAATTCTAATGAGACAATAAATTGAACACAGAAAATTAATGAACATATAACTTTTTAAAGTTTTCAGAATAAGCGATTAGTATCGAGAGTAAATAATCTCTCCTCTGTCGTCAAAGTACAATACAAAGGCAGAAAACTTGTTTTTTCTGCATTTGTGGCGATCGCATATATGCTTCGCCTGATAAATTTTCCGTAAATTCTGTAAATTCTCTGGAAATTAAGTTTTTATTTCATGTACTTATTTTTTTTCAATTGACGTTCAATATGAACCTGCTGTTAATCTCACTAACCATTTACCATTATATCAACGAGTTTTAGAATCGAAGACAAACTCGAATTCATATATAAATAAAGAGTACGCCAATCTAACTATTAATAGAATGAAACATAACTTTCGTTAACAGTACGCGGAACAAATCTCAAGATCGTGAATAAATTATGCACTATTTCTTTGCGATTTTGTAACAGAACGCTCAGATATAGTTATTGAAATCCCACAAAATTTATAATTAATACAATACTATCAGGTATTTCTGTCATGAATGAAATTAAAATATTCTGTACAAGTTTTAGTGAGTATTAAAATTACCTAGAATTAAACAGTCATAATTGGTAAAACGCATGATATCAACAAGTTTTATTGATCACAGACTAAACGTAAATTTTATCTAAAAGAATTTCAACATAAGAGACGCGTTTCCTATCGGGATTACCAGTTTGGCCTCCAATTTTAATCTGAAATTTCAAAGTCATGCTTGAAATTTCGAAAGAAGACCTTTTACTTTACGACATCGATAAATGTGGCTCATTAACCCTTAAATGCATGATTTTTTTATTTTCTTTCGAAAAAATTATATATGATTCTCAGAAAGGTTTATTACACAAGAAAAAAAAAAAAGAAAAAAAATCAGAGATAATTATTTGTATAATCCGTCAAGCTTTTTTATGTTGCACATCTGCAATACAAGTAAAAACAACTGTCATAATTAAAATATTGCAAATTAGTAAATATTTTAATAAGTATAAATCTAAATATCCTATTTTATATATTTTTTTATTTTGTAAAACTTAACCCTTAACTGCATGAATTATTCTTCAATCCTTAAATGCGCGATTTTTTATTTTGTTTCGAAAAAATTATATATGATTCTCTGAAAGGCTTATTACACAGGAAAAATAATGAAAAAAATCAGAGATACATTTTTCATATAATGCGTCAATCTTTTCTTCTGTTGCACATCTGCAATATAAATAAAAATTACTGGCGTGTGGTTGTTTTAAGATAAAATAATGCAAATTAGTAAATATTTTAATAACTATGTCTCCAAATAGCTTATTTTATATAATTATATATTTTATAAAATTTTAACTTTAACCCTTTAATTCCGATGATAGAATACGTTCTAGAAATTACGTAGTTCAGATAATCTGACTTTATACCAGAAAGTTTCAATGGTTAATTTCGCTTTATTTAAAAACGGAATGTCTGTTATTAATTAAAGCAAATATTGCTATTTTAATTTTCTGGTGTGAATTAGGTATATACGAATTAAAAAAAATATATTAAATTCAAAGCACTGTTGTTTGCATATATGCAAAGCTGCGCACTAAAGGGTTAAGAATTTTGTCTTTTATTCTTAAATTAAAGATTAGACACCAGAATTTTTAAGATAGATATTTAACTTTATTTAATAGCATACTTTTGAAATATTTACAGGATTAATATTTCTGTAAAAATATAGTGATTGCTAAGAGTTAAATAAAAAGTGAAGCAGATGTGCAACACTATGCATTTAAGGGTTAAATAAAGCATAAAATATAATTCTTTATTTCTCGTTTGAACTCGAAATTTCTCAATAAAAATGGAGGCCAAACTGGCAACCTCTTTTCTATTTCTTAAATATCTTTCTATTGAAAATTTCGAATCGTGAAGTAAGAAACTCTCCATCTAATTGTTATCTTTTATAGGCGTTTTCAATCAAAGGTATTGGAAAGAAAATTTTAAATTAAATTTATGACTAAAAGCCAGGGATGAAAGTGGTGCGCTGCAGTTGGCCAATTGTAAACAATAAATTCTAATAGTATTCTTCGCCTTACTTAATGACTTTCTGAGATGAAAGAAGGCGAATAATACTATTAAGATTTAGTGGTGACAATCGGCCCTCTGTGGCGCAGCGCTTTCAGTTCTATTTAGAGTGAAATATTTTTTCTGCCAAAAACCTTAAAATGACAAAAATCATAAGTTTAACATATAAATTAATTAATCCTTAAACGCGTGATTTTGCTTCGAATAAATTATATATGATTCTCAGAAAGGTTTATTACACAGTAAAAATAATGAAAAAGTCAGAGATACATTTTTCGTATAATACGTCAACCTTTTCTTATGTTGCACATCTGCACAGTGTTGCCAGTGGGCTACTTTTTTAAAATTCAGATTTCTTGATTGGCACCAATTTTTTTAAACGATAAAATTCCCTTTGTTTTCGCCTCAATTAATATGTCATTAAATAATTTGCATTTTACCATTTCAAAAAAGTGGTGCCAATCAAGAATCTGAATTTTAAAAAAGTACCCCATCTGGCAACTCTGCATCTGCAATACAAGTAAAAATTAAAATATTGCAATTTAGTAAATATTTGAATAAGTATGAACCTAAATACCTTATTTTATATAATTTTTCTGTTTTTTAAAACTCAACCCTTAAATGAATGAATTATTCTTTTAGAATTTTGTTTTTTATTCTTATTTTTAAAGATCAGACACCAGAAATTTTAAGATATATTTTTAACTTTATTTAGTAGCCTATTTTTGTAATTTCTACAGGATTAATATTTTTACATAAGCGTAGTGGTTGCCAACAGTTAATTAAAAAGTCATTCAGATACGCATTACTATGCATTTAAGGGTTAAAATGGTCAATAATATTCGCTGCCAAATTAACGCATTAGGGAAAGGTAGTTTATGTGGCGTATGTATTGAAATGTTTCACTATTTTTTTGTTATCTTTTTATGAAAATTTTAAAACTTTTGTAAATGTAACACGTAGATTCTGATCTCCGCTACAGAAAACTTCCAAGACTGTTTTTGAATAGAAATCCTCGCTTTACTTAGATGCAAAATTTCTTTCATAGGGAAAAATTACGATTTAAAAATAGCAGTGGTTACTTGCCCCAGCAATAATCAGGATCTGCTAACACGTTAAAATATTATAAATGGAAAGGACTGCTTTTTTAAATTCCCAATATAATTCATACTTTGTATGAAATCTACCTAACATAACGAAAACTTTTGCACTGAAATGTAATTACATCTTTGCGTTAGACAATTAAAAATTTTCGTAAAATTTCAGGATTTGTAATAGCAATAGTGTTCCACTAATTTATGTTTTCATTTTTACGAAATTTGATTGTTTAGTCCAAAAAACAATTTATATAGACTTTTAGTGCTAGCATGCATTGTTGCCGATCCGCTACTATTTAAAAAATTCACATTGCTTGGTTGCTATGTGTTTTTTTGTTCTTTTTTTTTTTGGAATAGTATGATTTGTCTTCTTTTTGCCTTAACCACATAATTCTAGCTCCCGTTAATTCGACGGACTGAGATGTCGTTGTCTATTTCTGTCGCCCGTGATATCACCGGGTTGAATATTTAAACCCGGAAAAAAACTTCTGAAATCAGAAAAATTTAACTGGCTTTTCCATATGAAGTCTTTGAAAATTCCCCCCGTTGTTTGGTTTTTGTAAGATCTTTGAGTAAATTATGGTTTCTGATCCAAACTTCCAACTTTTACGCTTTCTTCGCAGCACTAAAATTTTACAGGAAATATAACTTATTTAATTAATTGTCTTAATCTCACGATTAAACAAGGCGAAAATGTCTATTAAATTTTAGTGGTAGGAAAAAAGCGTAAACGTTGGCAGGTATGATTCTGACGAATCAAGCATTTCCGTTGGCAATTTTAAATGATAGTCAGCGTTTAATGTATCTATATTATTTTAAATAATATTTGTAAAGCAGTAAAAATTTAAAAATAAGTGTGTTATTTGTAATTATTTGTATGGTGTAAAACAAATAAGGTGCAAAATTCCCAAATGATGGCTTTTCGTCAAATGTGAATTTGTTCTGTAACTTTTTTTTGCCTCAACCATACGACTAATTGCATATTTTATTTAGAAATCTTACAATTACTTAATTTCTGCAATAAAAACAAAGGTAATTTTTATGGTTTTTATAAACACTAAGCGATCCCTAAGGAGTTAATTAATCTATTTCAAAAAGTGGTGGCAATTAAGCAATCTGGTATTTTAAAAAAAGTAGCGGACTGACAAAACTGCTGATTTGCATCACAGACATCCTCAAACCTATATTCGCTACTTTGTGTGACATTAATGAAATCATTTTCCCCCGAAGAATGTTTTTGAAAGAAAACATAAATCGTACTAGCAAGCGATTGTCAGTAAATGATCCTATTTTTACGGATGCCTTCTTTATTTTGCGATATAATTACGTGCCATTAACTAAAAGGTAACTCATTTTACATGCTCAGGAATCAAAAAAAAAAAAAAAAAAAAAAAAAAAAAAACTTTTTCGCAGAATCCTTTCAGAGGCAAGGTACTTGTGTTCGTCAAATGATGAAATAATTGATTGACACCAGTATTTACAAGAAAATTTATTTATAAACAAATAAAAGTATATTTTCGCGTACTTAATAAAAGTGAAGTTTTCATAAAAAAATTCGGGTGCCATTGTGGCAATTAGGGATTAAAATTATGTGATGCCATAGCGGCATCACCGGTCTTCAAGGGGTAACTCCCTTCGGCGAATCGCTTTCATCTCTACATATCTGGGAAACATCGTTTGAAATGTATTTTGATGATGTTACACATTTTCAAACATATCTAAATTGACATACATCAATGAGGCGTGCTACAAGATACTTACAAAAACTTTTGGTGTACATAGCATTTATTGTTCATTTACAGGGACACACAAAGCACTCCTGTTACAGTACTGCATAGCTGCCAAATCATACGCTTTTTTGTACCACAAATACTTTATAGTAATTTTTGCCTTATTTAATCGGCAGATTACGGCAATTAAAAAAAGGTAAGATTTGCTATTACACTTTTTTGGTACAAAAAAGCATAAGTGTTGGCAGCTTTGGTACTCTCTATGAGTGATAATTGCTGGAAGTACCTTTTCAGTTAGTTTTTAAATGTAAGTGTTTTTTTTTGTATATTACTTCGCGTGTAAAATATAGATCATATACAGGGCTGCACGAAATAGATCTTGCAAATTTCCATTTATTAACCCAAATAGCTGAAGGTGAATTTCAATTGTGTTATGCGTTTCTTACCTGAACTAAATTTCAGCATTCTATATAGTACATATTCGAATCGATAGAATATTTACGGTGCTGCAAATAAGAATTAGGAGACTTTTAAGACTATAGATGTTAAATGCTGAAATTGGGTTTTAAAATATATTATGTATTTTTGAAATTGTTTACTTATAAGTCATCTTTCACCTTATTAAACGCCGGAGATTTTAATTTTGTGTTAAATATATCAACTAAAACTAATATAGTTTTCTTCTTTGATATATATGTATAATAATGTAGTGTAAATGAATTTGTTTAACCCCTTAATTCTCACTCCCGTGATATTCACGGGCTGTGCCTTTCATTCATTTTATTCTTTTTTGCTTGATTCCCACCAGTTTTATAAAATAGAGTAATTGTCTTTATTATGGTATCGTTTTACCTCGCTTTAAATAAGGTGAATATTTCTTTTTCAAAAAAGTGGTAGCAATAAGCAATCTGAATTTTTAAACCGTAATTTAATGCGACCGTTAAGGGGTTAACCCATTGAAAGGCGCCGGTATATTACATATACCACTTAAAATTAATTCCCAAATGCTACATAGGCACCAGAATTTTAAAACAAAATTTTATTTCATATTATATACTAGAAGAAACGCTCTTACTTAATTTCATATAAATTTTCTTGTAAATCCTGGTGTCAGTAAATCATTTTAACATTTTACCAACAGAAGTAGTTTGCCCCTGAAAGGGATAAATACTTCACATTCCTTTAACCCTTTGAGGGGCAAGTGATTGTTTTCCTGTAATGCTTAATTTACACCGGAATCTTCGGAAATTTTTATTTCAAAATAAGGAAAAACAATTTCACAACTTCTTTGCACCAAAGTTATAAAAATAAAATTTAATTAAAAGTTTTCGGTGCAAATCTTAATTAAAGTTAGGTGGGATATAATGTATCCCTCCGCCTCTAAAGGTGTTAAAGCAATTTCCGAAAACGCCTTTAATTTCAGGGCATCAAAGTGGTGCTACCACTTAAAAAATCAGATTGAAAAACAATCTCAAATTTAGTAGCATTAAAAGTTTCATTAACCGATGTATATTTGATTGCTCCAGCTTTGAATATAAATTTGTTACAGAAATTGAAGTAATCGGTTGAATTACCATGAATAAATAAGGATGTCGTATTTCATATAAGAGGATATCCATTATAAATCGATATTGAATGGAATAAAACTTTAATCTTTTAAATCATTTATGTTCTAATAGATGGTTTGTTTTTTGGATCCTATTTATGCTTTTTTGCTGACTGCAATATTAGATTTTCTATGTATGGTCTGTGTATATATACACTGTAAATAAAAAGATGTAATTCTACAGATTTAAAGTTGCAGAAATCTGTATGCTTACTAAAAGTTTATCTGTTCATTGTACAAAAAAAGATGTAAATCTACAAAACTAGTTTTTGTAAAGCTACAGAAATCTGTAGCTTTACAAAAGAACCTACTAAAATTAGAGTAATCTTACAAAACTTTTATCTGTAACCCGAGTTCCAGTTACATAAAAAGTTTCTAGGCATCCCAGTTTCCTAAAAAATTCTTTGTAACCTTACAATTTTTTTGATATACAGTGCAATCGGGTATCTGTTACCTGAATTTTTGTTGTTGCCGTTACATTAAAAGTTCTAGGCATCGCAGTTTCCTAGAAAATTCTTAGAAACTTTATAGATTTCTTTTACAATGTACATCGCGTCTAAACTTAGAATGTTACAGTATGAAATCCGCATTTAATACGATAATTTTGTTTTAAACAGAACGTTTCTAAAGCTGTATCTTGTTAGTTTTGTTAGGATATCAAGATGGTCTAGTTGACATACTTTCAATTATTCCCTTAAACCCTTTCATGAACGGTGGTATGTTTATGAAACCGCATAATTTTAATTCCCAAATAAAAATAGAATTTTGGGTATAAAAATGTCCGTTTATTATGTATGTGAAATATCGCTTTTTTTATTTGATATACATTTGCTCGTAAATACCGGTGTCATTCATTCTTTACAACATTTTAGCAATGGAAGTGCTTTGCTCCTGAAAGGGTTAATCAGGGTTCGTACGGGTCCTGAAATTTCCAGACCAGGAAATTCTTCAATACCAGTATTTTCGTAGTGAAAATCTCTGTTTAAATAAGGCGAAATTACGCGCGTTTTTCCCAGATTTATTTTTCTATAAAAAATATAATGATAGTTCTCCTGGAAAATACCCTGACCTGTACGAACTCTGTTTAATTTAGTGAATATTTGGATAGCCGTGAAATTACAATTTGATGATGGGATAAGGTATAATGTATGTACTTTCTATTATGGAAATCCATATAGAATTTTGTACGGATTTGTATAGAGTTATAGGAAATAATGTGTTTTAATCCTAGGGGTATTAAAGCTTAATTCCTAAGTTTTCCAGATCAGTTTGAAATATGTTTCTAATTTGCTTGGGATAGGAGTTACAGATATTTCAATATTATTAATTTAGAAAATTGATTACAGAGTTGAATTAAATATTTAGCGTATTCTCAAAATCAGATAATCATAAATCTAAAAATGATATTCTAAAAGGCATGGTTTAGGGAATTAGAGATATTTGTTAACATTTTTTTAAGATTAGATTTGCATTATTTTTCATATTTGTCACTAATATAAGTTATTACTGTCATCTGGCTAGATTTCGATTACGTGCTAAATGCGAAAACTTCAAAGATTACCGTCAGCCGTACTTTGGGCCACTTTCTCCTGGTTTCGCTCACATTTCCATTATTAAAAATATTATATGTGATTTTTCAACGTCGAAATGGAGTTGTTTTACAATTAACATGAAATAATGAAGCAAACTGTATGATTTTAAAGAGGAAATTTATAATTTTTTAATTTTTTAACTATTTTTAAATATTTGGAACAAAGTAGCCCCTGTTGGGGGCTTCTTTGGTCCATTCACTTAGTTTTATATAAAATGAATACTTTTCATATGTAAATGAACACATTTTTATTGAAACTCCCTTGCAAGCATTTGCTAATAAATTAACACTGCAAACTCGATAAACAAATGTTTTTGTTACATTTAAATTGAATAAAACAATTGTTCATATTAAAGAAACGAGAAAGAGTTTTCGTTATGTTATCCTCAGCAACTGGAACAAAGACAATTAATGTAACATTCTGCTACATTAACATTTGATAAAAAAATGTTACTTAAAACATGTTTTAAGAGATTTGGATGTATAAAAGGCATTTCTAAGTAATTGTGGCTGTTATCGGACCAAAAAAAGTTCTGGTACAAAATAGCCCCGAAATACTAGTTTTCATGTTAGCTTTATGAAAACGCGAACATTTCCTCTTAAAATTAAAAGTTAAAGGAAAAACCATGATCACACATGGGTTACAGGTTACTGAAGATAATATTTTAACACTTACCTTATTTGTAGCTCTTATCCAGATTGTTTCACAATAAAAAGTTTGGAGAGTTAAAATTTAACACGAAAAAAGTTGTTTACAAACACATCCAGTATTACCACTAAAATTTTTTTAATTACCCCCAAACTACTCAAATACCCTATAGTAGGGTATAAAATATTTTTCAAGGGCAAAAACTCCAACTTATCTTGTATTGTTTGTTCAATACAAAGAATAAAACCTTTTTTAATGGGATGGACCAAAGTAAGGACCAAAGTAAGGTTGACGGTATGTCAGAATGGTTATTTTCATTTTTTTATTTGTGATCAAATCTGAACATATTCAAAATTCCACCATTATTTAGAGGAGTAATTCTCGTTTAATTTAAACTTTGGAATAGCATACATTTTGGAGATTTTCTGTGCGGAACATCGTTAATCTCTGTAAATTTTAAATAGCAAAATTATTATGAGAGTGTTTGTATTTCCGAAAGAAGTCGCCGCAATGACCATAATAAAATTTACAGAATAACAATATCTTTATTTAGATTTGAATTTTGATGTTTTGCGTGACATTGTATTGTTATTTTTAGGAATATTTTGATCAAAACTATCAAAATATGAAAAGAAAAATTACAAAGCTATTTTACATGTTATTCAAAATATTTATCCATATTCTGTAATATAATACCCATTAGAGATCATTTTTCAAAAGTATGTATCTGTTGCTTTGAAATATTTGATCGTCTTTGAATACCTTAAAGAACACTTTATTTTTCAAAATAGTTATAAAAATAAAAAAAACTTTTCATTCTGTAAGTTTCAAACTAGCTGTAAATTAATCTTTTGCGACACTGCATAAATAATAAAAAAATTACTTAATTATAATGCTATGTTTCGTCGTTTATGGAGAAGGATACGTGTGAAATGAAATAAAATATTGAAATCGAGACACATTGAAATTTCGCAGCGAGGAAATTAAAGGAAGCCAGTGCACTCGTGGTTATCTGAGATTAAAATACTAATTATTTAGTGTTTTGTGCAGAGATGAGGACTAAATTTCTGTTAATTATGAGAAGCAGGAATGATTTAATTACGAGCCAGAGGATTAAGGATTCTAGTATTTATGCATACTAAATGCTTACAATGGAATAATTTTGACGAAATTTGCTCTTGGACATTCTCGAAATCTAGATAAGCAATGTAAAATTTAATGAATATAAAGACTTTTAATTTTGAATATTTGTATGAGGCTTTGTAAGATGCACGCAATTAAATTCTCTATTTTAAAATTAGTTGACCCAGGGTTGCCATATTAGCCTCCAATTTCATTTAAAAATTTAGTGTTCATACCAGAAATAAATAATAAAATTTTAGGATATATTTAATAAGAGATATTTAGCGGTCACATAAGGTAAAAATTCTTCTTTCAAAATTTCAAGTGTGAATTTGAAATTTTGGATTAAAATTAGAGGCAAAACTGGCAACCGTGCTTTAACCCCTTAAGCGCCTAATTCTCGCGCCCATGATATTCACGTTCTGTGTCTTTTATTCAGATTGTTGGATCCCCACCAGTTTTATAAAATAGTATAATTAACTTTATTATGGTATCCTTTTACCTGTCATAAAGTAAGGTGAACATTTCTTTTTCAAAAAAGTGGTGTCAATAAGCAATTTAAATTTTTAAACATTAATTTAATGCGACCGTTAAGGGGTTAAGGGGTTAAAAATAAACATTTGAAAACTAAATTTTAACATTTTTGAAACCTACTTACTTTTAACAAGCAAAATCTTTGGCAAGAAAAGGGAGGCAAAAGAATGTAAAGAACACATAAATAAACATTTTTTCAGTAAAAAAAAAAAAAAAAAAAAAAAAAAAAAATTATGTAAATTTTATTGAGCATTCATTACAATGGAACTATGAATAAAGAGGAACTGACATATACCCAAAATGGTAAAGCTTCAACTGTAATCGAATAAGAAAGTGTTGATTACCGCCGGGGTAACCTTCCACCAGTAAATTTGGATAGAAATTTTCTCCTTATTTAAATGCCTAATCCATGTAGAATTTCTGTCATAATTAAGGCAGTAATATTAACTGGTGGAAGTTTGACACAGTGGTAGTCAGGCCCTACGGTTACGTCTTATTGAGACAACATAAATAGAAAATTTTGCACGAATAAGGCATTTAAATAAGACAAAAATATTTATTCATATTTACTGTTGGAAGTTTTCCCTGGTGATAATGCGAGCCCGTTGATCGCATTTAAACAAATGACATCCGCCATTTTGTGACTACATCATCAGTTACTTCACTCGCAACTAGTTTGCCAGGTGCTCCGCGTAAATCGCGGCTGCAGTATTTTAAAGTATTTTTCTTCACCTTATCTAATGGCAGAATTATCTGAGATTAAAGATGACGAAATAAACTATAAGAAATTAGTTGTATCCGGAGTACTTAGAGCCGTGATTTTCGCGGGAAACCTGGCAACACTACTCCTAATTGTCATTATACACTACACTATCTATTTTCTTCTCTTTCTTCATAGATCCATTTTCTTCACAGATTTAATTTTTAATAAAAATCGTAATCGAAAACCTGCACTCACTTGGTGGTTTGTGTAATTCTAAAGCATTTAAGATGGTTAAATGCACATTTTAAATTTCAATTTGCGAAACGAAACCTGCATGGCCTGATGTAGAATTGTGATGACATGTATTGGTCACATAAATAATAGAATAATTGTAGCTCAGTTTTAATACAACTCTGCCGAATACACATGCCAATGTATAAGAAATTACAACACCTTGTAATAGTAAGCTTATATACATAATATAATATAATATATTTGTTTTAATAATGTCTTGGATCGAGCCGAAACATACAAAAATTCTAATAAAATGTTTTAAAAATATTTTAAATGTTTTTATCTTACACCTTTTAGTCATTAAAAGAAGTACAAATGCCAATATAAAGCCTTCTTCTGGTAGCCACGGTGTTCCCCCTGTTTCTTTCAAAATGCTACTTTTATAGACCGCCGCTAGGAATAGCGGGAACCTTGAGATACAAGCACTTGATTTCGGCTAAAATGCACAAGGGGTCGTGAAAGGGTTAAAGATAGTAACTACTTGATGATTAAAGAGTATATATTATGTCCATTAGAATGAACACCAAGTCTCAAAGAGTTAAGATAATAATAATGGACAATTTAGGATGAGTAAAAAAAAAAAAAAAGTACGTAGTGAAATAAATACAGTCGGACCTCGTTATCCCGACACCTGGTTTTCACGTCACTCCGCTTATCACGTCAGTTTTTCAATGTCCCAATTTCCTGTATATGATTTTAATGTAACTAAACTCCGGATTTTACGTCATAGAATAATTTTCAACTCCGCATATCCCGACGAATAAGGAAAATTGTCCATTTTTCCTAATCCATCTTATAAGCACGGAAATTAAGCGGTAAGAAATGCCTTAGCCAAACTTTTCACAAAAGTGTACCCCCATAGAGATAATACCCATTGAGATAAATGAGAAATTTTTCCTCAATCTTTTATCTTAATAAATAAACCCACACACTATGAATGACACACTTAAGCTCCTGATAGACGTATCAGCCTACTCGCAGTCTTATTATTCTGGTCAGGCGGTGCTTTCTTGTGGTTACACGGCGTTTTTTCCTCCGACTAAAACCGAAGCATTTCATTACATTGGAACAATGTGAAATTATCTAACATCCATTTCTGAAACAACGAGCTTTGGTTACAATTCAATGTATAATATTGAAAACAGAATTTTAGGAAGCACATCTAGGGATAAGCAAACCTTAATTCATCAATATTTCATGTAACAAGAAAAAAACAAGTCGTCATAAATCTGATTTTTATTATTTGCAATTTTGTTTTTGTGTTTATTTTGTTAAATAATAATAGTTTATTGCTTAAAACTGCAAGAATAGTTATGAATTTATAATTGTCTTAAATATATTAAAAATACAGCTTTTTATAAACATAGTTTTCTCCAACTCCGGTTACCACGACACTCCGCTTATGACGACACTTTTTTCTGGTCATTAGAGTGTCGGGATAACGAGGTTCGACTGTAAAACTATTCATAGTGATTACATAACTACATTTATATAGTTAACTAAGAATTTAAAACTATGTTTAAATACTTTTTAGTATATTGACAGTTAAGAAACTTATATAAGTTATATATTTTTTTAATTAATATTTGTCAGCAAATTTAATATCCTGTTGTATATTTATGCAAATTTGGTACCCATTTCATAGTTATTCTGAACAAAATAAGAAAAAACTCTCCTAAGGTGACATAAAAGAAAAAAAAAAAAAAAAAAAATCCGTGAACAAAAATTTATATGATTAACGGGACAAAAAAAAGCGTAATTTTAAAAAATAAAAAACGCAATTTCAAGTAGAAATGCAGAAGAAAAATTACCAAAGAACAGAAACCAGAGAAATTTGGTTTAAATGGACGAAATTTCATCTTATTTAAGGAGAGATTTTTTTCACAAGAAAATGCTGGTACCGAAGAAATTCGATGAATCTTGATTCCCAAAATTCTCTTGATCCGAATCAAGGGGATTCGGGAAATTCAAGGACCCGTCCGAATCCTGAGTAACATCCGCTTTTGACACCATATTTGAGTTTCTTGCATTAAGGCAGCCCGATGGAGTTATGAATAAAGAGGAGGATGCATATTGTGTATTCTCTAATAGTTGCGAGTGAAGTAACTGACAAGGTTGTCACAAGATGGCTGCTGTTTTTTTAACCCATTAACTGCCAAAAGTTTAAAACTGAGGTTTTCAACTTTTAGCTGAACATCGTTTGCCACCACAAACTCTGAAAGATAATTTTCGCTTTATATGATTTTAAAATTTTATGTCTTTGAGTAAGGCCAATTTTTTAATTGAAAAATAGTGGTGGGTATGTAAATAATTTAAATATGTGCATTTATTTTGACCGTTGAGTGAACGCAACACCAGCGGGTAATGGGTTAATCAGATCCACAATTTTTGATTACCGACGGTGAAAACTTCCACCACTAAACTTGAGTAGAAAAGTTCGTCTTATTTAAGAGCCTTATTCATGGAAAATGTCTCACACTAATATGCTAAAAGATTTCTATTTCTTTTTACTGGTGTCAGTTTGCCAGGCATTATAATCGTTTCACTGACAGGAGGTCGTCTTGGTTGCCACAATATGGCGCAACTACTACCTCTGAAGTAAAGTTCCACCGGTAAAAATGAATTTAGATTTTTCGGTTATTTTTGACTGAAATTTTCCATTAATAAGGTGTCTGACAAAAGAAAAAATTTCTACTTAAATTTACTGGTAAACGTTTCCCCCGGCGGTAACGAATCCCTGCTAAAGCGGTTCCAGTTGAAGCTATTTTTAGACTGATTACTATTTTAAACCTTTAATTCTCGCTCCCGTCAATATCACGGGCTTAGGTGCCGTTCGTTATTTCTCGTGCCCGTCATATTTCCGGGCTGGAGATTTATTTCTGTAAAATACGTCTGAAACCAGAAAAATTTAACTGGCATTTCGGTGTGAATTCTTTGAATAGCTGTGTTTGGGTTTAGATTTTGGTGCCGATTGTGATGTTGGACTTTGAATTAAATGTTACGTAATGTATCCCACTCAAAAAATTATTAATAATCAAAATTTAATGTATATTATATTATTTCAAATATTATTGTAAAAATTTGTTTGATAATGATAAATAAAGATCTAAGATGTGAAAAATAAAGGTCATATTCGCATTAATTTGTATGGTGTAAAACAAACATTAAAACGCAGAACTCTCGCATGATGGCTTTTCCACAAATATGAATTTGTTCTATAACATATTTTTTCTTCGCCTTAAAAGAAACTGATTGCATATTTTATATAGAAACCTTAAAATTATTCAATTTCTGTAATAAAAAATAGGTACTTTTTTGATGGTTTTTCCAAATATTAAGCGACCGTTAAGGGGTTAAGAATATGTCAGTTCATCTTTCTTTCTTAATAGTTCCACGGGCATCCCGGAAGAAAAATACAGTTTATGTATTTTTTATTAAATCTTCAGGATTTTATATTAGAAAGTATTTCATGTGCGTATCGCCAAAGGGCATAGCCGGATAAGCATTGGAAACATGCCTTTTAATCAAATTTCCTGATTTCTTTCCCAGACGTAGCTACACATCTGACAATATATTTCCCCTGTTATCACCCAATAAATATTGATATTTAATGAGATAAAAATGTTTATTCGATTTTTTAAAAAACGGATTTTCTCAAAAACTGCTGCACGGGATTTCATGCCATTAATTGAGGTTATATAGGTACCAAAGATACATAACTGGTAATTTTTGTATAGTTTTCTGTTTATAGAAACTGTGTGAAATAGCGAAATAAAAATTAAAAAAAAATAAAAATCATATCTTATAGTTATCCGAAAATTATCATTTTCTTGTAAAAAATTCCCCATATGTGCCCGTATATTCTATGTAAATGCCGAAAGTTTGCGTTGGGTACTACATATAAATATTTACAAAAATGTATATTAAATTTACTGAAATTTATTTTAAGGCGTTATTTTGGGCGGAGCTACTCAACTTCCACACCCGAAGAATTTTTGGAATAAACAGTTAGAGAATTGCTGTATTTTAAATTTAATGAACACATGAGCAACATTCTAAACACTGTCGATATCAAAATGAACATGATGCTGAAAAACATGGCTTATATGCTTAATGGAATCAAAAATCCATCAGTTGACATATTGTCTGATGACTTTGTTCCTAAAATTCTCTGGATGTCGAAGTTAAGTAGCTCCGCCCCAAATAACGCCCTAAAATGAATTTCAATAATTTTAATATACATTTTTGTAAATATTTATATGTAGTACCCAACACAAACTTTCGGCATTTATATAGAATATACGGGCACATATGGAGAATTTTTTACAAGAAAATGGTAATTTTCGGATAACCATAAGATATGATTTTTATTTTTTTTTATTTTTATTTCGGTATTTTACACAGTTTTTATAAACAGAAAATTATACAAAAATTACCAGTTATGCATCTTTGGTATCTATATGTCCTCAGTTAATGGCAGGAAATTCTGCTCAACAGTTTTTGAGAAAATCTGTTTTTTAAAAAATCGAAAAAACATTTTTATCTCATTAAATATCAATATTTATAGGGTGATAATAGGGGAAATATAATGTCAGATATGTAGCCACATCTGGGGAAAAAATCAGGTAATTTGATTGAAAGGCATGTTTCCAATGCCTATCCCGCTATGCCCTTTACAAAAGTTAAATTTACATTTCACAAGAAAAACTTCAGAAAAACATCCAGAATAATATCAGTAAAATTTTAGAGAAAAACTATGTCTAGGATAAATTACAGCAAGTTCACGTCTACCAAATTTTATTTATAAAAATCTTTTATAAAATTTTCTGGTTGATGTCTTTGATTTTCTGATATTTCATTCAACGGTAACGGAATATAGTCCCTCTAGAGCTTCGAAAAGTAAAATTTCGCTTTATCTCGAAAATTAATGATTGGAATGAACTGTAAAATTACAGACCCGTGTTTTTAACGATGCCCATTCTCTTTACATAAAAACCGATGTACGTCATATTTCATAATTTTTTAATATAAATTTATTAGTAATTTTCATATTTAAATTTATTTTTTTCACTAAAACAATACTTTGAATATATCTGGGTCTATTCATTTTATCTCATTGAAAAGAAAAAATATTAATCGGGTCACTATTTAGAAAGGTTTAAATTAAAGTCTGTCTCGTCAATTTAACATTAGCATCCACAAATTTTGACATCCTCTAACTTCATGAAGATTAAAAAAAAATAGAAAAACTATACACTTTTCCATTTTGATTTGATTTTAATCCCTTAACCCTTTAATCATTTGAAGGGCGGTGATGCCGTCACGGCACCACATAATTTTAATCCTAAATTGACACATTGGCATCGGAATTTTACAATGAAAATGTCTTCTTTATTAAGTACGCGAAAATTTAGTTTTACTTGTTTACAAATAAAATCTCTTGTTAATACTGGTGTCAATGAATTATTTGAACATTTTACGAATACAAGTACCTTGCCCCTGAAAGGGTTAAGATCTGAAGATTTTTGGTAGAAATGAAAAGTTTTGGTAGTTTCCCCTAATTAATAAGATCATAACACAAACTTGCGATGGTTGTGTTGTTTAACTTTTGATAATTGATTTTTAGATATATTTTTAGCGCTGAATCCGACAACGACCTTCATTTTATTCATCACGTCAGGATTTTTTGCAGATCGTAAATTTCAATGGTAAAATGTCAAAAAATAGAGAACATCTGATATTGAAAGATACAGGAACTGGTTGTGTTTCTTAACTTTTGATAACTGATTTTTATATACTTTTTAGCGCTGAATTGGAAAATGACCTTCATTTTTAACCATCAAGTCAGGATTTTTTGCAAATCGAAAATTTCAAAGTCAAAAAATAGCAAAATTCTGTTACTATAAAATAGGTGATTTTTTAATTTTGATAATTGATTTTTATGTACTTTTTAGCACTAAATCTGAAAATAAGCTTCAATTTTAACCATCACATGAGAATTTTTCGAAAATTTCAAAGTTATGATGGTAAAAAAAATGAAAGCCATTTTCGGATTCAGCGCTACAAAATATGTTGGAATCAATTATCAAAAGCTAAGCAATATGACACAACCCAAATTTTTCAGGCTTGTGATTTGATCGAAAAAAAATTAAAAAAAAACACCCGATGTCAGTTTATTCCAAGGAAGGACTCACACAATTGTGTGGATGCAGGCTTGGCTTTATATCTCACAAAAAGAGGAAATAGTTATTTATTTTTCTTTAGGTTTGGTCTTAAAGGGTTGAGAGGTTAAATTTTTTTGACACAATAAACAAGGAATAGGGACTATGCACCACTTTTACCGTATTAATATATTTGCCTTACATAATCGAAATATGTCTGCCATTAAATAAAATGCATATTGGAGTCTAAAATTAGTGGTGTAGAAAATCTTTTAGTAATGAAATAAGCAAACTTTTCTTCCACGTACGGTGTACGGGAAAACCGTTAAACAATTCAGGGGTGCTAGCATGTTTATGAAAACATTTAATTTGTATTCCAGTAGCATCATAATTTTAGTAAAAAAAAAATTGTTTATTATGTATGCAAAGTATAACTTTTTCATATTTTGAAATAAATTTGTTCCAAAATTCCGGTGTCAATCATTCATTTCAACACTTCAGCAATCGAAATGTTTTGCCCCGGAAAGGGTTAACCCTAAAGGACGATTTTTTATTTTGTTTCGAAAAAATTATATATGATACCCTGAAAGGTTTGTAACACAGGAATTATAATGAAAAAAAAATCAGAGATATATTTTTCATATAATACGTCAATCTTTTCATCTGTTGCACATCCGCAATATAAGTAAAAACTACTGTCGTGTGGCTCTTCTACGCTAAAATAATGCAAGTTAGTAAATACTTTAATAAGTATGTCTGCATATACCTTATTTTATACAATTATTTATTTTATAAAACTTAACATTTAACCTTTTAATTACCATAATAGAATACGTTATAGATATTACGTAGTTCAGATAATCTGACTTTACACCGGAAGTTTGAATGGTTAATTTCACTTTATTTAAATACGGAATGTCTGTTTTTTTAATTAAAGCAAATATTGCTATTTTAATTTTCTGGTGTGAATTAGGTATATGCGAATTAAAAGAATCTATTAAATTCAAAACAGTGTTGCTTGCATATATGGAAAGCTGCGCACTAAAGGGTTAAGGAGTTAAAGAACAAAAATAAAGTCTTAAATGTGAGTGGTACCATTTGAAAAATCGAAGTTGGTGAAATTTTTAATGTGGCTTCTATTTTAAAAATTGCATTCATTATTTGAAAGAACACATTATACTGAGTCTAAGGACATCCTTGGCTTCATTTTATCGTAAACGGTCTGCAAGTAAAATCAGGTGTACATATTTTATATATATATATATATACTGACTTTACTAATTTTCTCTGTATTTCCTGATATAGCATAATAATAAGACTTGGCAAACAATTATAGCTACTCTATTAGTTGTTAAAAAATAGTTGTGAATTGAAAAAATACGCTTAAATTATTTAAATCATAATTTTGTTTCACTTTTAGACTTGTTTTAACACTAGAAATGCCTGAAATTTTAGTCAAATTTTATAAAAATATTTCACATCATAATTTTGATTTAACACGTTCACGCCGGCGCGGTGTGTCACACTTGACTGTCCCAGAGCTGTGAAGTCTCCGGCTTTTTGGATACCAGTATTTTAATACAGAAAATGTTCTTTTATTTCATTTTAACAATTGGGCGATTTAAAGGAACAAAATTTTCTCTAAAATAACAGTGGTTTGCAAAAAGCCGGAGACTTGACAACTCTAAGACAGTCGAGTGTGACCCACCGCGCCGGCGTGAACGTGTTAAAACAGTTTAACTTTTTTATTTAACCCCTTGTGGGGCGGTGACGTATATTATGTCCTACCTACGATTAATGAATGTTTGCACTAGAAAATAATTATTAAATTTTTCTTTTCTAACTTTGATGGAAAAAAGTCGTAAAATTGCTTTTCCTTATTTTGCAATAAAATTTTTGGAAGATTCCGGTGTGATTTCGAAATATTAGAAACACAAATACTTGCCGCTGAAAGGGTTAACGCGTTTCTTCTTTGTATCTTTTAAACTCATTTTCTAATGAACTTTTTGGTTTGAACCAAAATATATTCATATGGTAGCGGTCAAAATGACAGCTCACGGGCGTTCTAGAGTTAAATACGTCCACTGCAAAAGGTCTCTTTAATCAGTATTGCCAATTAGGCTGGGTTTTATCAATACAGAAATGTACCACTAAATCGGAGTTATAACATTGACTTTATTTAACGACGGGTTAAATAAGACGAATATTAGAGGAGAAGGTCCAAATACCGGCTACCACTTTTGTTTTTAATCTAGATACCACAGTTTTAAAAATTAGTAAATTGCAAAGTGACAGAGGCTATCATGACATATTTTGCAGCCGTTTAGAAAGAAAAAAATCTGTTTAAAAAGCGTTTTCTGTTTACAAAAAGCAAAATTCAAAAAATCTGCAAATTTTCAGTTTTGAAAATGTGGTTTAAATACCGGCTACCTAAGTTTTTTCCCAAAAGAATCACACAAATAGTCCTAATTTCAATTATTGAGCAATAAGAACATTATTTTAATAAATTTTATGGATTATGCATAGAAAGAATACGTAATTTTTAATAAACAAGCATTTTTGTCAAATTTATGAAAAACTTATCGACTATTTCTGACAGTAATCTTTCCTTTATGTTTCTAGTTTTGTTTTTTAACGCGCAAAAAAAAAAGCTTGCTGCTTGAGTTGATAATTGTTTTATCTGAAAAAATTACAAACATAATAATCACGCTCTGCGTTGGTGCAGTCGCTATGGGCCCACATATCGCATTCTTAATATTGAACCCAGAGTCCTCTCCCCCATTCTTGCCCGCAGAGAAAGCACAAAAACAGAAGACACAAATTGCATCATTTCACTTTCTAAAAATCCAATTTCTGGCCCTTTCGATTGCTTTTTCTTCATGTTTACCTCCGTCATTTTTATTCTTTCTCTTCCTGTTTATCTCAGGCAATTTTGGAGTGTCCATTAGTGCTTTTTTCTGAAGTGATCCGGTAACCAGTGTCGCTCCTGAGGACTTGCTGCCACGGTTGCTTTTTTTTTTCATTTTGCAAAATGGGACTGGAACTATTTCTGAGCCATTTAAATTAATTAATTAATTATGGAACTATTTAAATTCATTTATTTTCATCCTCTTCAAGCAGAGCAAACAGAGAGAGGTCTAAACACCGGCTAGCCGGTATTTGGACCTCTCTAGGTAGCCGGTATTCGGACCACTGATATGTTTAAATTAAAATCGCATAGCTGCCAACTTTTACGCTTTCTTCCTACCACTAAAATTTTATAGTAACTATTGTCTTATTTAATCTTCGAAATGTAATGATTAAACAAAGCGAGAATCTCTATTAAATTTTAGTGGTAGCCAAAAAGCGTAAAAGTTGGCAGCTATGAAATCGGTATTACTCTTTCATATGGTAAAATACCAATCACTTGCGTGTGGCGATTGAGAGCTAAATATGTCTAGAAAATAACTTCATCAACAATTTAAGTCAATATATCATCAGTATATTTAAAAAAAAATGAAAAACACATATCTGAAGAACTTTTGATGCCCTAGATTACGTCGTTTCGACACTTTTGCATTAGCTGTTTGTAAATGAGACAGACTTCAGCGAAGTAGTTTTTGTAACTTTCTTCTCCCAATTAAAGTTTCAAACTCCGCTTATCTCCACTAAGCTGCAATGCGCTGAGTTCTCCGAAAGCCTAGTAGCCAGTATTTGGACCTTCTCCTCTACTATTCGAATATACTAGTACATTTGTTTAAAGAAAGAACCGTAATATTTGGAAATGCAGTCATAAATTATTAGAGTTTAGATTTTATCTCAATTTCAAACGCTAACAAATAATTTAAGACATATGACGCTTTTAATTGAATATTTATTTAGCACTAATAATTTAACCCCATTAATTATTAGCGCTAATAGACTATATACGAACATCTTCATAATGAGATTTGCCTTCTATAAGACAAACAAAATTGAGCTATACACTGTTCCAAAATTGCAACAAACTGTTCAGTTCTATCAGTTTTATAGGTTACATAACATTAATTTTGATCCTGAGCACGGAGAACTTTTCACAATATAGTCATGAAATCGGTATTTTCAAAAAAGGTTAAATGACTGGACAGTTTGCTGCGAATGCCTGACAGTGTGACTTCCGCTAGTAACGCTAAGAAACTCGCAAACTAATTTTAACCCCATCAAGGGCGGTGGCTCATTTTTGGACCACCTAATTTTAATCCCTGAATAGCACATTGACACCAGAATATTAGAATGAAAAATTTCCTTTTATTAAATAAGTGAAAAAAGCTGTTGCTTATTTTGAAATAAATTTTATTTATAAATTCCCGTGCCGTTCACTCATTTCAGCATATTGAGAATAGAAGTACCATGCCCCTGAGAGGGTTAAGCAAATAAGAACGTTACTTTCAAATTTATCATTTGAATTTCCTTTTATTTGATTTATTTATTTGTTATTTTGCTTAGTACAGCCGTAGAAAAAAAAGTAAACAGCCTTACTAACTCTGCAAAAAATTATCGTAGAAGAAAGTTACAGGTACCACACGACTGGAATTAAAGTCTACTTTTAAATGATGTATATAAAATTTGTTTATGGGACATCTACTAATTAAAACAAACTATAACTTTTTTTTTCAATAGCAGTACACAATTTTGACAATATAAATGAACTCTACACACTTCAATTAACCTAAAAACAAATTTTTATTCAATTCGTACGATAAGTTTCAGAGAAATTTATTATGTTAAAACGAGCGTATTTTAGGAACAGTATCCAAATTGAAGTTCGGACTCCATTGTTGACCGAGAGAGCCACCTTCTTGATCAAGGTATCTAAAGCGCCACTCAAGCAGTGTTGCCAGATTGGGGACTTTCTTGTCCACAGATTGTTGATTGTCATCGCTTTTTTGAAATAGAAATACAGTCAATCAGGGTAACTTTGATCCGCATTTTCTCTATTTTCATATGCCACACTCTTATTTGAAGAATATTGTCGCAAGTAGGGGCATAAAAGAGAAAAAATGATCCTAAATTATGGTTTGACTATAAAAAATTAAGGAATAATAAGGATAAAAGCAATAAAAATGGATTTTTAGCCTGGTTCAAAGTTACCCAGCCATTTAGGGTAACTTTGCACCATATGATAAATTTTTATATAAAATAATTAATTATAAAAAAAAGTATTGTAGTTAGGACAACTTCAAACACCAAAAAATGTTTTCAGATATGTAAAGAAACGAATTTACATTTCCCAACATCACAAGATTTGTATAATTTATGATATTACAACAAATATCAGGCATAAGAAAAGTGGAAGAACAGAACCATGAATATTTAGAAATTTAAAAAAAAACTGTTTATTGTTCATATAAAACATAAAAATGCAGTGAAAAACAATTTTCAATGTTTTAACTCTATAATATATCCATAGTTACAGTAATACATACAAGTACTAGTATTATTCAAACAAGAATAAAAGACGTCGAACGTATGAAGTGTCAAATTTGAGTAGCTCCGCCCTAATCACGCCTCTAAATGAATTTTATGTATTTTACGCGTATTTGTAAAAATATTTACATGTCATATCTAAAGCACACTTTCGGCATTTATATAAAATATACGTGCAAATAAGGAAATTTTCGACAGTAGCACCTATAATCAGTAAATTATAAGCATCAGTGTAACTTTGAGCCGGCTCAAAGTTACCCTGAAAATGCGGTAAAATGCTAGTGCCTTCTTATTTTACATTTTATTAACTATTAATAAATAAACAATCACAAAATATTAACACATTTGCAATATTTAGATAATAATATGTCTGATAAATGAGTATATTGTTTCTTACTATGAAAATTTAATTGGATTACAACAACTTCAAAACAGCATTCAAAATTAACTTGAAAACAGTACTTCACAAAAATAGTTAGATGATGCAATTAATAGCGCATAATGTTGCTACTTTATTTTCTACAATAAAGAGTAGAAATCCCAGTTTAGAACCTTGCCAACAGAGCACAGTTCTGGAATTTATTTA
The DNA here is from genome assembly GCA_963932465.1 of Maratus speciosus. Lineage (NCBI taxonomy): Eukaryota > Metazoa > Arthropoda > Arachnida > Araneae > Salticidae > Maratus > Maratus speciosus. Next base: position 59,532,935 of record OZ010787.1, read on the forward strand.
GTCTTTTAGAGTCAAAAATATTGAAAAATAGGAGGTGGTGCAAAGTTACACCCCGTGGTTCAAAGTTACCCTGATTGACTGTATTCCACATATTTAAAAATAGATTAAAAATTCTGAAAAATAATACGATTTATACTATTTTAAAAAAGTGTTGACACTCAAATAATCCGAATAAGTCCCCAATCTGGCAACACAGCACTCAAGCAGTCATTGAAAACTTCTAGATTACAGGATAGCATAAGAAATTTCAAAATATCTAGTCACTTCTATCATAGACGGCACATTAAACCATCATTTTGCAGTTTTTTAAGCATAATTTGAAAACTACTTGGAAGAAAAATGTGAAATTTTGTATTTCCATAAAGTAGGACTTAATTAAGCTAAATCCATCAAAGAAACTTGTAGGCTGCAATTCATAATTTTTTTTAATATTAATTTCAAAATTCTTAATTTCTATCATAAAATTATTAAAATTGCAAATTCAACGAATTTATGTTTGGGTATTTTAGTATTATTGCTACACAAAAAATTAGCACATTAGGAGTATAATTTTAGGAGATATTAATAAAAATATGAAAATGTAATGTAACATTACAAGCACTAAATTTTGAATGTTTATAATTCAAAAACTTATCATACAAATGACTTGAAATTTGGTATCTAAGCATAGTTTGAACGGAAGATTTGAAATATCTTGTTGAATCTGGGTATTGTCGTTAAATAAAAGAGAAGCTTGGTTTTGTTTTAATATGTAAATGGCCCCCTAAGCAAATTTTATATACATCTTTTAAAAGTAGACTTTATTTCCAATTGTTCGGTACCAGTAACTTTCTTGTACGAAAATTTTTGAGGAGTTAGTAGGGGGTGTTTACTTTTTTTTTTTCAACGACTATACAGTGTACATGGCTCTCTCTCTCTCTTCCGCTTTTTGAAAACCAGTAATTTTTCAGAAAAATATTCGTGGTAGGTTTCTGCAACAACTTAAAAAACAACAACAACAACACCATTTTAGGTAAGTTTCTACGAAATTTATAAGGGAGATTTTTCTTTGAGAAATAGAGGTATTCAAAAAACGGACCGAGTGGGAGCCCTGACTCAGTGGGAGATCCAGATGTGCCAAGGTCTACAGGACTGCCAGTTTAGCCTCCATTTTTATTTCAAATTATTACCGGAAATTTTGAAAGAAGAATCTTTACTTTATGTAACTACAAAATTTCTGCCATTAAACAAAGCAAAAAATACTATTTTTAATTTCTGGGATAAATTCGGATTGTCTGAATAAAAATGGAGGCCAAACTGGGAACCCTATCCCACTAATCTCTTATAATATGGGGATTAATTTGACCCAGTTTAACAAAGTTTCTAACCAGAAAATTTATTTGATGAATCTTTATTTATTTAACTTATTTATTTAATTTCAGGCTTGTACGTGGAATTTATTGAATTTTATTTCTTAAAACAATTTCGGGTGTGACATGAATTAAACCTGGGTTAAATTAATCCGCATGTTACAGAAGACAAGTAGGAGCTTGACACCTCTGGTATATCTGAGGTCGGATACAACTTTTTTTACTGTTTTGATTTTCCGAAAGTGAAAGAAAAAGAACTGCAACCAAAATTGAAAAACTAAAATAGAATCTGGTGAAACATCGACCTCAAATATCCTATGCTAAATAAATAAATAAAAGTCAAAATATGAAATGCAAACGATAATTTTGAAAAATGAACACCTCCATTGTTTTATTATTTGCTTGCGAGTGGTGTGGTGTTATTTACGACGGCCTATTATCTACACGAGGGGTATAGGCCCGAGGGAGAGTGCCCTCCGTGGTGGTCTTTCTATGGTAACTTTACCCGTATTTACGCAAAGTTATCCAAGGTTCGAAGAAAACCACTAAAATCTTCGAACGATTAGGCCGACGGACGTAATTGGGTTCGACCCCAGCACCTCCCGCCTACCAGTTTTGACAGCAGAACCTCTCGGCCACTGGTGGGGTGCTTGCTTGTCTTTGAGTTTCTAGCACACGGTTTTAATCAGTAATTCTCTTCCTAAAGAAAACTATCCCTTCAAAATCAATAGAAGTGGTGTGAAATAAATTTAACATCTAAAATTTCTGTTGTTTCTTGTTTCGAAATAGAAGTCAGATATTGTAACTTTACTTATATTTTTCAATGATGATGAGTGCTAAGGATTACGCATTTTGAATGCCATTATTTATGAGCAATAATATTCGTCTTCTTTCATGGCAGAGTTTTCAATTAAATAAAAAAATGGCTGCTCTGAAACAGAAGTATTAAAAATCCCTTATCCTTGGCACCTATTCATGATTAATCGAAAATTTTTGATACTACAGCCTTAAAAATAATTAACAGAGCAAATAAATACTGCAAATTCTACTTTTTATAAGATGCATCGCATGATCATGATAAAAAGTAATCGTAATTGAATTTAATTGTTGCCAAACTGAGAACTGTAAAAATGTAAGTTATATTTGCACTTACGTAGTAATATAATTTTTATAGCTATAGTTAACCATCTTTTACTTCTTACAAAACTAAATTCTCACAAGTACAACAGTTTTGCAAGAAACATAATAGAAATAAACACGTCTTACAATTCATGTTGAGAAAGTGCTATGAAATTATAATTCATATTCTTGAAATCTGAATTTTTAATTGGATTTTTTAAAATCAGAGAGCGCATGCAAACTATAAACATAATTTATATAATATTTTTCAGTGTTTGTAAATTAACGCACAAATTTTAAGGTAGAAAGTAAAATTAAGCATACTTTCCTCCAAGTTATGAATTTCGTTTTCTCATTTATTATTCCAGATTTGTCTTTAAACATTGTGATAAATTTAACACAAATAATATTAGAGCTAGGTATTAAACGATTTTGATATTCTGATCAGGTTTTTGTACCTTATAAATCTAGAAGTTAATTTGAAGTTAGAAAAACTTTAAACTGAGTTATACAACATTTTTGACTGCGAGCCAGTCATCCAGAATTTTTCCGAATAATTAATTTTGCCATTTTTAATCTCATATAGCTTCTGTTGTTAAATAAAACCTTTTAACCCTTGAATGTATGATTTTTTATTTTGTTTCTAAAACATTATGTATGATTCTCTGAAAGGTTTATAACACAGGAAAAGTAATGAATAAAATTCGAGATACATTTTTCGTATAATAAGTCAACCTTTCCTTATATTGCACATCTGCAATACATGAGAAAAACTAAAATATTGCAAATCAGTAAATATTTTAATAAGTATGAATCTGAATATCTTAATTTTATATAATTTTTAATTTTGTAAAACTTAACCCTTAAATGCATAAATTATGTTTTTAGAATTATATTTTTTACTCTTATATTAAAGATTAGAAACCAGAAATTTTAAGATAGATTTTTAACTTTATATTTTTGTAATTTTTACAGGATTAATATTTCTATATAAATATACTGGTTGCTGTGAATTAAATAAAAAGTGACGTAGATATGCATCACTATGCATTTAAGCAGAAGTGCCAAGTTGTCACTAATCCTCCGTAATATGTGGGTTAATTTAACCCTGGTTTAATACACTTCGCACCAGAAATATTTTTCAGAGATGAAATTAAATAAGTTCCACATAGAAAACTGGAATTAAATAAATAAAGATTCATCAAATAAATTTTCTGGTTCAAAACGTTGTTAAACTGGGTCAAATTAATCCACGCATTACGGAAGATTAGTGCGAGCTTGGCACCTCTGATTTAAGTGTTAAAATATACGGGCATAGTGGTAGGTCGGAGGCCAGTGAGCCTCAGGCTGGACTCTCCGGATTTATATTTTCAAAAATCATAAAAATGTTACTGATTTTCAAATGGTAGCACGATGTACATACACTCCCTTGAATGTTCCAAAAAGCATGGCACTCGAGTAGAATAACAACATCAAGTATATTTCAGAAATGCCAATTATAATCAATACATTAATATTTTTTCATTCTTTTTCTCAATTAATCTTAAAAACCTACAATTTTAATAAGAAAAACCTATTGCAAAATTCATTTATAATCTGTGATGTAATACCTTGAAATAATTTAAAGCATTCATAAATGGCAGATGGGAAAACGTTCTTTAAATGTACAGTTAATGTAGCTATAGCGTGCAAGTGCCTTTTCTGAATCCATGAAGTTCAATCTCTTCATGTGTGACGTGATTCAAAATACATAAAAGCTCGTACAATGAGAAAATTTAATACATATATGTATTTAAATGAAGAAAAATGCGTGTATGAACAAACTTTTTAAACGAATATTGATTAAAATGTAACTTTTGTTATTATCAGTCTTTATTTAACTTTGCATACCAACGATTCTGCTATTTGGATGAAGGTTTACTTGCAAGCATTTAATATGATTCCCCCCCCCCCCCCCCCCAATATATTGTCATGTGAAAGGCATTTTAAGAATGATGTTTAAAAAGTATTTTTAATAATATGATTCACAATTTGTGGCATTAATATGTGTCGTAATCTATGTATTTAATATTTACGAAAATTTTACAACCTGAAAGTATTTACTCGAAAAAGTAAACAAAACAAAATTTGAAAAATACAGCTCCTTGAAAGAAATAATTTAAAATTATGAATACTGTAATTTTAAATAAAAAATTTTTTAAATCGTTTTTCTGTGAAGGCTATATAGACCGGGAGTCGGCAGCACAGACAACCACCTCATCGAGTTGGAGGTTGAAATTCCAGAATTAGCTGAACTCGATTCCCATATTAAAACGCAATCGGTTTGGCAAGTCATGTCCTGGTGGAAAATACCTAAAAACCTGATATTAGCGGTCGACTCGTAGGTTTACCATTGCGTTTTACTGCACCCAAAGGTATGAGAACATGGCGGACTGGGAGCAGGAAAACACAATGGTAAGCCTACGAGTCAACCGGTAAAATCGAGTTTTTAGGTGTTTTCCACCAAGGTATGACTTGGCAGACCGATCGCGTTTTAATATGGGAATCGAGTTTTAGCTAATTTTGAATTTCAGCCTCCAACTCGATGAGGTGGTTGTCTCATGGTTCGTACGCCTCCTTGAATTTTGCAGACCAGAAAATTTCTCGGCACCAGTATTATTTTATAGAAAATCTCTTCTTAAAAGAAGGCAAAATTTTGCGCGTTTAATCTAGATTTCTTTTTCTATAAAAAAGTACTGGTAGTTTTTGTGGAGAAATAACGGTATCCGTACGAACCATGTGTCTCTGCTGCCGGCTCCCGGTCTAATATTATGTTACCAAAAAAATTAGAAAAAAAAACCTATAAAAGAAAAGTCAATCTCTACAAATACATCATTTCAAACTATGGATATTGTAATTTATTGTTCTTTCATCAAAGTCACTTAAATTTGAAAATAGAAAAATTCTTTATTTTATATAAGTATTTCACTACAAATTTAATTCTCCATAATATATATATACAGGGTGTCCATAATTAAACGACCCTACTTTAAAGTTGTCTACAGACGAAACTATTGGTTAAAAAGTTACATTTTGTGACGGACATAATGAAGGAATGGGAATTTGTTTGACTGAAAAAACATTTAGTTCAAATTTCGCCACCAGAGGGCGTTTTTAAAAAATAAATTACACATTTAGCCACCGCCCACTGAATACCAGGCCTGAGCTCTGAGAAAAAAATTGCGGCTGTCGTAGGTGAATTTTTTTTTCAGAGTTTGTACGATCCGTTCAATTCGAACACCAATAATTTTTAAAAGTTTTTATGTTTTATTTTTTTCATGGGGCGGTCTATACCTTTGTAAAGCGTATAAACCTTTAAAAAAGTGTAATTCATTAAAAACGCCCTCTAGAGGCGAAATTTTGAACTAAATTTTTTTTTGCTCAACCAAATTCCCATTTCTTTATTATCTCCGACACAAAATTTCACAACTTTCTGACCAATAGTTTCGTCTGTAGACTAAAGTAGGGTCGTTTAATTCTGGAGACCCTGCATATATATCCAAAAATCACTACCATGATGTAACACCATTATATTGTTTTTCTTAAAGATGTTTACAAACCTTTCGCTATAAAACAGTAACAACGAGAGTCGGCGTCTGAGGGAGAAATAAACTGGTAAATCTTGTATATATTTTAAATACATCATTCACAATCACGCTATTTGTAACGCAATATTCTGTGCACGACATTTATGAATGAAAATAATATATGCAAATCTACTTTGGTTTTATGTTCTATTATAAGTTGATAGGAAAAATGGTATCATTTACCGTATTTATATGTGTACATTTTCCGTATGTGATTAATTCTATACAGGGTGTCCGGTCTCAACGGTGTCCAATGGCTAATTCCTACACCGTTAGTCATAGACATATATTTCCAATTACAAAAATGTTTTAAATCAGGTAAAGAAATGTTTTAAAAGCAATTTGGGTCAATAAAAACATTTCTTAAAAAATTACGAAATTTAAATTTTTATACGGTGCCCCGGTCCTATAAGTTATATTTAGTAAAATTTTCCTATTACACTGACAAGTAAGACAAAAAAAACCCCTTCATATAACACTAAAATTGAGCGAGTTATGAAACGTTAAAAATGCATGACATATGCCCCTTTTCTGCTCTGAAAACAAATGAGTTCGGCTTGGCTTTGATGGGTCACATACCAAGTGTTTAAATTATTCGAAGATTTTATTTCATGTGTATCTGCGCTTTGAAAAAAATCATACAAGTATTACGATTAAGTTAACATTTATTAAGTTTAAGATTGGCTAAAATAACATATGTTTTATTTTGTCAAGATTTGAGAGTGTTTCTTTTATGATTTCTTTTAACAACAATTATGTTATTTTTATGAGTTTTTATGTTACTTCAACAATCATATGTATGTTTTTCCAGTTCAAAGTTTGTACTCTAACTTTAACCCACTTTTAAATATCCGATCGAGATTGCATTTTACATACTGGCGCAAATCCGATAACAATCTAATATTATTAAGATTTTCGGTAGTTATCATTTATACTTATTTTACAGGATAACACAAAAAATTTTGGATAAATTTCTGCCAAGGAGTTTAAGAAAAAGTTTTAGATTAGATAATACAAGACTGCGATTGTTGGGTTTTTCACCTTTATGTATTTTTTAGCACTGAATCCGAAAATTACCTTAAATTTTAACCGTCATGTCAGGATATTTCGCAAATCATAAATTTTCAAATTTAAAGAATAACAAAAATCGAATACTATAAAGTAGCGGAGATGGTTGTGTTTTTTAACTTTTGATAATTGATTTTTACGCACTTTTTAGCACTGAATCTGAAAATGACCTTCATTTTTAACCATCACGTTAGAATTTTTTTTTTGCAAATCGCAAATGTGTAAGTTAAAATATAGATAAAATCTCATACTATAAAACATATGTAAAATATTTTTTATTTTATTTTATTTTATTTTATTTTATTTTATTTTATTAAAAAATTTATTCGATATTTTTGCTTATCCTGGGATTCTTACAGCTAAACAGCTGAGTGGTCCGATGAGATGGGGGAGGAAATTCAATTTTAACATTGAACTCCTTAACTTTAAAATTTGCAATGTGCGAAAAATCCGGATATGATAGTTAAAAATGAAGGTCAATTTCGGATTTAGCGGTACAGAGTATACAAGAATCAATTATCATTAGCTAAAAACATGACATAACCCAACTTTTGCAGGCTTGTGCAATCTAATAATATTTTAAAATACGTATCATTCTGTAAAGAATTGAGGCTGTTAATTTAGAATCATTTTATTTAAGAAAAATTCTGCTTTTTCTTTCTTCTTAAATGTTTATTAGAAATTGTATATTTTCCATTAATATGCCAGAATGATTAAAGATTTCAAATTTATATTGAATTGTTAATTTTACTCCCAGATATTTTTTATATCTGACGAAATTATATTTCGACTAAATTTGTGAATGACCCCCAATTTGCAGCAAAAAATATGCCGCAACTTTAAACAGCTATTACTCGGTCAATTTTAATCGTAGAATAACGGGACTTTTTTTGTATTACTTGTCAGCGTAAAAGGAAAATTTCACTAAATATAACTTATAGGACCGGGGGACCGTATAAAAATTTAAATTTCGTAATTTTTTAAGAAATGTTGTTATTGACCCAAATCGCTTTTAAAATATTTCTTTACGTGATTTAAAACATTTTTGTAATTGGAACTATATGTCTATGACTAACGGTTTAAGAATGAGCCATTGGAAACTGTTGAGATCGGGCACCCTGTATAGCGGTGTACTTTTACTGAATTCTCCTTTCGCTTAATTAGAATTGAATATACTTCTCCACAAACAATCCGCTCTAAATGAATTCCTTCACGTAACAAAAGCAAAATTGGTCGACAACATTTACAATTAAACTTTTTGAGGCACAAGTAATGTTGAATTGAAGACCTTAACTTTCTAAAAAAATTATTTGAAAATTAGAAAATGCAATTATACTGCTTTTTTCACAAGCATTATAAATTTAATATTTTGTCCAAAAACCCTGGTACAAATCTTCGTTAAAATGATGTGGGGTAAATAATATCCCACTGCAATTCAAAAAATCACGGAATTATGCAAAAAGAGGAATTGACATATTTTGAAAATGGTGAAGCTTCAACTGTAACTGGTTTCGCAGTGTCTCATTACCGCAGAGAAAATTTCTCCGTATTTAAATGCCTTATTCATTGCGCATTTCATCCATACTTTTGGTAAAAGTAGATATTCATTTTTACTGGTGGAAGTTTACCACTGCGGTAGTCAGTCCCTGCTTTTCCACCATATTATGACAACATAAACAACCTGTCAGTGTCAGTGAAAGAGATTATAATGATGGATCCAACTTACACAAGTAAAATTGAATGGATATTTTTACCACATTTTTGAGAGAAATTTTGCAGAAATAAGGCGCTTAACTAAGGCGAAACTTTCTATTCAAATATACTGGTGAAAGTTTCCCCCTGTGGTAACCAGAAACTGTTGATCCGATGTAAAGAAAGGTACTATCTTGTGACTACCTCCTCAGTTACTTCACTCGCAACTGGTAGACGCTACACTATATGTCTCTTACTCTTTATTCGCATCTCCGTTAAAAAGTTAACGACGGGCCTTGGAGATTTACTTTTTTAGGATTCGTACAGTTTTTAATTTTAGTACCACTTATTCCGAATGGTAATCGTTGCTATATTTAATCAGATAATTTCTGTTATTAAATAAGGCGAACATTTCTGTTAGGAAACAGTGGTACTGCCATTCTACAACTGTGAGAAAAATGAAAGATGAACCGTCCGTTAAATGTTAACAACCCAATTTACAAATTTATACGCATTCGGCGATTTTCAGGGTTCTCACTGGTCCTTGTTTTTATTCCCGCTCTTTCCGAATAGTAATAATCGCCCAATTTGATTGCAGAGTTTCTGTAAATATATAAAGGAAATATTATTATACGGAAATAGTTGTTCTTATCAAACAAATCTGAAACTTATTCCAAAACGATAATTCTCGTTTCCCGATACGAATGTGCCAAATACAATATGCGTTAACACGAATATAGAAATTAGGAATTAATAAAAGTTAAAGGGCATACTACTCTTAAATCTGAAAATAATTCGATTTTTCGAGGAAGATTCATATGAAAGTGGAATATTTTCAGCGCATTTCGAAACAAACCGCATAAAAAATTCCCAAAATCACGCTAGGTATTCTCAGTAAAATATAATGCAAAGTTCATTGCCTCAGCCACTTATGACTCGCAGAACGCAAACAGCCAGCTGCGTTTTTCATAGGGTCTGACTCGTAACCCTATAGTTACATTTGAACATCTGACAGAAATGTTAATTTCTGCGACAACATTCCTTTACCCTGTTTTTTACTTTTTTATAAGCAAACAACATCAACAAACGCGCACTCCGAATATTTAATTCAAACTATGTAATTTCTCTTGGATAAGGCATTTGATAAAAAATATATGTATTTATATCGTATATTTGAACTTTGTTTACTAAACGCAGCTAATTTTAATAAACGTAGCATACTTATATTGTGACATTTTTATTTACTCTTAAACTTGAGAAACCTATCTAAGCTCATAATGTTCAATGAACAGGGAGGTTCTTCTGAAGTTTTCATAGAAAATCGTCGATCTATTTATATAATACGCAAGGGAGGTGACGATACCGGTTGTTACTCATCCTCCATAGAAACAAACTTAACGTGGCCATTTTAACCGTTGGCATTCCGATGCCGTAAGCACACCAATTGTTCAACGTATGGAAATACACATAATCTACTTTTTATCACATCTATTCTTCTTTATTTTCTCAAAAACCTTCAAAAACTATACAATTATAATGTTTTAAATTCTAAATGAAAAATAGCGGATAACCAGCGATTATAAACAACGGATTACCAGATATAAACAAAGGAACATTGTTGCGATTTAGAACCACAAATTCCAAATCCAGAAACAAATGAACGACTCTTGGAGCAAATCCTTTGAAAAAAAAATACCGGTTAACATCCGGTTCTGCTTTTAAAATATTTGTAAAAGCATATAAAAGCCTTTAAATATTTTCAAAAATATTAAAGTACATACTTATGTATTTAATATATTAACACTAGAACCCCCATTAGGGATCATTTTTAACCCTGCGCAAAAACTGATAATAGTCGATTCGAACCAGAAATTTCTTCAGAAGATATGTTAAATGTATGCAGCAAAAAAATAGGCTAATTAAATAAGTTAATGAGCTTTAAATAAAAATTCTAGTGTGAAACACTTTTTTTTTTTTAAATAAAACTTGAGTAAAATAGCCGGCGGTTCTAGTGTTAAAACAAACGTAACGACAAGCGACTAGGTATATCGATTGCCGCTAAAATTGCCGCTAATTTTGCCGCTAAAATAAGGCACAATTTTCATTTCAGTTTTTAATGGTCGAGATTTGCTTCTGCAGCAATCAAAAACTGTTTATCCGATGTAAAAGATCAGCCGCTATCTTATGACAACATCCTCAGTTACTTCATTCACAACTGGTAGACTCTATACTATGGCTAGTTCCATGGGGTTTTGTAGTGTAAGTCACATGGCTGATAACTGCTGTGCTTTTTGCATTACTATTTGATTTCAGATTGTTCCAGACTGTTACTTGTGAGGTTCATTTGATGAAACGGTTTGAAATTTCCCGAGTTGAAAGACCTTTTTGAGTTGATAATCGAAATATTTGTTGATCAACCCGTGCTGTCAAAATTCTTTATCTTCCAGATCATTTACTTTTATTTGAATCCTTTTTCTAATTAATACATTGTGAATGGCAGTTTTAGAACACTTCATGAACCGAGCTATTTCTTGTTCAGATTTACCAGCACCCTTATAAAACTACATTTTTCTTACTTCGGTCGCAGACAACTCTTTACCCATCTTCAAATATATCGTAAATAACACTATCTAAACCGGCACCTTTGCATCTCGGGAATACTTTCACGATATACAAACGCGTACGTTTTATAAGCAATCTGATGTGACGTATAATATGCTAATTTCCTCAGGTGGACTTATAATTTCTTAACAGCCACCTTATTTACGTTTAAAAAAAGTAGAAGATTTTAATATGTTGCAATTATAACAGAAAACGTTCTACGATCAATTTTAAATACACACGCTAAAAATTTGCATATTTTTTCTTCTTCTTCAGAAGTGTACCAATTCCTTAGTGGTCTTAAAATTTCTTAACGCATTGTAAATATGATGTATTATAAAAATGAAACCCAGATCAACATTCCGTCACTTTTGACGGGAGTTATTTACTAGACAATAATATTTCAAGTCAATTGTCAAATATCTGTAGAAGATTTTAACAGTAGAATTCCTTACGATTTTTAAATAATATGTCTCATCTCATAAACTATATATTTATTATTGACTCAAAATTAAACCAAAATAGGTATACTACAACAGTGGACACTTTGAGTATCGATAAAATGTATGTTAAAGTGTTATATCTCATACTGAGGTTTTTCAAAATTGCGTGCAAGATTTTTCTGGGTAAACTCCACAAGATAAGCTCCGAAAAAACAATATGCAGTATACTAACTTTATTTTTTAAATATAAATTTTACTAATATATAAGGTCATTGTGCCTAAATGTGATAACCCTTAAATGCGACAATGTACTTGAACTTAAAATCTTTCGGCAAGAATCGTACATAAATGCTATATAGTGAGATATCCGAAATTCAGGAACAAAACGCGTAGTATTTAAATACATTTAAAACGTTTTCTATTAAAAAAATTCTCATTCCAATGGACGTCGTTTATTTTAAATCTCCATAATGTTTCCTAAATGCGATAAAAATGCCGAAATTGGTTCAAGTTTTCTTTCTGTTAACTTTAAAGATCAAATAAAATTACGGACGTCAATGGCTACAATGTGTGTTTGATGTACCAGCAAAGTTAGCTCGGGAAAACGCGAAAAGTTTTCAGATTTCAGTTTTAACGTTTTCTACGCACTTAGGTAACTTGTTTTCTTCAGTGGCCTATTAGCGACAAAGATAATCTCCTAAATGTGGCCATAGCTGCTAACTCTTTCGCTTTTCCGCACCACAAAAATTTAATAGAAATTTTTGCCTTATTTAATCGGCAAATTACAGCGATTTAAAAATGTAAAATTTACTATAAAATTTTTGTGGTACAGAAAAGCGTAAGATGTTGGCAGCTATGAATGCGGAGAGACTTTTAGCATATAAACTAAGGTATATTTATATGGTATTTTCATAAATTGCATCAAAATTATGTTTAAAGCAGAAAATGTGTTTAAAAAAGCTGTGCTGAGTCAATAAAGTAAGAATTTCAAGATGATCCTCCAATAGCGTTTTCTTTTACCGCGTACTTAAACATGTATTTGAAATGATCAAAATAGAAAAACACTCATCTTTAAAATTTTTAATTTAAAAAATGGCATTTTCCAATTCTGTCAGTGCACCGTAAAAAAATGGTAACGTTCCGCGTTTATTCCGGGATCGTTTTCCCTTTTCATAAGTTTTTATAAGAGGAAGTTTTAATTTTCTTTCCTAAAATATTCCTACTACAGTAATTTCGCGCGTATCCGCCGCGGTTAGTTAAGTCTTTATGAAACCGGAAATTTTATTGAAAAAAAGAAGTGAAATAAGTGCTAAGCAGAAGCAAGTCACATTTTATCTAAAATAAATTCTGGTAGGAAATCGAATTATCTAAGTTACGGTGATACGCGCAAAATCACGATACTCGTATGTACTGGTGTCAATTAACTCGCGAGAACGTGCATTCGCCACCAATGTATCAACTCATTTCACAGGAAGTTTACAGATTATTCAGTAGAACGTCCCAGAATAATTCAGAAAATTTTAACCCCTTGTGGGGCAAGCAATTACGTTTGTGAAAGGCTGAATTCCCACCGGAATCTTTGAAAAATTCTATTTCAAAATAAGTAAAAGCAATTTTACGGCCTTTTTTGCACCAAAGTTCGAAAAGTAAAATTTAATAAAATTTTTCTGGTGTAAAACTTCATTAATCTTAGGTGGTATATAATATATACCGGTGCCCCTCAAACGGTTAAGTCAGTTTGAAACACCTCTAACGTTTTCAAATTAAGATACACAGCGCAACGCAAACGAGCCCCCTAGCACACACAATTTGTGCTGCAGTAAGCGTTCCAAAACGAGATATTACGGACTACGTCCGTATTTTTATCACCCGGCACCAGCGAAAACATAGCGACGCAGAGGGAAATATATATCTGAACAATGCTTTTAGTGTAAACTGGTGGGATTATAAATTTTTATTCGTTAGTCAAATCCGGGCAAAATTATTACATCGTAAACAATTTCGAAAATTGTTAAACATTTTAAATTTCATAAAACGAATCTGTATTTTATAAAGCAGGGGTGGCGAACCCGTTGGCAGTGGACAAACTGCCATTTCCGTTTCTGAAGAGCAATTTAATTTATGACAGAAATTCTGGAACGAATGTTTTAAAAAGAAAAAAAAAGAGGAATATTTAAGAAATGCTACAATTCTTATATAGTCCTCAGCAAAAGTTTAGACACTGGTGATATTTAACCTTTAAATAAAAAATACGAACACTTGGGTTATACTAATCGCTGTACTTATTTTTAAATATACAGGGTGTTCCGTTAAAGGGGTCTGTTGGCATGATTTCAACATTTTGGATATTTAGAACTATTTTTTTGAAGGAAAAAGATATATATATATATGAATAAGTTTACTGTCGATATCATCTATGTATATATTTTTGCTAAGGGGAAAGCTTAATTGCCAGTTACTATCTGTATGTATGATATTACGATGTAAAGTAAAGAATTGGACAGTTTTGGTACAAAAGAGGGACTTTTATGACCTCATGTTTTATGGGACAGCTGCAGGATCTTCGTGTGGGAGCCCGCGGTCTCGTGGGAAAGTGGGGTTTGAAATATCGGATGTAGGAGGGTCGGAAGGCCCTGTGCATTTCGGGGACCCACTGACCACTGGCCGACACGAAGGCGGCTCCAGGCAGCGGCGAGTGGTTGGAGATTTTAATTATGCTGAATATGTTAATTCGCATCCACCACTCAGGGCCGCACATGCAAATTTTTAACAGAGAAAGTAATGTTGGCATGATTTCAACATTTTGGATATTTAGAACTATTTTTTTGAAGGAAAAAGATATATATATATATGAATAAGTTTACTGTCGATATCATCTATGTATATATTTATCTAAGTGATTATTTTATCTAATTGATTAATTTTTTAATTCAAGTTTTTTTTATCTAAGTGATTATTTTATCTAAGTGATTATTTTATCTAATTGATTAATTTTTTAATTCAAGTTTTTTTTTTTAATGTACAGTATTATTGTTTTTATGTATGCATTTATTAGTACATTATTATTATTTTATTAAGCATGGGTACCAAGAGCATTAAGTATTTTCCCAGGCAAGTGTTTTGCTAAGGGGAAAGCTTAATTGCCAGTTACTATCTGTATGTATGATATTACGATGTAAAGTAAAGAATTGGACAGTTTTGGTACAAAAGAGGGACTTTTATGACCTCATGTTTTATGGGACAGCTGCAGGATCTTCGTGTGGGAGCCCGCGGTCTCGTGGGAAAGTGGGGTTTGAAATATCGGATGTAGGAGGGTCGGAAGGCCCTGTGCATTTCGGGGACCCACTGACCACTGGCCGACACGAAGGCGGGTCCAGGCAGCTGCGAGTGGTTGGAGATTTTAATTATGCTGAATATGTTAATTCGCATCCACCACTCAGGGCCGCACATGCAAATTTTTAACAGAGAGAGATTTTCTTTTTCTCGAAAAAAATACAGATTTACAAAAAGAGTTCCAGAGTGCGGTGGTTATTTTTTTCAAGCCCTTTTTGGCTGATCTGCCCATGTTTACTTGCTCTGTCTATGACGAGCAATATAGTAGTGTTAATTTTTTAAAAAAAAATGATTTAAACATTTTTGCTTTTGGCCCAGACCTGGGTGGAATTTAGTGTAAATAAAACTAAAATTACGGAACACGAATATGTGTGTTGTGGTTCTACAAACAAAAAAAAAGAACTTTTGGATATATATATATATACTGTCAAGTCTACAACTCTAAAAGGATCTTGTGACCCCAATGGGGAAAAAGGTACGATGTTATGGATGTTCTCTTTTCTATTGTGTACCGTTTTAATATCAAATGTTTTGAATTGGGAATAGGGTGCCCAGGAGAACTTGTCAACTTCAATTAATATCCAAATTAGTGTTTTTTTTATGAGTTATTATTTTGGATGGTAAAAGTATGAATTATTTAATTGTAACTTAATATAATTTGCCTGTGGTGTAAATAAATGATGTATTATTATTAATTCCCTTCTTTGTTATTATTTGTTAAAAGTCTTGCTAATTACTTATTTTACGTATTTAGAAATTACCTGACTGCTTAATATTATTATTAGACCATATATGTAAAAGCCATAATTAAATTTATCTTGTAGGGTTGGTTTGTCTGAAAATTGGGGAGTTATATTTAGTGGTTTTGATTTTATTATATATTTCCCTTCAAACCAATTGTCCATAGGTTAGTTATCTGCTAAACATTTCACAACGCATTGTCTTATTTATTCAAGATAACCTTTTAGGTAAATGACCGTAGGTTATCTATTAACTAACTAGGCTTTTACGATCACCAGGTTCTCTATAATTAGAGGCCCCTATAAGATAGATTTTCTTTTGGATCAAGTAAGTTCGGAGAAAAGGGTGCGCCCAACACTCTTGTTAGCTTGTGCTAGGGAATTTATAGATAAATTAAGATATTCATTAACCTAATTTTTAATAGTTGTCTAGATCTTGCCAGCATGGGCTTCCCCGATACTTAGGTGGTGCCGTGACCAGGATAAGAAGGAATATTCATCTTATGTACAATGTACAATTTAGGGTACAGGCATATTTTAATGAACTATACAGATAACATCAGCGGGTATTTGATAATGAACATTCATACCTCTGCACGGACTTCACAGAGTTTTGAACACTACGGAAGAGGTGAATCAGGGAGCATAGAGGAGAAGCCCCAGTGCCTTACAGATCTGCAACGTCCAGCCGTTGGAGAGGCTTTCGGTGTTTGATAAGGACATCGGTCCACTTGAAAGATGTTATAGTTCCTGTACATGGACTTTCAAGTGCTTTGTGTTGGGGGGGAAGTAATGTTGGCATGATTTCAACATTTTGGATATTTAGAACTATTTTTTTGAAGGAAAAAGATATATATATATATGAATAAGTTTACTGTCGATATCATCTATGTATATATTTATCTAAGTGATTATTTTATCTAATTGATTAATTTTTTAATTCAAGTTTTTTTTATCTAAGTGATTATTTTATCTAAGTGATTATTTTATCTAATTGATTAATTTTTTAATTCAAGTTTTTTTTAATGTACAGTATTATTGTTTTTATGTATGCATTTATTAGTACATTATTATTATTTTATTAAGGATGGGTACCAAGAGCATTAAGTATTTTCCCAGGCAAGTGTTTTGCTAAGGGGAAAGCTTAATTGCCAGTTACTATCTGTATGTATGATATTACGATGTAAAGTAAAGAATTGGACAGTTTTGGTACAAAAGAGGGACTTTTATGACCTCATGTTTTATGGGACAGCTGCAGGATCTTCGTGTGGGAGCCCGCGGTCTCGTGGGAAAGTGGGGTTTGAAATATCGGATGTAGGAGGGTCGGAAGGCCCTGTGCATTTCGGGGACCCACTGACCACTGGCCGACACGAAGGCGGGTCCAGGCAGCGGCGAGTGGTTGGAGATTTTAATTATGCTGAATATGTTAATTCGCATCCACCACTCAGGGCCGCACATGCAAATTTTTAACAGAGAGATATTTTCTTTTTCTCGAAAAAAATACAGATTTACAAAAAGAGTTCCAGAGTGCGGTGGTTATTTTTTTCAAGCCCTTTTTGGCTGATCTGCCCATGTTTACTTGCTCTGTCTATGACGAGCAATATAGTAGTGTTAATTTTTTTTAAAAAAATGATTTAAACATTTTTGCTTTTGGCCCAGACCTGGGTGGAATTTAGTGTAAATAAAACTAAAATTACGGAACACGAATATGTGTGTTGTGGTTCTACAAACAAAAAAAAAAGAACTTTTGGATATATATATATATACTGTCAAGTTTACAACTCTAAAAGGATCTTGTGACCCCAATGGGGAAAAAGGTACGATGTTATGGATGTTCTCTTTTCTATTGTGTACCGTTTTAATATCAAATGTTTTGAATTGGGAATAGGGTGCCCAGGAGAACTTGTCAACTTCAATTAATATCCAAATTAGTGTTTTTTTTTATGAGTTATTATTTTGGATGGTAAAAGTATGAATTATTTAATTGTAACTTAATATAATTTGCCTGTGGTGTAAATAAATGATGTATTATTATTAATTCCCTTCTTTGTTATTATTTGTTAAAAGTCTTGCTAATTACTTATTTTACGTATTTAGAAATTACCTGACTGCTTAATATTATTATTAGACCATATATGTAAAAGCCATAATTAAATTTATCTTGTAGGGTTGGTTTGTCTGAAAATTGGGGAGTTATATTTAGTGGTTTTGATTTTATTATATATTTCCCTTCAAACCAATTGTCCATAGGTTAGTTATCTGCTAAACATTTCACAACGCATTGTCTTATTTATTCAAGATAACCTTTTAGGTAAATGACCGTAGGTTATCTATTAACTAACTAGGCTTTTACGATCACCAGGTTCTCTATAATTAGAGGCCCCTATAAGATAGATTTTCTTTTGGATCAAGTAAGTTCGGAGAAAAGGGTGCGCCCAACACTCTTGTTAGCTTGTGCTAGGGAATTTATAGATAAATTAAGATATTCATTAACCTAATTTTTAATAGTTGTCTAGATCTTGCCAGCAGGGTCCAATATTATTAGGGGTAATAGAGGAGATCACATGGAGCATAAATCAGTATATAAAGCCTGGTCGGATCTCAATAGTTTTCAAGTTACAGCAAATAGAATGAAAATTCGGAAAATTGTAAAAGAACCCTCATTGCTAAACTATCGATAATGCTACATAAAGACATATTTAGAAAGAGCAGAATAAAACCTACAAAATGACACCAATTGTATTAAAATAGCAATATTTATTGACGAGTTACAAGCCCTGAAACAGTGAAAAAAGTACGAAATCCAATATACATCAAAATAGTTAATCGTTAATTCCAAAAAGACAACTCTAGCTACAACAAGGAAAATGTAGTAAAATTTGGTCCATTCCAAAAACTTTCGAAAAAGCTTACAATGAACCATATCGGTTTAATTGTGTGAGAGAAATTAATCAGTTTCTTAGTTACAACTCCGCTTTCTTTGACACTAGCAAAGGTTAAACTCCGCCCATCACGATTGGAAACACCGCCTTTTTAATTACTCTCAACTATACATTTTCGATCATGCTTCTTCTGAGATGCAACATTTTTAATTATTCAAGAGTTGAATGAACCAAAATAACTTTACAACAATAGTCTACATTTAAAGTGGTCTTTTATTGATATAAAGCTTAAGTTAAATTCTTTAAAATTAAACTGGTGGTGAAAATTCGGAAATAATTAAAAATATTGCGATTTGTAACTATGCAAGAAGTTTCAGTACATGTTTTACATGGACAATTATTGTATGTATATGTGCATCATAATTTATGATAGGAAATAATAATAACAAATAGCATAATAATTTTATTAATTATAAATTTAAAAAAGACACTAAATTTTAAATTAATTCATACAAACTTTGTAATTTACAATTTGAGTACACCACAGTCTGTGACTTACAAAATACTGTGCCAAAAAGTGCTGAAAATAAAAGAAAAATGACAAATAAAGAATAACATTCCACGTACTTTATGACATATGTGAAGCATAGTATTCTGGCCTGCGCTGCACAGTTCAATATCGGAAGGCAGACGAACGGACATTATTATAATAGGTGTTCGAAGTTGCGCCCATTAACAGAATCGCACAGCCGACAGCGACGTCGTAAAGATTGGCGAACACGCCGAAAAACTCCGACGGAGTTGGGAATGTCTCCTGCTGCGACAACGATTCGCGCCACTAAATCCTCCGGTGTATCCACAGGCGTTTCATACACCAGCGATTTAAGGTGTCCCCAAACAAAAAAGTCTAACGGATTGAGGTCTGGAGAGCGTGCAGGCCAAGCAACAGGTCCACTGCGTCCAATCCATTTCCCAGGATATGTTGAATTGAGGTGATTGCGAACACCTATGAAAAAATGTGCCGGTGCGCCATCGTGCATAAACCACATATTGTGGCGCAATGTTGCTGGCACATTTTGCAGTAACTGCGGTAAGATATCCCGTAGGAAAACCAAGTACGTACTGCCATTGAGTACATCTGGGAGTAAATATGGTCCTATGAGATAATCGCCGAGGACACCTGCCCATATGTTCACACTGAACTTTTGTTGTGCGTTCGACGGGAAAACAGTGTGCGGATTTGTATATGACCATGTGTGCATATTGTGCGTGTTTACCACGCCCTCTCTCGTAAATGTTGCTTCTTCAGTAAATAAAATATTTTCCGGAAATTGTGGATTATTTTCTGTTACATTAAGCAACCAGCGTACGAATGCTGTCCGCTGAGCACAATCTGTTACTGATAACAGTTGTACCCGCTGCACATGAAAGGGGTGCATGTTTTCTGCACGCAGAACACGCCACACACTTTGGTGAGAAACACCGACTTCAGACGCAGCAGCTCGTGTACTCGTGGAGGGGTTATCTTTAAAAATATTCAGTACATCTTCTTCCATTGCAGGTGTTCGTACATGTCGAGGTTTCCCTGCATCAATGCTTGCTGTATTAAACGATCCAGTCTCCCGTAATCGTCTATCGATTTTTATGAAGAGTTTCGAACTTGGGCAACGTCTCCTTGGAAATTGCTCACGGTACATGCGCTGTGCTAGACATGCATTTCCATGAGCTTGCCCGTACATCAGATGCATGTCCGCATATCCTTCGTTAGAGTATTCCGGCATAATTATTATACATCAACTTACTACAATCCCACTTACAACAGCCTCCCTTTAACATAACGCCCACTGATGACTGCTGTTTCATTACACTTTTCTTCCTATACACATAGAAAATTTGCATAAAAAGTACTTCTTCTTCATCATCCTGAAAGTTCATGGAGGAAACGCAGCAGTCACGGAGTTTGCTTTAAGACAAGGCGAGAGCTGCACAATATGTCATTCACTTGACCAGACTGAATAATGAAAGGGTATTGATAGAGGTTGATCGGAAATGTATAATTGAAAGATATTAAAACGGGGTGTTTACAATCGTCATGGGCGGAGTTTCGCCCTTTCCGAGCGTGCAACAGTACAGAGTTGTAACTAGGGAACTGCTTGATTTCTCCCATACAATTAAACTGATATGGTTTATTGTCAGCTTCTTCGAAAGCTTTCGGAATGGACCAAATTTTATAACATTTTCCTTGATGTAGGTAGAGTTGCATTTTTGGAATTAACGATTAACTATTTTGCTAAATATTTGATTTTGTATTTTTTCACTGTTTCAGAGCTTGTAACTCGCCATTAATTCTCAATATACTAAAACAACTTATGTCATTTCGTAGGATTTTTTCTGCTCTTTCTAAATATGTGCTTCGTTTTTATGTAGCATTATCGATAGTTTAGCAATGAGGGTTTTTTTACAAATTTCCGATTTTTCATTCTATTTGCTGTAACTTGAAAATTATTGAGATCCGGCCAGGCATTATATACTGATTTATGCTCCGTGTGATCTCCTCTATTACCCCTATTAATATTGGACCCCTTTAACGGAACACCCTGTATATTAAACATTTTAGGACAGAAATAACGGTTTTAATGCAGGATATTATTTAACTGAAAAAGTGAAATTATTATTGCAAAAGTTTAGACACTTTTGTGATTTTTGGAAACTGTTCACGGAAAAACATAAATTTCAAACTTATGACGTCACATGCATAAAGTATTTAACTGCACCTCGCGATAGTATCGGATAGTGAAGATGCCGCGAGCTAGAAATTTTCAGTCAGATGAAGTAATTAAAGTATGGAAGCTGAAATCGAAAGGGAAGACTGTTGCAGAAATTTCAGCTACTTTGAATCGTCCAAAGAAGTCTGTCAATCAAATACTATCTAAGGGTGACTCTTTCAAAGCAATGCATAGATCTGGAAGGCCACGTATGGCCGGAAAACGAGATTATAGAATTATCCATAAACTGGCATCTAGACAAATGATGCTAGCTAATCGCATTAGAATTGAGTCAGAGCTTTCTGTGTCAACGGGTACGATTCGTAGATGAATTAAAGAAAGATGTAAATTAGTTTACATGAAAATGATAAAACAACCTGCCTTGAAATCTCACAACATATTGAACCCTTTCCGTCGCGGAGTAATTCTGTTTATAAACTGGTGAAATAATCGTTTGACACCTGAATTTATAAACGAATTTATTAGAAAATATGAAACTGCTTATTTTCATGTACATTATAAAAGGAAAATTTTAATTACATATTCTTGGTGCCGTTTCTCACTTTTGGAATTAAAATTAGGTGTCCTTTGCACTCGAAAGGGTTAATGATTTGGGCCTCACTTTGTTTTAATTCTCAAGTATCTGTGGAGTTTCTCAATGGTCGCCGAGAAGCGTAAGACTACATACATACAAACATTTGAAAACTATTTATAGCCATTTTTTGAACTTTTAGCTCTTCCAAAGTATTATTTGAGCAAGATAATGCGTCTATTCATGTTGCATACAAATAAAAAAATTGGTTTAACTGTCAAAATATTAATGTTTCGTCTGGCCCGCGTGTAGACCTGATCTGAACCCAATCAAAAACTGTGTGGCATCATATCTCATACTGTTTATGTAATTTTTTGAAAATACTCCTCTGTAAATGAACGATGATCTGCTGTTGAACATGTTTGGTACGTTTTGGTGAAGTGATGCGCGATTTTGTTTCTTCGATGGAAAGTCACATTTTTGCATTAATAGCAGACAATGTAGGTGCAGTTCGATTTTAATTTATGGATATTTTTCTGTTAAGAGACAGATTGTCTATACTTTTGCCACAATGTTAAATTTGTTTTTTCTCGTTATATACTATGTAAAGTATATAAATTAAAATTTATTGTTTGTGAATGAAGGATAAGTCACCAGTAATATATGACAGTTGAGTAACAACAATTCGTTACATACTTCTCAGTACAGAAGCATAATCGATCATTGTCTAAACTTTTGCTGCGCACTGTAAAAAAGTTTCAAAAGAACAAACGGATAGCTGCCAAATTTTACGCATTTTTCTTACCACAAAAATTTAAAAGGAAATTTTGACTTATTTAATAGTGGATTTCTCTACTTAGATAAGAGAAAATGTTCTTTTAAAATTTAGTGGGAAGAAAAAAGCGTAAAAGTTGGCAGCTATGCGAACGTCTTTGGAATATACGTGGAACTTTATCATTTGTTTTCAAATCTAAAGGTTAAAATTTGTTTCGTAGCCAGGTTGGGAGACCAGATGCTCTGTACTCCAATAATTTTGTACAGTTTTCTTCGCCTTATTAGATCTGAGAATTTTCTGCTATTCATTAATACGAAAAAACCATTTGAATATAAGTGGTATCCGGATCATTTGGACAACCCAGCCTGGCTGTGCCACAGGTTAAACTGCTTATCTGCTTTCAAATGTGCTTACGATGTGATGTTTTTAATCTGCTTATGTAAAACTTCATTGCCACCAGTTTCCGCTGAATGCAACGTTGAAATATAAATATAGTTAACAGCGTGCCGCCCTTGCCCCATTCTGGTGTGTTTCTTGAACGTAAACGTTACCTTCCTGAGCAGTGGTTTGGTGATGCGTACTGTAAATCTTGCGGTGCAGCGTTGTTGTCGCCAGGCGCTCGCTTGAAATGGAACCGTGGGACAGTCTTGCTTTTTCGTATTTCGCTGAAGTTAATCTATCTTCTGCTTTTCAAAGCCGTTTGTTAAAAACACTTTCGCAAACAATTCAAAATCGTAGGAAAAAGCAAAAAACCAAAGCGATATAAGTAAGCGTCCTACCTTAAATGGGAGAAGTAACCGCAAGATTAAAAGTGAGGTCACATCAATCAAGGTCACGTGCCACGTAGCGGATGGAATGTGAACTACAGGTAAATACCTAACTGTTTTCTTACTAACACCACTAAAATTGTAAAGTTTTTTTCACCTTGATTAATAAATGAAATGACTCTGACATGGCTAAGAAAACTTCATGGCGCCAAGTGCATCTGGATGCCCCTCTCACTACGCCATTAATTTGTAATAAATGTGGCAAACAAAGTTCGTTTTCATGAGTGACCAAAGATTTAGAAAATATGCGCCACACTAAAATCACGCGTACGTGGATTATCACTCCGCCCACAAGATGGCGCAACTGTGTTAATTTACGTCCGATTCCAGCATTAAGTTTGCACGCTTACTTATATCGCTTTGTCAAAAAACCGTAGAGTCAAACTTTGCTGCATGTTTAACCCCTTGAGGGGCAAGTGATTGTGTTCCTGTAATGTTGACCTCATACCGGAATCTTTGAAAAATTCTATTTTAAAAAATAAGTAAAAGCAATTTTACGGAATTTTTCCACCAAAGTTAGAAAAGTAAAATTTTTATAAAATTTTTCTGGTGTAAAACTTTATAAATCGTAGGTGGTACATAAATATAACAGTGTCCCTCAAGGGGTTAAAAACTGTAGCATATATGAAAAAAAAATAGAACAATGAAAAAGCAAAATTAACGTCAAAAAATGAAAAAGAGAGAATAATTACAGCGTTGAAAATCAAAAAGAGCATTTTAAAACAAAATTCGTTAGAAACCTTAAGTCAGTCCCTAAAACAACCTAGAATTAAAGCTTCAACAACCTAAACCTTAATCGTATATAGATCCATACCATTCAGATATCAGAAAGAAAAATTGAGGCCTACACGGAAGGTGGAAATCAAAAATGCGTTAACAGCACCTAATTTAAGCAATATTCTCACCAGAAAATTTTAACTAAATTTTATATTTTTAACTTTGGAAGAAAATCGTTAAAAAATTGCTTTTCCTTATTTAAAAATAAAATTTTTCTATTATTCCGGTGAGAATTCAACATTTAGAGACATTTTTGCTTGCCCCTCAAGGGGTTAAAATCAAACTTAAAAGATTTGGTAAAACTTGTTGTATCGGTCATTTAATTACTTCATGTTTTATCGATGGTGAAAGTTAAAAATCTGTTAAATATGGATTTTGAAGTATGCATTATTTAAGTATAATACATTTGAAATCACAAATATATGAATAAATTGGTAAAGTTCTAAAGATGAATTAGAAATGAACATAGGAAACCAGTATGTAAAATAAGTAGCTATTCAAGATTATGTACCGTTATGATTTATTATGTAAATTATTAGTTTATTCAATAGTTCAATAATAAGCTATTGAACATTCAATTTTAGGTATTTCAACTCTTTATTAAGTAATTAAAATATGTATAGCAATTAAATGAATATTTTAAGATGAAATGACATGTGTAAAATGCATTGTCACATATAGGACATTGGACGTCTCATTTAGGTTTTCACTACCGTAAATGCGACAAAAATGACCTAAATATGACAATGGTATATTGTTGGGTTATATTAAAAATAACGATTCATTTTTTACGAAACAAGTTAGTTTTGAACCAAAGGCACAGTATTCAACAATTTTCTACATATTAAAATATGTATTTATTAACAAAATGCCAAATATTCCCTAAACGCGACAAAACTATGGGGAATCGCTTCGCATTTAGGCACAATGACCTTATATATGTTTTATTTCAGTTTCAAGATATAGATATAGTGTATAAATCCGTGAAAATTTCATGCACAAAATTAATTGGTTCAAGAGAAATCTTCCGCGACATTTGAAAAAAGTATACAACATTTTGAAATAAAAGAATTTAATCTTTTATGACTCAACGACTACGATTTGAATATTATTTACTCAGATATTAGAATACGTCATTTTATGCATGCAAAAAATAAAATAAATAAATTTAGAACATAAAACTGAAATAAGTAACAACTAACAGGTACAGGACGACTGGAAATGAAGTTTACTTTTAAATATATAAAATTTGCTTAGGGTGCCATCTACAAATCAAAGCAACACCCAACTTTTCTTTTAAATGGCAACACCCAATTTTGACACTATATTTTAAATTTTCGGTTTAAACTTTGCCTAGAAACAAAATTTCAAGTTATTTGAATGATAAGTTTTTGAATTATAATCATTTAAATTTTAGAGCTTCTAACGTTAAATTACATTTTCATATTTTTATTAACATCTCTTGAATATATAATCCTAATGTGATAATTTTTTGTTTGGTTATAATACAAAAAAAAAAAAAAAAAAAAAAAAAAAAAAAAAAAAAAAATATTTACAATAAATTTGTAATTTAAAAATTTTTTAAATATGAATTATGAATTATGAAATTAATATTCGAAAAAGATATGAATTGCAACCTACAATATTTTTGATAGATTATATTTATGATTATGAGATTAGACTTTTTATGTTTATTATGTCCTGGTTTATGCGAATTCTGAATTTCAATTTTTTCTTCCAAGTTGTTTTCGAATCATGATTAAAGAACGCCAAAGTGAAGGTTGAAGGGGCCGTCTATGAAGTAAAGCATAATTTGAAATATATATATATATATATATATATATATATATATATATATATATATATTACTCATTAAAACATTTGGTCTGACCACAGTTGAAACGTTGAAACATATAAAGCGAGAGAAAGGGTCATATTGGCAAGAAATAACACATTAATAGAAGTGACATAGCCATTCTGTAGCATTTCAACAATCGAGTACCGAACTTCAGTTTGGATACAGCCCTCAAAATAGGCTAATTTAAAAATATTTAATTTCTCTAAAACTAATCGCACTAATTTCATGAAAATTTGTATTTGTGCTAATTGAATCGTGTAGTATTTAGTTATGCTGTCAAACTTGGGTATTGCTATAAAAAAAACAAAGTTTGGATTAATATTAATGGATTAAGTTTGGATTAATGTTGATGCCCCCCTAGGAAAATTTTATATACATGATTTAAAATTAGACTTTATTACCAATCGTTTGGTACTACTTATTTTTTTCTACAATAATTTGTTGCAGAGTTAGTAAGGGGTGTTTACTTTTTTTTTTTCCTTGACTGTACTTTTTATACATTTGCTATGTACTGAAAATTACATTTTTCAAAAATATTATAAATTTTCTTATTCAAAATTGTAAGTTATGCTAACTTACCTCTGTAAGAAAATCTTTTTTTTTGGACGTCTTCAGTCTTTTTAACCCTCTAATGACCATGGGCATATATGCTACCAACAGTGTTTAGAATTTAGTGTATTTTTTAATTAAGATATTCTAAAATCACACCAGAAATTTGAAAAAAACAATATTTGCTTTACTTAATAACATACATTAGCACTTTCGGGGGCAAGGTAGTTGTTTTCGTAAAATGTTCAAATAATTTAATGACACCAGTATTAACGAGAGATTTTATTTGTGAACAAGTAAAAGTAAATTTTCGCGTACTTAATAAAGATGACATTTTTATCATAAAATTCCGGTGTCAATGTGGCAATTTGTGATTAAAATTATGTGATGCCGTGACGGCATCCCCGCCCTTCAAGGGGTTAAGCATAGCTGCCAACTTTCCACTAATCTTCCGTAATATCTAGATTGATTTGACCCAGGTTAACCACTTTCGAACCAGAAAATTTATTTCATGAATCTTTATATATTTAATTCAAGATTTCTACGTAGAACATACTTAATTTCATTTCTTAAAAAAATTTCTGGTTCAAACGTATTAAACCAGGGTCAAATTAACGCACGTATTACGGAAGATTAGTTTGAGGCTGGCGACTATGATTAACTATTTAAATCAATCGATATTTTTTATTGAAATTTAATGGTGTGAATTCAGATTCTCTAAACTACGGAATTACTAGGACGTATTCTACCATGGAAATTAGAGGGATAATTGTATAAAATTTACGAAGGTCATTTTAACATTACCAATGCGAAACTGCTCAAATGATAAATAAAGTTTTTGCATGAAAAATTAACTCAGTGTCGCCGTCTGTTGACAATCGTATGAACAATATATATTACCTACTGTGTTTGGAGATAGCAGTAATAAATAAAAGCGTCTTTAACCCCTTGAAGGGCACCGTCAGTGGCGGCTCGTGACTGGCTTTTTGGGGGGCACTAAATCCATTGCTGCCAAATTTATTCTTCTTTATCACTATTGCTTTAAAAGAATTTTTTGCCATATTTTTTGGCGGAATATTCGCCGATTAAACAAGGTAACTATTTCTTTTTAAAAATAATGGTCAGAAAAGAATAATACTATCCGCCATGCATTTAGTGCCCCAAAATATGACAGTCAAGAGCCGCCACTGGGCGCCGGTATATTATATATACCACTTAATTTTAATAATACTATACCACTGAGACACGGGAATTTTGTAATTAAATTTTGCATTTATAAAGTACGCGAAGAAAAGCTTTTATTTATTTTCAAATAAATTTGTTTATAAATTCTGGTGTCACTCAATCATTTCAGTGTTTTATCAACAGACGTACTTTGCCCCTCAAAGCTGAAAGCGCACTTTTAAGTAACATTTACTCTTGGGTGTGTAGCAGATATGCAACGTGGTGATACAAAGGGTTAACCCTTTATGTACTGAATTATGAATTGATCAAAATTTTATCTTCCAGAACATTTTTCGTGAATTTTTAAAATTACATTAAAAGATTTACATAATCATTTAATAAATTTTTGAATGATTTTAGAAGGATTAATTAAAGTTGAATTTATGGGGATTTTGAGCTATATTTGTAACCCCACTCAAATCTTTTATTTTAAATATTTTTCTTAGTATTTTGTAGAATTTGGAAATGTACAAGTATAATGTTCTTACGATAAAAATATTTCCGAATTGGAAAATCCGCCCCCCCCCCCCCTCCCCCAACGTCAAGAAAGCTGAAAAGATGCAAAGGTAAAAGAAATAATCCTTTAAAAAATATTTTTGTTTATGGAACCAATAACGCTTTTGGAACAAGATAAAGTAATGCATCTATAACTCATTCTAAACTGTATTACTACTAAACGATGTATTAAATGAATTTTACAACAAATTATTTTAATGGTATTTATAAGTACCGCCAGTAGATAAAGGGTTAAAGTAATTTTTAAGAATTGTTTACATATTAAACACCTGATATGTTTCTACTCATAACTAGCGTAATTATATGAATCTTATTATGCTGTGTGCTTTAAAATGCGACAAATGTTGGTTTTTCATATATATGTTTCGCAAAAAATCGAATTTTTGTATATTTAACAGCAGTATGCCCGTTTAAAAAAATTGTAAATATAAACAAAATAGTAGCCGTACATTTTCTGATTAAAATGTAGAAGAAGAAATAAACCATTTAGTACATCTCAAACTAAATTAAGGACACTACTCTTCAAAACATAATAGAATTTAAACGCCAGACACTAAAGTAATTTTCTTTTTCATGCGAAAAAGAGGTCTTCATTTATGAAAGGCACAAAAACAATTAACTATAGAAACGTTTTACAAAATATCTAATTATTAAAAGTACGTAAATTCGGTTTCTAATGAAATAACTTATTTTGCCAGAAACTGGAGAGACACTGAAGCACGCTTAGATGATTATGAATCCATTAAAAATATTCGCAAAATTAACAAACCAGAATCGAAGTCTTCCAAATGCTTCCTGAAAACGAAGTGTTACAAAATGTTTAAATTTCATTATATTGAAAAATAAACAAAAATGTTACATTCACATTTTTCTTATTAAAATAAAGAAAATAACTATAATGAATAAATTTACCAATTATTACTTTTGAAATTATTTTAAGGACTGTATTCTTAAACCGGAAGAACGTGCGCATGCCCGGGGTATGAATAATTTTTACTTTGTCGCCAATAAATACAAATAATAATCGTCACCTTATTTAGTCGGAGACAATTGTTACGAATTCTGCGATAAAATAAGTTGAAGATTACTTTAAAAAAAATAGTGGTGACAATTGTAAAAGCCATACGCACTCAGGGTCTATCAGATCCAGCGCAAGTCCTCCCGGGTTAATACTAGAACCATTAAGAGGGGTCATATTGACCCATTAATTCGAACCAGAGATTTCTTCACATCAAATGTTAAATGTATGTTGCATAAAAGTAGACAAATTAAATAAGTTAAATAGTTCTAAATAAAAATTCTGGTGTGAAATACTTTTTATAAAATTTGAGTGAAATTGACGGCGATTCTATAGGGTTCAGACGTGATATTATTTATATGCCAGACACTAAAGACATTGCTTTTGTGAATGAAAAGCATAAAAAACATTTAACTGTAGTAAGGTTTTATAAAATATCCAATTATCAAAAACCCATAAGCACGATATTTAACACGTTCACGCCGGCGCGGTGGATCATACTCGACTGTCTCACGGCTGCTAAGTCTCCGGCTTTGTTGCTACCAGTATTTTAATAAAGAAAATGTTGTTTTATTTAATTAGAACAATTGGGTGATTTAAAGGAACAATATTTTCACTAAAAGAACAGTGTTGTGTAAAAAGCCGAAGACTTGACAACTCTGAGACAGTCGAGTGTGACCCACCGCGCCGGAGTGAACGTGTTAATGAAACTGCGTAGTTTGCAACAATCTGGACAGAAATTGAAGCACGCTTAGATGATTATAAATCTGTCAAAAATATTCGAAAATTAAAAAAGCCTGATCCGAAGTTTACGTGTGAGTTTATTTAACCCATTGAGGAGCGGTGGAATATACATGGTGTTCCAAAAGTCCTTGACACGTTTTAAAATTCAATATAAAATGAAGTAATTTTGGTACAGGAGTGCGGTTTGGACTGAAATGTTTCTCACGATGAAAAGTTTTGTTCAAGTGAATGAAATAATTAGCTCCAAACTTCGAACTCTGTCCGTATGTTTCGTTTCAAACATGCGTTATTCTTTCTTCTCTTTTATGATTTTCAGATTAGTTTTGACGCTGTGACACAGAAATGACGATTCTCAGCGAAAAAGGTTGGTATTTCGAAATTAAGTCGAAAGTAATCTGAAAATGAGAAAAAACGCATGTTTGAAACCAAATATAAGGACAAGTGGTGCCATTTATGATGGATGTTTGAAGCTAATTTTCTTATTCGCTGGAAGAAAAGTTTTCATCCCGAGAAGCATTTTAATCCAAACCGCACTCCTGTATGACAATTACTTGATTTTATATTGAATTTTAAAACGTGTCAGGAACTTTCGGGACACCCTATATTATATCCTAGGTAATTTTAATCAAGATTCAGATTAGAGAGTTGTAATTAAATTTTGATTTTCTACTTTTGGTAGAAAAAAGTTAAAGAATAGCTTTTCCTAATTTTCAAATAATTTTTTTCAAAAATTCCGGATTATAATTTGAGTTATTGTATTTTATATCGATTATTGAATTTAACATTTTTAAAACCCAATTGCTTACCTTTGAAAGGGTTAAGTCGGAATTTCTTTATTATACGTCTTTGCTTTTGTATCAGTTATCACTGATAGATGGAGCAAACTCTAAAAATGTACAAGTTAACGTATAAAAATGGAACAAAATCCATTTGGTTTATAACTACATTCTGTTTAGCTGTTGAAAAGCGAAATCATCAGGGCAAACAAAGCGACAGATCAGGGGGAAAAGCACTAAAAAAAGATGTATACCAGTATTTTTTTTAGCAACATTCTTCTTATTGAATCTTGCGGTTAAATAATCGAATTTTGCTATAAGAAAATACTGGTTTTGACTGTTTTTTTCCCTAATCTGTCTCCAGTGTTGCCAGATTGGGGACGTTTTTGTCCCCAGATTGTTGATTGGGTTGGGTTGATTGTTGACGGCCGATTATCTACTCGAGAGATATAGGCCCTAGGGAGAGTGCCCTTCGTGGGGGTCTTTCTAAGGGAACCTAACCCGTATTTACGCATGGAAAATCCAAGGCTTCGAAGAAAACCACGAAAACGATTGTTGATTGTCACAGCTCTTTTGAAATACAAATATTCGGCCTATTTAGAAATGGATTAAAAATTCTGAAAAATAAGAGAATTATCCTATTTTAAAAAGTGGTGACAGTCAAATAAAATCTGAATTAGAAAAATCCCCAATCTGGCAACACTGTCTGTCTCCACCCTGAAAAAAGAAATGTTTGTGTTTTTTAATTAAAAAGCTATTCTTACAGCTTGAGACGTTTTAGCGTCATCTATTGATCACATTTTTTGCTAAAAAAGCTAATACAATATATACTCCTGACATCGCACATTAACCTCCTCTAAGAATAATTTGAATATCTATTACTGTTTGCTTCCCATTTCATTTTTTAAATTAGCCCATCATTAGATAACCTGCATATTAAAATATATAAAGACATAAATTATTGATAAAATTTAATAAAAGTGAATAATAAACAATAGGTAGCTGTACATTTTCTTATTAAAATACAGAAAATGACTATAAGAAATAAATTAACCGTTTATTACTTTGAAACTAAATTAAGGACACCACTTTTAAGACGTAATATAACTTAAGCACCAGGCACTAAAGACATTTAATTTTTCCTGCGAAAAAAGATGTCTTTATTAATGAAAAGCATAAAAACATTTAACTATAGAAATGTTTTACAAAATATCCAATTATGAAAAGTCCACAAATTTAGTTTCTAATGAAATTACAATTTTGCGACAAAATGAAGCACGCTTAAATGATTATGATCTATTAAAAATATTCGTAAAATTAACTAGCTAGAATCGAAGTCTTATAAATGAGTTTTGTAAATTCACTGTTCCTTCAATCATACGCAATGTGCTATGTAATTTTCTCATCATTATACTTTATTAAATGGAATATAAAAATGAAGTAGCAATCGAAAACAGTATTTTGATATTTCATATAGTTTTTATATTTCTGTATTTTGGAAATGATTACTTTATTTTGAATGTGATATGTTGTAAATTGACAGGGTGATACGCTGTATTTTACAGGGTTCGTACGCTTTAAGGACTTTCAAGGACCTGTTACCAGAATTTTTGTAAAGTAATATTTGCCTTATTTAACGGGGGGAAAAACACATAAAAAAGATGTATACCAGTATTTTTTTTAGCAACATTCTTCTTATTGAATCTTGCGGTTAAATAAACGAATTTTGCTATAAGAAAATACTGGTTTTGACTGTTTTTTTCCCTAATCTGTCTCCAGTGTTGCCAGATTGGGGACGTTTTTGTCCCCAGATTGTTGATTGGGTTGGGTTGATTGTTGACGGCCGATTATCTACTCGAGGGATATAGGCCCTAGGGGGAGTGCCCTTCGTGGGGGTCTTTCTAAGGGAACCTAACCCGTATTTACGCATGGAAAATCCAAGGCTTCGAAGAAAACCACGAAAACGATTGTTGATTGTCACAGCTCTTTTGAAATACAAATATTCGGCCTATTTAGAAATGGATTAAAAATTCTGAAAAATAAGAGAATTATCCTATTTTAAAAAGTGGTGACAGTCAAATAAAATCTGAATTAGAAAAATCCCCAATCTGGCAACACTGTCTGTCTCCACCCTGAAAAAAGAAATGTTTGTGTTTTTTAATTAAAAAGCTATTCTTACAGCTTGAGACGTTTTAGCGTCATCTATTGATCACATTTTTTGCTAAAAAAGCTAATACAATATATACTCCTGACATCGCACATTAACCTCCTCTAAGAATAATTTGAATATCTATTACTGTTTGCTTCCCATTTCATTTTTTTAAATTAGCCCATCATTAGATAACCTGCATATTAAAATATATAAAGACATAAATTATTGATAAAATTTAATAAAAGTGAATAATAAACAATAGGTAGCTGTACATTTTCTTATTAAAATACAGAAAATGACTATAAGAAATAAATTAACCGTTTATTACTTTGAAACTAAATTAAGGACACCACTTTTAAGACGTAATATAACTTAAGCACCAGGCACTAAAGACATTTAATTTTTCCTGCGAAAAAAGATGTCTTTATTAATGAAAAGCATAAAAACATTTAACTATAGAAATGTTTTACAAAATATCCAATTATGAAAAGTCCACAAATTTAGTTTCTAATGAAATTACAATTTTGCGAAAAAATGAAGCACGCTTAAATGATTATGATCTATTAAAAATATTCGTAAAATTAACTAGCTAGAATCGAAGTCTTATAAATGAGTTTTGTAAATTCACTGTTCCTTCAATCATACGCAATGTGCTTGTAATTTTCTCATCATTATACTTTATTAAATGGAATATAAAAATGAAGTAGCAATCGAAAACAGTATTTTGATATTTCATATAGTTTTTATATTTCTGTATTTTGGAAATGATTACTTTATTTTGAATGTGATATGTTGTAAATTGACAGGGTGATACGCTGTATTTTACAGGGTTCGTACGCTTTAAGGACTTTCAAGGACCTGTTACCAGAATTTTTGTAAAGTAATATTTGCCTTATTTAACGGGGGGAAAAACACATAAAAAAGATGTATACCAGTATTTTTTTTAGCAACATTCTTCTTATTGAATCTTGCGGTTAAATAAACGAATTTTGCTATAAGAAAATACTGGTTTTGACTGTTTTTTTCCCTAATCTGTCTCCAGTGTTGCCAGATTGGGGACGTTTTTGTCCCCAGATTGTTGATTGGGTTGGGTTGATTGTTGACGGCCGATTATCTACTCGAGGGATATAGGCCCTAGGGGGAGTGCCCTTCGTGGGGGTCTTTCTAAGGGAACCTAACCCGTATTTACGCATGGAAAATCCAAGGCTTCGAAGAAAACCACGAAAACGATTGTTGATTGTCACAGCTCTTTTGAAATACAAATATTCGGCCTATTTAGAAATGGATTAAAAATTCTGAAAAATAAGAGAATTATCCTATTTTAAAAAGTGGTGACAGTCAAATAAAATCTGAATTAGAAAAATCCCCAATCTGGCAACACTGTCTGTCTCCACCCTGAAAAAAGAAATGTTTGTGTTTTTTAATTAAAAAGCTATTCTTACAGCTTGAGACGTTTTAGCGTCATCTATTGATCACATTTTTTGCTAAAAAAGCTAATACAATATATACTCCTGACATCGCACATTAACCTCCTCTAAGAATAATTTGAATATCTATTACTGTTTGCTTCCCATTTCATTTTTTAAAATTAGCCCATCATTAGATAACCTGCATATTAAAATATATAAAGACATAAATTATTGATAAAATTTAATAAAAGTGAATAATAAACAATAGGTAGCTGTACATTTTCTTATTAAAATACAGAAAATGACTATAAGAAATAAATTAACCGTTTATTATTTTGAAACTAAATTAAGGACACCACTTTTAAGACGTAATATAATTTAAGCACCAGGCACTAAAGACATTTTCTTTTTCCTGCGAAAAAAGATGTCTTTATTAATGAAAAGCATAAAAACATTTAACTATAGAAATGTTTTACAAAATATCCAATTATGAAAAGTCCACAAATTTAGTTTCTAATGAAATTACAATTTTGCGACAAAATGAAGCACGCTTAAATGATTATGATCTATTAAAAATATTCGTAAAATTAACTAGCTAGAATCGAAGTCTTATAAATGAGTTTTGTAAATTCACTGTTCCTTCAATCATACGCAATGTGCTTGTAATTTTCTCATCATTATACTTAATTAAATGGAATATAAAAATGAAGTAGCAATCGAAAACAGTATTTTGATATTTCACATAGTTTTTATATTTCTGTATTTTGGAAATGATTACTTTATTTTGAATGTGATATGTTGTAAATTGACAGGGTGATACGCTGTATTTTACAGGGTTCGTACGCTTTAAGGACTTTCAAGGACCTGTTACCAGAATTTTTGTAAAGTAATATTTGCCTTATTTAACGGGGGGGGGAATTCTATCTTCAGAAATAGCGACCACTACTTTACGAAATTTCTGGGACAAAATCACCGAGAATCCCCTGAATTGCCTGATACGTACAAAGCAGTGTTGCCAGACGAATACTATAATTTTATTTTGAATTAATGTTTTTTGTTTCACTATTTTCATAGAGAGATAGTCACCTTATTTATTTACAAAAACTTTGCGACTAAAGCAAGCGAATAATACCGGACGAAAATAGTGGTATTCAAAATAAAAATTTTAGTATTCGTCTGGCAACACTGGTACGAACTCTGTTGTACACTGTTAAAAATTTTGCAGCATTCCGGCAGGTCATTCAGCCGTTTTTTGAAAAAACGGTTTCATAACCATAATTTAACTATATTCTGACCATAAAATGGCCAATAATATGGTCAGAATACAGTCTGTTACAAAAGTATAAGACCACAACATATTTTGCTGTTACGTAATTAAAGAAATATTTCAATCAAAATAAAGAATATTTTATGTTAGTACATCAAGTTTTTAGTAAAATGTAGCAACTTAGAGAAATGAAATTAATTTGGAAAAAATAAAACATCAATATAACAAAAAAGTGTCAAAATGAATTGTTACAAAATTATAGGACCACCTGTGGTAAAGAACAGTTTTCTCAAATTTAGTAAGATGTTGCTCCACCATTTCTCTGAATAACTTCAAATACACGATTTGGCATAGAGTTTATTAATTTTTTAAAGAAAGATTCGGGAATATTGTCCCATATCTCCATAATGGCCATTTCTAATTCATATGTTGAATGATATTGTTTGTTATTTTCGTACACTTGGCGAGACAAATAACCCCACAAGTTTTCTATGGGGTTGAGGTCAGGGCTTTGACTTGGCTAAGGTAAAACATTAATCTTTTCTCTTTTAAACCACTCTTCTGTTGATTTCGATGAATGACTGGGAGCATTATCTTGTTCAAACTTCCATTTTGCACTTCCTAAAAGTGGTCCAAAGGGTATTAGACTCGAAATAGCATTCGTTGATAACTGTCCGAGTTCATTTTCCCTTCAACTCTTTGGAGATCGCATTTTCCTGCATATGAAAATGCGCCCCATACCATAACGGAACCGCCTTCCATCTGCCTACTGAAGAACTCCCGAGATCTTTGCCTTAAATCGGGGGTTGACCAACTGTGGCATGCCAGAAACCACTAAAATTTTATAGTAATCATTGCCTTATCTAATCATCGAATCTCTGCTATTCAAAATTTCTTTAAAAAATTAGTGGTATCCGGCGTGCCACAGTTGGCGACCTTTGCCTTAAATCATGCCAGTGGTAATTATTGCCGTCTGACCATCTAGATTGAATTTTTTCTCGTCTGAAATCAATATATTTCTCCATGCAGAGTTCAGGACATGACATTTTTTGCCCACTTAAGACGAGCTTCTTTGTGACTTTCAGTGGTTTACTTTTTAATTTGCGACGAATAACACCAGCATTAGATTTCAACTTCGCCACACGGTTGCATGTGATACCTTTTTAATCATCTGTTGTGCTATTTTACGAGTCGACTGGTATTTTTTCGTTGCCAGTTTGACAATACGCCTATTATCACGATCTGATAACTTCTTTTTACGACCAGATCGTTTATGCGTTCCATACAATTCTTTTTTACTTAAAACATTATGAATCGCAATTTTAGAACGATTAAGAATCTTACTTATTTCGCATCCAGACTTTCCTTTTCCTTTGTAGAACCACACTCTTCTCACTTCTATTTCAGACAGCTCACTCCGACGAGGCATTTTACTAATAAATTCAAAGAACCAGATAATATTCAGAATTTATCCACTTTATTCTTCTTTTTAAGTTTTACAGATTGTTTAGGTTACAGTTAAATTCTGAATTAAAAATAAAATCGTCTGCTTTATTAATAATATAAGAGTGGTCTTATATTTATGAAACAGCGAGTTTGCGTAAAATCGTTTGGCATGAAACAAAAAATTATTCAACCTTTTTTTTTTCCTGAGCTAAATAAACATTATAGAGCTATGTCTTTTCGTACAACTACTTTTAAATTCAAACTAATATTTTCTTTGTTGAAAAAAGGTGAAATTCTAAGTAGTCTTATAATTTTGTAACATACTGCAGTGTTAAAATTACGGTTGTGTAACCATTTTCGGAAAAAACGGTCAAATGACTTGACAGAATGCTGCAAATTTTTAACAGTGTACAATGTAAAAAATTTGCAGCACTCTGTCCAATCATTTGACCGTTTTTTTTCCGAAAACAGTTACACAACCGTAATTGAACACAATTTTGACCATATTATTGGCCATTTTATGGTCAGAATATAGTTAAATTACGGTTATGAAACCGTTTTTTCAAAAAACGGTCGAATGACTGGACAGTATGCTGCAAATTTTTAACAGTGTAGTACGAAGATCGAAAATATTAGGTCTACCGAAAAGTTCTGTCCGATAATGTTATTCCACGCCTACTTTTTTGAAATGGTGAAATTCCCATTGTTTTCACATTAAGATGCAAACAATCAGAATTTTGCGATTTCGAAAAAGAGGTGCCAATGACGAAATCTGTCTTTGAAAAAGTAGGCGGGAAACAATATTATCGGAAAGAACTTTCCGGTACAGCTAATATTAAAATGTTTAGTTGATATAATGCCATAGCTGCCAACTTATACGGATTTTTCTCCCCACTAAAATTTAACAGTAAATTTTACCTAAATCAATCGTCGAAATCTAACGGTTTCTAACGATGAAACACGACAAAATTTTCTATAAAGTTCTATTTCACCTTTTAAAAAATCAGTCCATCATTAGATAACCTGTACGTTAACATAAATAAAGACATGTATTATAGATAAATTTAATAAAATAAAAAAAATAAACAATAAGTGTAACTCTACATTTTTCTTATTAAAATAAAGAAAATGACCATAAGAAATAAATTAACTATTTATTACACTTGAAACTCAATTAAGGACACTACTCTTAAAACGTAACATAATTTAAACACCAGACATTAAAGACATTTTCTTTTTCCTGCGAAGAAAATTGACCTTATTAAGGAAAAGAATAAAAGCATTTAACTATAGAAACGTTTTACAAAATATCCAATTATGAAAAGTCCATAAATTTAGTTTCTAATGAAATTACATATTGTGCGACAAAATGAAGTACGCTTAATAGATTATGAATCTATTAAAAATATTCGTACAATTAACTAGCCAGAATCGAAGTCTTATAAATGAGTTTTGTGAATTGGCTGTTCCTTTACGCATACGCAATGTACTTGTAATTTTCTCATCATTATACTTTATTAAATGGAATATAAAAATGAAGTAGCAATCGAAAACAGTATTTTGAATTTTCACAAAGTTTTTATATTTCTGAATTTTGGAAATGACTGTTTTATTTTACTTGTGATATACTGGGTTCATACGGGTATACCGTTATTTTCAAGGCGAAATATCAGTATTTTTTTTTTTTTTTTTTTTTTTTTTTTTTTTAGAAAAATAAATCTAGTTTAAACGCGCGGAATTTCGCCTTATTTAAGGAAAGAATTTCTATAAGAGAATATTGGTACTTTCTTAGTCTGGATATTCAAGGACCCGTACGAACCTGATATATGTTATAAATTTAAAAGGGTGATACGTTGTACAGTGTTGTCAGTAGGTTGCTTTTTTAAAAATTCAGATTTCTTGATTGGTACCACTTTTTTGAAATCGTAAAATTCACCTTATTTAATGACATATTAATTAAGGCAAAAACCAGGGAAATTTTACCATTTCAAGAAAGTTTAGTGCCAAGCAAGAAACCAGAATTAAAAAAAAAAATAGCCCACTGGCAACGCTGACGTTGTATTGTGCTCGAAAATTGAATATTTATTTGATACAGCGCAGATATATACTATAGGTGCAGATTTACGGTTGCCAGTCGCCACGTGGCGACTAAATGTTTTGCTGTGGCGACTAACTTTCAGTGTCGTGGTCGCCAGGGATCAATTTCCAGTGTTGCCAGTCCCCGTCGAGATTTATATATACCGTCGGACCTCTATTTAACGAAGTAGCTAAATCACGAAAAAAAGTTCGTTATATGGAAAATTCGTTAAATAGAGAGTCACTTTTTAAAATACTTTCAACTACATAAAACGTAATTTAAGTCCATAAACACTAAATGTAATTAAAAAAAGTAATTAGTTACACTTTTTTTTATAAATTATATCTATTTGTTTTATTTATTTTACCCATAAAATGAAAACTGCAAGGGAAATAAGAATGAAACAAAACATTGTCTGGAAATACATTGTATTTTCAGTTTAAAAAATAATTTTACATTAAAATCACGATTCTTTATTTTGGTTAATAAGATGTTTGGAGGAATACCAAATTTTAAAGCAGTATTCTTTTTCTTCAAGCCTTCGCCTCATCAAGATTTTTTTTTTTTCTTTGATGCTCAAGCACTTTCGCTTTGACAGTTTTGAGCTACAAGAACCGAAATTATCAACACGATTGATCATGATCAACAATCTAGAAAACGGGAAACTATAGTTAAAGGACATGGGGCAGCTCCATTGAGGGTTAAAAGGGAATATTGAAAGTTTGTACTTCTTGGATGGAAAGCACCGGGAGCAATTTTACTGCTCTCGGTGAGTTAGGTGCCTGGTAAGACCTGTTCATGGTCATTGATCATCATAAAATGTATTAAGAGAAAGAATAAGTTTGAAAAGTCCAGTAATATTTTTAAAAAATGGGGAGAAGAAAAAAATTAGATCCCAAGGAAAAGTTCGTTAAATAGAGAATGCACTTCGCTATTTGGAGGTTATTTTACGAAGAAATTTGCAAAATGCTCTTGGTTCCAAGTTCGCAAAATAGAGAAATTCGCAAAATAGAGGTTCGCTATATAGAGGCCCGACTGTATATACATAATTTTTTTTTTTTCAAATAGAAAAGCACCTGCTCTATCGCTGGCCAAGATCAAGTATGACCTTGATAAAAAGGCAGGGAATTTTTTCCGTCTTGAACGCTGCCCCTATGAAGTACTGCTTTCTTGCCGAACATTATTTCTGCGCATGTCCGCTCCACTACAAAGCTTAGCAGCTGTGAAGCTCGGCGCATGAGCGCGCTAATGGCAAAGCTTCTCCTTTGGACACCAGCGAAAGAAAGCACATTCGAAGGTTTCGTCCGAAACCTAGAGTTCAAATAAATACACCTTTACAGCAAATCTGCTCACGAGACAGTCCAAAGACTTTATCTTCCGATTTTTCCAGATTTATGTTATACTTTTTTAATATCAAAGTTTCAAGAATTTTAGGATTAAATGAAATATACGCAATTAGTCTATGTTTTGTTGTACGTGTGTATTTATTAATTAAACTGTTTTTCATTTGAATTCCCGAGTTTTTTGTTAAGTTTTCCCATATAAACACTATTGTTTTACAAGTTGTTTCACAATGTGGCCACTAGATTTTGGTTAGAAGCTACAGTGGCGACTGGATTTTTGGGGTTTATGAGCCACTGGCTCGTTAAAAACTTTGGGAATCTGCGCCTATAATATATACACGACATCAGTTGATACAATACACATATATGTTATAAAATTTTCATGTTCCTGCATATATGATACATGTTACCACATATCAGGGAAGTCAAACCCGCGTGTCAGCAGGCCAATTTTTATAACCATTTCTGAATAGTAAATTTCTCCTTATGTTATCGCGATTTTTTTTTTTTTTTTTTTTTGTGATTAAATGAAGCGAAGATTGGTTTTCGGACATAACGGCGATAACTGGCCAGCTGGTATGCTAGTTCGCCACACCTGCAGGGCTGCCACTGGCGACTATTTAAAAAAAAGTTATAGTATATTTGTGCATGTGTATATTTGTGTATATTAGTGCATGTAAAAGTGGTGCGAGATAGAATTAAAAATAGTCGCCAGTGACAGCCTTGCGCCTGTTATTTATTATATACCGGATCATTTAAAACAGGGATTATGGTGATTATCCCCAGTTTAAACCAAGGATCGTATAAAGAATTTTACTAAATGCAGTCGATAAACAGTTTACAGATATATTATTTGTTTTTCAAGAAAATGCATTTGTATTAAAGTAAAAAAATAATCCTTGTATATGGTGGCGAAAATCTGTCGTCATTTATTGAAAGGTATAAACAAAATTACTATACAAAAGTTTTACAGAATACTCAGTTGTGTAAAGCTCATGAATTTGATTTCCATTGCAATAACTTATTTTTCCAAAAAGTAAAGATAAACTGAAACAAGCTCAGATGATTATGAATCTATTTAAAATATTCATAAAATTAAATGAATTGGCTGTTCTTTCATGCACACGCAATCTGCTTCTAATTTTCTAATCATTATTCTCTGTTAAATGAAATACAGAAATGAATTAATGATCGAAAACTGAAATTTTGAAATTTGACATATTGGATTATTTAATGAAAAATACTGGAATAAATTTTGGCTATTTTTGAGTTTTTGGAACGTTTGATTTATTTTACCTGTGGTTTAGTGACAGCTCCTGACTAGCTTGTTTTGGGGGGCTTTAACGCTTTCAAAGGCGGTGGTTCATTTTTGGATCAATCAATTTTAAGTCCTAAATGCCACATGGGTACCAGAATATTGGAATGAAAATTTTCCTTTTATTAAGTACATGAACAAAAAATTTTGCTCATTTTGAAATAAATTTGTTTGTAAATTGTTGTCAATCATTCATTTCATCATTTTACGAATAGAAGTACCTTGCCCATGAAAGGGTTTAATGCATAGCCGCGAAATTTATTCTTTTTTTCACCACTATTTTTTAGCGGAAACCTTTGCCTTATTTATTGGGTGGAACGTTTTATTAATAAAGAAGATAAAGATTACCTTTAAAAAATAATGATAAGTAAAAAATAAATTTGACATCCATACATTTAATGCCTCAATACATAGTCA
This sequence comes from Maratus speciosus, assembly GCA_963932465.1. Taxonomy (NCBI): domain Eukaryota; kingdom Metazoa; phylum Arthropoda; class Arachnida; order Araneae; family Salticidae; genus Maratus; species Maratus speciosus. The sequence continues at coordinate 59,575,575 of OZ010787.1, forward strand.
CGAGCCGTCACTGTTATGGTTTATTATAAAATAGGTTGGTTGATTTTTTGACGGCCGATTATCTACTCTAGGGATATAGGTCCGAGGGGATCTTTTTAACCCTAGATCTACCGGGAATTTTATTCAAGTTTTAATAAAACGTTCTACACCAGAATTTTTATTTAAAACTATTTAACTTATTTATTTACCTTATTTTTGTCTGGTTTATATACTTAGTTTATTTTAAAGAAATTTCTGGTTTGAATGAATATTTTGTATGTACCTGTCGGGTCCAATGGACCCGTCTGGTAGACGGAGGGTTAAGGGAACCTAACCCGTCTTTACGCATGGAAATCCATGGCTCGAAGATAACCATGAAAACTTCGAACGATTAGGCCGACGGGCGCGATTGGGTTCGAACCCAGCACCTCCCGGCTACCAGCTTCGAAAGCAGAACCTCTCAGCCACTGGTGGGGCATATAAAATAGCGTTGCCAGATTATTATAAATTAGCTTTGCCCGAACACAGGATAACAACCTTAAGCATAGCTGCCAACTTTTACGCTTTTTTCTTACCGCTAAAATTTAAAAGAAATTTTTGACTAATTGAATCACAGACTTCGCCAATTAAATATGAAAAAATTTACTATTAAATTTTAGTGGTAAGAAGGAAACGTAAAAGTTGGCAGTTATGCTTATAGTCCAGGCAATAGAGACCGTATAGGGACTCTACCAAGCAAATTTAATGGTAGTACTGGAAATCGGCTTTCTAGATGTTTCTTGGGTCGCTGAATCCGGATTTGTAACTTCCCACCAAAATTTCCCCCGGCAACCCCCCCCCAAATTTTGGTAAAAAGCCCACCAAAAAAGGTTTTTATTAAAAAATTCCATTTTTTTATTGTTTTAGGGTAAAAGTAGCTAGAAATTAAGATTGTAGACAAAATTTGCAACAAATTAGATATATGACATTATGGCTTAGGGTGAAGGGGAAGGGGGGATCTGCCTCGGAACTTGCGCCGCAGTGCTGCGTGGACTAAGTTGCGCAATTCCACTTAACCACTCACACGTTTACATTAGCCCTCCCATCTTCCCTCTTACTCCCAACTTTCTCCATAAGGTTTACTTTAAGTTTTTTGGGTCGCTGAATCTGGATTTTTAACTTACACCCCAAATTTCACCCCCCCCCGAACTCCACCCCCCCCCAAATAGTTGTTTTTAACTTACATTTCTTATTGTTTTAGGAGAAAAACATTACAAAATTCAGAAACTAGACAAAATTTTCAATAAATAGGGTATATTACATTATGGCGTAGGATAAACGGGGAGATAGGGGGCTGCCTCGGAACATTCCCCGCGCGCTTTTCTCAAAAACCAAATTTTTTCAAAAAATCAATTTTTTGGGGGGTTGCCGGGTGAAATTTTGGTGGGAAGTTACAAATTCGGATTCAGCGACCCAAAAAACATAAAGTGAGTCGAAATTCAGAACTGGTATTAATTTTGCCAGATAAAATCCCCTATTGTCTGGACTTCATAATTTAGTGCACGTAGCGCCGCAGTGCATGTTCAGAGGCAGCCTTTATCCTCCCCGTTCATCCTAATTCATAATGTCATATATCCTATTTGTTGCAAATTTTGTCTAGTTTCTGAATTTTGTAATGCTTTTCCCCTAAAACAATAAGAAATTTTAGTTAAAAACAACTATTTGGGTGGGGGGGGTCGGTTTTTTTTTAATAAAAACTTTTTTTTTTTTGGGGGGGGGGGGGCTTTTTACCAAAATTTGGGGAGGTTTCCGGGGGAAATTTTGGTGGTAAGTTACAAATTCGGATTCAGCGACCCAAAAAACATCTAGAAAGCCGATTTCCAGTACTACCATTAATTTTGCTAGGTAAAATTCCCTATTGCCCGGACTATTAAGCATAAATATAATATGCGTTGAATTCAGACATTTTTCTCCGAGAAATATTTTAGTGTCAGGGCCCCTACTGCCTTCAGAAGTGTGCATCCTCAAATTTGTATGACTTTATATTTAAAAAAAAAAAAAAAAAAATCCAAACGAACCTAGAGTTGTAGGCCCCAGCTGTGCATTCTGCAGCGCACACACAGTCGTACTAAGCATGCTCCGATCTGTTTTAGAAAACGACATGCTCGAATTTGTATGATTTTATATTTATAAGGAAAAGTGAAAAGAAAAAAAATCTCTTTATGAGTGCAAAACCTTTAGCAATGACATCCTTGAATTTAAATAACTTTATATTTTTTAATGTAATTTTTTTTTTCAAACGAACTAAGGAGTCAGTAATTGCCGGTCAAATTTCTCTCATTTAGACATTTACGATATCAATTCTGCCAAAATGTACCTGATGAAAACCTAAATAACAATGATAAAATCTATGTAACCTGTCATATTATTGTCCTTTTTCTATTTAAGAAAATTCTTAGAAACTCTCGAAAAATCGGTTATTTATCTGTGGAGTAATTAAAATATAAAATTTTTTACAAGGAGAAAAAAAATTAAAAATTTCAGCGTTCAATCTCTCACCATCTTTCTATCTGGCAGTGTTGAAAATGTAGAGGCTTCCCAGGACACGCGCAGAAACGAAAAATACTGGCACATAAAACAGGCCGGGAGGGAAAAATCCTGCCTGTTAGAACGCGCCATTACTGAAACTAGTGTTTGATGAGGGTTTATTTTTAAATTGATCTTGAGAATTAAAAAATATATATATTAAATTATAGTATATTTTTATGTCAACGATACCATTAGAACCAAAAACGTACCCCGTGAATAACTGAATATTTCTGATTTTTTTTTTTTCATCCGAGAAAAATGTATGGCATTTTAAAACGGCAGAAAAAACACAAAAGATGAAAACTAACTCGAAATCTATCTCTAAGATATTTTTTTGGAGATAGCAAATAGTAAATATTTTTAAAAACAAAGATACAGTTGGAAATGAAAAAGCACTCTGAATAAGTGGGCATTTCTTTTCTTTTCTTTTCTTTTCTTTTGTATTTCTAACAAAAAAACCTGGATTACAGTTTCAAAATGAAGAAAAAAAAAAAGAAAGAAAACCTGAAAGCGTGAAAGTGTGAAAGTGAATTGGAAAGCATGAAAAAGCACACAAAATCGAACTTCAGAAAGATTTTGTGAAAAAGTTAATATTAATATTCTTTTTTTTAAAATGCCGTTAGAATTGGAAAGGTACCCCAAAGAAATGCCAAAATTTTCGTTTCCTTTGTATGTCTAAACCTAGACTCGTACATCGCAGTTTAACCCCTTGAGGGGCACCGGTATATATTATATACCACCTACGATTAATGAAGTTTTACACCAGAAAAATTTTATTAAATTTTACTTTTCTAACTTTGGTGGAAAAAAGGCCGTAAAATTGCTTTTACTTATTTTGAAATAGAATTTTTCAAAGATTCCGGTGGGAATTCAGCATTTCACAAACGTAATCGCTTGCCCCCTCGAGGGGTTGAAACTGCAGAAAAAACAGAAAACATTAAAACTAAGACATAATCGAGCTCCAGATTTTTTTAAAAATAGTACATATTAATATTTTTTTAAAACGAAAGATACCTTTAGGACCGGACAGGTACAAAACAAGTATTCGTGTTACCCTCCTCCCCGTAACTCCGAGAGGTTTAGGTGATTTCTGCTTAAAAATGCGGGGAGAAAACATGGAAAAATGCTGCTCTTTTCTTTCGTAGACTTGAAGAATTGTGGAAAACCCGCACAGTGGCGGACACAATCGACGGCACCATGGAAGCTTGTTATTTTGACACGTTCATTACGTTTTTTAATTACTATTTCGGCTAATTCGGAAAATAACCTACAAACTGGCTTCGAGGAGCATAAAGTCAGACAAACAGGTATACTGTCGCTTTGCTCTCAGCGGTCTCTTCAGCGATCTGTGAATACACACACACAACCTTTCTTCAACGTTATAGATTTTGGAGGGCGATAAGTTATGCAGGTAGCTGAAAATATTCAAATTATTTAGAAGCTCTTTTATCTGCATACTAGTTGATACAATATACGTATAATTATAGATGTTTTTCCAGATGTTAACCCTCATACTCAAATCAGAGCTGCCAACTTTTAATCTTTTTTGTTTCGCCTAAAACTTAATGGAAATTCTTTCCCTTATTTAATCGTAGATTTCAGCGATGGAATAAGCCAAAATTTACTATTAAATTTAAGTGGCAATAAAAAATTGTAAAAGCTGTCAGCTATGCTCAAACTGAATATGGTCTTTCCCACCACTCCTTTCAAATATTAAACTTTGTTGCTGTTTTGTTGCGATTAAATTAAGCGAAGATTACTATTTCAAAAAAAAAAGGTGAGCAAGACCCATGTCCCACTTTAACCCTTTCAAGGCAAAGTTACTTCAGTTGCTCAAATGTTGAAATGATTGTACGACACCAGGTTTTATGAATAAATTTGTTTCATAATAAGTGAAAGCTTTTTTCCTTCACATACATTATAAATATGAAATTCTGTTTAAAATTTCCGGTGCCATTGTTGCATTTGGTAATTTTAGCTAAATGGGACATATATCCCACCGCCCACAAAAGGGTTAAATAGCAAGACTTTACACTGTGTGTTTCATATTTGTGCATACATGCAACACGTTCATACATTATAATTGCATATATATGGTACGGGGTCATTCAAAACTGAGATTCTGACTATTATCTCTATAGCTGCAAATCTAAAATTTTTTTTTTTTTTTTTAGTATTACTCTTTCCGAATAGAAATATTCGGTTTATTTAATGGCACAAATTCTGTGAGACTACTATTCGAAAAAGTGGTATTCGAAAAAAGGCAGAGTTGGCTGCTATATTATCCCCATAGCTACCAACTTTTAAGCTTTTTTCTTACCACCAAAATTTAATAGTAAAATTTTCCATACTTAATCGGCGAACTCTGTGATTCAATAAGTCAGCAATTTCTTTTAAATTTTAGTGGTATAAAAAAAGCGTAAAAGTTGGCAGCTATCTACCCCTATTTGTAAATGCAGATACTATAAACATGCTTCCAGTTAAAGATTTATTCGACATATAGTTTTAAAATACGGTATTTGTATTCCAAGGGCATGTATATGTATTCAAATAAGAAAAATCGCCAGACTTCCAAGATATGTTTAAAAAATAATGTTTTGTATCTAACAAAAAAATTGAAAAGTGATTGTTTTTGTGATTCCGTTTACGACTTTACTTTGAATTTAGTATTTTTTTCTACCTTTTAAATATGCAGTATTTCTGAAAATAAGTAAAAATTGAATTATTATCGCGTGTCAGTGTAGAATATTAAAGGACTATGAATTTCCCTAGTGGAGCAATTTTACACAACTTGCCTGTGTAAACAAGTCTTTCACCGTAGTTGAAGGAGATGTAGATTTAATTATCAAAGACTGTATTAATTTAAGTTCCGTTATTGAGTTATATGCATAATATATCTTGGAATAAGGGCAGTCACTTCAGATACGTTTTAATGTACATTTAGTTTAATATGTAATTGCGATAATAAGTGCACAATAATATTAATAGTTCTACGTTTATAAATTAAACAATAACTCATTTATTCTCGAATATTTGAGCTGCTACAACAACTTCATGATTTGTTTTCTTTCCTGATTAAATATTGTAGAAGTCCCATAAGGATCGCAAGGAATTAACTTGGAATATAGTTCTAGGAAAATATTAGTTCTCTTTAATAATTACACAGCTAGATTGTTTATCTCTTTCTGAGAAAATATTTTAAATCATGTTAACAATGCAATTTCTTTTGAAGAAAATGTTAGTGTGTCGAAAGTCTGCAGAAAATTTAATTGTCCATTAATAAAATTTTAAAATAGATCAAATTTCCAAAAAGGTTAAGCAAAAATTAATTGGATGACTTGATTTTCGAACCCGTGTCAAATAAGCAGAGCTGCCAACTTTTACGCTTTTTTCTTACCACTAAAATTTAAAAGAACATTTTCCCTTACTTAGTTAGAGAAATCCACTATTCAATAAGTCAAAATTTTCTTTTAAATTTTAGTGGTAAGAAAAAAGCGTAAAAGTTGGCAACTATGAATAAGGCCAGTTGACGTTACTTTTCCGGATTAGTTTTTCGCCTTATTTAGTATCGGAATTACTTTTATTAAACCCTTCGTGACTAGCATCTTTTACAGAATTTTTAGTCATTTGTAACTATTTTTTCAAAAAATATTTTTTTGCCTAATGTAATCGCAAAAAACACTGTGATTAAAAAGGGAAAAATTTTTAATTAAAAATTACTGGTAGGGATAATTAAGGATTCTGGGAATTTATGCGTCACGTATAGGCGACGCTCATAGCGAAAGGGTAAACAAGTGTAAAAAATATTTGGCAATTGGTCTTCTGCCACGCGGGTTCACCGTCCCTGAATATAGAAGATCTTTATACCGCCGTCTAAGAAGTTTTTAAAGAAATTCTGTTTTTTTTTCTTTTTTGCATTAACCCCTTAAGAACTCACACTAGTTACTTGAAAAAATTCGAACGCTAATGGTAAGTCTATGGGAGCGTTATTTCCAAATTCCTCGCTCAAATTTTAATATTTTTGAATGATTCTTTTTGCACAGGATTGCTGAGGACGATCTACAACCGGGATAGTTTTTATTTTTTCGATTTTGGTTATAGTTTTTTTTCTTTTTTTTAACAATAGGACAGTTTCAATTTCGGAACCGGTTCCAACTGGTTCCGAAGAAAACTGTCCTTCCTATACTATGAAGAAAAAATAATTTTAAAATATTTAAAAGCAAGCGAGATATTTGAAAATAACGCTCCCATAGACTTAACATTAGCATTTTCCTTTCTCCCCGTGACTGAAGTGGGCTCTTAAGGTTAATGTTAGACGAATATCTATTTGCACGATTTTTCTCTTACTACAAAACAGAGACCCCTGTTAGCCAAGGGGTTTCTGTTTTGTAGTAAGACAAAAAGCGTGCAAGTGAACGTTTGTCTGACATTAGCCTTAGGATCGCTTAATATTTATGAAAACCATGAAAAGCACTTATTTTTTATTGCAGAAATTAAATAATTATAAGATTTCTAGATAAAATGTACAATTATTTGTATGTTTCAAATAAAAAAAAAGATGTTATAGAGACATATTCACATTTGAAGAAAAGCCATCATGCGGGAATTTCGGGCCTTAATGTTTGTTTTACACCATACAAATTAATGCCAAACATAGCCCGGTAACAGTTCCACTCCATCACTAGTGTCATCACATGCATTATCTGAATCTGAACCGTCATAAAATTTCCTTTCTTCAGAACCACTGCCGGTTGCACTAATATTCCAGCTATCATTAGAAATGCTTGATTCATCATAATCCGTAATTCGTTTAAATATACACCGTACAAGCCAACGCTATTTCTCAAACTTCATATGGCAATGACAGTTAAATTTTTTCTAGTTTCAGAAGCTTTTGCCGGTAGTGTAACGCTTTTAAATCTTCAGTCCCGCAATATCACGGCCCCACCAGTGGCCGAGAGGTTCTGCTCTCGAAGCTGGTAGACGGGAGGTGTTGGGTTCGAACCCAATCGTGCTCATCGGCCTAATATTTCGGAGTTTTCGTGGTTTTCTTCGAAACATGGATTTCCATGCGTAAATATGGGTTAGGTTCCCTTAGAAATACCCCCACAAAGGACACTTCCCACCCTGGGCCTATATTTCTCGAGTAGATAATTGGCCGTCAAAAATCAACCCAACCCGGCAATATTACGGGCACAAGACATTGAGAACGATACCTCAGCGCGTCATATTGATGGGCGAGATACTTAATCCTTTGAAGGGCGGTGATGCCCTCACGGCACCACCTAATTTTAATCCCTAATTGCCACCAGATTTATTGAATGAAAACTTCACTTTTATTAAATAGGCGAAAATATACCTTTACTTGTTTAGAAATAAATTTTCTTGTAAATACTGGTGTCAATTAATTATTTCAACAGTTTACAAATAAAAGTACCTTGCCCCTGGAAGGGTTATGGGTTTAATAGACAACAATGTTTGTGCTTATTGTTCAGTGTGTGTTAAAACGTATTAAAAAAACTGAATAAATTTTCCGAATGAATCGGTCAACATACTCACAAGTTTTAATCAGACTGCGTACAATTTCGATGTTCTTATACGACACATTACACAGCGTAATTCATCATTTTCTTGCAATAAGAAGCTGATTATAGCAAGAAAACAGGAATGCTGGGACCTGATTTTGGAATTCTTAACCCTAGATCTACCGGGAATTTTATTCAAGTTTTAATAAAACGTTCTACACCAGAATTTTTATTTAAAACTATTTAACTTATTTATTTACCTTATTTTTGTCTGGTTTATATACTTAGTTTATTTTAAAGAAATTTCTGGTTTGAATGAATATTTTGTATGTACCTGTCGGGTCCAATGGACCCGTCTGGTAGACGGAGGGTTAAATACGTTGGTTAGAAGAACGCAGAATCGATGCCTTGGCTGTAAGGCTATTTTAATACATATATTTTCAGTTTTACTATAGGCGTTATCCGGTGAGTTGTTAAGATGTTGATATATTAATAGCTTTCTTTAATTTTGTTATTTTTTATATACTTCCTTTATTTAAGCGAGATTTTTTAAAATAAAAACATTCTGGGAATATAAACACTTTTATTTCTTTAAAATTAAATATTTACTGTTGTAGATGTGCTAAGTTTTACTTATTTTATGTTTATATTATTTACATATATTTTTAATTTCAATTCCAACATCTTAAAACGTTTGCTTGAATCGGTCTCATATTTTTAAACCTTAGCGTATACATTTTATAAATTAGCTACCGTAATTTCTGGCATATAATCCGCGGATCAAACAATCATATTTGGACCAAACATTTTATTTACTAAAATGTAACTTATTAGATCGCGGTAAATACTTGACTTCAATTATGAAATAAAATTTCTTGGTCCAAACATGAGTGCTTTATCTGCGGATTATATGCCGGAAATTACGGCAATTGATAACAGACATCTTGTTAACCATTTGCACTCGAGAGGTTTCACTGACCACTAGTGTCCCGAGTAAATGGGTACTCCAAATGCTCTGGACACCAGTATTTTAAATTAATTTTCTTCGCTGTACCTAATGGCCGAATAATCTGTGATAAAAGATGGCGAAATAAACTGTAAGATATTAGTGGTGTCCCGATTTACGAGGGATACATGACAACACTAGTGGTGAGTGAGAGTCACCTCTCGAGTGCAAAGGGTTAATATGTTTACAACAATTACCTTTGACGAGCTAGGAAGTAAAATTTATTTATGTCGTTATTATTGCATATATTTTAATTTGCAGATCTGAAAAATATATATTGCCATAAAAAGTAGCATTTTACAAAAGAGCATATATTTAGCTATAAGAAATATGCACAGTTTAATGAGATCGTTATAATCCTGTTAGTAAAATCTTAGAGTAAAATACTATTTCTACGAAAACCATCGATCATATATGAAAAGCTAAGTTTGTCTCAACATGAAAGCAATATTAATTCTTTGCTAAGTAAATATTTTTAACTAATACAATATTAACATTAATTTAGGGCTCATAAATCGAAGGATTTATGCAACGTTTCACTCATAACAGTTCATTAATATAATCAAATATTTTATCATAGTGTAACTTGGTGCATTTTTAATGTTAATAAAAGCTTTAGTCTGCCTGTTATTAAATCGTTCAATCATTTCAATTAATTGCAATGCAATCTGGTAATTATTAACTAAAGTTAAACTTGGATTGCTTCATTTAAGGATAATAGAAAGAAAAAATACTGTTCTTCTTATCTTTAACTATTAGGTATTTTGTTTTTTTTCTCCACAATAAAAGAGAAAAGGAAAGCTTTTATCAGTTAAGTATTGCTCGTAATAACAAGGGCATTGTATGCCTTCTTTTATTTGGTAACGAAACTGCTGAACATAAACATAAAAGAATTTTAAAAGTATTTTTTTCTGTAAGATCTAATCAATTCATTTCGCACTTTTATATACAAATTAACTTTATTTCTCTTAGTATCATGTGGGCGTATTTAATAATATAATTTGTCAAATTGCTATTTTGGAGATTTTCTATTCAGAAACGCTCTTCTTTTTCCGACTAGTCGTATTCGCTTTTTTAAATTACAAAGTAACTACGGCGAATAATTCTAATCATCTAATCAAATATAGCTAAAGTTTTTTTTTTTTTACTTCTCAACCGGCAGCGGTGAATAATGTGTTGTGTGATTAATAAAGGAAGTGTGTGGATAAAACCTTGATTTCTGCCCCACCTGATAGCGTCAAGTAACTGTCCTAACCCTTTATCGACTGCATTATGATGTACTGCAATTATTTTCATGGATTTTTTTTTTCCAGTTACTGCAATTAAAGTTAAAGTATATACATAAAAAATACTCACTCTTGATAAATGTAATTCATTAGAAGTAATTAACTTAAGTGGTACTTTAAAGTACCGTCAGTACATTATGCCTAAAATATTCTCGTAACTGAAAACCCACATGATATTTCAAATAAAATTTAAACTCTTAAAAATGCTAAATAACAAGAAGACAATCGCAAATTAACAATAAAAAAATACTAAATTGACACATATAATATTGCACATCTGCAATACAAGTAAAAACTACTGTCGTGTGGCTGTTTTATGCTAAAATATTCCAAATTACTAAATATTTCTCTATAGGTCTCCAAATACCGTAATTTTCGGCGTATAATCCGCGGATCAAACAATCATTTTTCGACCCAGAAACTTTTTAAAATAAAATGTAACTTTTTAAATCGCGGTAAATATTTGGCTTCAATAACTAAATAAAATTTCTGGGTCCAAACAGAATTGTTTGATCCGAGGATTATACGCCGGAAATTACGGTACCTTATTTTATATAATTATTTATTTTATAAAACTTAACACCTTGAGGGGCGGTGGGATATATTTTATCCCCCCTACAATTAATGAAGATTCAAACCAGAAAAATTTTATGAAATTTTACTTTTCTAACTTTGGTGGACAAAAGCCGTAAAATGACTTTTCCTTATTTTGAAATAAAACGTCTCTAATTTTCCGGATCATGGATCATCAATTTTCCGGAAACAATCAAAATATCTTCGAAAAAAAAATATCAACAAGTGACAACAAAAAAATATAAAAAAAATGTGATACTATTGTGGGAGCAAACATGGTTGCCTTTCTATTTCTACCCACCTCCTCCGTTCGCATTTATTCTGAAAATTATTTTAAACAGATTTTAGCCATTAAGAAGAGATGCTCTGTAACTTGTTCAAAATGTGATGGTATTGGCAACGACTTTATATTCTTAATTTTGTTTCTGAAGTTATATGCGTTTTTCTTTTTTCCACATATTAAAAAGCTAGAGGGGTCCATAAATTTCAGTGTTACAAATAACATACAAATAATGATCGCTGTAAATTCTAAAGATTTTGTAATCCGATTGTACGTTCATACCTTGTTGCCATAAATACTAAGCGTAAATATGCCCAACCCCTGTATATTAATTACTAACGTTGAAAAATTAAGCTTAAACTTCTACACTCTTTTCAACTGCCTTCCATTGTGACGGAATATTATTTTTTCTTAGTGTTTTCGTATGTAATTAATGCTCAGTACTTTGCGTATTTAATTTCTTTTATTCTTTTTACAGTTTAAAACGCACTTAAAAATTTTTGCAACTTGGTGTGGTTGAATATTTTCCTAAAAAAGATATTATGCTTCAAAATTATCTATAAAAATTTTATTTTTTCTTTGTGTTGTTTTTAACCCCTTAACGGTCGCATTAAATTATGGTTTAAAAATTCAAATTGCTTATTGGCACCACTTTTTTGAAAAAGAAATGCTCACCTTCTTTATTGACAGGTAAAATGATACCATAATAAAGCCAATTACACTGTTCCATAAACTTGGTTTGAATCAAACAAATCTGAATAATCTGAAAAAAAAATCCCAGCCCGTGAATTTGACGGGAGAGAGAATTAAGGGGTTAAATTATATTTCTGTAGACGAAATAAAAACTACTTTATGTCTCCAATGTTCTTTGTTTTAAAATTTATTATTACTGGTTAATTCCATGAGTACTTGTAGTGTAAGTCACATGTTGCGATTTTTAGCTGCCAGTATTTAAAATGGAAAAATGTCACTTATTTTATCGGGGCTATCTCATTCATTGAATAAGGCGAAGCAAACTTTTCGAAAATAACGGTAGCAAAGAAACATATCAGTTATCAGCTATGTGACTTACACTACAAAAACCGATGCCATCGAAATACTCAAGGCCAGAGGACACGAGTTGTGACGTCATAACTAATCGGCCGACTTTCACCAGAAAATTTTTAATAGCAATTGTCTTTTATTTTATTTGCGGAATATCTATCATCTTAGAAAACAATAATAATTACTTAAACTTACTGGTGACAATTTGGAATCCCCCAATAAAAAATCAATAAATTAGTGATGCCGTCACAACTCGTGTCCTCTGGCCTTGAGTATTTCGATGGCAGCGCAAAACCCAATGGAATTAGCCTATTATTTAACTTTTTATAACTTAGAAAGAGTTGTGTAATAATACATCTTTAGTTTCTTATTATTTTACTTTATTCAATATTTCACGAAAATTTTGAATTATTTTGTAAAGATTAAAAATAATATTTCTGCTGGCGAATCTATCGAACTAATTTATATTTAAATAATTACAATAACATATCTTTAAAGTTGTAATAAAATATTAAAGCAGTAAAGCTCATAGGTATATTCTTACAAATTGTATATTAATTTAAAATCCTCTAAAGGCCTTTTATCTCTAAAAGTCAAACGCAGCAGTAAGATTTCTGTGCCAGAATAAAAAATTTCAAAATGAATTTTATATACAATTTTATTTGAATTTTAATCAGAGGAAATATTATTTTAAAAAATACACAAGAACGAGAAAAATCATGAATAATTCCGAAACGTAATTTGTGTTTTTGGAAAATATCGAAAATCTCCGAGCTGCAGAAATACATAACTGTCTTTAAAACATATAATGTATAGAAAAGTATAAAATAAATTAAACAAGAGTGAAAATTAGTGCGTTAAGCCTAGATTACGAAACACTGTCCACTACATCCAGAAAATGGTTTAAAAAAAACTTCACTGTTAAATAAAAGTAAACAGTTCAGAAAACATATTAACACATTTAAAAAACCAGTATTCTCCAAGCAAAAAAAGCAGACTAATTATTTTTTGCACATATATTTACATACATACTACATACAGGGTTCGTACGGGTACCGTTATTTTCAAGGTCAAATATCAGTATTTTTTTACCGAAAATATATCTAGTTTAACACTAGAAAGACCGGAATTTTTACACATGTTTTATAAAAAAAAATGTGATACCAGGATTTTTATTTAAAAATGCTTAAGTTATTTAATTAGCCCATTTTTCGTTAGTATCTTTTAAAATTATTTTTTAAAGAAATTTCTGGTTCCAACCGAAATATATCCATATGGCAGGGGCCAAAATGTCAGCTCATCGTCATTCTGGTGCTAAAAGTAATAAGGCGAAGCAAACTTTTCGAAAATAACGGTAGCAAACAAACATATCAGTTATCAGCTATGTGACTTACACTACAAAAACCGCTGCCATCGAAATACTCAAGGCCTGAGGACACGAGATGTGACGTCATCACTAATGGACCTACTTCTAACTAGTGTTGGAATTCACACCGAAAAATTTGGAATATCAATTTTCTTTTATTTTATTTGTGGAATACCTATAATCTTATCAAAAAGTAATAACTATTTAAACTTACTGGTGACAATTTGGAATCCCCTAATAAAAAATCATCCAGATGCGACAATAATGTGGCATTCCGCATCTGGCTGAATTTTTATTTAAGGATTCCGAATTCTCCCCAGTAAGTTTAAGTAGTTATTATTGTTTTACAAGATAATAGATAATTCATAAATGAAATGAAAGAAAATTGCTATTCAAAATTTTCCGGTGTCAATTCCAACACTAGTTAGAAGTTGGTCCATTACGAGGCTAACCAGAAAGACAGGTTACCGCGGTGGGTCCGATTCTTCTATTTTTTACAGACCGCTGGAGTCACGTGATGCTCTTTTCGTACACCTTCATTGGTGCATTCGAGCATCACGTGACTCCAGCGGTCTGTAAAAAAAAGAAGAATCGGACCCACCGCGGTAGCCTGTCTTTCTCGTTAGCCTCGGGTCCATTAGTGATGACGTCACAACTCGTGTCCTCTGGCCTTGAGTATTTCGATGGCAGCGGCTAAACGCAAGAAATTTCGCCTTATTTAAGAAGAGATTTTCTATAACAAAATACTGGTACCAAAGAATTTCTTAGATTAAAAATTCAATGACCCGCACGAACCCTGTGTGTAGCATTCTAAAATTTTGTTGGGTTAGAAAATTTTCTTTTAATAATTTTCGCCAACAGATAGAAATGCACCCGAATTCTTTTTACAGCGCTTCATATTATCTAAACCTTATTTCACACACGTACTTCCAGCAATTACAAACCATATATTGTTCTTTGTGTATTCCTGAATTTAAGCATATTCCGCAAACTTCTATTGGTGTACTAAATATACTTCTGCAATAAAATACATATACACAGTTAAATACACATTTAAAAACTACCCTTAAACAATTCCCTTCCAAAGTCAGTAATCAAGGTTCGCACACTCCTTGGAATTTCTAAGGACTCTGGCACCAATATTAATGATAAGAAAATTTACATTTAATTTTTAAAACACAGAATTCGCAATCACGACCTTTATTCGCAGATTATTCAATATTTTTCTGCAGTGATATACTTTGAAAGTACTGTAAAAATTTTGTGGTAAAACTGTGCGAACCCTGGTAATACAAACGAATTATTTTGTGTACCACTGTATATGTTGAACAGAATTTATACACACCTCGTAATGCAAAAATTTAGTTAAACTTAAAAACGCAAACCAAACTTTAAAACAAACTTCCAGCATTTATCGCTCATATACAGTACCGTAATCGAATTCTTTTGTGTGCCCCTGTAAACGATAAATGTAATGCACACCATACTTTTAATTAAGTAACTTATAGTGCTCCTCAGTAATACATATAAATTTCATTATGTTTGAAATAGTGCAACAACATTAAAATGTACTGCAAACGGTTTTGCTTCGTAGACAATTACGAAACAGAATTCTTTTATGTGACCCTGTAAATGAACAATAAATCAGTTGAACCCCATATTCAACATAAAGCACTTTTTACCGCACTTGATAAATGCATATCAATTTCATTATGTTTGAAATGGTGTAACATAATGGTGTTCTAAATGCACCTGAAACGATTTTTTCCCAACTAACGTAAGGTAAACGGCCCCTGTAAGTTAACTACACGTGCTACACACTTCATTTTTAATAGCGATCGTGCTATAGTAAACTTAATAACATATACAAATTACATGGTACATTTACGAGAAGTAGAGCACGGACTGACAGACAGGCGGCCAGACAAAACGCAGTCATATACACTTATCAACTATGTTATGGAAATTGCTAAAAAAGGTAATATATGTTAAATTCATTCTAGCAGAAGCATAATGTGTGCAGAGAGGAACTTCTTTACCACGCCTCCTCGTTTCAGTTCTAAATGTGACCTATAGATGGCATTTTTTTGTGTCAACTAAAGGGACACTGTACCAGTAAACCAACTTGAACCAACCAACCATTGTGTCAAATTATATTATTGTTTAACCTCTTAACGGTCGCATTAAATTACGGTTTAAAATTTCAAATTGCTTATTGGCACGAATTTTTTTAAGAAGAAATATTCACCCTATTTAATGACAGGTAAAATGATACCATAATGAAGCCAGTTACACAATTTTATAAAACTGGTGGGAATCAAACAATCTGAACAATAGACACAGCCCGTGAATATCACGGGAGCGAGAATTAAGGGGTTAAAATAACCTTGTAATTTCAAAGCACAAATCACTGTTTTGCGTTTCAACTTCTTAAGGATCGCTTCACTGAAATTCCCCGATCGCGAAATCCCATGTTAACGCATGGGAATATTTAAGAGCACATTACTCGTTACCTAATATAATTATTAACATACCGTTTCTACCATCAGAAAGTAAACATCAGATGCTGACGATGTATGTTTTTAAAAATTGGCTTCTTAAATTTTAAGTATGTAAAAAATATTAATAAACTTTCAAATTTCCAGCTAATGAAAGTTCACAATTTTCTTAAAAATACTGAAAATTTAGGAAGAGAGTTTTTAAAAACGGACATCGTCGCATCTGACGTCTACTTTCAGATGGTGAAAACCATATTTTAATAATTAAATTAGGCAATGAGTGATCATGCTTTTATATTTTTCCATAGGTACACATAGGATTTCGCGAATGGTGAGTTTCAGTGAAGTGACCCCTTAACGGATAAACATTACAGGCTGAGTGAGCTTTGATCCATTTTTTAACCGTCAGATTGTACGTTCCAACGGATTAGGTCTTTGTTAATACGTTCGTACTTGTTACGGCCTATTATCTGCACAAGTGAAGTATGTAGAGGCTAGAGGTGATATTGAACTATCACAGTTCCTCATGACTTTTTCACAGTTTTGCACAGCGCCATCTAACGGTGATACACGGAACTAAAACTTGAGATTCTAATAAGGAAATACCTGACTTCAAACATTCTACTGCAAGAAAAACTACAAAATATGTCACTTTCTTTATTTGTTATTGAACTTTAAATACTTTCTGACCATTTCGAGACATCTTGTATATTTATGTATGTTGCCATTGTTTCCGAATAGAAATATTCAATTTATTTAACACTAAAACCGCAGGCAATTTTACTCTAGTTCGAATCAACTGTTATCAATTTGTCAGGGGTCAAAATTACACCTTATGGCGGTTTTAGTGTTAATGATAGTAATTTGCGATTAAATACGATGAAGCTTACTTTTCGGAAATGGTGATTTTCAAAAAGTGGAAGGCTATATATGGCTATATATAGCTATAAAAATTAACAATTTATACTTAAGTTTAAAGTCTAATTTTGTATAAAATATTTTTACACATACAATATACTCTATATCACTTTATCTAATTGTAAATTCTGATTAAATGGAGAAAAGAAAGTATGGAACTCAAATCAAAACAAATATTTGCAGTATTTGAAAGAATTTTTTCCATTTTCCTATCTTAATGGAGATTGAAATTGCGAGATATTGAAATAAAAATATTTATCTAAAATTTTTTTTGTGTAAAATTTATAATAAAAATCTGCATTAAGAATATTGAAATGTATAGAGAATGAGAAAGACGAACGTTTGTAAGTTTTTATGGAAGTTGGCATAAAAAAAATTACAAGTTTCAATAAATCCGTAAGATTTAATGCGTTTTTTTGCATGAAATCTTTTTGGGAAGCTTAAGTTCTTTTTTATGAACTGGATACTTTGTTCTGAACTTTTTGATTACGAAATTAAAATTGTGAATAGGAAGAAAAGAGAAAAAAATTCACTGGAAGTTACCATTTTCTGATTTAAAACAGTGGAGAGAAATAAATATAAAAAGAATGAAAAAAAATCGAGCTCTTAAATTTAGCCTTTTTCCGTAGATTAATTTTTGTCTTCATTCAAAATAACCATTCGCGGTATCAAATTGATGTGCTGTTTTCAATCTGGTTCTTTAAAAAAAGAAACTGTTGCTTAAGTCAAAAGCTTTTAATTAAGTATTAAGTGCTTGAGGAATATAAATGAATTTGACTTAATT
The DNA here is from genome assembly GCA_963932465.1 of Maratus speciosus. NCBI lineage: Eukaryota > Metazoa > Arthropoda > Arachnida > Araneae > Salticidae > Maratus > Maratus speciosus. Next base: position 59,593,402 of record OZ010787.1, read on the forward strand.
CAATCAAGAATTTTTGTTTGAGACAGTATATCGTCTGCTTAACATTTCTTTGGTGATAAATGTACTTACAGCCATTTTCCTAAATAAAGAAAATTTGCTTTAATACTGATTACTTTAAATAAATTAGTTAAAAAACCCCAACTGTTTCTGTTAACCCTAGATCTACCGGGAATTTTATTCAAGTTTTAATAAAACGTTCTACACCAGAATTTTTATTTAAAACTATTTAACTTATTTATTTACCTTATTTTTGTCTGGTTTATATACTTAGTTTATTTTAAAGAAATTTCTGGTTTGAATGAATATTTTGTATGTACCTGTCGGGTCCAATGGACCCGTCTGGTAGACGGAGGGTTAAATAAAGTAATTTGATGCAATATTTTTCTCTCTTGTTAGGTCTTCAACCCTATCAGGGTTGCAGTCTGCAAACGCTTAAGTTTAATGCCCAAAATGACAAGTGGCACCAGTAATTTTTTAGTACTATTTCGATCTCATAATATACGTGAAGAAAAGTTTTTAATTATTTTCAAATAAATTTGTTCATAAATTGCGGTGTGACTTAATTATTTAAACATATTTGGAGCAGGAATGCCTTGCCTCTGAAAGGGTTAAACCCATAATTCTCGCTCCCGTGATATTCACGGGCTGTGTCTTTAATTTTAATTGTTTGATTACTACCAGTTTTATAAAATAGTATAATTGGCTTTATTATGGTATCATTTTACTGACATTAAATAAGGTGAATATTTCTTTTTTAAAAAAGTGGTGCCAATAAGCAATTTGAATATTTCAACCGCAATTTAATGCGACCGTTATAAGGTGCGCCACACACCAGGGAGACATGCCACAAAACAGCGTCAGGCTTGCGACAATTTTACCCTGTTAACAAAGAAAAAACCTGTTTGAACAGCAGAATTTGCCCCATGTCTCACAATTATTGTCGCATGTCTCTTTGGTGTGTGGCGCGCCTAAGCGGTTAAAGAATGTGGTAAACAAATTTTGTGAATTATAATAACGATAATTCAAGTCAGGGGTGGCGAACCCGTTTGCCAACGGGAATTTCTCACCACTATTTCCGAATCTTTGCCTTATTTAGTCGCATAACTTGATTAAATAAGATGAAATATACTATTTGCAAACAGTGTTGCCAGTGGGCTACTTTTTAAAAATTCAGAATTCTTGATTGGCACCACTTTTTTGAAACAGTAAAATTCATTTCTTTTTTTTTTCCCCTTAATTAATATGTCATTAAATAAGGCACATTTTACCATTTCAAAAAAGTGGTGCCAATCAAGAATCTGATTTTAAAAAAAGTAGCCCCTCTGGCAACACTGTTTGCAAATACTGATGACAATTTTCCCGATATCATGAGGTTTCTCTATTCCGGATCTAAGCCATAATTTAAAATCTACCATAAATATGCCCATTTTTTAATCTATATGACTTTGAAATTTTCTCATGCATCATAATTTATAAATTTATAATTTATAAAATACATCTTTATTTATAAGTTGTTTATTATAATTTTAAAGTTTTAAGAAATTCTCAGGTATTTAAATCGATAGTTCATTATTACTCTTACAATATCACACAATCTGTAGGCTATCCTGATTTATATAAATATAACCACAATTTTTGGAAACAGAGCATTTTTCGTACTGATTACCGAAGAAATTCGTGCTTTTCAGAAAACGCGTTTAACCCTTAACGGTCGCATTAAATTACGGTTTAAAAATTCTAATTGCTTATTGCCTCTACTTTTTAGAAAAAGAAATATTCACCTTATTTAATAACAGGAAAAATGGTACCATAATAAAGCCAGTTACACAATTCTATAAAACTGGCGTAAATCAAACAATCTGAATAAAAAACACAGCCCGTGAATATCACGGGAGCGAGAATTAAGGTGTTAACCCTTTGAGCTCTGATGGGTGAATTTCTTCGCTGTTAATTTTAATCTCCAAATGTCACAGTGACACCGGAATATTTGACCAAATGCATTTGAAAATATATTAGTGAATTTTTTCGTGTATATAAACATGCGGAATTTTTTGTTTGCAGAATACTGGGGCTAATGTGACATTTGGATTTTTGAAGAAATTCACTCACCAGAGCTCAAAGGGTTAAAGGGACTTAGATTTTTCGCTATTTTTGAGATGAGATTGGCCAATCTTTAGCCTGTATTTTGCAAGATTTTTTAAATTAGCGAAAATTTCTGGAAAATGCAGGCTTCTGATTGGTCAATAACGTCTCACATAAAAGCGAAAAATCTGCCGGAAATATTTTTCGATATCTAGTTGGTGAGAAATTACGAAAATATCAGTTTGCTAATTTTTGGCTTTAAATGTATTTAGATATTACTAGTAGTTTCTGGCGAAATTACTTAAAGATCCTTTGATTATAAGATTTTGAAAAAGACTTTCTTGAGCTGGCCCTTTAAATGATTCATAGTTCCATTTTTCTCAGTTTATGATACTTCACATACTTTATTTGTCAATTTACCATGATATTGCGGTCATTTCTTTACGAATTGTAGTCGTGTCAGTGACACTACTTTTGCTTTTTTTGAAAACATTGAACGAAGAGAATTTCATGTTTTTATAAAAATTGCTTTTTGGCGAAAATGAATACTGTGCAAACCCAAGATTAGAATATGATACATTTAGGCGCATCTGCTCTGTCGAAATAAAAGCCCTTTTAAAGGGTTTAGAGAAATTAAATGTGGTCTTACAAGCACCAACGCTGCTCCACGTCTGGTCGAACAATTGAGGCATAAACTCCAGGAAACACTAAAAAAATTAAACGTATTGTGCAACATAGCAACTTGGCAGCATTTCAATTTACCGTAATTTTTCGCGTATCCGCCGTATCTCAGATAACTCGACTTCCTACCAGAATTTATTTTAAATAAAATGTGACTTGCTTCTGCTTAGCACTTATTTCACTTCTTTTTTTCAATAAAATTTCCGGTATGAAAAAGACTTAACTAAGCTGCGGCGGATATGCGGGAAATTACTGTAATCCAACTGCATTTTTTGGCCGATTTGTAAACCTGGATGAAACATGGATTCATCAATACACACCTGAATCCAATAGGCAGCCGGCTGAGTGTTTAGAACCGAGTGAAAGCCGCCTAAAGCGACGCAGCAATCGGCTGCAAATGTCAGAATTTTTTTTTTATATGCATGTGGTATAATATATATCTACTATCTTGATAATGAAACAAAGTCACCAGACAGCAGTCAGTATTTATTGAATCTTTCGAAGAAAGAAATCAAGATCAAAATGCAGTATATGGTGAAGAAAAATGTGTTTCTTCAAGGCAACGCGCCGGCTCACACATCTATGAAAGAGATGAAAAAATTGCAGGAATTGAACTACTAATTCCTCCACCATCGTACTCTCTAGATCTGTACTCGAGCGATTATTATTAATTTCCTAACTTAAAGACGTTGCTTCAGAGGAAGACATTTGAGTCAAATGATGATGTCTAATGCAAAACTAATTGATACATTGGAGCCCTTTAGAAATCGTTCTACGGCTAATTCCATGAAAACTTGTCATGCCTGTCACATACTACGATTTTTTGCTACCAGTATTTTAGAACGGAGAAATGTGACTTAATTTACCGGAGATATCTCATCAATTGAATAACACGAAGCAAACTTTTCGAAAATAACGGTGGCCAACAAGCATAACGATTTTCAGCTGCGTGACAGACATGACAAGTTTTTATGGAATTAGCCCTGTATGAAATGTATCCAAATATTACAGGGAATGTCGGAATAAGTGTATCGTTCTTGAAGGAAACTGCGCTGAAGCATAAATTCCATTTTTGATTTAAAAATCATATTGCTAGTCCCGGAACTTTTCACACCATGTAGTAATTTTCAATTGACTCGCTGTTTCTTTTGGTTAATAGCTAAGAATCTTTTCATAAAATTAGGGATCGGATTTTTAGTGATATGGATAGTTTATTTAAAAAAAATAAAAATGTTATTAAAAAATTCATTTTTTTCTGTGTTTTTACATGTCATAACATTTTATTTGCTTTTACTTAAATAATTAACTGTTTTTACAAATTATGCCTAACCGTTATAAAATACACCTGCAAGCACAGCTGCCAACTTTTATGCGAAAAATTTGGCAGGTATGCCTGTAAGCAAATCATACGGAAAAAAGTTAGAAGTAAATTTTTTTAAATTTCTTAAATAAAAAAAAAAAAAGAAAATTTAATTTTGGCAAATAAATTGCCCTTTTTTATTAAATATTTTTCCTTCATAAAATCATTTAATGTTATTTCAGAAACGGTTATAAAGTACTCAAATGAAAGAACTAGTTCAAAGGGTGACAAGTGCCCTTAAAATATAATTATTTCTCAAATTCATTCAGAAATATTCACCCCAAGTTCTTAAAGTTGCCCAGATTATTAAGGTGTATCATCATTACGAATAATTTTACCAACAACCGGTCATTTGACCGGTACCAAATGAAAATACTTCGAATACAAGTAGTAATAGAGTGTCCTACTGTATCATCTACCTGAAATCTCTTGGCAGGCAACTTTTCTATAAAGGTCTCACGTTCAAGAGTTTGTTCTGTTCCACAGTACGGATTCATTGTCACCAAAGATTGTGAAATTGCACCCACTCCGTGTTTTATCAGACAGACTGTTCCAGTATTCTATAAACTGCAACTGCCTTCGTACCATTGAGTCAGATATTGTATCCTTACAATATACATCACAAATTTGAAGTTGAATTTCAGCTCTTTCTACATTCTGTGTATTTAAACAACGTATGAGTAGGTGCTCTTTTCACGCGGCAGGCACGCGTTTCAATTTTCATGGACGTTATGGCAACTAACGACGAAGCGTCCACACAGCTGTCTAATGCTGCATTTATATTATGACGTTACCGTGTAACCCAAATCTACGAGATCTGCGCATCACGGGTTTCATAACCAATCAGAGCGTTCATTGGTTTTTACGCCACAGCTGCCGGGAGCTCCGCTCCCTGAATACTAGTCCTAATATTTGACATAAAAATGGCGGCTCCCGAAAGCGGATTTTTTTCAACGTATGTACTGTCTCCTAAATTTTGACACCAGTATTTTAGAAAAGATTTCTTTGACTTGTTTAATCTCAGAAAAATAAAGCGTAAAAAACTCTTAAAAATTATTGGTACCAAAATTCAAGGGAGTGTACACACTACACACACTTTAAAAAATCCATTTCGGCAGCTCCATTTTTGTGTCAGCGCTCAGACATAGTCTTCACGGGGCATTGCCGGATGGGCCTATTTAAAAAAAGTAATAATTCATAAAAATTTCAAGTTAGTTCTGAAACAATACAGGGTGTCTACAAATTAGTTGAGCAAAAACAATGATTTATTGAATGGGATGGAAATTGGATGACAGGAAAAAAATTAAGTATATATTGATGCAAGATAGAAAAATAGTTCAGGCTTACCATTATCCCAAATGTTCGATGTGACTTCCTTTCGAGACTCGATCTGCACAAAATGTTCCACCTGTAAATCATTTCTTGCCACAGATTTGTCAGCATGTTTCCGTCGATCAAATTAATTTCAGTGCAGATTCTTGATTTTAGAACAAGAAGGGTTGCAGGAAGTGAAGACTTGTACACTTGATCATTTAAAAAACCCCATACATCGAAATAAAGCTGTGAGATATCTTGTAATCATGGTAGCCAATGAATAACACCTCCGCTCGCTAAACGAAGGTGCGGCAACACTGTGGCATTCCGCATCTGGCTGAATTTTTATTTAGGAATTCCGAATTCTCACCAGTAAGTTTAAATAGTTATTGTTGTTTTATAATATGATAGATATTCCACAAATAAAATAAAAGAAAATTACTATTCAAAATTTTCCAGTATGAATTCCAACACTAGAGAGAAGTCGGTCGATTAGTAATGACGTCACATTTGTGTCCTTTCGATGGCAGCGGCTCCACCCGTTCAAAAGTTATGGATTTTTACTGCTTTTTACCGGTTTAGCCCTACTGCGTGCTGATCGAATGGTCTTATGATTTAGCACCTAGGCCTAAGACGATAATACGACAATGTACTCGGGCTTTTATGTAACAACGGCGTTTATAATTTGCCGAATGGTCCAGTTAGTCGTTTTTACGATTACAGAACAGGTGCATGGTAAATTGCAAGACGGATATTACTTTCTGGATGACATGTATGATGGCCTCAGTGTTGCCAGTGGGCTATTATTTTTAAATTCAGATTTCTTGATTGGCACCACTTTTTTGAAATGGTAAAATATTCCTTGTTTTCGTCTTAATTAATATGTCATTAAATAAGGGGAATTTTACCGTTTCAAAAAAGTGCTGCCAATCAAGAAATCTGAAATTTAAAAAAGTAGCCCACTTGCAGCACTGTATGGCCTTATATTTGCCAATTTTCATGTTCCTTCGAGTCACGTATTCATAATTTTAACCAGAAAAACTATTTAATAACACAGACCCTCTTACTATCTGGCTACTACTATTTAACGAAAAAAGTTCCTGTCTTTAGTTGATTTGAAAAAAAAAGATATTGACGGCTATGAAGAAGATAATTAGCGCATAAATATCATTGAATTAACTTTAAACCTGTATCCGAACGAATATCCGTTTTACATACTATCCGTAGATATATTAGTCAAGGGGATTGGGCCCATAGCACCCGAGATAAGTAGGCGCACCTGGCGGAAAAAAATGGAACTAAAAAATGTAAAGTTATGGTGCATAATATGAAAGAATGGTCAAAGGGGTGTCGGCAAAAGTTGGAAATTTTCTCCCCGGGTTAAAAGAGCGGAGGTTAGAAAAATTGCTTAAAATACAGAAGTTAGAGCCCAGAGGGGTAAATAATAAAAGACTTTTTGAAAATTTTATGATTTGTCGTGTGGTCTGAGGCATTCAGCTATACGTATGCAAAATTTCATGTCACCAACTTAATTAGGGGCTCTCATAGAAAGAATTGTTCAAATACATATATGGTAGCTCAAAGGGTTAAACGTAAGATTTTATGATTTGTCGCCAGGCCTCAGGTGTTCTGCAATAAGTATGCAAAATTTCAAATCTCCAATTTAATTAGGGGCTCAGTTAATAAGAATGGCTTAAAATACACAAGCTGGAGTTGAAAGGGTTAAACATAAAACTTTTTCAAAATTTATTATTTGACGTGAGATCTGAGATGTTCAGCTATAATTTCAAAATTTTATGATTTGTCATTTGATGTGAGGTGTTCAGCTATAAGTATGCAAAATTTCACGTCTCCAAACTAATTAGGAGCTCACTTAGAAATAATTGTTTAAAATACACATGCGGGAGCCCAAAGGGTTAAATGTACGACTTTTTCAAAATTTTATCATTTGTCGTATGATGTGAGGTGTTCAGCTATATGTACCCAAAATTCCATGTCTCCAACATAATTAGGGGCTCACTTAGAAAGAATTGTTTAAAATGCACATGTGGGACCCCAAAGGGTTAAATGCACGACCTTTTTCAAAATTTGATGATTTGTCGTATGATGGGAGGTGTTCAGCTATAAGTATAAAAAATTTCATGTCTCCAACATAATTAGGGGCTCACTTAGAAAGAATTGTTTAAAATGCACATTTGGGACTCCAAAGGGTTAAATGCACAACTTTTTCAAAATTTTATGATTTGTCGTTGGATGTGGGGTGTTCAGCTATAAGTATGCAAAATTTCACGCCTCCAACCTAATTAGGGGCTCACTTAGAAAGAATTTTTTAAAATAAACATGTGGGAGCCCAAAGGGTTAAATGTACGACTTTTTCAAAATTTTATGATTTGTCGTTTGATGTGAGATGCTCAGCTATAAGTATGCAAAATTTTACGCCTCCAAACTAATTAGGAGCTCACTTAGAAAGAATTGTTTAAAATACACATGCGGAAGCCCAAAGGGTTAAATGTACGACTTTTTCAAAATTTTATGATTAGTCGTTTGATGTGAGGTGTCCAGCTATAAGTATGCAAAATTTCACGTCTCCAAACTAATTAGGAAGTCACTTAGAAATAATTGTTTAAAATACACATGCGGGAGCCCAAAGGGTTAAATGTACGACTTTTTCAAAATTTTATCATTTGTCGTATGATGAGAGGTGTTCAGCTATAAGTACCCAAAATTTCATGTCTCCAACATAATTAGGAGCTCACTTAGAAAGAATTGTTTAAAATGCACATGTGGGACCCCAAAGGGTTAAACTTATGACATTTTCGAAATTTTATGATTTGTCTTTTGATGTGAGGTGTTCAGCTATAAGTATGCAAAATTTCACGCCTCCAATTTAATTAGGAGCTCACTTAGAAAGAATTGTTTAAAATACACATGCGGGAGCCCAAAGGGTTAAATGTACGACTTTTTCAAAATTTTATGATTTGTCATATGATGTGAGGTGTTCAGCTATAAGTACCCAAAATTTCATGTCTCTAACATGTATAGTTTCTGAGAACGGGCTCCGTGACGGACAGACAGACAGACAGAGGAGCGAGACGAATAGGTTTTCGTCAGATGAACGAAACCCTAAAAAGCGCTTTATTGACATAACACTTACAATAAGTTCTCAAATGTGCCACCACAAGCATCGATACATCCCTGAACGCGTATGGAAAGTGCTTGGCGTTACCCTTTCGATAATTCCAGACGAGACCCCCAACTGATTGTGAGGAGCACCTCATTGCAAGACTTTCATTCTCTGCTGCAACTGTTCGTTAAACACCTGGAATCTTCAAAAGGGCACGCCAATCACTTGCTAGACGCTGCCAGTCTTACATCGATGCTGGTGGTGGCACATTAGAGCACTTACTGAAATTGTTATATAAATAAGACGCTTGTTTTAATTTCCTCCGCATTTCTTGTTTGTCGCCAACATTTTTCATTTCCGACGCCACATTGCTAAACTAAAATTGTTTCTTTATGTGTACTTGACCTGTTGCCAGATTGGCCTCCATTTTTATTCAGAAATTTCGAGTTCATACCAGAAGTAAAAAGTGGTATTTTATACTTTACTTAATGACTCATATTTAGTTATTACATAAGGTGAAAATTCTTCTTTCGAAAATTTCGGATTAAATGTAGAGGCGAAACTGGCAACCCTGGCTTGACACACAGTTCAGGGATACATGTAGTAGGGGAGGGTAGTACAGAGTGAGACGAAAATTATTATTACTTAACAAATGGCAACGATTTTTATTCTTTTGATAAAATTTTTGCTACATCTTTAAACTACACAAATACGCTACACATTAATGTATAAATGGTTTTAAAAAAAGTTATTTATAAAAGCACAGAAGCAGCATAACGGAGTATCGAAAATTCTCTCACTGTGTACCACAAGTGGTACACAGTGAGACAATGTATGTATTTTCATAAATCATACATTTTTATACTCTATCAATAATTTTCTGCAGTTTATGACTTCTAATTAAAATAATTAATATTTCTAGATAAAAAAAATTAAAAATATGGGCCTCGGGTGGGCAATGGCAGACTTTGGGCTACGTTCATGCAAATTTTCAGCCTCTTACGTTTAATAGATTTCACTAGCCATCGCACGGCCCCGCACACACACAGATAGAGAGAGAGATAAAAAAAAACCCTTCTTTTATTAATAAATAACTTTTTTTACGCCAGAACCGCATAGTAGATACACAATGAGGCACGTCTCACTGTGTACCACAACTGTGTGTCTCACTGTGTACTTCCGTTACGTTGTACACTGTAAATTAAAATGTCTGAAAATCAAACACTTAAGTGTCTGAAACGGAGTGTTCAATTTTCAGACACTTTTTGCGTCTGAATTTCAGACACTTGAAACGTCTTAATAGCATCCATTTTTTTTTGTAAGCATCAAACGTAGCCGTGTTTGACCACGTTGAACCCTGGAAAAATATTTGGCTGGGGTCTTGCCCCCTCCACACGCCCCCCCCCCCCCGCAGCCTGATTTTTTTGGTGCTCCTAATTTTGGTATGCAATTTTCGTTAAGCTGTTTATTTAAATCTTTTACGACATTTTACTGATTATAATCAATATTTTGAACTTCAGGAATAGAACAAGATTAAAGCAAAAAATATTTATCTAAATATTTGTTTTGATGAGAAATATGATTTTGAATATGATTTTTTTTTAAATCTTATTTTACTTTAAAAGTTCAAAACATCGATTATATTCAGTACAATTTCGAAACAGATTTAAAATATAAGCTTTACAAATATTGCACATTAAATTTGGTGGCACTTAAATCGTAGGGGGACGGGACACCGCTTTAATACCCATGCTTTAATCAAGAAATTCTTTTGCAAAAAATGCAACGCTACACTATGGTTATCTAAATAGAGATGTCCGGTACTCGGGAGTATCCATTGTGGAGGTTAATGGACATTCACGAATAGCGGACACCTCTATTTAGCGAATACTTTTTTAACCCGCAAAGCACACGGATACATATTTGTATATTTTTACCTCACAAAAGCAGACATCTCCGATCATTAGACAAATTCCGCGATCCCGAAGTTTCCGCTATTAAGGGCTTTTAAGATACATGGATAAATATATATATATTTTATAATCTTGTCCTATTCTAAAAGTTTAAAATATTTATTATACTCGGTTGAATGTCGAAAGAGATTTAAAATGTCAGATGTACGAAAATTGCAAATAAAATCCCCCCATCTCCCCCAAAAAGGAAAATTCATATAATTTAAAAATTAGATTAAAAAAAAATTATATTGGCACATAGGCAATTTTACATATCTATCAGATGATAATCACAACAGCTATTTAACTATGAGTAAAAAAATTAAAAAATAAATATTCCACTTTAATAACATTAAGAAAAAAATTACTTCGGTATTTTGTTAAATATATTTTGTGTTTTTAATCTTGCCCTACTCTAAAAGTTCAAAACTTTCATTATAATCAGTGCAATATCGAAAAGATTTATGATATCAGCTTTACGAAAATTGAATACAAAATACCCCTCCCCCCACCTCCCTTCCCGAAAAAATTTTTAAATTCTTATCATTTAAAAATTAAATTAAAAAAAATTATATTGCTACATGCCACTTCAGCAAGTTTTTATGTAGATCACAGGGTAATCACAAAAGCTATTCAACTATCAATAAAAATAAATAAATAAATATCCTACATTAATAGCAAGAATAAAAAATAACTTATAGTTTACAAGCTTCATTTGTCTTAAATATATATCTTAACATCTAATTGTCATTCTTGTAATTTTCGTATAAGTGTATATAAATACAGTTATAAAAATCACAATATTAAGTACAAAATCTAGTTATAGCTTTTTACTTTTTCCCATTATAAATTTCAAATTACTTTTCTACTAAAAATAATCAAAAAATCAATATTATACTTGATTTCAAATCAAATACATATGTATATTTTTACTGACAGTTTTAAAATTAAGGAGCACATAATAGATGAATCATGACAACGTCATACGTTTTCAGGCACTTTATTTATCTTATTTTTTAATCTGCGTTTTTACGTTAGGAAGAAAGATCTTTCCAAAGCTTTTTTTTTTCTTTCATTGTGGTCGTTACGTGAGATAAGAATTAACCATTGAAACGAAACTGTGATTGAAAGCAAGAGAATGAATATTCAACTTAAAATGTCTCTCTTTTAGTAATATTATTACTTTAAATTTGGGAAAAAAAAGATGAAAATTCAGAATATATAATTTGTAATAAAAGACAACGTCATAAGTTTAAAAATATATACTTCTAGAATTAATGGGTTTTTCGCAAACAGATTCAAAACTAATTGAATTTCATGCAAGATTTTGTTTATACTATAAATAAAATCATAAAAGACACTAATTTCAGTACTATAATGAAATTATGACACTTACTTCAATCGATGTTGCAAGAGGTCAGAAAAATTCCTCGATTTGAAATTTCAAAAACTACCCCAGTGAAGGAGAAGGGTATCATTTTAGTACGAAATTCCATAATATATCCGACTAGCCATATTTAAAGAATGAAATGTTTCATCCTCAAAATAGGACCCGCCAGACAAAAGTTTCTTTTTTTTTGCTAGCTTCGACAGCACGAAGATGAATAACACAATATTATTGATATAAATTAATACGAATTAACACTAAGTCCATTGCACACGCTTTGTAGAATTTCCGGGTGTAATCTTCAAGCGTCGTCTACTTCTGTTCTTTGTCTATCCCGCCCTTATATGGACGACAGCTTCTAAGAGACATTTGATGTCAAGCACACACGTCAGATGCATGTATTCAATAAATAAATAATCCAAGTGAATACGAATTTAAATCACAGAACTTCACATTCCGCGAAAAACGAATTAAAATACACGCGTACATAAAAACAAACTTCGTTTGAATTACAACGTATACCAACTTTGAACGAAGACATCTACAACGCATGCGCGACTGGCAGTGCCCCAGTGCCCCCTGGTGGTTATTGCGTCGGAAGAATCAAAACATCTTAAATTAAGACACGTTTGAAGCAACGAAGTGTCTTAAAATAAGACGTTTGCGGATATTTTAGACACTATTCTCAGTTCATTTACACCATGATCATACTAAGACACTTATGTATCTTAAATTAAGACATCTATAATGTCTTAATTTTCAGATTAAGACACTTAAGTGTCTAAAATTCTTTTTCAGTCACATATGTGTCTAAATTTAAGACGCCTCTTTTTGCAGTGTAACAAAATGGATGCCATATCTGTTTCATCATCAATTTCATAGCTTTGAATGCTTGTGTCGTTTTGTCGACATAGTCTATCATTAAATACAGCTAGGTTTGTTAAGTAAATATATGCCACAATGAAAGAAATAAACTTTAAAATGGACGTTTATGTAACTTTTACCCCTGTAAAATAAATAATTACTTACTATTTTGTTGGACAAGTAACCGAAGTGCTGAAACTACATCCACGTGTTGCATAAGATGAGGTGGTTCAGTGTGTGTTCCAGCTAGGAGAAAAAGTTATAACTATATGTCAAAATGGCTGCTGTCTCACTGTGTACTCCCCTACCCTATATTGCAGGGATGGCGAACCCGCGGGGCAGAACGCCATTTGCCGCCACTTTTCCTAAATAGTTTTCTTAGAATTATTTAATCTCGAAAATTGTTTCATTAAGTAAGCCAAAGAATATTTTTCTTAAAATGTGGCAACAACTGGTCTTCAACGCCCCTGATATATTTCTAAATACGAAAAGTATCATTTACTACAAAGTTTCTAGCACTAGATCTACCGCAAATTTTACTCAAGTGTTATAAAAAAATTTCACACCAGAAATTTTTTTTGAAACTATTTAACTTATTTCTTCATGATACTTATTTAAGTTATTTTAGAAAGAAGTTTCTTGTTCGAATCGAAATATTTTTCTTCAGTAGCGGTCAAAATGACCGCTATGGTCGTTCTAGTGTTAATTATGTACTGGATGTTATAGGATGAAATACAAATGAGTTTGCACTTGACTCAGCTAATTTCTTTTGTGGCATTAAATATTTCAACTGCTATATTTCTTTGATGGATAAATATTTTTTCCCAAAATTGCTGAGAAGAATTGACTGGAGTCATATTATGTAGCTTTTGAGCATAGATCATAAGAATCTTTCTCAAATTTGCTGAATGAAGAAACATGTTCCTTTCTTTGTATGAAACTTCAGCATTCGTTAAATATTTGATTTCGATTGTTGACAGGAGCAGAATTCTAAATTATACACAATAGTCCCAGTAAAAATAATAACTACGCGTTTTAAATAACGAAATATAAGAGTAACATATGAAATCATGGGAAATTTGAACTGAGAGTATGGTTATCAAAGCAATAATTTGTTATCAAAGCAATAAAGAAGTTAATTAAAATAACATATTTTCTGGAAATTCAATAGTTCGGGAATTTTTGAATGGGTTATTTACATTATTTTTTTATGGAATTTCGCACAAATATCTGTATAACTACGCAATATATCAGTTCAATGGTTCAGCAGGTTGTTTAGGCAAAATATATTACAGTTTTTGTACACACACACACATATATATGTATATATATTATACATAGCTGCCAATTCTTCTGCTTTTTTGTATCATACAAATTTATTAGCAAATTTTGCTTTATTTAATCGACTGATTACGGCGATTTAAAAAGGCAAAATTTACTGTAAAAGTTTCGTGGTACAAAAATGCGTAACATGTTGGCAGCTATGATTATAATCTATTTCAGTCTTCATATTTAGTTGTACTGGTGTGATCCTGGAGGTAAATGAAGAATTTTATATTCGCAGAAAAATTAATACGAATTTTTCCAAACATTTCTGAGGGTAATTTAATATTACATATGGATCTCGTTGCAGATTTTCATAAAACAATACTTTTTTTCTAAAATGAATGTCCTCTCGGTTTCCACAAACTGAGCAACAGCACGAAAATAAAAAAAAATAGAAACAAACGAGAGAAAAATAATAAATAAACTAAGGGATAGTGTTGTGTTTTCTAGGAAACTTATTTTTAAAGATCAAAGTAAATTTATCAGTCATTTTTCAGAGAATTAATATATATATATATATATATATATATATATATATATTAACACTATCTCTACTGTTGTCAAATGACACCTTTTAAAAGGTTTCGATTTATGGGTTTTCTTTTGTAATTTTTAGATTGAAACATTTATAAATCATTTTTAAAACATTGAAGACTTTTTTTTATGCTTATTACATTTAAAACCTATGTGCAAAATAAACATATATCAAAACTTTAAAAAGTTGTCATTTGGCACTTTGAGAAATAGTGCTAAAAACATAATAGTAAGCATAATATTCAAATATCGGTAAGAATTACATGAACTTACACATAATTTACGGTTAATTATAATTTAAATGGTATCCTCAAAATGGTGAAGCTTCAACTGTAACCGGTTCCACGGGGTCTCATTACCGCCGGGCAAACTTCCACCAGTAAATTTGAGTAGACATTGCCTCCTTAAATTTGTTACTAATTTTAAATTTGTTACCCATGAGAAATACTGCTGCTACAGGGTTCCTACACTTTCAGCTGTAGTACCAGTATTTTTACGTAGAAAATTCGACTTTTAAAATCGCACTATTGCAAAAGGCGAGTTTTTCTCTAGAAAATACTGGTGTTTATCAGACCTCAAGTCAGGACAACCTGTAGGGGAAATTTGTTTTATAATTAACGCAAAAACATTCATTCATTTTTACTTGTGGACGTTTGCTCATGCAGTAGTCAAGCCCTGTGGTTCCGCCATATTGTGAACCCTAAATAATCCTTCTGTCAATGTCATTGAGTTTGATTACCGGCAAGGTGAACTTCCACGAGTAAATTTTAACAAAATTCTTCGGTTTATTTAAACGCCTTATTCGTGCAGAATTTCTGTCATAAGTAAAGCATAAATTTCTATCTGTTTTTACTGGTGGAAGTTATCCTTGGCGTAATCAATCCCTGATCAAATGTAAACTAACAACAGCCGCCAGCTCAGTGTTGCCAGTGGGCTACTTTTTTAAGGTTCAGACTTCTTGATTGACACCACTTTTTTTGAAATGGTAAAATTCCCCTTCTTTTCGTCTTAATTGATATGCCATTAAGTAAGGCGAATTTTACTGTTTCAAAAAAGTGGTGCAAAACAAGAAATCTGAATTAAAGAAGTAGCCCACTGGCAACACTGCGCCAGCTTGTGACCATGGAACTATCAATACAGAGGAAATGACATAGCTTTAAAATAATGAAGCCTCAACTGTAATCGCTTTCGCAAGTGTTGATTACCGCCGGCTCAAACTTCTTCTAGTAATTCTAATCAGAAATTTTCTCCTTATTTAAACGCCTTTTTAACTTAAAATTTCAGTCATAAATAATGGAAAAAACAGATATTCGTTTTTACTGGTGGAAGTTTACTTCTGCAGTAGTCAGGGCCTACGTTTCCGCCATATTGCATAGATGCCAACATCTCTTAATTATTCTGGAGTCTGATCCATGACGAACATATTTTCAACCGGAAATTTTATTTAAGCAAACATTTGAAAATGAAATCTAAAATGTACCTTATAGAAAGAAGACTCATTTCCTTATATGTATTTTTCCGCTTTAAAACACGTTTGTTCTTGGATCAGACTCCGGAATAATTAAGAGATGTTGGCATCTGTGCATATTGTGATAATCTAGACAACCCCCTATCAGTGTCAGTTAAAAAAATTAAAAAAACTGGGAAACTGCCACTAGTAATAATGAATAGAAATTTTAATCATGTTTGTGAGAGAAATTTTTCATGAAAAAGCCGCTAACATAAGGCAATATTTTCTATTCAAAATTTAGTGGTGGAAGTTTGTTTCAGCCGTTATAAGAAACTATTTATCTGATGTAAAAAGATCAGCCGCCAAATTGTGACAACCTTCTCAGTTACTTCACTGGTAGACGATGCACTATATGTCTCCTCCTCTTATCATTCATAACTCCATTCTTGTGACTATCTCCTCAGTTACTTCACTTGCAACCTGTAGATACTACGCTATCGGTCACCTCCTCTTTATTCACAGCTCCATTAGGTGAATAGTGTGAGACGTACCTCTATGGATTTTGCAGTTATCTATTTTAACTGTTTAAAATAAAAGTAAAAGAAATTTTTTTGCGATTACGGTAATAATAATATTCATCCAAGGATTTGACTGGACGGTAGAAACTAAATATATATTCTCCCAACTCGTATAAACTAAAATATTGTTTCAGTATTTGACAGAATAATTCTAGTGCAGTTATCAGGTCATCAAGTATGAAACTTGTGACTACAAAAAGACCAGATTACCAACGGGGCAAACTTCCAACAGCAAAAAAGAATAGAAGTTTTTGTGTTATTCATGACAGTAATTTTTCATGATTATGGCGTTTATATAAGATGAAAATTTCTATTAAAATTTACTGGTGGAAGATTGCTCCGTTGGTAATCTGGCCCTGTTGTAATCACAAGTTTCATACTTGATGACCTAATAGTTTTAATACATCATCGGTACCATGTCAAACTATCCAATATGAAAAAAATGTTTCCTGTGGGCTACTTTTTTAAAATTCAGATTTTTTGATTAGCACCGTTTTTTTTAATAGTAAAATTTGCCTTATTTAATGAGATATTAATTAAGGCGAAAACAAAGGAATTTTACCATTTCAGTAAAGTGATGCCAATCATGAAATCTGAATTTTACCCTTACCTTTTACATAACCCTTACCTCTAACATTAACCCTTATATGTTACATAAATTTTATTCGATCGGCACCACTTTTTTAAAAGAAGTTTTCTTCAAGTACACAATTTCAAAATTGTTCTGATTAAATAAGGTAAATTTTATTTTCCTTTATTAGTGGTGCCTAAAACAAATTTTGCAAAGAACGATGATGTCTCCGCAGCGGAGCCAATGGAGTGGTAAGGGTTAAATAAAGTAGCCCACTGGTGACACTGTTTTCATATTGGATAGTTTGACATGGTACCGACGATATGTGCAATAACACGCTGACAGACTTTTAAAAAATACCTAGTTAATTCCAAATAAAAATTTATTAATACTATTAAATATTGAGAAATTGTGATGAAGCATAAGCATAAATGCGTTTTTGATAAGGAGTAGAGATTAATGAAGAATTGTCTGACTAAAAAAAATGCTAATTATTAACATGTTTTTATGTTGTTAAAACTCGCCATGAATATTTGTGAAAATATTTTACGTTTGATATCATAAATATTGATCAAAATCGAAAAATCATTAACTGCCACAAGAGAAAAAGATTTATTTTAAACCCTCTTTCACAAAACAAAATCAAGAATCTCCGTTTAAATGATTGCGTTATTACTTATGCATGAGTAAACAAGATAATGTACTATAAAAATTCCTCGTAATGCCATCGCCATCCAAGCCATACACATTTATACTTAAATTTAAAATAAGGAGACTTTTTTTCAATATAACTTAGAAATTCTTCTTTATTTATTTTTTTAAATTGTGGTTGTATTTATATGTTACCGGGAAAGTAGAAAATTAAGAATGATAGGTATGGGATATTAGAAGTATGTATTTTTGAAAAAGTTGATTAAAATATATCAATTATTTAGAAAACGTTTTTGCAGTCACTCAAACATGCACAAAAATATTACATGTAAAAGAAATTGTAACTGCTTATTTGAAAGTAAAATATAAACTAGGGGCAGTGAACTCACGTGCTAGGAGGTCAATTGCCACCACTTCTCCTGAATAGTTTTCTTCGCATTCATTAATCTCAGAATTTCTTTTATTGAATATGTCGAAGATTAGTTTTCCTAAAAAATATAAGTCTGTTGATATTTTTGCATTCTGGTTCGCCATTTCTGAGATAGATGATGGTTATCACCCTCAACCAGTGTCGCCAGTGGGCTACTTTTTCTTAAATTCAGATTTCTTGATTGGCACCACTTTTTTGAAATTTTAAAATTCGCCTTATTTAATGACATATTAATTAAGGCGAAAACAAGAGGAATTTTACTATTTTAAAAAAGTGGTGCCAATCAAGAAATCTTAATTTAAAAAAGTAGCCCACAGCAACACTGTCCTCAACATTTGCAATTTCACATATATATATAGTGTAACTTTTAATTAACCTACAACTTTTATCCCTTTGAAGGACGGTGTGATATAATATATCCCACCTAATTTTAATTCCTAAACGCCACGGTAGCACCGGAAATTTTGGAATTACATTTTGTTTTTATAATTATATGTATAGAAACTCTTTTACTTATTGTAAAATAATTTTTTTCTTACATCCTAGTGTGACTCAATGATTTCAACATTTTATTAACGCAAGTACTTTGCCCTTGAAAGGGTTAACTGAAATAACTCTTGAGTCATTGCAGATAGCACTACAAACATTTTTTTTATTGAAAAGAACCTGGAAAAGGAATTTAATGGAGAAGGTTTTCAAAGTGAGAACTTTCAGACAGTGGCGCATCTAGGATTACGCTTTGGAGGGGGCTCGCATGTTTTATAGACCGACAGCCGGCAGCACAGACAATCACGTCTTCGAGTTCACGAATCAAATTCTAGGATTAGTTAAATCTTGTTTCGCATATTAAAACGCAATTGATCTGCCAAGTCATATCTTTCTGGAAAGCATCCGAAAACCCGATTTTAGTGGCTGACTCGTAGGTTTACCATTGTGATTTCCTGCTCTCAGTCCTCCATGTTTTCATACCTTTTGGTGCAGGAAAACACAATGGTAAACCTCCTAGTCAGCTGCTAAAATCGGGTTTCCATGTGTGTTTCCTCACGACATGACTTGGCAGACCGATTGCGTTTTAATATGCGAATCAAGATTTAACTAATCCTAGAATTTCATCCGTGAACTCGATGAGGTGATTGTCTGTGCTGCCGGCTCCTGGTCTATTAGAGGACTTTTTGTGCTCAGATCTGGTCCGGCCCGCCGCCGTGCTCTGTCTTTCTTTCATTTGATTTGATGGGACGTGTCGGAAGATGTCGTGACTTACATTATTTCTGTTGGCTTGAGCAGAGTCGTAATCAGCCAGACAAGCCAGGGGAAGTTCTGGAAAGTTTTGGTGGGGCTAATTCTGAATGTTTTTAACATGTTAAATAATGAAATACTGTACTAAAATATATCTTAGTTTTTTTCGATTTTTTGGTGTGTTTCTGTATTTGGATAATTTTAAAGTGGTTTGCTATCAAGCGATTTAAAATTTTATTATTAAATTATCATAATATTATGAAGGTTAAAGGAAGTAAGAGGTTGCACGGGGTCTTAAAATTTTAATTAAGTAAATTTTAAACATGCTAATATTTGGAATTTCATAATAAAATTGTAAAAGAGAAACAATTTGTGACAAAATTAATATCTTTTCAAAAATGTCAAAGTTCCCATTAAAAAAATAATAATTCTCTTTCATAATAAAAAAAAATATCTAGTCTAGTCTGGGAGGGGTTTCAGCCCCCTGAGCGCAATCCGTGGGTGCGCCAATGCCTTCAGATGTGATACATTCGTGCAACTTAGCCAGAAAGTTGTCACTAACAAAATCGAGCGTTTCTTTTTTTATGTTTGAAAATGAGCCCGTTACGCAGTGGTGGAAAATTGGCTCAGAGGTGGAGCCTATTGACACCACTAAATTATAGTAGTATTTTGCCTCTTATCTAATGATCAAATTTCTGAGTTTTTATTAAAATGAATAATACCATAAAAATTTAGTGGTGTCAATAGGCTCCACCTCTGCGCCAATTTTCCACCACTGCCGTTATGGAACTTTTGAGGCTAATAAGGTCTGTCGGCTTCTACTTGTAAACAAAATCTTTCATGTGACTACCAAGATAGAAGTTACATGGATTTATATCTGGTGAATAAGATGGCCAATGCAATGCACTAGGATAACGATTTCGGTATTTATAGGCGAAAACTCCCCAGATAGCATTTTTAGTTTGCAGAAAATTTGCAGAAGTCTTGCTTTGAAAACCTGCAAAGTTGCTGCAAGCTCAGCATGACTAGACTGAAAGTTCGTAACAAGACTGCAGCAAGATCGCAAACACCGAAGTCACAACACTTTAAACTTGCAGCTAACTTGTCGTGCAAGTTAAATTCATGCTGTATCAAATTTATTGCCAATTAACGGCAAACAAGTAACCAAAAATACTACAAAGTAGTAATCCTTCCCTGCCACATTAACTGTTTACAACTGTTACACTATATGTTTAACCGCTTCAAGGTATCCATTGGTCTGATCAGGTCTATTGACACAGACGCGCCGTTAAGGCACATGAACCGCTTTTCCACCATAAACAAGTTTGGGTAATATTTGAACTTAGCAATTCGAGCCTTATTTGGTATTTGATAAGTATAGCGTTTAAAAAAAGCGGTGTCAACCGAATAAAATTTCTGCAATTTCTGCGTATTTGCTGATTGTCTATTCTCTCAAAAGAGGGATTTTTTTGCTTTCGTCTGCCATCAGTTTCACAACAAACTGGGCATGCAAGTGGGTGATGGTACACCTTGCGGGAGATTTGCTGTGAATTTCTCAATTCAAATTTGTCACGGCAAGATAATATCAGAAAAAATCAAAATTGCTGCTAATGTTCATGCTATCTGGGTCGGGCTCCAAACTCACGATTAATGGAGTCAGAAACACTGCCTGTTCTATGCACATGGACCGGGCATTATCCTGTATGGACCAGTATCAGCGGTGGAAAATTGGCGCAGGGGAGGAGCCTATCGACACCACTAAATTTTAGTAGTTTTTTTCGGCTTATCTAATGACAGAATTTCTAAGTTTTTATTAAGATGAATATTTCTATAAAAAATTAGTGATGTCAATAGGCTCCTCCCCTGCGCCAATTTTCCACCACTGACCAGTATTCATCGGTGTTCCTACCAGATTACGAATTTGGGGGGGGGGGACAACTGTCTCAGCATTACCTCAAAGACTTTCCAATTTTCTTTTCAAATCTCTTAGCAGTGCTCTACTAATAGGTTTAGAACAGTTTCCGAATGTTGAAGACCACTCCAGCCGAAATAGTGTTGCATTTTCATCGTATAATTACCAATTTTTAACAAATAAAAATTCAATCTTCAGTTGAATATGACGTTTTGGCATTTTAAAAATTGCCTGAAACTGACACTAAACAAATTCCTTTTATGCCCTCTCTCACTGCACTCTCGTGCCACCATCTAGCGAGGCTCTGAGAAGTTATTTTAGTTTAAATGTGTAGGTTAATTAAAAGTCACCCGGTACATATTTTGTCACACAAATTATCTCGGAAAATGTTTATCATGTAAAAATATTGGGATTCAACTCATTACAAGCAAAAGATGTAAATGCACTGGAGCTGTTTTACTAAAATAATTTAACAAACATGTGGTAACTGACTAGACACACAAAGATTGTAGAACGTAAGATTCCCAAAGTGATTTTAATGCAGGTTCCTGCGATTATATAAGTTGAAGGTGTCTATTTGAAAATAGTGGTATCCATATTTTACCCTTTCTCACTTTGGGTTTGCCACTCGTTGTGGTTCTTGCAATTTCGCATTATCTGATGTTAACTGTACATACGATTGATCAAGTGTACAAAAGCTTCAGATAGCTGTAGCAAAAGAAAGCACCGTGCAGCGATGTACATTGACCTATAATAAATATGCGATAAATGTTATCCTAACAATGAATTTAATAAAATTTTCTGTGTTATTTAACCGCAGGAAGATATTTCAAATTATGTGAATAAACGGGGCGATTGCGAATTATGTAACTTAAATGTTAAAATGAAAATTACTTATCTTAAATAGCGGTTGCAGATTAATTACAAATTCCAAAGAGTCTACGTACCTTGATGTAATACGTATTTTCACTGTTACAATATCAATATGAAAAAGTAAAATATTTTTGGGCGGAATGTCGTAAGAAGGAGGTTCGTTTTAAAATATTTTAACCCTACATTGCGCTGTGAATGGAGCTGTGAATAAAGAGAAGCAGACAGTATAGTGTCTACTGGTTGCACGTGAAGTACCTAAGGAGGTGGTCACGAGATGGTAGCTGTTGTCTGTTTACATCGGATCAAGGCCTTATTAAAGCCAAGGCAAATTTTCACCAGTAAAAACAAATAGAAATTTTTGCTTTATTTATGAGAGATTTTTTGCCCGAATAAGGCATTAACATAAGGACAAAATTTCTATTAAAATTTACTGGTGCTTTGGCGGTAATCAAATTCACTGACATTGAGAGGGTGGATTGCTTTGTTATCAAAGTACGGTGGAATCACATCTTAAACCATTAAAAATGAATAGATATTTTTATCTTAATTAGGATCGAAATTTCACATGAATCAGACGTTTAAATAAGTAGGAAATTTCTATTCCTATTTATTGGTGGAAGTTTGCCCTGGCGGTAATCAGGCCGTATGTAACCAGTTACAGTTGAAGCTTCACCATCTTAAGGATATGCCAATTCCTCATTACTCATTGCTCCATTGCGGAGTGATGTATACAAGAATCAATTAAAATTTAATCTGTAAAAAGTAATTCTAGCTCCTTGCAACTAGTAATTTAAATTACCTAATCACATAAGTCTGCTATTAAATAAGGCGAAGAAATGTTTTTCTTAAATTCTGGTATCTAACCCTAATATGAATATAAAATTCATACTTCCAAAAGAAAACTTGTGCAGCGTATGGTTAAATCTCATTTCATTCTAATGAAGTGTTTGGAGAAATATTTCGCATTAAGAATTATATACTAAAATATTATATTTCGTTATACATTGTATTAAAAATATTACCTTAATTTTTTAAAATCAAATTATAGCTTCATTTTATAATATAGTTTTAGTTTTCAATAATAGTTTTATTGTACATAAAAAATACTTTAAAAATTGCTTTAAAAAGTACTTTTTATTAGGCAATTTAAAAAGTAAAAAAAAATAAAAAAAAAAAAATAAAAAAAAACTGTTGTAAAATAAAGGGAAAAAAGGAAAATTATGTGTTACTTCTTCAATTTAATGATAGTATTATAAAAAATAATTGAATTTCTTTTCATGAAATCTATAAAAACTATTTATTGAATTTAGTGCCGTTGGAAAACAAAAACTTTTCTTCATTTAAAATAATGAACTAATTAGATCCAATTTAAGACTTAGGTACAACGAAGTAAAACAATTTCACAGAGGCAAATATCTTAATCCAAGAAACTACTTTAGTTTACATAATATTTTTAATGAAAGTGATATTTCTTTTTTTATGGTACTTTTTCAAGTTCATTTTTTGCTTTTTTGCTTTTTAACACTTCAGAGGATTTTAAAGTAAAAGAAGCTACATTAAGTTTTCCTAACTTTATTATGAATGAAAATGAAATGCTAGGGAATGAATTTATTGTTTTTGAAAAAAATGTCGGTCGTATTTTGAAAAGTAAAACGTAGAAGAAATGTTATGAACTAAAATGAAACCGACTTCCATTATTTTCCTTTTTAAAAGCGTTTTTACAGGGAACGTATACGTCTAAGAGGATTTGAATTCTAGATTTTTGTAAAGTTATATTTGCCTTATTTAATCCCTTGAAGGGTGGTGGTATATTATATATCCTTCTTAATTTTAATCAAAAATGCCCCCCTGGCACCAGAACTTTTGAATAACATTTTGCTTTACGGGAAGAAAGATTTCACGAATTTTCAAGTAAATTTATTTTACAAATCCAGGTGTCATTCTGTCATCGCAGCGTAATTACATTGCCACTGCAAGGTTTGAAGGAAAAATTTTGTTTTTATGTATGGTGATGATTAATTTATTAAAATTTTGGTATTCAAACAACTGCCCCACTGGCGCCGGAACTTTTGAATAACATTTTGCTTCACGGGTAAAAAAAAAAAAAAAAAGATTTCACTTATTTTCAAATAAATTTATTTTACAAATCCTGGTGTCTTTCTATCATCTCAACGTTATTACTTTGCCACTGCAAATCTTGAAGAAGAAATTTTGTTTTTAACCCTTTGCACTCCGTTGTCGCAGCTGCGGCGACTTCATCTTTATTAGATGTAAATTTCCAACTGGGCGAAAAATGTCCGGAACAGGATTCGAACCAGAGATCTCCTGGCTGAAGCCGCCAGTGCTCTGCCATTTGAGCTATCCCGGACGCGTATTTCAGAAGTGCACATTCACAGCGCGACCGGAAGAAATACTGCACTCTGATTGGTTGAATGAATTTCGTCACTACCAGCAAATGTTTGTTTACTTTCACAGAGCAGTTCTGCTGCCTATAAATACGCAATTATCTGAACTAAAAACACGCTAAATGATAGTTACGATAGGATAGTTTTTTTTTAAATTAAGGTATAAATTTTAATTATTGTCAGAAATTAGTCATTTACATGCAATTACATGCCATCTTTAATAATTCCATTGCATGTCGCCGATAAGCAATGCTACTTTTAATTCAGAATATTTTTTTAATAGTTTAAAATTAAAATTATCTGTTTAAATGACTTTTTAAAAATTAATTGATTTGTACAAATGAAATTTTTGATGAAGATAAAACTATTTAGTACGTTAAAATTATTAAATTTATTTATTCTTCTTCTTCAATAAATAAATAAATAAATAAATAAATAAATAAATAAAAAGAGCATTGCTTTCGCTTAAAAAAAAAAAACTTCCACTACTTACTATCATATGACTTTCACACCATAAGTTAAGGCATTCTTTCTTTCTTTCTTTTTTTTTTTTTTTTTTAGCTCTTATTTAAATTATGAAAGTAAACTTACTAATAAAATAAGTGACATTCAACAAAAAGTAAGTGAAACTAATTTGAATAAGAGCTAAAAAAAAAGAAAGAAAGAAAGAAAGAATGCCTTAACTTATCGTGTGAAAGTCACATGATAGTAAGTAGTGGAATAATTTTTTTTTCTTTTAAGCGAAAGCAATGCTCTATTTATTCTTCAAAAAAAAAAAAAAAAAAAAAAAAAAGTTAATACTTTTTAATGTACTAAATAATTTTATCTTCATCAAAAATTTCATTTATAAAAATCAATTAATTTTTAAAAAGTCATTTAAACAGATCATTTTAATTTTAAACTATTAAAAAAATATTCAAAATTAAAAGTAGCATTGCTTATCGGCGACATGCAATGGAATTATTAAAGATGGCATGTAATTGCATATAAAACTAATAGCGCACTAGTTTTTTTTAAAAGTTAAAGTATATATTTTAATATATTTTTTTAATGTGTTTAATTTGTAGTCAGAAATTAGTTATTTACATGCCACATATAAGAAATAATGTATGCCAATTGCATGCCATAGATAAGCAATGCTGCTTTTAATCTCAAAATATTCTGAAAAGATTCTCTTAAAAAAAAAAAAAAAAATACTTCCACTGCTTTTCATTATTATTATCATATTAATCATATATTTTTCACACCATTAGTTAAGGAATTCTTTCTTTTCTTTTCTTTTTTTTTTTTTTTTTTAGTTCTTATTCAAATTGATTTCCCTTACTTTTTATTGAATGTCACTTATTTTATTGGATAGTTTACTTTCTTTAGCAGTTCTGCCATCTATCGTGTAATATCTTAACTAATAACATACTAGTTTTTTTTAAATTAAGGTATAAAATTAAAAACCTTTTTATATGTTTAGTTTGTACTCAGAAATTAGTTGTTTATATGCTATGCCTGCTTTTATGTCATGTATAAGCAATGCAGCATTACATCTCATAACATTCTGAACATTTTTTTTTTTTAAATATAGTTTAAGCCTCTACATTAAACTTTTCACTTTAAATAACCTTTTTAAATATACTTGTACCAGATTAACATGATTTCAGGAAATGAAATTCCTGATGAAAATAGAATAGTTTAATACATTAAATGTAGTTTATTATCTGTCTGTTGCAGAAAAATGGCCTTTCTCTTAAAAAAAGAAATAAAAAACTACACCCATTATTTACAGTCATGACAATATTATCAGTTGTAAGCCTTTACTTTTTCCCACTTGTATTCAAATTGGCTCCAATTACTTTACTTTCAAGGAAATTAAATTCTTAATGAAGGCAGAATGTCGAAATTAGGTGCCAAAATATTTATTACATCACCGCCGAGATTTTTTAAATCATTTCTCATTTCTGCCATAACGCAAACAAAACACAGACGTTTGCCGGTAGGGACGATATCCGTTCAACCAATCAGAGGACAGTATTTCTTCCGGTCGCGCTATGAATGTGCACTTCTGAAATACGCATCCCCGACGAATCTTGTGGAACTTTTTCACCCAGCTAACCCTAATGATTATAGTATCTGGTCTGAAACCTGGTTCAGCTCAACAGAATAAATCTCAGGTAATGGAACTCCAGAAATCGCTGGATACGAAATTACACTAGATTAATTTTAACACAATTATTCCAATTGGTAAATAATTCATATTAGATGTAAATTTCCAACTGGGCGAAAAATATCCGGAACATGATTCGAACGTGGGATCTCCTGGCTGAAATCGCCAGTGCTCTTCTCATCTGAGCTATCCCGGACGAATCTGGTGGAACTTTTTCACCCAGCTAACCTTAATGATTATAGTGTCTGGTCTGAAACCTGGTTCAGCTCAACAGAATAAATCTCAGGTAATGGAACTCCAGAAATCGCTGGATACGAAATCACACTAGATTAATTTTAACACAATTATTCCAATTGCTGAATAAATCGTATTAGATGTAAGTTTCACCAGATTCGTCCGGGATAGCTCAGATGGCAGAGCAATGGCGGATTCAGCCAGGAGATCCCTGGTTCGAATCCTGGTCCGGACATTTTTCGCCCAGTTGGAAATTTACAGCTAATATGATTTATTTACCAATAGGTATAAATGTGTTAAAATTAATCTAGTGTAATTTCGTATCCAGCGATTTCTGGAGTTCCATTACCTGAGTTTTATTCTGTTGAGCTGAACCAGCTTTCAGACCAGATGCTATAATCATTAAGGTTAGCTGGGTGAAAAAGTTCCACCAGATTCGTCCGGGATAGCTCAGATGGTAGAGCACTGCCGGCTTCAGCCCTGGTTCGATCCCTGGTTCGAATCCTGGTCGGGACATTTTTCGCCCAGTTGGAAATTTACATCTAATATGATTTATTTACCAATTGGAATAATTGTGTTAAAATTAATCCAGTGACTTCATCTTTGTTTGCAAAATTTGATTTTGCACCAGTAATAAAGGAAAATAAAATTTGACTTATTTAATCAGAGCACTTTTGAAATTGTGCACTTGATGGAAACTTTTATTTAAAAAGTGGTGCTGACCGAATAAAATTTGCGTAAGAGACGCCGGAGTTCGAAGGGTTAATTATGGTAATGATTACATTATTAAAATTCTGGTATTCAAATCCCTTGAGGTGTACGAACCCAGTTTTACATCTTATTTTTAATCAGAACTTTAACCTATTGTGTCACCGCGTAGCATATTTACAATATACCCAAAAGTCAACGTTAATTATACTGTGGGCTTTAAAAGGCGATTTTATTTACCGAATCTATCTCCCAAAACATCAGGTCACATAAATCGCAATAGACGGCGATACTGGGTTAAGTTTCCATAACTAAGGTTTATTTATCATTTGCGAAGTTTTGCATTGTTATTGCTAAAATAAACTTCGTAAATTTTGTTAAATTAAAACGACTAAATACTCTCAAAAATACATTTTTTTTTACAAAGGTAAGTCCACATGCTTTGCAGCAGGGCTGGCCAACTGTGACACACTTGACACCAGTAAAATTTTATAGTAATCATTGCCTTATCTAATCATCGAATCTCCGGGATTCAAAAAGTCGGCTATTTCTTTAAAAAAAAATTAGTGGTATGCAGCGTGCCACAGTTGGCCACCCTTACTTTACAGTAAGGGTGCGCAACCTGTGGCCCGCGGGCCACCATTTCTACCAGTATTTTTATCCAGAAAAATTTTCCTAATTAATTGACAAAAACTTTGCTATTAAATAATTCAAATGTTACGTTTAAATTTTTTGTGGTGGCAAACAATTTTCTGGCAAAAAGGTTGTGCAGCACTACTTTACAGTATTGCATTAAAAAATTGACAATATTTATGAAAAGTATATCATTTTCTGTTTAATGCCGATCTGAAAATGGTACATTTTTGTCCATATTTTTTATGTGTATTTTTCATTTGCATGCTAAAAATGACATATTCTAACATCTGAGTAAATATTTTTCTAATCGGAGTTCTTGAGTCACAAAGAGTTAATGTTTGCCCAACATGCGATTTTTCACAATCGTTATTTATGGAATCGCTTGGGTTAGCGCCAAATAATGCTAAAAATAAGATTTCCCATCCATACATTTAACCCTTAAATTCATGAATTTTTTATTTTGTTTCGAAAAAATTATATATGGTTCTCAGAAAGGTTTATTACACAGAAAAAATAATGAAAAAAATCAGCGATACATTTTTTGTGTAATACGCCAACCTCTTCTTATGTTGCACATCTGCAATAAAAGTAAAAAATAAAATATTGCAAATTAGTAAATATTTTAATAATTATGAATCTAAATACCTTATTTTGTATAATTTTTTATTTTGTTAAAGTTAACACTTAAATGCATGAATTATTCTTTTAGAATTGTGCCCAGAAATTTTAAGATAGATTTTTAACTTTATTTAGTAGCATATTTTTGGGCTTTTTACAGGATTAATATTTCTATATAAATATAGATGTTGCTAAGTGTCAACCCTTAACTGGAAACGTACGTCTGTGAGATGGTTGCGTCTACATATCTGATGCCCTTTAATATTTTCTCTCTCCGACATTCAAAACTTATTTTTATGCTGTTACATTAAAAAAAAAATTCTGTTAATTCATTACTATTAAAGATTAAATGTTTAAGTTCCATATTTGGTAAAATTATTAAGTGTTCTGTTTGGGCTTAGGATTTTCAAGTTTCCGCTTAAGGGTTAAATAAAAAGTGATGCATATGTGCATCACTATGCATTTAAGAGTTAACAGGTTGCGGTCGATGTCGCCACGGTGGCGGCATTTAATTTTGATCCACAAATGTCATATTGACACCAGTATTTTTAAACAAAATTTTCAGTTTCTTATGTACACGAATAGATGAATTTATTTATTTATAAATAAATTTTATCTTAAATTCCGGACAGTTGAGGATTAAAAAAAAAACAAAACTTTGCCTGTCCCTGGGAGGTAGTGTTGCCAGGTGTCTCGCGTAAATCGGGACTCGAAATGCTTTGGTCACATGTGCAGGGTGTCCATAATTAAACGACCCTACTTTAAAGTTGTCTACAGGCAAAACTGTTGTTCATAAAGTTGTGAAATCTTGTGAATTACATAATAAAGGGGGGGGGGATTTGTTTACGCTAACAACAATATACAAATAAAAATAGTTCAAAATTTTACCACCAGAGGGCGATTTTTAATAAATTACACATTTAGCATTACGATAGTTTATAAATTTTATTTACAGTATGTTCATAATTAATCGACCCGATTTTAAAGTTATCTACAGACAAAACTATTGTTCAGAATGTTGTAAATTTTTTTGGAGCACATAATAAATGTATGGGAATTTGTTTGAGCGAAAAAAATTAGGAGGCCGTTTTTTAACGAATTACACATTTAGCATACATTTACGATAGTTTAACAAATTTTACTATAACCAAACATGTTCTGCGTGAACTAATTAATGAAAATCAATTTTTTGAAAACTAATGAATGAAAACTAATTTTTCATAATTAATGAAAAATTAGGAGGCCGTTTTTTAACGAATTGCACATTTAGCATACATTTACGATAGTTTAACAAATTTTACTATAACCAAACATGTTCTGCGTGACTTTCATCATTTTCAGATACCATTTAGAATCGTAAGATAGCATGTTCCACAGTTGACCGCAGTGTGTTCTGCGAAATGCAAGAACATATCGTGAAATGCTTTCTTAGAATAAGGTTATGTTAATCAATAAAATTTCTAAACTATCGTAATGCTAAATGTGTAATATATTGAAAATCGGCCCTCTGGTGACGAAATTTTGAACTATTTTTATTTATATATTTTTTTAGCTTAAACAAATTCCCATCCCTTTAGTATGTCTTTCACAAAATTTCACAGCTTTATGAACAATAGCTTTGTCTGTAGACAACTTTAACACGTTCACGCCGGCGCCTATATTCATGTTTTTCGCTGTGAGGCGGCGTTCGAATTCATGTTTTGCTTCATCTGGCGGTGCGGTACTTTCGCTTATTGAGGCACTGTATGTAATGACACGCCCCTCTCACATTTATTAAATTGAACTGGAATAAAACAAGCAGAGTTGATTGTGAATGTTTGAAAGTTCGTAAGCAGTAAGCAAATTAGTTAGAGACATGATTTTATTGATTGCATATTTACGAATTTAATATAAAACGTCTTAAAATCTCAAGAAATATGGACAACATGATATAAATGCATTTTCTGTAAGTTAGAAGCCACGCCCTTAGTCATTGATATCTTTTGAATGAAACGAGAATTCTCGTTTCCCGTCGTGAATGTATAAGGTTTATAACATTGAATTGTTTTTACTACTGAATTTTCGAATATTCAAGTGTGACCCACCTGTAGAGCATGCCGTGTATGGCATAGTCGAGTGTGACCCACCTGTAGTGCACGCCTTCTATTTAACAGTGGAGTGTGACCAACCGGTGATGCACGCCGCCCGATGGGGCAGTCAAGCGCGACCCACCGGTGATGCACGCCGGCCTGAACGTGTTAAAGTAGGGTCGTTTAATTACAGACATACTGTATTTTAAAGTACGTAATTTTCGACCAATAATTCCCGAATCAAAAATCATATTTCGACCCAGAAATTTTATTTAAAAAATTGAAGTTAAATATTTTCCGTGATTTAATAATTTATATTTTGTGAAGCAAGATTTCTGGGCTCGAACATAATTGTTCGATCCGCGGATTGTAGGCCGGTAATTAAGGTAACATTCTTCGCCTTATCAAATGGCAGAATTTTCTGCGATTAAAGATGGCGAGATAAACTGAGAGAAACTAGTGCTGTCCAAAAGATTTGGAGCCCTGATTTGCGTGGAACACCTGGCAACACTAGTGGGAGAAGTATTTCGACCATTAAGCGTTAATCTTTTGCACTCCACTGACATCTATACGGTGACAGTGGATTTCTGGTTAACTTACAGGGCTGCAACTGGCAACTATTTTTCTATTGTATTAGCATACCACCATTTTAAAAAAAAAAAAAAAAAAAAAAAAAAAAAAAAAAAAAAAAAAAAAAAACAGATTTTGTAGTGTAGTATATTTCTCTTGCAAATGTTCTCGAAGAGTCTGCCAATAATTTTTCTTTTTAGAAAGTGGTGTGAGGTACAATAAAAAATAGTCGCCTGTGCCAGCCCTGAACTTAGTATGTCACAGTATAGGTGTCAGTGCAAAGGCAAAAGGCAGGGTTAACAGTTTGGCCTCCATTTTTATGCAGAAATTCAGAGTTCATACCAGAAAATACCATAAATATTTTCTAATTTATTTAATAGCAATCATTTCGTAAGCCAAAACATCCCCATTCCGGTAAGGATAAAAGTTATGAGGAAAATGTTATGCCAAAATGTCTGGTCATCAATCTCGTGTCCGATTTCAGCCTCTTTGGTGCCTGCTAAAATGAAAACTACATTTCCCCTTTGCACAGAGCCTTAAGAGGCCGCCTCATTGAAACTCCTCGATAGATAAATCCTATGTTAATCTATGAAAAATTTAAAAGCGTGATAACACATTATCTAATATAATTATCGAAATACGGTTTTCACCATCAGAAAGTAGACATCAGATGTCGGAGATATGGGATTTAAAAATTGTCTCCTTAACCCCTTGAAGGGCGACGGCATATTATATATACCACTTAGTTTTAATTCCAAATGCCACATTGGCACCAGAATTTAAAAACTAAATTTTACTTTATATTAGATATTCGAAAAAACGCTTTTACTTAATAGTATATAAATTATCTTTTAAATCCTGGTGTGAATCAATCATTTTAACATTTTAGGAACAGAAGTAGTTTGCCCCTCATTGGGTTAAACTTTAAGCACTAAAAGATGATAAAATTTTATCAAGTGGAAATTTCAGTTTATAGTGAATTTTTAAATAGCTAAAATTTAAGGAGAGAATTTTTTAAAAAGTACATCTTCGACATATGACACCTAGTTTGTGATGGTGAAAATCGTATTTCGAGAGTTGTATTAAGTAATGATCAGTCGTACTTTAACCCTTAATTGCATCGTGAGGTAAATTTCCATCACATTTTTATTTAATTTTTAATACATAAATTAAGTTCTTACAACCACTATATTTACATAAAAATATTAATCCTCTAAAAATTACAAAAATATGCTACTAAATAAAGTTAAATATCTATCTTAAGATTTCTGGTGTCTAATCCTTAATATAAAAATAAAAAACACAATTCTAAAAGAATAATTCATTCAATTAAAGGTTAAAGTGTTCCTATAGTTTAACATGGGATTTAGCGATCGGCACTGGTTTGCCAAAAGCATGCGAAACATAACATCTATTTTCTTTGCATGTGTTACGAATATTGCATACAATTCAGTGCCAAATCTTGCAGAATTCGATTTGTCCATCAACATGCACATTTTCAATTGTGGAAATTGTTCAAATGCATTGTCCAATACTGATTGCAACATTCTTAACCAGGGGTGGCCAATTGTGTCACGCCGCATACCACTAATTTTTTAAAGAGCTAGCCGAATTCTTGAAACGCAGAGATTTGATGATTAGATTAGGCAATGATTACTGTAAAAGTTTAGTGGCGTCTAGCGTGCCACAGTTGACCACCCGTGTTCTTAACCTTTAAATACATAGTGATACACTTTCTATTTATTATTTAGCAACCAGTATATTTATATAGAAATATTAATTATGTAAAAATAACAAAAATATAAAGTTAAAAATCTTTATTAAAATATTTGGTGTCTAATCTTTAATATAAGAGTAAAAAATATAATTCTCGGATACAGTTCAATAGACATGTTGCCGAAACTACTTGAATTCTACCAATCTGCATTGGATGGACAGAATAATACAAACTCGGTGTAACCAAACGTACAGTCTATTCTTGTGTAGCCGTCGGAGCCCTGTTATGGCTGGTATCGTCTTACCAATGGACGCTGCAATCATAAATTTCCACGTGTAGAGGCCAGTTACCGATTTCACTTGGCTACAACAGTAGTATATCGATTATCTGCGTATGTCGTAACCCTTGGGCGACTATCCACAGGTTTTCGGACAATTGTTTGGTTGTTTAAGAATTGCTTCCATAATCTTGAAATTACGGAATGATGAACTCTGAAGAAAAAAGCAACATTTGTGTTTTATTGTCCCGCTTCAATGCGTTCGACATCACGCCAATGCTGAGAATCTTCCATTCGTCTTCTAAAAGCCATAGAAGCACGTCTATCTAGAAAACAAAGTGTACAAAGTTCTAAACATTTTTAATCAGCACTTACATGCTATGGAACTATTGATAAAGAGGAATTGACATATCCTTAAAATAGTGAAGATTTAACTGTAACCGCTATCGCAGAGGTTATTTACCGCCGGTGGAAACTTCCACAAGTATATTTATATAGAAATTTTCTACTTATTTAAACGCCTTATTATCGCAAAATTTCAGTCATAAATAATGGTAGAAACAGTTTTTCATTTTTACTGGTAGAAGTTTACTTTTGAGGTAGTCAGGCACTGCGTTTCCACCATATTGTGACAACCAGGGAAACAAACTGACATTTTACAAGACAAACTGACACCAGTAAAAACAAACAGAAATTTTTACCACATTTGTGAGAAAACATTTCCGTGAATAAGACGCTTAAGTAAGACGAAATTTCCTGTTAAATTTTACTGGTGTAATGTTTGCCCCGGCGGTAATCAGAAATCCGATTTAAAAACAGCAGCCGCCATCATTTGACAACCTCCTCAGTTACCTCACTCGCAGCTAATAGTCAGTGCACTAAATGTTCCTCCTCTTTATTCATAACACAATTTTACATGCAACTCCTCTAAATCTTCACAGTGCTGGCTTTTTATACGACATCCTTTTTTGCGTATTTCTCGACACGAAATCATGATTAGCTGTTACGTGACATATTTACATACTTCCATCTAACTTCGTAGAGAATTTCAGAATCTCCATTTCAGATTATGTTCAGGAAGTTTAACGTTTTCCTCTGCGTGCTTAACTTTTGGCAGTGAGCGTATATTCATACATATCGAATTTTATGGTATATCTTGTGAGATGATACACTTAGTCTATACTCTTTTTCAGTGTACTAAATGCAAGCAAAACTACACCTTATCGGAATAAAACTGTCTAATCATCAATAAGTTGCTACATGAATTATAAGGTAAAATCGAAAGTTATTACTATTATAAAATCTGGACCTTATGGAAATTGTTTTAAATTCAAAGATTTTTTACTTGCTACAGAAAAGTCTAAGGCAGTTGCCGCGAACTTTACACTCACTAAATTATATGTACGTTGAAACTTAGAATGCCCCAATAGGTTTTCTGAAAATGAGATTTTCGTGTATATTTTTAGTTTAATTAAACATTAAAAAGGTGTTAGAAGGAAAATATTTTATTTAGTTTGATGAGAACTCTTGTAATAGTTTATAATTCGCTACTACAAAAAATGTAAAATATCCAGTGGTATTGCATACACCATCTTTCATTAGAAATTTTAATTATTAATTAAATTTAGTAATTACAACAAAACTTGTTAAATATACATAAAATATTTTTATCTAACGAAATTTGCGAAACAACTAGTTTAATTGTATATTAATTGCATTCTTAATGTCACAGTAATGGATGGCAAAAAAAAAAAAAAAAAAGAAAAAAAAATTCTTTATCAAAATTAAACTGTCTAATTATGATTAATAGCGTTAACCCAATTGTAAGGTAAAATAGAAACAGCTATTAGATGTAAATATCGTCTCTTTCGGGAAATTATCCTTTATTCAAAGAGTTTTTATTTGCTGCTGAAAAAATCTAAGGTAATTGCCCGAAACTTCACACTCACTAAATTATATGTAAGTTGAAACGTGGAAAGTCTCGGGAGATTTTCTGAAAATGAGATTTTCGCGTAAATTTCAAGTGTAATCAAACCGTACGAAGAGGGATTTTTTATTTAGGTAGATGAGATTAATAGTTTATGAATAAGAACGTGTGAAAATGTGAAATATCCAGAAATATTGCATAAATTATTTTTCGTTATAAATTTAAATTAGGTTTCTTCAATCTGTGGCCCACAGAGCCACCGCTATTTTAGAAATGAATAATGCGCCTCTTCAAATTACAGAAACTTTGGGAATTAATTATATGAACATTAGTATATCTGACTTGGGGCGGCAAATGTTTATCAGGCAAAAAGTTCGACGAAACTTAACTAAATTTGTTAATTAAATTTAGTAAATACATATTGACATAACGAAACTTTGTAAACATATATAAAATATTTCTAAAATGGTTATCAAATGATGGCGAACGGAACTATTTTTTATTAGTAACCTTCGCTTTGTTTAATTTCTCTGATTCAGTAAGGTAAAAAGTACTAATAAAAATAGTTCTACTATACTGTTAGGCTCATAGGCCACAGTCGCTGCCATCAAAATACTCAAGGCCAGAGGATACGAGTGCGATGTCATCACTAATCGACCGAATTTTCACTAGCCTTGGAATTCACACAGGAAAATTTTGAATAGCAATTTTCTTTCATTTTATTTGTGGTATATGTATTATCTTATACAACAATAATAACTATTTAAACTTACTGGTAAGAATTGGGAATCCTTAAATAAAAATTCAGCCAGATGCAGAATGCCACAGTGTAGCCGCATCTGGCTGATTTTTTATTGGGGGATTCCAAATTATCACCAGTAAGTTTAAATAGTTATTATTGTTTTATAAGTTGATAGATATTTCACAAATAAAATAAAAGAAAATTGCTATTCAAAAATTTCCGGTTTGAATTCCAACACTAGCGAGAAGTGTGTCGATTAGTGATGATGTCAAACTCGTGTCCTCTGTCCTTGAGTATTTCGATGGCAGCACCACTGTGTTCGACACGCCTATTCTATAATTGCGAATTTTACGAAATATCTGGTTTAAACTTGGTATATCCATTATCAGCATTCGCACATTTTTACCAACAAATTTAACCCTTAAATGCATGAATTATTCTTTTAGAATTGTGTTTTTTATTCTTACATTAAGAACTAAACACCAGAAATTTTAAGACAATTTTAACTTTCAATTTCAACTTTACTTTTTTGCACATTTTTGTAATTTTTGCAGGATTAATATTTCTATATAAATATAGTAGTTGCTAAAAACTTAATTTATTTATCAAAAGTTAAATAAAAAGTGATGCATATATGCATCACTATGCGTTTAAGGGTTAAACAGAATTTTTCGCCTTATTTAACCGCAAAAAATAGTTCAAGTAACGTGAATAGACATGGTGGTAGCGAATTCTGCAGTATAAACAGTGTTACCTGTGGTCTACTTATTTTAATTCAGATTTCATGATTAGCACCACTTTTTTGGAATCGTAAAATTCGCTTTATTTATTGACATATTATTTAAGTAAAAACAAGGGGTATCTAACATTTTCAAAAAATCAAGAAAATGGTACCAAGAAATCTGAATTTAAAAAAAAAAGTAATTATTAAGATGGAGCTTGGTGCAATACGATAGAAATGTAAAAATATCAACGTTAAAAGGTCTAATAATTTTAAATTTTAAGCATACCGGTTTCGTTAGCGTATAGCATACCGTCCTCAGTGCTCAAAGTCCGTCTTCAGCACTGAGGACGGTATGCTATATACTACCGAATCAGGTATACTTAAAATTTAAAATTATTAGTTCTTTTAAGGTTGATATTTTTACATTTCTTTAAAAAAAGTAACCCACTGACAAAACTGAGTATAAATGCAGTGCTGCCACTGTAGACTATTTTTTAATTATATCTCGCAACACTTTCTCAAAACAGAAATTTTCGATAGACGGTTATAATACATTTGCAAGAGAAATATACTAAAAAAGATTATTTTTTTAAATAGTGGTGCGAATAGAATGGAAAAATAGTCACCTGTTCTAGCCCTGTAAATGTTAAATAGAAAATTCCTTATCTTAAATAACGGTTAGAGACTCCTTGGGGATTCCAAGGGGTGTGCGAACTTGGCCTTATACACTTAATGATATGTATCCGTTATCGGGATTCATTCTGTCACGCGCCCCTTATTTTGATATGGATGAAAACATATTTTGCATTTAAAATAGCTTTAACACTTTGGCCGCCACAGATCGCTGAGGCGAGAATTTTTTGGTAGACATTTACAAAGCGGTTTTCTGTGTTTATAGTGTCGGTTCACAACTCTCAATCGTTGCAATGTTTGTTAATTTTAAGCAAAGTGTTAATTTTATACACTTTTAATTAAAAACTATCAAATTCTTTGTAATGATCACTAAACATGCCTATAGGTGGGGCACGATTAAAAATAAAATACACAATAAAAATTACCGATAGTCCCATACTATAGAAATAAATTGTTCTTAATGAAAATATTGATGTCACACGTATTCCTGCTGTATGGAGCGCAGTGGAATGAAAGGCGTTTTTTCGTGGACACGTATGTAAAGCTAGTAAAAGACGTCGAAATGGCTTCATATTTGGTAACTTTATGTTGTTAAAAGTGGGGAATGTGAATCTGGA
The DNA here is from genome assembly GCA_963932465.1 of Maratus speciosus. NCBI lineage: Eukaryota > Metazoa > Arthropoda > Arachnida > Araneae > Salticidae > Maratus > Maratus speciosus. Next base: position 59,631,759 of record OZ010787.1, read on the forward strand.
GTAAGAATTTGGAAATTCATATAACAAAATGACGAAAATCAAAAAGTTTATGCTTAAGCCTAGTATTTTCAAAATTCGCCTACAAAATTAACTTCGAACAATAGAGTTCTGAATAAAGAGGGGTAGACATATAGTGTAGAGTCTACCAGTTGCGAGTGAAGTAACTATGAAGGTTGTCAAAAAATGGCGGTTGAGTTTTTACATCAGATCAACAGTTTCTGATTACTTCTGATTAACCTCTACCAGTAAATTTTGAATAGAAAATTTCGACTTATTTTAGAGGCTTATTCATGCAAAATTTCTCGGACAAATATGGTAAAATTTTCTACTCGTTTTTACTGGAAGTTGTGCCGGGTATTATAATCCCTTTCATTTATACTGACAGGAGGTTGTTTAGATTGTCACAATATGGCGGAAACACGGGCCTGAATACCACCGGAGTAAACGTCCACCAGTGACAATAAATACCTGTTTTTGGCCATAATTACGACTTATATTCTGCATTTATAAGGCGTTTAAATAAGAAGAAAATTTCTATTCAAATTGATTGGTGGAAGTTTGCCCTTGCGATAATGACCCACTGAGAAAACGGTTACAGTGAAGCTTCACCATTTCGAGAATGTGTCTGTTCCTTTTTATTCATAGTTCCATGCTTCGAACTTATTAACCCATTAATGCCGAGTTTCTTTTACACATTATTAATACCTATGTACCAGTTGACATCAGTTTTCCCATGTTGTAATTTTAAGTTATTTGATCTATCAAAGTTTGAGATTAAGTAATATGAAAATTTCCTTACTAAAATACTGGTTTCATATTTAAAATTTTCGTATTACTTAAATGGCAGATTTTTGTACCAACCGGCATTAATGGGTTAAGAACGGATAAACATGATTGCGTGCTTATCAACCCCGGACGGATTGCAGCGGATGCATAGCTGCCAACTTTTACGCTTTATTCTTACCACTAAAATTTAACAGTAAATTTTGCTTTTATTAATCGTTGAAATCTGCGGCTAACGAAGTAAAAAAATATCTTGTTACGCGGATATTCTGAGTTTCTCTTACCCAATACCTAAGGAAAAAGAGAAGAAAACCCGTTTTCTGGAACAATTATGAACTTTTTTGAATCACTGTGTTTCTAAAAATTACATTTAATAACTCGCATTTTTATAAACGAAAGATTAAACACGCTACAAAAACACGTTTTAGAACTAAATTGCATTTTATTGAAATGACGTAGATCGACAAAAAACAAACAAATAAAAACAACAACAACAAAAAATAAATTTTCAAAGCGAAATATCAACTGCCAGCTCTGACTACAGAATTTGTCAAAACCTCAAAACTATGCATAATTCCATAATATGGACAATTTCTTTTAATGTTAAATTTTGTATGTTTGAAGAATTACTTATATAAAATGGTTTCTCGATCAATAAATTGACCAGTAGCGAGTGAAACGCATTTTCTTCTACTACAGCAGTTAAACAAAACAAAAAAAAAAAAAAATATTTATTGAACTCTTGGTTAAGTAGAAAATAACAAAAAAATATAAATTTCGTGGGTTGTTAACTTATACAAGCTGCAGAGGAATAGAGTTCGTTTTAAAAAAACATAAGCTGCTGCTCAGAAGGTGACAGTTAGATAATGACAGAACAGTCTTTCACTATTCGGTTAGCTAAAACGTAAACCTGTCTTGTCGTCGTTGACAGTTCCGAGTCTTTGGCTCAACTCAAATATGCCGCACCTTTCGTGCTGTCGGCTCCGGAGAAACCAATTCCTCCCGCGTCCGTGCGAGCAACTTCGCACACGACCCCTTTTCACAGACTGCCTCCAACATCTCATTAATTTTCCTTCCCTGAGAAAAAAGTTAATTAGTGTGAGATTTCTGTTCACCACCTATAAGATAACTAACAAATGATGTCACTCTCAAAGTTCTTTTTATTGGCTCACTATAAAAATGATGTCACTCCTTGGAACCCCCGTGAGATCTATCTTTAAAATCAGTCTCTGTCAGCTTAGAGCGATTAGGCGGCCTTTTTCATCGGCTATGAGGATGGCCTACAGCTCAGAGCAATTAGGCGGATTTTTTCATCTGCTATGAGAGTGGCCTTCATTCTAAGTGCACAATGAATCACCACTTACAATGTCAAAAGCGTGAGAAAAACATCCACTCGAACTCATATACCTCAACCTGTGTGGCACATGTTTCGGATCCTTTCATGATTAAGATCCCCATTTACATACACTAAAATCAGTAAAGTTCACTTCTTTACACTGATTTCTCATAAACTCTGGATTGTAGAAGACACGTTCATCTGATTTATTGAGTCATAATTGTTTTTAAAAATTTTGGCCAATGTCGCGGATTCTGGCCATATCGTCTCACTGTGGGGTGCCCCGGGAAATATTTATGGCACATTTTTTTTTTTTAATGTCACAGCAGTCAATGTCATAAAATATATCATTAGGAAGAAATAATTTTGAATTTTTAAAAACCTTACATTTATTATAAAACTATGCAGAAACCCTGATATAACGTTCAGAAGCACTAAAATGTTATCTATTGCAGTTGATAAATAAAAGTTTGTGATAATTCAAACTTTGTACAATGTACCAAAAAGTAATCTGTAAAATGAATAAATGTTTTTTCCCGTGTTTTTGTTTAGATCAGGGGTGGCCAACTGTGACACGCTACACACCATTAAAATTTTATAGTATAATCATTGTCTTATTTTATCATCCAGCCTCTGCGATTCAAAAAGTCGGCTATTTCTTTAAAAAAATAGTGGTATGCTGCGTGCCACAGTTGACCACCCCTGGTTTAGATCCACGAGCAGAAATCCTCAGAAGATGTTTTCTTCGGGGGGGGGGGGAGCAAAATTTGCCAAAGGCGAATTTTTGAACTGAGTATGCGAAAAGGAAATGGCTCTGCTATATATCGTTGCTTTTCATAAATATTATTGAACTTCATATGAGGTTTATATGAAAAATAGTAATAAAAATGAAATATGCAGGATTTCTTCGAAAATGTTTATGAGTACATATGAGATTTCCATGCAATTCCATTATACTGTCTGAGTATGATTAATAGCCTATCTGAATTGTAAAGTAAAATCAAAACAGCTATTAATAATAAAATAATCTGATCTGTAGTAATCTCTGATATCTATTGTTGCATTTCATAAATATTATTGAACTTTATATGAGGTTTATATGTAAAATAGGAATAAAAATAAAATATGCAATGTTTCTTGGGGGTTGTTTATCAGTACAATCCCATATGAGATTTCCATGTAAGTGGGTTTTGCTGTCTGAATATGATTAATAGCTTTTCTGAGTTGTAAAGTAAAATCAAAGAAGTTATTATTCCTAAAATAATCTGATGTGTAGCGAAATTATCTTTTATTCGAAGAATGTTTACTTGTTACAGAAAAAGGTAATTGCCACAATCTTCGCACTCGGTAAATTATATGTCAGTTGAAACTTGGAAAGACTCAGGAGATGCTGTGAAAATGAGATTTTCGAGTAAATTCCAAGTTTAATCAAACTGCAGGAAGCAGAATATTTTATTTAGGTAGGTGATAACTCTATTAATAGTGTATGAACCGCAGCTGGCAAAAACGTGAAGTATGAAGTGGCACTGCAAAAATATTTTCTTTATGAATTTAAATTATCAACTAAATTTAATAGTTCAAGAAAAACGTTTAAATACATAAAAAAATATGTAAAATTAATTTTCCGATATATCTCGTGAAATTATCCTATTATATATATATATATATATATATATATATATATATATATATATATAACGAATATTTTTGCAAGAATTTACTAGTATTAAAAATATCAGGAGTTTGGCAGCTATATTAACTTCTTAATTCTCTCTACCGTAATATTTACGAGCTGTGTCACTCATTGTTTGGTTCCCACCAGTTTTATAAATAGTGTAATTGGCTTTATTATGGTAACATTTTACCTGTCATTAAATAAATTGAATATTTCTTTTTCAAAAACTGGTGCCAATGAGCAATTTGAATTTTATACCGTAATTTAATGCGACCGTTAACCCCTTGAGAGGCGGTGGGATATATTTTATCCCACCTACAATTAATGAAGATTTGCACCAGAAAATTTTTATGAAATTTCACTTTTCTAAATTTGGTGGAAAAAAAAAGGGTAATAAGATTGCTTTTCCTTATTTTGAAATAAAATTTTTCTAAATTTCCGGTGGGAATTCAGCATTGCACGAACGCAATTGCTTGCTCCTCAAGGGGTTAAGGGGTTAATTAATACAGGCTGACTCTGTGTAAAGAATATTGTACTTATAAGATAGTATTTTAAATAATGAACTTAAGTTCAAAATATTGGCAATTTTTATTGTATTACATCCAGGGATTGTAGTGTTCTACAGGGTGTTGCTGAACTCGATCCACAAATTCAGAGGGGTGGTAGTAGGCATCAAGAGGAACAAAAATTGCAATGGAAAATGGTGTCGCAAACCACCTATTTATAGAAAAATACAGAGTTTTCTAACCTAAATCAACTCGGGTTACCGGTTATAACTTAAAGAAAACTGAAGTATATTATAATGAAACTTTAATAGATATGCTCACTTTTTTGTAAATGTGATAACAAAAAAAAAAAGAAAGTGGTAGAAGTTCCCGTTATCAGCGCCAGCAGTATGCATTTGACGCTTCACATTTTGGACTGCGATTACCAGTTCACACGGTATCATCGATTGCGTGCCAAAACTTTTCGTGATGTTATCACTTTTCATACGAAACGAGGTCCATATCGTTACATTTTCATTGCAGTATGCTTATTTTCCTTAAAATTATTACCGTCAACTCGATTTCAGTTAGGGTGAAAAACTCTGAATTTTCGACTAAATAATTGGTTTGCGACCCCATGTTCTATGGTAATTTTTATTCTCTTGCTGCGTAACTATCACCCCTCTAATTTTGTCGGCCGAATTCGGCAACACGCTGTATATTTTAATTGCCACATTTTTTAAAGAATAATCGCACTCGTAATTTTTTCAACATGTGCAATACCAATAGGTTATTATTGGGAAATAGTGGTAATCTAAACATGAAAAGCTGCGATCACTGATTATAACCCTTTACCTTAACACATTGGTGATCAAATAGGAGTATCTTCGGTTTTATTTAACCGAACTTCATTGGCTGCCTTTTACCTTACAGAAAATGCATTTATATAAAAATGCACCCCTCTATTTTTAGAGCGTAAGAAATTTTATATTAAGATCAATGTCACTGGTCTAAATCCATACGCTGTACGATATTTACTGATGCATTAATTAAAACCTATCCAGGGAACCAATTTACGATGTACTTACGGAACAAGGAGGAGCTTTTACTATTTTAAACTATTTTTATATTGCTGGTCTAATATACCTTTGTGACAAAAATATAATTTAAAGCTGAAAACCAACCTATTTACTAAAAAGAAAAATTTCATATTAGGTTTGAAAATGTTCATATCATTTGAAAAGTTAAATATCGTTTTAGTGTGAATCTTTGCACTGTAAACTACCTTTTAATATATCATATTTTTTATTATTTAGACGACAAAATATTTTTTTCACAATATTCACGCTTTATTTAACATTTTATTAAATAAAATTAATTACAATATGACTGGGATATTCTTGACGCAAACAAGGTGGTCCAATACGAGTCAAAGTTTTTTCCAGATTAAATTATAAAACAATGTCTTGAATCTCTAGAATAAAATTATTTAACGCATTACTGCATATTTTGTGTAGAATTTGCAAAGGGAAATCTCTTCGTAATTATTTTAATACTATATAAATTAGTTTTAGCTAGAATAAAAATTAATTAGATAAAAATGTACTTCAAGGACACATATTAATTAAATGAAACTTTTTGGATGAATTTAATGATATAATTTTCCAGACACGTAATTCTGCATTGTCGTTGTCAAATTAAAAAGTTTTCGGAAAGTTCATAAGTTCAAGAAGATTTTCCTTATTTTCTACGAAATATTTATTCCAGAAAAAAGGAGTTATCTATTTAAGAGTTCTTGTGAAAGCAATTTATGATAAATGAAAATATTAATCATAAGATAAGATAAGACAAAAGTTATAAAATATAAAATTCCCTTAACAATGAGTAGCTGCTTAACCCTCTCGCTGTGTAATTATTTTACCAAAATAGCTTCAAAAATTGTATTTAACCTCTTCACGACGAGCGTCTTTTAAGTATTTTTATTTTTTTGTCACGGGTTTTTCAAAACAAAAATTTTAGTTCAATTTAATCGGGAAAATGAATGGAGTTATGAATAAAGAGGAGGAGGCATAGGAGGAGGAACTGACTTTTAGCTGCGAATGAAGTAACTGAAGAGGTTGTCACAATATGGCGTCTGCTGTTTTTAAATCGGAATTTCAGTTTCTATTTACCTCCGGGGGCAAAAATCCCACCAGTAAAATTTAATTGAAAATTTCCTCGTACTTAAGCGTCTTATTCACGGAAATGTTTTTTCACAAATGTGGTAAAAAATTCTGTTTGTTTTTACTCGTGTCAGTTTGTCTTGTAAATTGTCAGTTTGTTTCCCTGGTTGTCACAATATGGCGGAAACGCAGGGCCTGACTACCGCTAAAGTAAACTGCTACCAGTAAAAATAAAAAACCATTTCCATCATTATTTATGACTGAAATTTTTTGATAATAATGCGTTTAAGTAAGCTGAAAATTTCTATATAAATCTACTGGTGGAAGTTTCCGCCGACGGTAAACAACACCTGCGATGGCGGTTACAGTTAAAGCTTCACTATTTTAAGGATATGTCAGTTCCTCTTCAGTAATAGATCTATGGTATACAGGTGCACAACGCAGTGTTGCCAGCGGGCTACTTTTTTTTAAAATTCAGATTTCTTGGTTGCCATCACTTTTTTGAAACGGTAAAATTACCTTTGTTTTCGCCTTAATTAATGTGTCATTGTATAAAGCGCATTTTACCATTTCAAAAAAGTGGTGCCAATCAAGAATCTGAATATAAAAAAAGTAGCCTATCTGGCAACACTGGCACAACGAGCACATTTCAGGAAACTGTAAATATAAATCTTTTCATTTCTTTGTTACGTTTAAATATATATTTTTACAATTCATAAGCAACGTGTATATAAACATATTTTTCTGTATATGCGCACTCGTGTTAGGCAGACAAACCGGTTTTTCCTTTGCCTTTTTTTATTATTCAAGTTTAATTTTGGTAGCTATGTCCATTTCTACCAAATTTACGTTTGTTTTCAAATCAACTAAACATTTTTTAAATCATAAATCTTATTAAGTTAAAGGTGTCTTGTATTTATGTGGTATTAATTTATTTTTATTTATTAAATAAAATTTATTGTTCAAAGTATTTCTATTTAACTTGAAACAAAATAAAAATTAAAGGGGTATGGTGAAGGATTTCAAGGTATTGGTCCTTACCTTTGTGTTATAATCCTTCAAAAACAGTCTTATACCACATTCGAACCCAAAAATTCTATTTTTTGAAGTTAACCCAAAACCTGACCCTAATGAAAAAAAAAAAATACTTTGACCCGGACCTGACGCACTTCAAACTGAAATTTATGCGAAATGAAAATAAGAATAATAATAATCCATGATTTATTGCAATTATGCAATTTATTTGAAAAGTACTCTATAATTATATCGCTAATATCAGTTTTATATTTTATGAAGAAAATTGAACATAGATATTTTCATTTTTATTCAATTATATAGTTTTTCCATCCGAAGTAATATTGCAAACTTTCGGACCCAATCCAAAAAAAAAAAAAAAAAAAAAAAAAAAAAAAAAAAGCGACCCTACCGGATCCACTGGTTGTATCTGATTGGGGTAAAATTCGTTTTGATGACCCGATGCAGGACTTTAATCCACATTCACAAGCCTACAATTCGGCCCGCTTTTGGAATACCCTTTATTTTTCCGAAGAAAAACCTTAGTCTGAGACTTTACTTACAAATTTTCTGGAAACCTACCTACAAGGAAATTGTTGTCGAAAATATTGCGAAAATCTAGCACGAAAAATTTTACTGGTGTTCATAACACGGAACAATAGCAGCTCTGCATTCAATCTATTTTGTCGGAAATTTCGCTCATTTTGACGAGCTGCGGGATATAATATAATAAAGCTTTTGACGTCTTCTTCTTCTTCTTCTTCAAAAAAAAAAATCTGTGCGCTATTAGGAGACTATTTTAGAAACATAGAATAGTACCGCTTACTATTATGTATGCATACCTTTACGCATACTATTACGCTTAATATGATACCGCCGACTACCGGTATCATATTTAAATTTAGTAACGATTGTTCAGATTTTATAAACGTTCAATTAAATAAAGTTATCAATTATAAATTATACAGGGTGTATCTGAAAAAGGGGGCAAAAGCTTACAGGATGGTAGAACGCAGCTGTACGAGCAAATTTCGTCATAGAATATATTGTCGGAACGCAAGCGGTGAGAAATTAAACGGTAGTTTTCCACTGTCGCTGTTAAAGAATTAACACAAGAATGAGAAGAGATACTTCAGGAAACATTTTATTAACAGGAATGTAATTAATGTACATGCTCAAAGAAATTGCTCAAAAGATCTTCCGCCAGCTATAATGCACACTTCACACCTGCGGAATAGGATTTGCGAAGACACCAGCCATTTCCCGAATATCGCCGGCAACAACAGCAATCCTGGCAACTAGATCCATATCGGTTTCAATGGGGCACACATATGGTACCACAGGAGAAAGCCTAAACACGAGATATCCGGTGATCTTGGTGGCCAAGCTATGGGACCACCTCGACTAATCCATTGCCCTGGGACAGTGGAAAACTAGCTTTTAACTTCTTACCGCTTGCGTTCCGACCATACATTCTATGACGAAATTTGCTCGTATAGCTGCGTTCTATCACTGCGTAAAGTTTTGCCACCTTTTTCAGATACACCCTGTATATTTACATAATCTACATAATTTATATAAATTATAAATTTAAAAAGAAAAGACAAGAAGGCTGACAGAAAGATAATTATTTTATTTTCGTTAGATCATGATGATATTGAAACGGATCAAACAATATGATGTCGTTCAATGCCTGTTGCTTGGCCATTACAAAATCGCACTTTCCATGCTACTCAACTTATATGTTGAGAGTTCAACACAAATGTTAATTTTATTTTATTTACATTTGATAACCCTTTCAGGGGCAAAGAATTTTCAATGCTAAAGTGTTGAAATAAATGAGTTGCACCGGAATTTACCAACAAATTTAATTGGAAAAAAGGAAGAGGATATATTTCCCTTTCACATTAAATGTAAATTATTTTATCAGAATTCTGGTGCAATTATCGCGTTTCAGAATTAAAAGTAAGTGGTTTCATAAACATACCACCGCTCTTGAAATGTTTAAAGCATGACGACCATTTTCGCATGATGACGCTAATTTTTTTTTGGCGAATTTTGACAGTTTGAGCTCATTAGTTTACTATCTTTTATACTAAGTAACTCCATTTTCAGCTCTGTTAAATCCTAGGATTAAATTTAAAGTAACTCTTTAGCTAAGAGCATTCTAGAATACAACTTTTTAAGTTATATTATGCTTTCCAAAAACACGTTTTGCAAAACATTCATTTAATATGAATTATTTTTTTTTTCAAAATTGTTAAAAAGGACTTTTTAAAGGTAATTTTTATGGGTGAAGGTAATGTTTTGGGGGCTTGCCCCTTTTTTACAGCTGCTTGCATGAAAGCATCTTGTGGTGAAATTATTAGAAGTATGGGAATTGCAAGTACATTTTTAGAGGGTGTCAAAGATGCACTTTTGGATAAAATCACAAAATTTATTTTTTAATATCTTTGATGGGCAGATATTTAATAATTTCCGATAAATACACATTAACCCTTAAATGCATAGTGATGCATATCTGCATCACTTTTTATTTAAGTCTTAGCAACCATTATATTTAAATAGAAATATTAATCCTGTAAAAGTTACAAAAATATGCTACTAAATAAAGTTAAAAATCTATCTTAAAATTTCTGGTGTCGAATCCTTAATATAAGAATAAAAATCACAATTCTAAATTTCTAAAAAATTCACTATTCTTCATGCATTTAACGGTTAAGTTTTGCAAAATAAAGATTTATATAAAATGAGGTATTTGGATTCATACTTTTTAAAATATTTACTGATTTGCAATATTTTTGTTATGACAGTCGTTTTCACTGGAATTGCAGATGTGCAATATAAGAAAAGGTTGACGGAATACGAAAATTATACGAAATAATTTTCGTATAATTATATAATTTTCGGATAATATTCGTAAATTATACAAATATTATACGAAAAATGTGCCCCTGATTGTTTTAATTATTTTTCCTGTCTAATAAACCTTTCTGAGAATCATGTATAATTTTTTCGAAACAAAGAAAAATGATCATGCATTTAAGGGTTAAAGTACTCTATGGAAGGTTTATTGCGAAAGATTGATAATCAAGGGATTACAGAGATACAGCCAATGGAGTTATGAATAAAGAGCAGGAGACATATAGTGTACTGACTATTAGCTGCGATTGAAGTAACTGAAGAGGTTGTCACAAGATGACGGCTGCTGTTTTAAAATAGGATCTTCAGTTTCTAATTACCGCCGGGGCAAACATCCCACCAGTAAAATTGAACAGAAAATTTCGTCTTACTTAAGCGTCTTATTCACGGAAATTTTTACTCGCAAATGTGGTAAAAATTTCTGTTTGTTTTTACTGGTGTCAGTTTGTCGTGTAAAACTGTCAGTTTGTTTCCCTAGTTGTCATATTATGTCGGAAACGCAGGCCCTGATTCTCGCTAAAGTAAACTGCTACCAGTAAAAATGAAAAACTGTTTCTACCATTATTTATGACTGAAATTTTGCAATATTAAGGCGTTTAAATAAGTAGAAAATTTCTATATAAATATATTGGTGGCATTTTTCACCGGCAGCTAACAACCTCTGCAATAGCGGTTACAGTTGAAGCTTCACTATTTTAAGGCTATGTCAATTCCTCTTTATTAATAGTTCCATGATACAGCCATGCAAATTTGAAGTAAACTTAAATGATTTATAAATGTGTTTAATTACTTATCTTAAATGCATATTTTTGAAGCAAAGAAGACCATAAAACATAAAAAAGTAAATATTTTATTATTTAAAACACACAATAAAAAAATAATTGAAAAGCATAGATACAAAATATTTGAAAACAAACTTTATAAATATAATGTTTTATATAGTGTGTAATATAAAGTGCACTACTAAAAATATTTGTTAGTAGTATATTTTAAATTATAATATTTGTAGTGATTATTTAGGGGAGGTGAAATATAAAATGCTTACTAGATTTTGTACTCCGTTTTATCAACAATGAAATTTCTTTAGATAATGATAGTGATGGACATAATGATTTATATCTATATTCGAAGAAATCATTCGGGCATGTGCACAAGCATTGTTGCCAACCTTCATATTCATTGTATTCTAATGCAACCACAATTTTTTTCTCCTCCTCTTTATTCATAACTCCATTCTTTGCATGAGTTTTGCATCCTTGCGCACAGTGTTGCCAGATGGGATCCATTTTTATAAATTAGATTCTTGTTCGGCACCACTTTTTCGAAACGGTAAAATGTGCCTTATTTAACCCTTTCAGGGGCAAGGCACGTTTGCTCCAAAAATGTTCAAATAATTAATTCACACCCCAATTTACGAACAAATTTATTTGAAAATAATCAATAGGTTTTAATCGCGTACATTATGAGATCCAAATTGTACTAAAAAATTACTGGTGCCATTTGGGAGTTTGAGCATTAAAATTAAGTGTTTGCAGACTGCAAACGGCGCCCCTGAAAGGGTTAATGAGATATTAGTTAAGGCAAAAACAAAGTGAATTTTACCGTTTCAAAAAAGTCGTGCCAATCAAGGAATCTGAATTAAAAAAAAGTAGCCCACTGGCAACACTGCTTGCGGAAAGGCATAGCTGCCAACTTCAGTATTTTTTTCCAGAAGTGTTGTAAGAAAAGAAAGTTTGTTACTTCAATAAAATAACGAATCATATAAAAATTGGAAACATTTTTTTAACAAAATTAGTTGATTTAATTGGTGGTAATTGATTAAAAAAATTACGAAGGTTGGAAACTGTTGTTTAGCGCATGCCCGAATCATTCATTCGAATGGCAAAATTCACTATGCCCATCATTAACATAAACTACTCTTATGGAAGTCTAAATTTTACCCCTAAAAGAGAATTTTTAAAAATTTTGAGGGGAAAAACTTTGGCTTATATATCTTGAATGAATATTTTTGAAGCATAATATAATTTACAGAATTTTACTCTACAATGTCCTGAGTAAACGATACTTTAAATTTAATCCTAGGATTTACCAGAGCTCCGAAAATGGATTTATCGGTAAAGTCTAAATTGGCCGCAAAAAGGTTAGCGTCATCAACATCATGCAAAAAAAGTCTACCATATTTCACAAATGCATATAAAAATTCGACAAAAGTTGTTTTGTCAACATATGAGGTGAGTAGCATGCAGAATATGATTTTCTTTAATGGACAAAAAATCAAACCAAATTTTTGGATCACTTCATATGGATTCACCCAAATGAGACTACCAGCTGAATGAGACCCTTAAAAAAGTTAATAAAATAATTGAAAGCGAGGCATTTGTTGAAACGTTATGCGGAGACACACATAAAGATATATATTATATAAACTATTTATGTAAGCTCCTTCGTTGGAAGTTGCTTCAAAATGCGTAAATATGACAGAACCCACCACCCCTTAATTACTAAGCCTGAGCGCTGAGACAAATATGGCGACTGCTACAGGCGGATTTTTTCCAGCAATTGTACGGTCCCTTGGAATTGAATGCCAATAATTTTAGAAAGTTTTCTCCGCTTTTTTTTTTTTTTTGATTCAATAAGTCAAAGAAAACTTTTAGAAAATACTGGTGTGTAAATTCAGGGGACCGTGGAAACGTTTAAAAAATCTGTCTGTGACGGCCGCCATTATTGCATGGAACTATGAATAAAGAGGAATTGACATATCCTCAAAACGGCGAAGCTTAAAATATAACCGGTTTCGCACCGGCTCATTTCCACCGGAACAAACTTGCTTCCTCTAGTAAATTTTAATAGAAATTTTCACCTTATTTTAACGCTTTACTAATGCAGAATTTCAGTCATAATTATGACCGAAAACAGATAGTCATTTTTACTGGTAGAACTTTACTTCCGCGGTAGTCTGACCATGCGCCATGTCATTAGTGTCAACAACAACACACACACACACACACACGCACACATATATATACATATACCGGGTGAGCAAAAAGTTCGTTACAACTTAAAAAACTCATGAAAAAGGAAAATATTATAATAAAGGAGTGCGGTTTGCAAGAAAGGGTTCACAAAGTAGTCGGATTTTTTTAAACGGAAAAAATATTTTAGTTAAAAAATATCACATGTAGAAGGCGCTGACGACCCGAAACACAATGAAGAGGACAACAGTTATGTCGTACAATTGTTCTGGAGGTCATGTTAAAAATTTGTTATTCGGAGAACAAATGAATGGAGCGTATTGTTGTCCTGTTCTTTGTATTTCAGGTCGTCAGTGCCCTCTACATGTGATTTCTTAGCTAATTTTTTTTTGCTTTTAAAATACATCCGACTACCTTGTGAGCACTTTCTTTCAAACCGCACTCCTTTATCATAATTTCTTCTTTTCTTATGAGTTTTTAAATTTGTAACGAACTTTTGGCTCACCCGGTATATAAAACCATTACATATTACCCCCAAAAAATTGTGAAATTATAAATAAAATGAATTTATTCATTGTCTATAAAACGGGCCCCCTTAACAATAGCAACATGGATTTTAAAAACGTAAAAAATAGCAAAAATGGAACTGTTTGGAACTAATGCAGATTCACCAGATCATAATTACATGGATTATCATAAATAAATTGTGGTTTCCTCTTTGCATTAGCCATAAAAAGCTAAAGAATACAAAATTAGGACTACAACACACAATAAATCCAGAAATAATGGTATTAGAAAACAAAAATGTTAAAATAAAATTTAGATAGAAATGGATTAAAACAGAAAAAAATATTACCAATTTCAGATCCTTTCTTACCTTAAATGATGCAGCGAAAAAAAAAAAAAAAAACCAAGGGTAAAAGATTATTTGCATATGTTGCCATAAAAGTTTTTAAATGATTATGAACCAAAGAATAATATAACAGGGCTGTCCAACTGTGGCACGCCACATACCACTAATTTTTTAAAGAAATTGCCGACCTCTTGAATCTTTGAGATTCGATGATTAGATAAGACAATCATTACTATAAAATTTTAGTGGTGTCCAGCGTGCCACAGTTGGCCACCCTTGATGTATAGTATACATAGCTGCCAACTTTTACGCTTTCTTCCTACCAGTAAAATTGTGCAGTAAAGATTGTTTAATTTAATCGTCGAAAACTCACGATTAAACAAGGCGAGAATCACTATTAAATTTTAGTGGTAGAGAAAAAGCGTAAAGGTTGGCAGCTACGAGTATAGGCAGGAACAAACTTTAATATATGGTGCCTACTGGCCCCTATAGGCCATTTAAAAATGAATCCACCTTGTTATCCAAGATACAGGGTACGTACGGGTGCTCGAAATTCCAGATTAAGGAATTCTTCGATACCAGTCTTTTCTGAAGGAAAATCTTTCTTGAAATAAGGTAAAATCTCGTACGTTTAAGCTAGATTTATTTTTCTATAAAAACATTCTGATATTTGGCCTCTAAATTAACGGTATCCGTACGAACCCTAAAGATACAGTGCGCAGCAAAAGTTTAGACAATGATCGATTATGCTTCTGTACTGAGAAGTATGTAACGAATTTTTGTAACTCAACTGTCATATATTACTGGGGACATATCCTTCAATCACAAACAATAAATTTTAATTTATACACTTTACATAATATATAATGAGAAAAAAACAAATTTAACATTATGGCAAAAGTATAGACAATCTGTCTGTTAACAGAAAATTATCCATAAATTAAAATCGAACTGCACCTACATTGTCTGCTATTAATGCAAAAATGTGACTTTCCATCGAAGAAACAAAGTCCCGCATCACTTCACCAAAACGTACCAAACACGTTCAACAGCAGATCGAAGTTCATTTACAGAGGGGTATTGTCAAAAAATTGCATAAACCGTATGAGATGTGACGACACAAATGTTTTCGATCGGTTTCAGATCAGGGCTACTCGCGGGCCAGATGAGAACACTAATATTTTGAGAGTTAAACCTATTTTTTTATTTGTATGCAATATCAATAGACGCATTATCTTGCTCAAATAATACTTTGGAAGAGCTAAAAGTTCAGCAAATCGCTGTAAATTGTTTTTCAATGTAGGTATGTAATCTTACGCTGCTCGGGGACCATTGAGAAACTCCAGAGATACTTGCGAATTAAAACAAAGTGAGGCCCAAATCATTAACCCTTTCGAGGAAAAAGGACACCTAATTTTAATTCTAAAAGTGACATCTGCACCAAGAATATTTAATTAAATTTTTTTTTAATAATGTACGTGAAAATAAGCAATTTCTTATTTTCTAATAAATTCGTTTATAAATTCTCGTGTCAATAGATTATATCATCAGTTTATAAACATAATTACTCCGCGAAGGAAAGGGGCAGTTTGTTGTGAGATTTCAGGGCAGGTTGTTTTATCATTTTCATGTAAACTAATTTACATCTTTCTTTAATTCATCTACGAATCGTATCCGTTGACACAGAAAGCTCTGACTCACTTTTAATGCGATTAGCAATCATCATTTCTCTAGATGCCAGTTTATGGATAATTCTGTAATCTCGTTTTCTGGCCACAAGTGGCCTACCAGACCTATGTTTTGCTTTGAAAAAGTCACCCTTAGATAGTACTTGATAGACAGACTTCTTTAGACGATTCAAAGTAGCTGAAATTTCTGCAACAGTCTTCCCTTTCGATTTCCGCTTCCATGCTTTAATTACTTCATCTGACGGAAAATTTCTAGCTCGCGGCAACTTCACTCACAATACTATCGCGAGGTACACTTAAATACTTCATGCATGTGACGTCATAAGTTTGAAATTTGCGTTTTTCCGTGAACAGTTGCCAAAAATCACAAAAGTGTCTAAACTTTTGCAATATGCAAATTTCACTTTTTTCAGTTAAATGAAATAATATCCTACATTAAAACCGTTATTTCTGTCCTAAAATGTTTAATATATATTTAAAAATAAGTACAGCCTATTGTATAACCCAAGTGTTCGTATTTTTTATTTAAAGGTTAAAAATCACCAGTGTCTAAAATTTTGCTGAGGACTGTATACAGTGTGTCCACGTATAACCTGACCGACCTTTATTTTCGCACCGTTGGTCCTAGATGCATACTTCCAATTACAAAAATGATCAAAATTAGGTGCAAGGTTAAGATAAAAAAAGTTTGAAGCGAAACGCTTCCCCGTTCCTATAAGTTACATTTAGTAAAATTTCTCTGTTACTCTGGAAAGTAAGGCAAAAAAGTCCTGTTATTCTACGATTAAAATTGACCGAGTAACCGCTGTTCAAAGTTGGAGTATATTTTTGCTGCATATTAGGGGTCATTCACAAATTTAGTATAAATATAATTATATTAACGAAATATTAACGAAATGGTTAAGAGTAAAATTAGCATCGCATTATAAATTTTAAATCTTTAATCATTCTGCATATTACTGCAAAATATACACTTTGTACTGAACATTATAAGAGGATAAAAATAACAGATTTTTTGTTAAATAAAAGGATGAAAAACAACAGTCTCAACTCTTTACAAAATGATATATATTTTAAAATGCTGTTAGATTACACTGTCTTTAAAATTTTTGGGTTGTGGCATGTTTTTTAGCTTCTGAAAATTGATTCTTATGTATGTTTTAGCACTGAATCCGAAAATGACCTTTATTTTAAACCACCACGTCAGGAATTTTCTCAAATCGCAAATTTCAAAGTTAAAAAGCAAAAAGTGAAAATTGATCCCCCCTCCCCTCCCAACCTCATCGGACCCCCGAGCTGTTTAGCTGTAAGAATCCCAGTATAAGTAAAAAAAATCTAATAAATTATTGAATTAAATAAAATTAAACTGAATAAAAAAGTCTTAGTACATCTATTTTATACTATCAGATTTTTTGGCTATTTTTTAACCTTGAAATTTGAGATTTGCGAAAGATCTTTACATGATGGTGAAAAGTGAAGGTAATTTTTTGATTCAGCGTTAAAAAGTACATAAAATGTAATTATAAAAGTTAAAAAACACAACCATCGCAGGTTTATGTTATCTAATCTAAAACACTTTCTTAAACTTCTTGACGGCAATCTATCCGAATTTTTTTGTATTATCCTCTAATATAAGTATGTATAAGATAGTAAGAGTCGAAAATCATAATAATATTGTATTGTCATCGGATTTAAATCAGTATGTAAAATTTAACTTCGATCGGACATTTGAAAGTAAGTTAAAGCTCGAGTACAAATTTTAAACTAAAAGACGATCATTGCAAGTTAAATAAAACCTTATGAAAATAACATAATCTTAGTTATAAGAAATCATAGCCTCAAGTCCTTACAAAATAAAACATGTTAAAATACAACTATTTTAAATAATCTGAAACTTAACTAATAAAAGTTAATCGTAATATTTGTACGATTTCTTTCAAAGCGCAGATACTTTCAAATGAGTTTAAGTACACGACCCCTGGAAGCATGGTTGAAATCATCTGTTATGATATGCATAAAAGTGGTATAAGTCATGCATTTCAAAGCTTCATAATTCGGTCAATTTTAATGTTAGATGAATGGGACTTTTTTGTCTTACTTGTTAGTATCACAGTAAATTTTTAGTAAACATCACTTATAGGACCGGCTGGGGGACCGTATAAAAATTTAAATTTCGTAATTTTTTAATAAATATTTTTCTTGACCCAAATCGCTTTAAAAATAATTCTTTACCTTATTTAAACCATTTTTGTAATTGGAAGTATGCATCTAGGACCAACGGTTGCGAAAATAGAGGTCGGTCAGATTATACGTGGACACACTGTATATACATGTTGTCAGTGTTGCCAACTGAGCATTTTTTTTAAATTAAAAAATCTATCACTACTTCCAAATAGTAACATTTACCTTACTTATTCCGTCATTAAAGAACACTAACATTACTATTTAGAAATAGTTGTAAATTCCCGAATTTAAAAAACCACTCAACTTGCAACATTGCATGCCGTACTAAGTAAGTGTAAGATAATCTGTTTTCACATCGATGGGATAAAACTCTTAAAATGTACTAATTTCAGAATCAATGATTTTCTCAGAAACGATAATTGAAATATAGATGATGTCTTTTTGTCTTTATAATAATTACTTCATTTCTTTTTTGAACCGTTTTGAAAATAAATTTCATTCTTAATCTAATGCTTACGAATCATTACGTTATTTCCAGAAATCCTCTTCTATTAAAATTTGTTTTAAATTTCCATTAATTCCTTACCTTTCAAATGCATCTCAGAAGAATATTTATGTAAAAAAGTCTTTATTTTTTAAAAAGAGTAAAACCACCGCAAAAGATTAAATTTAATAAAGATTTTCACTTCATTCATTGAAGCGAAGACTTATGCCTTTTAGAATATTTGGTTTCTTTTTTATATTAATAAATATTTATTCCATTAGAATCGTGTTTGATGACTTTTTTATTTTATTTTCTCTGGATGAATAAAGGAATTTGAAACTACAAGAGAAAATTATATCTTAATGACCTCTCTTTATGTGCCTTTAGAACATGCAGTTATGTTTTCAAAGGAAGTATTCGCACGACAACCTTGTTTCATAAAGGATAAAGTAATAATATCATTATAAACTCTACTCGCTTTAAAAATGTTCGAAATAAAGACTAAAGTGTGGAGGTAATTAAAAGCTAACAAAATCGGATCACCTAGAAGGGTAAAGCGTTTTTCTCACAGAAATATTGGGAAATAAATTAGAGACATTGCTTTTATGAACTAAGGAACTAATACAAGGAATTTTTTTCAAACTAAAAATGAGTTTCCTGTTCACGAAACATTCTTTCATGAAAACACTCTTTCTATGGCTAAAGTTTAGAAGTGATTATTTTGGGAATTCTCCTAAACAGAATAAAACTTAAAGCTATTTTTCGAGTAATGAGACCTACGTAACTCCTTAATGTTCTTTTTTCATAGAAAATTATTTCCGCGTTTTTTTTTTTTTTTAATTGACTATTCCTCTTACAAGGAGATGTTCCGAAGTTGGTTTCACCGAATGCGATGAACATTTGTGTACCGATAGAGTATAGTTAGTATACAATTGTATGATCGTCATAAAGCGCGACCCTCAGGGGGTCTTGAGAAATTAAGTCGCAAAGTTTAAGCTACAGTTTATAATCGGAAAAATTTTCGTCTTTGGAAAACGGATCAGTAGCATGGTTGGCAGCAAGCTGGATTTGAAGATTTTCTACCCAGGTTCAAATCCGCCTCGAACTTGTTTTTCTGAACGAAAAATTTATCTATCATTTTTGAACCGCAATTGAAAAAATATGTATAATAATTGAAATTTAAGAAAAATATCAATGAAACGTATGTTTTGTCGCAAGTAAGTGCTTTTTAAACTACGAAATTTTGCATCTTTAACACGTTCACGCCGGCGCGGTGGGTCACACTCGACTGTCTGAGAGCTGCCAAGAGACCGGCTTTATGGATATCAGTATTTTAATACAGAAAATGTTGTTTTATTTAATTAGAACAATTGGGCGATTTAAAGGAACAACATTTTCTCTATAATAACAGTGGTTTGAAAAAAGCCGGAGACTTAACAACTCTGAGACGGTCGAGTGTGACCCACCGCGCCGGCGCGAACGTGTTAAATATATAATGAAATGTAAAAAAGAAACTATATTTACATGTCTATAGACCAAAAATTTTTTGTTGTGTTTTAAAATTATTCATAGTTATTTGAATGAATAATCCACAATTTTTCGCAGAAAAATAAATTAAAACATGTGGTATAAATGCGTAAATAATTATATTATTTTAATTTTGTTTCTATACTAAAGTACAGTGGACTCTCTCTATTCTGAACACGCATGGGACCGACCAAAAATGTTCAGATTATGGGGGTGTTCATTATAGAGGGAGAGTGGGAAATAAATGCATTACTACTACTACGATTAAGTTTATAGACTGTATAAAATGCCAATTGCTGAGATGGACGTGCTGAATTTAGGTTTGGTGGCTAGTGCAATTTCAAACTGAATACAGTCGAACCTGTAATCTACAGTCTCTTTTTTTAATTAAAAAAGTTTTACAAAACATACATATATACAATATATTACTTAAAAACAAAATCGGTACATTATTTAACAGACTGAGTAATTTTAGTTTGTTTTTGCATTGCGCATGCTTGTGCAGTGTACATGTTAGCCAGTTGTTTAATCCCTTAATTCTCGTTCCCGTGATATTCGCGGGCTGCGTCTTTTATTCAGATTGTTTGATTCCCACCAGTTTTATAAAATAGTGGAATTGGATTTATTATGGTATCATTTTACCTGTCATTAAATAAGGTGAATATTTCTTTTTCAAAAAACTGGTGCCAATAAGCAATTTGATTTTTTAAACCGTAATTTAATGCGACCTTTAAGGGGTAAAAAAGTGGAAAGACTTCGGGTGATGTTCACGTTCAGTTGCATAGTTCAACAGGTCTTGAATCCCTTGCCCATATTGTTTGAAGGTAAGTGTACTTCTAGTTTCATCGGTCTATTCTGGCTTTACGTTTTCTTCACAGTCCGCTTCCTCTTCAACGATGTTGTTATCGCAAACTGGAAGGCTTCCGTCGGCTCCAAGATAAGCTCCAGGTTCAATTTCAGTATGGACCATTTGGAGAATTGAACCCAAGTCACTCACACCTGTTGCTTCTTATTCCTTTATAAGAATTGCTCATTCTCACATTGGAATCCAGGTTTGTAGAAGCAGCTTTGGAATGCGTAGGAAGTTACTTCATTCCAAGTTGTTGATATCCAATGACATCATCCGTAACGTTCACCTTCTTCGTTAGTTTGGTTGCCTTCAAAAAATGGATTCGGTAGTGAGCTTTAAAGGAATCCTGAAGATTTCTTTCCATTCCTTCACAGTGTCGATATTTACGTCTGCAGCTTCACCAGTGATTATTTTGAATTCGATGTTATGCCGATTTTTGAAGCGAGTCAACCACCCTTCTTATGCCTTGATTTCCATTATTTTCTCCTTTTCTGAAAAGTTAAGAGCAATCTTCTTTAGCAGGAGTCTAGTACAAGAAGATTCTTCATTCTCATTTGGCAATAAAACTTCAGACGCAATTGTTTATGTTCTTGTTTCTCATTTTCTTTTCGAAAATTCTACAGTTTGAGGAATTTTCATTTGATTTGTTCAAAAGCGATTATAATTTCTTTCTCTTTCTTGCTCATGGTGTCGACTTAACCTACTGAGATTCCAAACTCACATGCAATTTTCCTTTGACTTGCGTTTGATTTTAATTTTTGAACAACTTCGTATTTCTCCTAAAGCTTCAGTTCTTTCCGTTTTTCTACTTATTTCTAATATAACTGCATAAGTGCAATGCTTCTTACTCTGCAACTGTAGAGAAACGGCGAACAAAAATTTACCATTGCCGAGCAAAAGGAAGAAAGAAACAGTAGCGATAATCCCCATGGAAGTGTGCGGAAAAGAAACCATAATCCTTTTTTAGCCACTCCCTCTAATACCTGTTGACTTTTATCTGTCACTGGAGGCGGAGCCTTTCTGTTGCATAATCTTTCTATTTTTATCTCAGCTCGGTAGAGGGGTACTCTCCTGAAATGGTTTTTACATTATTATTGTTATTTTTTTTTCTGTATCCCTTTGCATAAAAATTGATTGTTTTGTTCATTTCATTTATCTGAATAACATGATTTACTTTTTGTGAAATGGCAACAGTTTTTAATCTGGACTTTTTTGTTTATTAAAAATATAAGAATGTTCTAGCTAGTTTAGATGTAGAACACGTAAAGGCGTACCTGTTTGAAAAATATTCTTTCAATTTCTTTTTTTTTTTTTTTTTTTTGTTATAACATATGTTTTGTTAACTGAAGATTTTATCTCAATTATTCAAACAAATTACAGCATCGAGTAGATACTTAAAATCTGGCAATGATTTTGTCTGTTTATTTTTAAATCGAGTTTATTGAAATTTTTATTCTTCTGCAACAATTCCCAGAATTTTTAATTACAAACACACGTTCAGTTTACAGAGAGGCGGAGTAGAATGGGGATCAAAAGTAGCGTTCATAATAGCGAGGTGTTCACATTAGAGAGTGTTCAGAATATAGAGAGTTCATCTTATGTTAAGTCTATGGAGTTCGCCGGGACCGTCGGAATGTGTTCATAATACCGAGGTGTTCACATTAGAGAGTGTTCAGATAGAGAGAGTCCACTGTATTTCGAATATTTGATGACTTTTTTAATACACTTTTAAAATTCCCAATATGAATTTTTTTATTTCGGATTTTTGGTTTTGCAATTTTTACCTACGCAATAACTATTTTCAGCTATTCAATAAATTTTTAGAACTTATTTTTAAGCACAAAGATAGTTATTCTAACTGTAATCATAAGAATCCACGATTTAAAAAATTCAAAAGTTAAAAAGCTAGTCGGTAAAAAAAGATACATTTATTTCACCGTGAAAAATAGTAGCTTATTTATGTTAACAACAGTAAATACATTTTAAAATTAGCTTAACTTTGTGATCTATAAAAGTTCCAATTGATTTTTTTAGTTTGTTATTATTATTATTTATTTTATCTTTACTTTTCATTAAATATGTAAACATGAATAGATTCGCATTTAAAATTGTATTTATATAATTAAACGGCATTATATAAAAATATTAAACAAAAAAAAATATTTCCGAAAGAAATTACTACGTAGACACTTATTCTAATTCAAAATCAAGAATCCCAGACTTTAAAAAATCATAATAAAAATATAAAAGCATACTTTTAACCCTTTGCACGCCACGTTATTTTCAGTATGGGCTACCAGCAACGACGCGACGCGTCATTTGACTTTGGGCTATTAGCAACTCCGCGTCGTTACTCAAATATTTTATTCGATCGGCAACACTTATTTAAAAGGAGAATAAGTACACAATTTAAAAAAAAAACTGCTCTGATTAAATAAGGCAAATTTTATTTTATTTTATTACTGGTCCCAAAAACAAAATTTTCAAGGCAAGATGATGTCGCCGTAGCGGCGACAACGGAGTGCAAAGGGTTAATAAACCATGAAATGTTTGAATGAGGAAACAAAATGAAAATAATATATTTGTTCACTTATTTTAATTCATTTCTCTATTAAAAACGTTAGATATTCATTGAAATAACTGCAAATGATTTTAAATAACAACAAAAAAATTCTGATCTATAGACATAAATATGAACGTTTTTTTTTTTCATTATATATTTAAACATGCAAAATTTCTTGCCTAAAAAAGCACTTGTATGCTACAAAACATACATTTAATTCAAATTTTTTGTAAATTTCAACTATTATACATATGTTTTCAATTACGGTTCCAAAACTCTTGATGAAAATTCTCGTTCCGAAAAACAAGTCCGAATATGATTTGAACCAAGAAAGAAAAATCTCAAATCCAGCGTGCTGCCAACCATGCTTGCCGAAGAAGGAAATTTATCCGATTATAAAATGTAGCTTAAAATTTGCGACATATTTTCTCAAGACCTCCTGGGGGTTGCGCTTTATGGCGGTCGTATATTTGTGTAGTATACTCTATCGATGCACAAATGTTTATCGTATTCGCTGACACCAACCTCGGACCCTCTCCTTGTTAGAAAATATCTAATCTATGAACCGAAATTAGGCTATTAAATATTAGGCCAATACATAGCTGTCAAATTCAACGCCCTTTTGTTACCGATGAATTTCAAAGAAATTTTTGCGTTATTTAACTGCATAGTTCGGCGATTATACAACTCAAAACTTAATGTTAAATTTCAGTGGTAAGAAAAAAGTATCACAGTTGGCTAACATACAGCTATTATAATGATACAAACTTCATAATTTTTCCAATCTGTTAAAATTGAACACCTTGAGGGGCGGTGGGATGTATTACATCCAACCTAATCTTAATCAAGATTTCAACCAGAAACTTTTAATTAAATGTTACTCTTATGTCTTTGGAGGAAAAAAGTTGTAAAATTGCTTTTCCTTATTTTGAAATAAATATTTTCGAAAATTCCGGTGGAAATTCAACATTACCGAAACATAATTATTTGCCCCTGAAAGGTTAAGACTTTTATTACACTTTTTCACGGTATAGCACTCAAATTTACTTCACTGTCTATAGAGTGCTTCATATATCAGTGTGAAAGAGATGTCTCTTCATAAGTGTTAAAAATATCTTTATTTATAATTACAGATGCATGTTTCATTTCAAATTAATTAGCAATAAAGAGAGATAGTTAGAATATACTTACCATTTATTACTGCATTCTATAAATAATACAAAGAAATGATCATATGAATATTGATCAAGAGGATCAATAGTATTGGTCGATAATTTTCGGACTTAATGAGAGTTCATTTCATTTAACCCTTAAATGCATGATTTTTTATTTTGTTTCGAAAAAAAATTATAGATGATTCTCTGAAAGTTTTATTACACAGGAAAAATAACGAAAAAAATCAGAGATATATTTTTCGTATAATACGTCAACAATTTCTTATGTTGCACATAAGCAACACATGTAAAAACTACTGTCATAACTAAACTATTGCAAATTAGTAAATATTTTAATAAGTATGAATCTAAATACCTTATTTTATATAATTTTTTATTTTGTAAAACTTAACCCTTAAGTGCACGAATTATTTTTTTTAGAATTATGTTTTTTTGACTCTTATATTAAATATTAGGCACTAAAAATTTTAAGTTGGATTTCTAACTTTATATTTTTGTAATTTTTAGAGGATTAATATTTCTATATAAATATACTGGTTGCCAAGAATGAAATAAAAAGTGATGTAGATATGCATCACTATGCATTTAAGTGTTAAGGGGGAAGATCACCTACAGCAGCTCAATATTGCTTAATTTTAACACACTATTAAAAAAAATTTGGAGCTTTAAATATTTGTTCAAATTAAAACTTTTTTTAGAATAAATTGTACAAATCTTTGTTTATGTAATCCTTTAAATAATTGCAATTATACATAATTAGAATTTAGTTTAATTAAGACATACTAATTAAGAATTTTCAATCAGGGTTCGCACGCTATTAAGCCACACCCCATTTTGTAAGGACTCTGTCACCAGTAATCGCATAAGACTCCTTCTAGCTAATGAATCGTGAAGAAAATTATCTTTATAATAATACTGGTGGTAGAGTTCTTACAAAATGGAGCGTGGCTTAATAGCATGCGAACCCTGTCAATGACATACATGTGTTGCAAGCAGGATTATCTATATCGTACTGTAACTTCTACCTAAATTAACAATGAAGTTTACAGATAAAAACATATTTTTCAGACAATTGAATCATAAAACGCAAATTCTAAGATAAAATTTCAATAAAAACTAAATATATATATATATATATATATATATATATATATATATATATATATATATATACAGGGTGTTCCGTTAAAGGGGTCCAATATTAATAGGGGTAATAGAGGAGATCACATGGAGCATAAATCAGTAGATAAAGCCTGGTCGGATCTCAATAGTTTTCAAGTTACAGCAAATAGAATGAAAATTCGGAAAATTGTAAAAGAACCCTCATTGCTAAACTATCGATAATGCTACATAAAAACGAATATTTAGAAAGAGCAGAAAAAAACCTACAAAATGACATCAATTGTATTAAAATAGCAATATTTATTGACGAGTTACAAGCCCTGAAACAGTGAAAAAAGTACGAAATCCAAGATACATCAAAATAGTTAATCGTTAATCCCAAAAAGACAACTCTAGCTACAACAAGGAAAATGTAGTAAAATTTGGTCCATTCCGAAAACTTTCAAAAAAGCTTACAATGAACCATATCGGTTTAATTGTGTGAGAGAAATTAATCAGTTTCTTAGTTACAACTCCGCTTTCTTTGTTTTTAGCAAAGGTTAAACTCCGCCCATCACGATTGTTAACACCGCCTTTTTAATTACTTTCAACTATACATTTTCGATCATGCTTCTTCTGAGATGCAACATTTTTAATTATTCAAGAGTTGAATGAACCAAAATAACTTTACAATAATAGTCTACATTTTAAAGTGGTCTTTTATTGATATAAAGCTTAAGTTAAATTCTTTAAAATTAAACTGGTGGTGAAAATTCGGAAATAATTAAAAATATTGCGATTTGTAACTATGCAAGAAGTTTCAGTACATGTTTTACATGGACAATTATTGTATGTATATGTGCATCATAATTTATGATAGGAAATAATAATAACAAATAGCATAATAATTTTATTAATTATAAATTTTAAAAAGACACTAAATTTTAAATTAATTCATACAAACTTTGTAATTTACAATTTGAGTACACCACAGTCTGTGACTTACAAAATACTGTGCCAAAAAGTGTTGAAAATAAAAGAAAAATGACAAATAAAGAATTACATTCCACGTACTTTATGACATATGTGAAGCATAGTCTTCTGGCCTGCGCTGCACAGTTCAATGTCGGAAGGCAGACGAACGGACATTATTATAATAGGTGTTCGAAGTTGCGCCCATTAACAGAATCGCACAGCCAACAGCGACGTCGTAAAGATTGGCGAACACGCCGAAAAACTCCGACGGAGTTGGGAATGTCTCCTGCAGCGACAACGATTCGCGCTAGTAAATCCTCCGGTGTATCCACAGGCGTTTCATACACCAGCGATTTAAGGTGTCCCCAAACAAAAAAGTCTAACGGATTGAGGTCTGGAGAGCGTGCAGGCCAAGCAACAGGTCCACTGCGTCCAATCCATTTCCCAGGATATGTTGAATTGAGGTGATTGCGAACACCTATGAAAAAATGTGCCGGTGCGCCATCGTGCATAAACCACATATTGTGGCGCAATGTTTCTGGTACATTTTGCAATAACTGCGGTAAGATATCCCGTAGGAAAACCAAGTACGTACTGCCATTGAGTACATCTGGGAGTAAATATGGTCCTATGAGATAATCGCCGAGGACACCTGCCCATATGTTCACACTGAACTTTTGTTGTGCGTTCGACGGGAAAACAGTGTGCGGATTTGTATATGACCATGTGTGCATATTGTGCGTGTTTACCACGCCCTCTCTCGTAAATGTTGCTTCATCAGTAAATAAAATATTTTCTAGAAATTGTGGATTATTTTCTGTTACATTAAGCAACCAGCGTACGAATTCTGTCCGCTGAGCACAATTTGTTACTGATAACAGTTGTACCCGCTGCACATGAAAGGGGTGCATGTTTTCTGCACGCAGAACACGCCACACACTTTGGTGAGAAACACCGACTTCAGACGCAGCAGCTCGTGTAGTCGTGGAGGGGTTATCTTTAAAAATATTCAGTACATCTTCTTCCATTGCAGGTGTTCGTACATGTCGAGGTTTCCCTGCATCAAAGCTTGCTGTATTAAACGATCCAGTCTCCCGTAATCGTCTATCGATTTTTATGAAGAGTTTCGAACTTGGGCAACGTCTCCTTGGAAATTGCTCACGGTACATGCGCTGTGCTAGACATGCATTTCCATGAGCTTGCCCGTACATCAGATGCATGTCCGCATATTCTTCGTTAGAGTATTCCGGCATAATTATTATACATCAACTTACTACAATCCCACTTACAACAGCCTCCCTTTAACATAACGCCCACTGATGACTGCTGTTTTATTACACTTTTCTTCCTATACACATAGAAAATTTGCATAAAAAGTACTTCTTCTTCATCATCCTGAAAGTTCATGGAGGAAACGCAGCAGTCACGGAATTTGCTTTAAGACAAGGCGAGAGATGCACAATATGTCATTCACTTGACCAGACTGAATAATGAAAGGGTATTGATAGAGGTTGATCAGAAATGTATAATTGAAAGATATTAAAACGGGGTGTTTACAATCGTCATGGGCGGAGTTTCGCCCTTTATGAGCGTGCAACAGTACAGAGTTGTAACTAGGGAACTGCTTGATTTCTCCCATACAATTAAACTGATATGGTTTATTGTCAGCTTCTTCGAAAGCTTTCGGAATGGACCAAATTTTATAACATTTTCCTTGATGTAGGTAGAGTTGCATTTTTGGAATTAACGATTAACTATTTTGCTAAATATTTGATTTTGTATTTTTTCACTGTTTCAGAGCTTGTAACTCGCCATTAATTCTCAATATTCTAAAACAACTTATGTCATTTCGTAGGATTTTTCTGCTCTTTCTAAATATGTGCTTCGTTTTTATGTAGCATTATCGATAGTTTAGCAATGAGGGTTTTTTTACAAATTTCCGATTTTTCATTCTATTTGCTGTAACTTGAAAATTATTGAGATCCGGCCAGGCATTATATACTGATTTATGCTCCGTGTGAACTCCTCTATTACCCCTATTAATATTGGACCCCTTTAACGGAACACCCTGTATATTACAGGTACTTACATAAAGATAGGTAGAGGTTATACAAATATATAAGATACAATATGATTCACGATTTTAAGTTTCTATGTTACTTAGTTTTGGCAATATCTTGCTCGCAATTTCGAAAATATCTGATTTGAGTAAAAGGGCTATATCCCTTTAAGACCGGACTGCTTTTTGAGATTTTTTTTTAAACAATGATATAATTGAATTTTGTAACTGATAATTCACTATATATTGACAAAATTCAGGTAATATAGTTTCTGTTAACTAGCGCAATCATTCGATTCCGGCATTTATGGAATAGATATCCCAGTAAGGTAGAATTTTAGTTAATGCCTAACCCGCACGATCGAGCGGCCGGTCTGAAAGGGTTAAAGTTAAAAATCATATTGATTTGGATAGGTATCGCTTCAGATATCTTATCATAAAACCGGTTTTAATTGGAGTATCGTCATTTTTATTTATTTATTTATTTTAACACTAGAACTACCGGAAATTTGAGTCAAGTTTTATAAAAATTTTCACACCAGAATTTGGATTTAAAACAGTTTAACTTTATTATTTAACGTTTTTCTTCTTTGTATCTTTTAAACTTATTTCATAATAAAATTTCTGGTTTGAACCGAAACATATTCATATGGTAGCCATCGAAATGACGGCTCACGGTAGTTCTAGTGCTATGATCGTAACATGTTATACTTTCATAATAGACAACAAAATTGTTTTCGACTTTTTCTAATGTTTTAACGTGATCTCCCCCCTTAAGCTAAATTAGCTTAACTCATTTATTTATCAAAAACCATTTTTGAGACATTTCGAATTTTAATAAATTTTTATAATGTTCTTCTTCTTTACAACATGAAAATTGGATGAAGTAATTGTCTATAAATGCAGTGTTGCTAGATGGGCTACTTTTTTTAAATCCAGATTCTTGATTGGCACCACTTTTTTGAAATGATAAAATGCACCTTATTTAATGACATATTAATTAAGGCGAAAGCAAAGATAATTTTATCGTTTCGAAAAAGTGGTGGCAATCAAGAAATCTGAATTAAAAAAAAGTAGCCCACTGGCAACACTGTATAAATGCCTTTATATATTACCGAGAGATGATAGCATAAGATTGACATTTATTTGCTTAACCTCTTGAGGGGCAAGCAATTACGTTTGTGAAATGCTGAATTCCCACCGGAATCTTTGAAAAATTCTATTTCAAAAGAAGTAAAAGCAATTTTACGGCCTTTTTTTCCACCAAAGTCAGAAAAGTAAAATTTAATAAAATTTTTCTGGTGTAAAACTTCATTAATCGTAGGTGGTATATAATATATACTGGTTCCCCTCAAGGGGTTAAATGAGAACCTTTTTTCGGTGTTTATAAACTTTTCATTTTTCAAGATAGCGAAATTTAAAAAATAAGTTTATTTGTACTTTTTATATCAAGGATCCAAATAAATTATAATCTTAGCCTGTAGAATTTTTTGAAATGCGTACTTTTTAAAATTGCGAAATTATATGTTCAAGCTTATTTTTTATGCATGTTTGTAACGTACAAAATAAAGGGTGCTAGGCTCAAATGTGTACATATTTCTATTACCCATTTAGGGGACTGTTATTTATGTAAAGACCTTTTCAAGATGATTTTGAATTTTTTTTTTTTTTTTGCCTCAAATACGATTATTCTTAATTTATTATTAATTAGCTGTTTAACCCGTTCTACGCACGTTAGTTCATGGATTTAATTCTAAAACAAGAATTAAGAATAACTATTTGATTTAGAAAAATATTTTTCAACTACTGTGCATTTTTTAAAATTAAATTTCATTTATCATGTTACTATGACAGCAGACGATAAAACGATATCTTTGGAATAAGGGAATAAATATAATAAAAAAAATTGTTGATGTTTGTGAAAAAATGTTTTTCTTTATTTTTAAAGAAATATAATAATTAAGCGCAATTAAATAATCTCTAATTGTTTGCATGTGAGGTAAAAGAATTATAGTAATACCCGCTAGAGCTTCTTGGTATTTCAGCGTGGCGTACGTAATATGTGTATCTCAAATTGGTTAGAACTCGCGCGATTGCGGGTTGAACGTAGAAAAAGGCAATATTCGCAAAAAACATAAAATTAAAAAAAAAATCTATTTAAAATTTTCGAAGTTTTTGCCCCAATCGTTCATTGGCCCCCTATCAGCAACCCATGTGCCAAATATCGTAGCACTGCGCCCTGCGGTTTCCGAGTTTTTGAGGTTACATAGATACGCGCGCGGATATTAATAGGGTAGATAATACTTATAATGTTATTAGTCTCCGTAAAAGAATAAATATATATTTGTTAATAGTTCATAAAATACTAATTATAATATATAATATACAATTTAAAAGCTTAATTTATATAAATTTAGACAAAACATGTAATTATGCCTTTTTCCACATATGGATATTCCCATATATAGTACGTTTAGCTTTTATCAAATAAATACAAAAATATTTTATCGTAATATTTTTTAGTATTTTTCCAATTCATTTTGCAATATTTTAAAGTGATTTTACCCACAAAGGGCATAGCCGGATAAGCATTGGAAACATGCCTTTTAATTAAATTTCCTGATTTTTCCCCAGACGTAGCTACATATCTGACAATATATTTCCCCTATTATCACCCTATAAATATTGATATTTAATGAGATAAAAATTTTTTTTTGATTTTTTAAAAAACTGATTTTCTCAAAAACTGCTGCACGAATTTTCATGCCATTAATTGAGGATATGTATATACCAAAGATGCATAACTGGTAATTTTTGTATAATTTTCTGTTTATAAAAACTGTGTGAAATAGCGAAATAAAAAATAAAATAAATAAAAATCACATCTTATGATTATCCGAAAATTACCATTTTCATGTAAAAAATTCTCTATATGTGCCCGTATATTCTATATAAATGCCGAAAGTTTGTGTTGGGTACTACATATAAATATTTAAAAAAATGTATATTAAAATTATTGAAATTCATTTTAAGGCGTTATTTTGGGCGGAGCTACTCAACTTCCACACTCGAAGAATTTTTGGAATAAACAGTTACACAATTGCTGTATTTTAAATTTTAATGAACACATGAGCAACATTCTCAACACTGTCGATATCAAAATGAACATGATGTTGGAAAACATAACTTATATGCTTAATGGAATCTAAAATACATCAGTTGACATATTGTCTGCTGACCTTCTTCCAAAAATTCTTCTGATGTTTAATTTAAGTAGCTCCGCGCCAAATAACGCGTTAAAATGAATTTCAGTAATTTTAATATACATTTTTGTAAATATTTATATGTAGTACCCAACGCAAACTTTCGGCATTTATATAGAATATACGGCCACATATGGAGAATTTTTTACAAGAAAATGGCAATTTTCGGATAACCATAAGATATTGTTTTTATTTTTTTGAACTTTTATTTCGCTGTTTCACACAGTTTTCATAAACAGAAAACTATACAAAAATTACCAATTATGTATCATTAGTATCTATATATCCCCAGTTATTGGCATGAAATCCCGCACAGCAGTTTTTGAGAAAATCCATTTTTTAAAAAATGGAAAAAACATTTTTATCTCATTAAATATCAATATTTATAGGGTGATGATAGGGGAAATATATTGTCCGATATGTAGCCAAATCAGAGGAAAAAATCAGGAAATTTGATTGAAAGGCATGTTTCCAATGCTTATCCGGCTATGCCCTTTGTGAGAACAAAAATTCAGGCATAGATGGGTTAATGATTAGCTTGTAAACATCTGTTAAATTAAAGTAGCTGAATTAAATTTTTACATAGTTTTAACATTTTATAGTTAGTTACATAGTGAAAAGCCAAAGAAATTCAGACAGCGGAATTTTCTAGCTCTATTCGGAAAAAATCGAGCTTAGTTAGCGTTTTGTTCTGTTATTAGAAATTAGCGATAAATACCTGAGCAGTTTTTCAATACTGTGTATTATAAAGGACAAACATGTCTGTGAGTAACGCTGACGTCATTTTGATGGTGGCAACAGCAGTTGGTTAAATTTAACATTTATTAAATTTTATTCCGATTTTTTAAATTTCTAAATGCCGCACGATTTAAATTTTTACAGCGTAGATTACGGGAAAAAAATGTACTTTCAAATGAAATTTGCTTGCCATTAATATAAATAGCTCACCATATTTTGTTTCCAGCTTAAGTTTACTTTTATTCCGAAATTAAAACAGCCATAAATCAATTTATATATATATATATATATATATATATATATATATATATATAAAGCACCATTTTTAGACATATAGTCGAATTTATAGCTTAGACCACTAAAATAAACAGAATCAAAAAATGGTGACAGTAAATAACAATTTTTTGGCGATTCCTTTCGGCTGTTAGCTCCTACTGCGCGGCCAATAAAAAAATACCGCTTTTAATATATTTCGCAATTTTGTTTGAACAAATCGTTGCTATTTTTCATATAAGTATGATTTTTTGTATTGTTAGTGGGAATTCTTTAAAAAAAAAAAATGTATTAAATGTAAAAAATCTATTACAGTTATTAAAAAAAAAAAAAAAAAAAAAAAAAATGTGGACCCATGCGAAATTTTTGCGGCGCAATCTTTGAGATTAATTGCTGATGGGTTTTTTCATTAATTTTTGATTAAATGCATTTTTTAAATAAAACAACGTATTAATGAAATATAACTACACTACGTCAAAAAACTGCTTGCAGAAACTTTCGAAAAGAAAACGAAACAAACAACACGGCTCTGTCTTTAGCAGGTGCAGAAAACAGCTATGTGCAGATCTTAACATCAGAAATAATATATACGATTGTTTTCACCTATATTCTGTAACCCGGGAAGCCCAGGTTTTCCCCTTGTATTTTTAACCCTTAAATGCATAGTGATGCATATCTGCATCGCTTTTTATTTAACTCTTAGCAAACCACTACATTTATATAGAAATATTAATCTTGTAAAAATTACAAAAATATGCTGCTAAACAAAGTTAAAAATCTATCTTCAAATTTCTGGTGTCTAACCGTTTATATAAGAATATAAAACATAATTGTAAAAGAATAATTCATGCATTTAAGAGTTAACCCTTTAGTGCGCAGCTTTGCATATGTGCAAAAGAC
Organism: Maratus speciosus; assembly: GCA_963932465.1. Taxonomy (NCBI): domain Eukaryota; kingdom Metazoa; phylum Arthropoda; class Arachnida; order Araneae; family Salticidae; genus Maratus; species Maratus speciosus. Next base: position 59,665,741 of record OZ010787.1, read on the forward strand.
AGAGTTTTGAATTTAAAAGACTTTTTTATTCGTATGTACCCAATTCACACCAGAAAATTAAAGTAGCAATATTTGTATTAATTAATAACAGACATTCCGTATTTAAATAAAGGAAAATTAACTATTGAAGCTTTCTGGTGTAAAGTCAGATTATCTGAACTATGTAATTTCTAGAACGTATTCTATCATGGAAATTAAAGGGTTAAAGTTTAAGTTTTATAAAATAAATAATTATATAAAATAAGGTATTTGGAGACACACTTATTAAAATATTTGCTAATTTGCAATATTTTAGCGTAAAACAGCCACACGGCAGTAGTTTTTACTTGTATTGCATATGTACAACAGAAGAAAAGACTCACCTATTATATGAAAAAATTATCTCTGATTTTTCCCTTATTTTTACTGTGTAATAAACCTTTCAGAGAATCATATATAATTTTTTCAAAACGAAATAAAAAATCGCGCATTTAAGGGCAAGGGTTTTGAAAAATAAAAATTTATATAAAATAAGGTATTTCGATTCAAACTTATTAAAATATTTACTAATTTGCAATATTTTAGTTTTGACAGTAGTTTTTACTTTCATTGCAGATGTGCAACATAAGAAAAAGTTGCTGTATTATACGAAAAATGTATCTCTGATTTTTTTCCATTATTTTTCCTGTGTAATAAACCTTTCTGAGAATCATATATAACTTTTTCGAAACAAAATAAAAAATCATGCATTTAAGGGTTAAAGTAGTGACTTGAGAAAATTTCTAGTAAATTACATACATCTTGTGAATGCATTTGAAATTCAGCATTTTAAAGATCGTTTATAGTATCATGGAAGGTAAGAGTTACGCTTTTTACCACTAAAATTAAATAGAAATGTTTGCCTTATTCGCTGATTTCGGCGATAAAAAACGCAAAATTTATTATTAAATTTTAGTATTAAATCAGAAGCGTAAAAGTTTGCAGCTCTGTAGCAGGAGTCTAATCTTTTCATGCGAAAATAATTTGCCACAACAATTTTCGGAAAGTAATTTTCTCCTTATTTAATCGAAAAATTTGTCTTATAAATATGGCAAAATATTCTGTTTTAAAGTGGATGTTTGTCTGTGTACCATGGGCTACAAATTGAAGTCCTCTAATTTACATTATATTAGCAGACCAGACAGTTTGCGCCCGGGATAAAATTACTTTGACACTAAGGCTAAAGTCAGACGAGCGTCTTTTTGCGCGCTTATTGTTTCAACATGAAAAAGAAGCACACGCTAGCGAAGGTGTAGGGCATCTGAGGGCAAGAAAAAGCGTGCAAATAGGCGTTCGTCTGACATTAGCCTAAATATAACCAGTAACATTTTATTTGGCTGCCGGTACCAAATAAAAGTATTTCTATTCGAACAGAAAATCTTTTCATAAAATGAATAACATTTAAATGACATAGAAATAAGTTAAACAGTTTTAAATAAAAAATTTGGTGTGAAATATTTTTATGAAACTCTTATTAAAATTTTTGTTATGCTTTGTTCTAAATATAATATACCCCCCCCCCCCTCAATAGCCTTCAATATCGTATTTAGTGATCACTAATACCGAAATCTTTATAACGGGGGCACTTCTTTAACACGCAAAATTGAAAAAAAGTAATTTTATAAAGATAAACATTTGAAAATGTCTTCGTAAAAATCTAACCTGAAAATTTCGATCTTGCCTCATTAGTCGTAAAAATTAATATATTTGTTAAAACGCTAAATTTTTAAAATCGTGAAAACAAAAAAGAAAAAGAAAATTTAGACCTCAAAATTTCTTATCGTTCCGCTACGTTGCAATTTTTTTTTTCGATAGAACGCGCAATCGTGTCCACAATATGCGATCACGGCCTCTTTCAGGACACATATTTTACCGTAGCTCAAGGTTTCCTTATCATTTGAGTCGAAAAATTCAGATCTTCTTTTCCGTTCTCGAAATTTTTGCAGCGTGTTAAACTCTAACAATATTCCCCAAAATTCAGAATATTAATATTTTTTTCACTTCTTCTGGGTGTTTTCTCCATACAAGTATGTAAATGATAAGATTGGATGGTGTCTATTTAATTTAGACATCAATTGATAAAAACAAAGTCTTCATTTTCGACGAAAAAATATTTTTTTTTTTAATTTTGTAAGAAATTTAAAAATATATGCAGTATTAACTTATAAACTTTATTGAAATGGGGGCAATATTTGCTACGAGGTTGAATTTGAATTGCTTTTATGACTGGCTTGAAAATCGTCGGCGAACTTTGTAAATCGTAAAAATACCCACAATTATGCCCTCAATATAAAATAATAAAAAATCTAATAAAAAAAAAACTAAAATTTTAGTCTCGGGTGCATTAGGACATGCCTTCGTGTATACAGAACCAAATTTGTGTTGGCAAAAAAGCCACCTCTGTTTTGCGCAGTAGCACACGCGCGCTAATATTTAGATATGTATTATAAATCTGGCCTGTCTTAATAAATCAATCAATAGAATAGTATAGGTAAATTTCTTACCTTTATGTTTCTGCTGCAGCAATCTCTCGTTATACTGTATGGCCGATGTATCCGTATTGGGTATTCTTTGATGAAATTCTTACTTTATTATTTTTTTCACTAAAGTGTAATGAGAAGAAAAAAGGTTTGTCTTATATCAGTTTCAAAACACATGAAGAAAATTCACTAATGAGCCTATTTTTGGGGGTTTTCTTGGTTATATTATGTTATACGTATTTTTTAACGTACACAATTATGCTGCATCTTACGGCTGCAATTATAAATCTTATAGGTTACTTAGTTTACAGCTAATATCATAATAAACAAAATGTCATAAAATTTTTCAGTTCTATTCAGTAATCACGCGAGTCTCTTGCATCATGCGTGGGAAGGAATAAACATGTTTTATTTATGATTATTACTGTTCACTTTTGATAAACATAATTTAGATATTTTAACAATTTGATGACCGTATGATGATTTACAGTCTAATTTATTTTGATAAGAATTCGTAAATGTTATTGTCCTTGAAATTTATCGTTTCAGTTTCCTGTTTTCATTGTTTACTGCTGATCTGAGGATGGTTATATTTCCATCAATTTGCATACCTATGCGTGCGATAGATTTCTCTAGCCATCACTCTCACGCTCTCTCACACACACAAACACACAAACTATTTCTGTTATTAATATAGATTGATATGAATCCAAAATTTTCTGAGATGTTGCATTCTTGACCAAACTTTTTCATAAAAACAATTTTAGGAAATCTTGCATTAGTTGATATAGAGATTTTTTCAGTTATTTACCAATAGAAAACAAATATAAATGCTGTCTGCCATCCGTGGAAAATTATCAAGGAGACAATAAGAACGCTTTCAAATACATCACACATGGCGAAGGAATAAATCACTGATTATCGGAAAGGAAAACATCGACCGGTAACTTTTAATACAAATTTACGTCTGATTTTAACACTTTCTTCCTGTAGAAATTCTGACACAAATAAGATGAAAATTTCTATTATGTTTACTAGTGTAAGTTTGCCCTTGCAGTAATCAGTGTAGGCTGGCACTCCAAACAAATCACTGATACTCTTATTTCCGATATTAAACCGGATGTCTATCTTTCCAAGTAATCGTCGGTACAACAGTATATATATAATATTAAAATAGCTTTTTATAATATATATTGAATGTAATATCGGTATAGTTATGCAAACCAAAGTGATCACCCCCTGCTAACTATGCCGGAACTACTAAGTGGATAATACTATTTGTTATGCAGGTAGGAGGAAATAGAGACAAAGGTTAGAAGAACTAGAGCGGCAAAAAAAGGAGATGGCATGGGATTTGGTGAAGGATATCAGAACGGTAATTTTCGAATTTAACCCTCCGTCTACCAGACGGGTCCATTGGACCCGACAGGTACATACAAAATATTCATTCAAACCAGAAATTTCTTTAAAATAAACTAAGTATATAAACCAGACAAAAATAAGGTAAATAAATAAGTTAAATAGTTTTAAATAAAAATTCTGGTGTAGAACGTTTTATTAAAACTTGAATAAAATTCCCGGTAGATCTAGGGTTAAGTAGTATAAATATCGTTTGAGATATTACACCGACATATTACACCGACAATTGTACAATTACGATGTTAGAATATAAATGTTTATACAGTAAAAATAATTATCATTATTTGTAATTATTCTGAAATTAATAAATATCATAGTTCTTCTAGCACATTAACTAACATTTATGTGCAGTGTTGCTAGTGGGCTACTTTTTTAAAATTCAGATTTCTTGATTGGCACCACTTTTCTGAAATGGTAAACTTCCCCTTGTTTTCGTCTTAATTAATATGTCCTTAAAGAAGGCGAATTTTACTATTTCAAAAAAGTGGTGCTAATCAAGAAATCTCAATTTAAAAAAAGTAGCCCACTGATAACACCGTTTATGTGGGCATTTAGCAATAATTTTCATGCAGGTCAATAAGAATAGAATATAAGCAATAGATTTCATTTTATTACAGAGTTTAATTATATCGCTTCACAGATAATACCATCATCACTACCCATATATGAGTGCTTCGTGCCCATGAAAAACAAGCTTACTGGATGCAGCAACCTCGTTGTATAAGAATCGTCAAAATAGGTGACATTTGTTAAAGACGCGATCACTAACGCATGTATGAGTGTTTAGCGCCAATGAAAACAAACAAAATTAATCCCTGGAGGGAACAGCCTCGTTCAGAAACAATCTCAAAAATGCATGAAATTCGTTAAAGCCGCAGTCTGTAAAAAAAGAGAGGTGGAATGCACCGCGGTAGCCTGCCTTTTTCGTTACCCTCGTCGTGTCCTCTGGCCTTTAGTATTTCGATGGCAGCGCTCTAACGCCTTTTAAATCTTCAGCCCAGCAATAACGCTTTATGTTTAGGAGTCGCCATTTTACTTGTGTGGCACTGCAGGCCAGTAAATGGCAAAGCAGTACTCGCGCATGCGCTTATCAAAAACTGCTTGAGTTACTCTTTATTTGTGATCTTTATCCAACACTCTACAACACTTACAGTTGATTCCATTGAAATTTAAAACTGGGACATTCTTTTATGGACACCCTGTATTCTTTTTATATTAATAATATCTGGAGGTTGGCAAATTTATAATTATAAATTGACTCTTTGACTTTTCGTATTTAATATTAACTCTTAACTTTATATGAACAAGACAACTGATAGATGTTTACAACTATGTATTTAGATTGTATTTTGTAAACTCCTTAAAAAACCGGGCAGTAAGAAAATTAACGATCTTGATTCGTAAATTTTCAAACTGTCACAAATACCTCATTAATAAATCTTTACTTTCTTAAATGAGAACAGAAGTTATTTTTTTATTATAATTAGATTCACTTCTCACGTTATTAAAATTCCTTTTCTTTTCTTTTATATTTATACTTTATAAGAAAAGTACCGAAGCTGACTCTGTGTAATATTTTCAAGAAATTCACATCAGTTGCATCATTTTGATTATTTCACTGTTTATTGTTTCTTCTGTACTTTCTTTAAACGAATATGTTTTAAAAATAACTGTTAAAAATTAGCTACAGTAAATAAAAATGTAAACGACATTTACTGCTATATACAGAATAAAAATTAAATATTAGATACATTGGGTCATTGTTCGAGACTATTCTAATTAAAGGTGATAAAAAGGGGAAAATCGTGTCATAAAAGTATTTTTATCGAAAACGTGTTGAGAATATTCCATCACTTCATTAAGGTAGTTAAGCAAAGACTCTGGGATAAAAGCTCGTCGCCGCGCCGGTGAACTGTGAGATAGAAAGTGTTTTCTGGACAGATCCTTTTTATTATTCAGACTGCTTACCTTTTAGAAAAATTAATATTATCCTTATTTAACCCATTAAGGGCCAGCATGTTTTATAGGATTTTTATTCAGTTAATACCACTTTTTGTTAAGCACTTACTGTTACTTAATGAATTATCGAAATATGTTAATTAAATAAGGCAAATTTTACTTTTCTCCTTTACTGGTATAAAAAAAATAAAAAAAAAAAAAATCACAAAAATAATGTCGCGAAAACGCAAGTCAGTCTTTAACCCTTTATCTACTGACGGTACTTATAAGTAGCACTCACTTTAAACTTTCATCCCATAGTGAATATTACTAATACTCTAATGGTACTTTGTAAAATCACTCTTTTACCTCCACTTTATCCGGATACATGGCAGCAGTAGTTCTAGGTTTGCTATTTTAGCGAAGAAGGAGGCTATCTTTGACACAGGCGATGGGTTTTGTGCCGACATTTTGCACAGATTGTCACGCTCGTCTTTTTATTGCTGCAAACACAGTAAAGGATATAAGATAAGTGTTGGATTTTTTTAATGTGTTCATTATGATCTTAGAATACAGTTTGACTAGCTATTTTAGGTGAACGGCGAATGTATTTGATTTAACTGTTGAATTATTTGGTGGTACTTATATGTACCGTCAGTACACTGGGTGTTGGAGAAAAACTTCTTGTTTACTTTTCGTCTGCTCAGTTATCCATCGTTTGCATCTGCTTTAAAATGTCATTAAGAAAATGCAGTGAAGTAATGATTTCCCTGGTGTTTCTTTTCTGTTTCATTGTTATTTTTTATAGGAAATTGAGAAAGTTGTGGCACCGGCTCGTTTTTGATATGCTAGAAATGGCATGTGTAAATTCATATATCGTATATGTGGAGATGCGAGAGAACATGTTGTCCCTGGAATATAGACGTCGCATAACTAAAGGACTGCTAACAATATCGAAACCTAAAAAACATAGTTTTTTTAACCCTATCGGGGGCAAAGCATTTTCAATTCTTAAGTGTTGAAATAAGTGACTGGCACTGGAATTTGCCAAAAGATTTATTTGTAAATAAGAAAAAGCCTATGTTTCACATACTTACTAAATCGAAAATATTTTCTGGTGCCATTTGAAATATCTTGTGGGTTTTCTGTTACGATGTTTTAATCATAGTGTACTGACGGTACTTTAAAGTACTACTTTAATTAATTAGCTCTAAAGAATTTAATTTTTCACGGGTGAGTATTTTTTTTATGTTTATCCTTTAATTTTCATTGTAGTAACTGAAAAAAATATTATATGAAAAAATTACAGTAGATCATAATGCAGTAGATAAGGGTGAATGGGTTCATGGCAGATTAAATAAGGGATGAAATATGATAAAAATTTCTATTAAATTTTTGTGGTACAAAAGAGCGGAAGTGTTGTCAGCTATGATAGTAGTACTTGACATGGCACAGTTTGAAAACACTTTTATCAATTAGAGAGCATGTAGTAAAATTTTAAGGTAATACTTAAAATTTCTCTTATTTAATATACATGGTACCTCTTCTTAGCTCTGATTCATAAACCGTTACTTTCAGAGGTATAGTTCTAATAAAAAAATGTTTCAAATGTACCATTCTTCATCATAGGGAAATCTATTTGAGTCAAAATAGTTTTGTTTGTGAAAGTTACGAAATTTAAATTTTTATACGTTCCCTGGTCCTATAAGTTATACTTAAGAAACTCTCTCCACGCTTAAGAAGTTAAGTAGTAAATTTCCATTTTCTACAGCCAAAGCATATCAAATTAAGATGCTTTGAATTTTAGGAATTTTCAGAGCCTCTGGCACTAAAACCTCGTTTTTGAAAGAATATGTGGATGAGGTACTATCTATTAAGAAACATTTCGGTAACTAGGTGTCATAAGTGCATAAGGTTACGTGGGGCAACTGGGCTATGATTTTACAATGTGACTCTGGAGATTCTGGCAATTCATCTTCAAAAAGCTAATGTTCAATTGAATTAAAGTCTGAACTTTTGTAAATGTGTTCAGTTAGGTTCCATCTATCAGATAAAAATGCTCAAAATTACAATTTAATATTAAAAAAAAAAAAAAAAAAAAAAATATGCATTTTTCCTCATTGGTCCAGTTGGCTCTAAAAATGGGCTAAGTCACAGTGTGGGTCTAAGTTCCACACACGTTTATTTTTTTTTCATGCGGGATTATCAGGTCCTGTTTGAAAAAGCATAAACAACTTTAAAAATTTTAAACTAGGCAGATCATGTAAATTATATATCAACTAATGAGCATTGTAAGGGAAACCTTTGCTGTCAGTGTGTCTAAAAAAAGCACTAAAAGTGAAAATATTAGATTTATTTATACAAAAACATAAAAATTAAGTAAGTACTTATGTACTTCAGTATAAGTAATAAGTATAAAAGTTACGTGGGTAATTTAAGGAAAAAAATAACAAGGTAAATTTATGAACAAACGGCTACGTAAGTACTTAAGTACTTCATCTGTATCGTATAATTTCAAGGTTTGACTATATTGATTTCAGGGGAAAGGTACTTGTATTCGTGAAATGGTGAAATAATTTAATGACACCAGTACTTACTAGAGAATTTATTAGTAAACAAGCAAAAGTATATTTTCGCGTACTTAATAAAGGTGAAATTTTCATTATAAAATTCCGGTGCCAATGTGGCATTTAGGGATTAAAATTATGTAATGCCATAACGTTATTACTGCTCTTCAAGGGGTTAAGAAATTTGGTTTGATACCACCCAATATGCTTTTTAAAATTTCATTACGTAATTTTAATAAGGTATACTATAATTTTCTATATTGTGAGCAAAAAACAATGGAAAAATTTATTTCCCGTAGTAAGAGAAACTCAAAAAAAATATGTATATCTATAACTATTGGGCTAACTGGAACCAACATGTTCCAGTTACCCCTGGTATATGCCCCAGTTACCCCATTCTTGAAAAATTTATATTAATGTAGTTATATGCTTAATCTTAAAAAAAAAAAAAAAAAAAAAAAAAAAAAAAAAAAAAGATTGTTTAATAAATTACTTTCAGTATTTTAATAAAAAGTTCAACTAAATTGACGCTGTTTTTTAAAAAAGAAACGTAAATTTTCGACAACCTATCACAGCAAAGAGAGAGTTATGATTGAGTTCACACACCTTGTTTTAGGAAGTTGATATTAAGGTGCATTGTTCACAAAAGCTAAAACTTAAAAAACATCAAAGGTTTTTTATAAAATAGCCTATGGCCCAGTTACCTCGTGGGTCCAGTTACCCCAACTAACCCTATAAGCCGTGCACATGTATGCAAAAATAAACCGATTAACGTTTTTGTGGGCTTATACCATATTTCCTTAACCCATTAAGGACCAGCAAGTTTTACAGAAATTTTATTCTGTTCACACCATTTTTTGTCAAACACTTACTTATACTTTAAGAATAACCGAAATGTGTTAATTAAATAAGGCAAATTTTACCTTTCTCTTTTACTGGTACATAAAAAAATCGCAAATATAATGTTGCGAAAACGCAACACCAGTATTTAATGGGTTAAATTAGATATTTCCACGCACCCGGGTCAGAAAAAGAAGGCAAATTTTCAAATAGGCAGGACATGGCTGGGCCGAAAGAATAAAAACGACTTTTTTAATGGGCAGGGCTGATAAAATAATCCCTCCAGGCTGCGCCTAAAAAAATAAATTAAACGGGCCTACCGAGTCTATAAATAAAGCAAGCGGCGGACTGGCCCAATATATCAAAATCTAACCCTTTAGTGCGCAGCTTTGCATATATGCAAACAACAGTGTTTTGAATTTAATAGATTTTTTTAATCGTATATACCTAATTCACACCAGAAAATTAAGATACCAATATCTGCTTTAATTAATATCAGACATTCCGCATTTAAATAAAGCGAAATTAACCATTGAAACTTTCTGGTGCAACGTCAGATTCTCTGAACTACGTAATTTCTAGAACGTATTCTATCATGGAAATTAAAGGGTTAAAGGTTGAGTTTTATAAAATAAATAAGTATACAAAATAAGGTATTTGGAGACATGCTTATTAAAATATTTACTAATTTGCAATATTTTAGCGTAAAACAGACACACAACAGTAGTTTTTACTTGTATTTCAGATGTGCAACAGAAGAAGAGATTGGCGTATTATATAAAAAATGTATCTGTGATTTTTTCATTATTTTTCCTGTGTAATAAATTTTCAGAGAATCATATGTAATTTTTTCGAAACAAAATAAAAAATCACTCATTTAAGGTTTAAAGGGTGGGACTTACCTCACAATATTCTTGTTTGAACAATTTTCAATGGAACCGATATTAATATAAATGTGCTGCAGTGCAAGATGCTAGTTTGACAACATCAATACAGAAATTTAATGTGTCTAGTCTAGCTTACAGAGCTGCATTAGTCAGTTACATCATGTCTGAGCCCCGACTTCAATTTTCAGCAGATTCAGGTTGCATCGTACTCAGGCACAGTGTTACAAGTTTGCTGCTTTTTAAAATTCATATTTCTTCATTGGCACCACCTTTCTGAAATGGTAAATTTCCCTTCTTTCCCCCTTATTTGATGTTTCATTAAATAAGGGGTAAACATGGTGCCAAGTTTTTAATATTTCATTAAATAAGGCGAATTATACCAGTTCAAAATAATGGTGTAAATCAAGAGATCTGAATTAAAAAAAGTAGCCCACTGGCAGCGCTGCGCAGGCATACATTTTTTCTACATACTCAGACAGGGCCGGACAGTTACTTGTTCCCAGGATGTGTCGGCAGACAATTTCTTTTATAAAAATAATATCGATAATGAACTTTTTTAATGGAATCTTTGGAAATATACTTATACAGATGAAAAAATAAAAATTATAAAGAATTATTCTCATACGGTTAGTCATGGTTTGAATGTAATAACCTAAGAGTTTAAGTGATCATTAATGTTACTATTCTGTTTTCTACGGTTTAACCCCCTCGCTGCGTAACCCGAGAGTTTCTCGGGCAACGTAAAAGTAGCAATATTTGCGCAACCCGAGATTTCATCGGGGATGCACTTTTCCGTCTAATTAACTCTCCTTTATCATTCCCACCAGTTATTTTTTTATTCTAAATTTTGCCTTATCTAATCGGAGAAATTTCCCGATTGAATCAGAGGAAAATTTTTGTTTTGAAAAACCGGTGGCAAAAGAATAAAAATTCTTAAAAGGCGCTCGTCGCGAAGGAGTTAAATACGTAATTTTTGAAGCTATTTTGATAAAACAATTATGCACCGAGAGGGTTAAGAATATATAGTCTGAAATATACTGTAAAAGTTTCACATAAATATGTATGCAATATTCTTTAAAATAATATTTATCATATGTTAAGAAAAACGTGATTTTTTTGTGGAAATTGAGTCGGTCCGGTAATGGGCCTGTAAATTTCAGCCCTTGCAGACCTCTGAGAACCAGTTTGATTTAAAAAAAAATATTTCGCAATAAGTTGCGATAATATGTCATAAGAGTCTCTCTGTCAGCCTTCACTTCCCATATGTGTCATCATTTCCTCCCTCGGTGAGTGATATGATTCATGTAAATATATTAGTGCTTATGTGAACCGTAATAAATGATCCACAAAGAAGATCAGGCAGAAGATTGAGACACTTTCATACTCTGCGATTAATGGATAAATAAGACTGCATTTTTCTTTCGATTTCCGGAAAGCGAATAAGGAAAAATGAAAGAAAATATTCAGATAAATATTCTGTAATGTTCTTTAGTATACACTCCTCTCATATAAAAATAAGTAAAATATAAAAAATTTCGATTTGGGATAAATCATATATGGTGTTCATCATATAATGTAAAGGATGTGTTTGATGTAGAGATACTTTTTATGAGTAGCAGACAAAAAATAACATAATAATCAATTGGTAGTCATACCTAATGTTGCCAGGTGCCCCGCGTAAACCAAGGCCTCTTAAAGTTTATTTCGCCATTTTTAATCGCAGATAATTCTGCCATTAGATAGGCAAAGAGAATTAATTTAAAATACTGGTGTCTAGGGTATTTGGAGCCCCGAGCTAAGCATGACACCTGGCAACACTAGTCAAACCGTATAAGGCCAAATCCTTGGTGGCGTGGCCAGAAATTTTACACAAAAGCTAACTTTGTACTTAATCCTTTAGTGTGCAGATTTGTATATATGAAAACAACGATGTTTCGAATTTAATAGATTTTTTTTATTCGTATATACCTAATTCACACCAGAAAATTAAAATAGCAATATTTTCTTTAATTAATAACAGAAATTCCGTATTTAAATAAATAGAAAATAACCATTGAAACTTTCTGCTGTAAAGACAGATTCTCTGAGCTACGTAATTTCTAGGGCGTATTCTATCATGGAAATTAAGGGGATAAAGGTTAAGTTTTATAAAATAAATAATTATATAAAATAAGGTATTTGGAGACATACTTATTAAAATATTTAGTAATTTGGAATATTTTAGCGTAAAACAGCCACATGACAGTAGTTTTTACTTATATTGCAGATGTGCAACAGAAGAAAAGATTGGCGTATTATATGAAAAATATATCTCTGATTTTTTCATTATTTTTCCTGTGTAATAAACCTTTCAGAGAATCATGTATAATTTTTTCGAAACAAAATAAAGTATCATACATTTAAAGGTTAAAGTGTTTAAAGCCAAAATTCTTTAAATAAATATTTTTTTTATTTAACCAGTATTAACCCTTTGCGGTCGAAGTACTCCTCCTACGTAAGGGCATCTCTTACACGAATTTAATCGATTTGCGCACTTTTTTTTTTAAGAAACATTTTTAATTGCATTTTGATAATATGTGCAATAGAAATTTATTAGAAAATGTACTTTAAAAATATAGCTGGGCGAATAGAATATAAAAATAGAATCATGTGCATAAAGCTTGGACAGCTATTTGTTGTCACTCGATTGCAAAGTGTTAAAAACTTTGTCTTTGCGATAGATTTTTCTTACAGACTAGCTGATCAGCCCGGCGTTGCTCGTGCCCCTAAAAAAATCGCACGAAACGCAAAAAAAAAAAAAAAAAAAAAAAAAAAACCCTCTAAAAAATTAAAAAAAAAAATTGCTACACGAAATCCGAATATATTTCACCGTGAAGCATTTTTGCTAGTTTGACTTGCAATTTTAATCCGAAATTTCAAATTGATACCGTAAATTTCGAAAGACGAATTTTTAATTTATATTGAAATAAAGCACAAAATACTATTCTTTATTTCTGGTATGATCTCTAAATTTCTGAATGAAAATGCAGGGCTCTACTAGGCTAACTACAGGGCTCCCAAATGGTCCACCAACTGAATACCAATAAATTTTAACAGAAAATTTAATAGTAGGTTTGCGCCAAAGCTTTATAAGTAAGCGAACAAACTTAATGCTGGAATCAGGCGTAAATTATCACGATTGCGCCACCTTGTGGACGAAGTGATAATTCACATACGCGGGCTTTTAGTGTGGCACGTATATTCAAAATCTTCTATCTCGCATGGAAGTTATTTTTGTTTGCCACATTTATTGCAAAATAACGGCATAGCGAGAGGGGCATCCAGACGCACTTGACACCACGAAGTTTTCTTAGCCTAACCAGGAGCACTCCAGTTATTAATCAAGGTGAAAAAAACTTTACAATTTTAGTGGTGTCAGTAAGACAACAGTTAGGTATCTACCTGTAGTTCACACTCCATCCACTACGTGGCGCATGACCTTGATTGATGTGACCTCGCTTTTAATCTTGCGGTTACTTTTCCCATTTAAGATAGGACGCTTACTTATATCGCTTTGGTTTGCGCTAGAATTAATTTTCAAAGCTGATTCCGGGGCGGTTTGTAAGAAAAATTTAAAAAGAAAAAATTTCTCAAATAATATTGGTATTCAGTTGGCGGACCATTTGGAAGCCCTGTACCTAGCAACCCTGCTGTGAAGAGAAAAAAATTACTATATTGGGGAAGAAGGTTGAAACCAGATTTCTTTTACTAATGTTGAAAAATCGCGGCGAATTGCTAAAAACAACTAAAATATCAAAAGTCACAAAGGACAAAAATTACTATAATTGGCTAAAAGATTAAAACAGGATTTCTCTGCAGATGTCAAAAAATCTCTGCAGAAGGCAAAAAACTCTAAAAATCTCATAAAATTTTCATATAAAATATGAAAATTGCTGCACGAAACAGAATTCCTTTTACAAATGTCAAACAATCGTCTTTAAACCCGAAAATTTGCAAAAAAAAAAAAAAAAAAAAAAAAAAAAAAAAACAGTAAAAAGGCAAAAAGCGAAGAGGAAAAAATTTACTATATTAGGCTAAAATTTAAAAACCAAATTCCTTTTCCGAATGAAAAAAAAATCGCCCCAAATCTCGAAAAATCGCAAAATAATTCATTTGGGTAAAAATTTACTGTAATGGGGTAAAGCATTGCAATTGGAAATCTTTCATGAAAGACAAAAAAATCGACGGGGAACGTTACAAATCTCTAAAAATGGTTTTAAACTACATTGACTGTCCCATACAAAAATGTTAACATTAAAAAATGGTAGAGAACAAAATGTATTATATTATGCTAAATATTTGAAACTGAATTCTTTTTACAGATGTCAACAAAATTCCGCTGAACTCAAAAAATCGCTAATAATCGCATTAAAAATCACTAAAATTAAAAAAATAGTAGAGAATAAGATTTACTATATTAGGCGAAATGTTTGAAACCGAATTTCTTTTACGAATGCCAAAAAATAGCCTCTGGACTCGAAAAAACGCTAAAAATCTCATTGAAATTTGCATTAAAAATCGTATTAAAAATTGCTATATAATCTAAAATTGCTAAGACTAAAATTTACTAAAAATACTAAAACTCATGTAAAAATGGCTAAGTATTGAAAAATTGATGACATCGAAATTTACTAAGATGGTAAAACATTGTAATGGGAATTCTTTCATAAATGGCAAAAATTCAACGCGGAACTCGAAAATATCAAAAAATCTCTAAAAATTACAATGGATTTCGCATGAAAAATCACTGAAATTCGAAAATCGAAATGGAAAACATTTACTATAGTAGGCGAAAAATTTGAACCCAAATTCCTTTTCCAATGTTAAAAAAAATCGCCTCAAAATGCGAAAAAACACAAAAAATTACATTAAAAAAATTCGCTAAAAATTAATAAATTCGCTAAAAAATAAAAAATCGTTGTACAAATTCCAAATAAATTTGATCGAACAGTGGACAAAATATACTACATTGGGTTAAAAGAATGAAATCGTATTCCTTTCACTAATGTGGAAAAATCGCCACGAAACTTGAAAAATAGCGCTAAAAATCGTATGAAATATTAAATAAAAGAATCCAATCAAAAAATCCAAATCGATCTTCGACATGCAAAACTATTGGGTCGTTCGGAATGTCGTGTCCGTTTGGGAAAATAAGTTCGTACCGGAAAATTCTGCCCGGTAATTATTTGACATTAGGTATCGGAACCAATATCTAATAATTAAATGATAGAATTTTCCGGTACGAATTGATTTTTCCAAACAGACACGACTTTCCGAACGACCCAATATATAAGTAGACTATAGATTTCGCCTATTACCCCAATTCTCCCCATATAACCCACGGATCAAACAATCATTTTCCGACCCAGAAATTTAAAATAATAAAATGTAACTTTTTTGATCGCGGTAAATATTCGGTCTCCAAGAAAATTCTGTCGTTTAAATTTCTTTCCCGCCTACTTTTTAAAAATGCTGATTTCTTCGTGAGCACCACTTTTTTTGAAATGGTAAAATTCCCATAGTTTTCACATTTCATATCAAGGTGAAAACAGTGGGAATTTTACCATTTCAAAAAGTGGTGCCAATGAAGAAATCAGCATTTTAAAAAAAAGTAGGCGTGAAAGAACATAAAGCGACAGAATTTTCTTGGAGACCTAATATTTTGCTTTAATTACCAAATAAAATTTCTGGGTCAAAACAGAATGGTTTGATCCATGGATTAAACAGCGGGAATTACGGTAAATAAGGGAAAGCGTTCTTTTAAATTTTAATGACAAGGAAAAAGCGTAAAAGTCGGCAGCTATGATTTCACATGCATAATGAACAACAGAAAAACTTGTAACAAAATTCTGTGCCATTGTGGCATTTGGGAATCAAGTTGGGTGTTTCATGTAATGGAACACTCGTCGGTACCATGTCAAACTATCCAATATGTAAACAGTGTTATCAGTGGGCTACTTTTTAAAAATTATGATTTCTTGATTGGTGCCATTCTTCTGAAATGGTAAAATTCCTCTAGTTTTCGCCTTAATCAATACAGAGTTGCCAAGCCTCCGGCTTTTTGCACACAAGTATTATCTTAGAAAAAATGTTATTCTTTTAAGGGGACAAGGGACCTTAAAATCCTTAAAAATCAATTTTTTATTTTTTGTAAATTTCATTTTAAATATTATT
The DNA here is from genome assembly GCA_963932465.1 of Maratus speciosus. Classification (NCBI taxonomy): domain Eukaryota; kingdom Metazoa; phylum Arthropoda; class Arachnida; order Araneae; family Salticidae; genus Maratus; species Maratus speciosus. Next base: position 59,682,103 of record OZ010787.1, read on the forward strand.
CAAGGGTACATTATATGCATTAAGGCATGCATTGATCACAAAAAAAAAAGAAAAAAAAAAAAAGAAAAAAAATATTTTTGAGAAAAAAATGGAATTTTACGCGTTGTCTTAGAAATCTTCGAAATGCCGCCTGCGCGTTTCATATCAATGAAAATCCCCAATATGTTTTGTAAAAGTTTGGTTTATATATCTATATAAAACTGTGCATCGAATTTTATATATTTGAATATAAAGGTAAAAAAAAAAAAAAAAAAAAAAAAAAAAATCAAAATTTTTCAAAAAAAAATTTTTTTACCTTTATATTCAAATATATAAAATTCGATGCACAGTTTTATTTATATATATAAACCAAACTTTTATAAAAAATATTGGGGATTTTCATTGATATGGAACGCGCAGGTGGCAATTCGAAGATTTCTAAAAATTCGTAAAATTCCATTATTTTCTCAAAAATAATTTTTTTAATTTTTTTCGGGATACATACATGCCATAATGCATATAATGGACCTTGAGTAATATTTAAAATGAAATTTACGAAAAAAAAAATTGAAAATTTTTGAAATTTTTCAAAATATTTCAAAAAAATTTGAATTTTTTTAACTTTTATATTTAAATATATAAAATTCGATGCACAGTTTTATTTATATATATAAACCAAACTTTTATAAAAAATATTGGGGATTTTCATTGATATGGAACGCGCAGAGGGCATTTCGAAGATTTCTAAGACGACGCGTAAAATTCCATTTTTTTCTCAAAAATAATTTTTTTAAAATTTTTTTGTGATAAATGCATAATTAGGGATGAGAGCGCTCCGGCCCAAATGATCGATTGCTACCACTAAATTTTAATAGTACTTCTCGTTGTATTTAATGACGGAAGTTCTGAGATTTGATGAAGCAAAGAAAACTATTAAAATTTAGTGGTGAAAATCAACTATTTGGGTCGGAGCACTCTCATCCCTGCATAATGCATATATTGTACCCTTGAATAATATTTAAAGTGAAATTTACAAAAAATTATAAATTGATTTTTATGGTTTTTAAGATCCCTTGTCCTCTTAAATCCCCAAAATGCTCCAATAACATAAAAAAAGCATTTTCTGTATTAAAATATTGGTATACAAAAGGCTGGAGTCTCGCGAGTTCTGCTGCTATGTCATTGAATAAGGTTAAAAATGGCGATATTTTATTATTTCGAAAAAGTGGTGCCAATCAAGAAATCAGAATTTTAAAAAAGTAGCTCGCAGGCAACACTGTTTTCCCATTGAATAGTTTGACATGTTACCGACACAATGAGCAATAAAGGGTTAGCGAACGACTGCCGCTATATTCATGACAACCAATTTTTATTGTTCGTATCATGGATTTACGAAGAAAGAGGAATAGACATATATTTAAAACAGTGAAGCTTCAACTGTAACCGCTTTCGCAGGTGTTCATTACCACGGCGGAAAACTTCCACCAGTAAATTTAAGTAGAAAATCCCTCTTTATTTAAAAGCCTCATTATGGGAAAAAAATTCCAATCAAAGGTAATGGCAAAACCTGATGTACATTTCTGCTGGTGGAAGTTTACTTTGAAGGTAGTAGTTCCTCCACATTGTATCAACGAAGACAACCTATTGTCTGTGCCAGGTCAAAGATTATAATACTTGGGCAAACTGACACCAGTAAAAATAAATAGCAATTTTTTACCATAATTGTGAGAGAAATTTCACATCAATAAGGTGCTTAAATAAGAAGAAATTTTGTATTCAAATTTACTGGTGGAAGTTTTCACTGGCACTAATCAGAAACTGTGGATCCGCTTAAAAAAACAGCAATCATCTTGTGACAACCTCATCAGTTACTTCACTCGCAACTGGTAGACAATACACTCTATGTCTCCTCCTCTTTATTCATAACTCCAATGTTCCTTTGTGTTGTTTCAATTATTATTGTTTGACAGAGCTTTTTTTGACAAGCTTTTTTGCAATTTTTAATTTCTGAAATGTTGAGATGAGATACGTCGAAATTTTCTGTCGAAAAATACTGATGTCCAACTGGTAGTGGTTAAATTTCTAAATTGCGTCGTGTAAAATATTGCAAAATAAAACATATTTTTCTACGAATGTAACGTAATCAATTATAACAATTACAGAGCTGCCAAGTCTCCGGATTTTTGGATACCAGTATTTTAATACAGAAAATGTTGTTTTATTTAATTGAAACAATTGGTCGATTTAAAAGAACAATATTTTCTCTAAGTTAAAGTGGCGTGTAAAAAGGCAGAGACTTGGCAACTCTGCATTTGTAACAAAAACCAACGTAACCATATTTCAAACATTCTGATTTAATTTCAACGCTATAAAAACGTCATGTTTTGAATTAGTTCGAAATAAAACTTTTTATTGCTAAAATTCATAAGTAGCTATTTTTAAGATAATATGCTTTATGAGTTTTTGATTTTGTTTAGCTGTACAGAATGATAATCTTTAAATTTTTTACTCAAACAGACATTTAGAAATATAAATAACAAACTACTATATACAGGGTGTTCCGTTAAAGGGGTCCAATATTAATAGGGGTAATAGAGGAGATCACATGGAGCATAAATCAGTATATAAAGCCTGGTCGGATCTCAATAGTTTTCAAGTTACAGCAAATAGAATGAAAATTCGGAAAATTGTAAAAGAACCCTCATTGCTAAACTATCGATAATGCTACATAAAAACAAAGCGCATATTTAGAAAGAGCAGAAAAAACCCTACAAAATGACATCAATTGTATTAAAATAGCAATATTTATTGACGAGTTACAAGCCCTGAAACAGTGAAAAAAGTACGAAATCCAATATACATCAAAATAGTTAATCGTTAATTCCAAAAAGACAACTCTAGCTACAACAAGGAAAATGTAGTAAAATTTGGTCCATTCCGAAAACTTTCGAAAAAGCTTACAATGAACCATATCGGTTTAATTGTGTGAGAGAAATTAATCAGTTTCTTAGTTACAACTCCGCTTTCTTTGACACTAGCAAAGGTTAAACTCCGCCCATCACGATTGGAAACACCGCCTTTTTAATTACTCTCAACTATACATTTTCGATCATGCTTCTTCTGAGATGCAACATTTTTAATTATTCAAGAGTTGAATGAACCAAAATAACTTTACAATAATAGTCTACATTTTAAAGTGGTCTTTTATTGATATAAAGCTTAAGTTAAATTCTTTAAAATTAAACTGGTGGTGAAAATTCGGAAATAATTAAAAATATTGCGATTTGTAACTATGCAAGAAGTTTCAGTACATGTTTTACATGGACAATTATTGTATGTATATGTGCATCATAATTTATGATAGGAAATAATAATAACAAATAGCATAATAATTTTATTAATTATAAATTTAAAAAAGACACTAAATTTTAAATTAATTCATACAAACTTTGTAATTTACAATTTGAGTACACCACAGTCTGTGACTTGCAAAATACAGTGCCAAAAAGTGTTGAAAATAAAAGAAAAATGACAAATAAAGAATTACATTCCACGTACTTTATGGCATATGTGAAGCATAGTCTTCTGGCCTGCGCTGCACAGTTCAATATCGGAAGGCAGACGAACGGACATTATTATAATAGGTGTTCGAAGTTGCGCCCATTAACAGAATCGCACAGCCGACAGCGACGTCGTAAAGATTGGCGAACACGCCGAAAAACTCCGACGGAGGTGGGAATGTCTCCTGCAGCGACAACGATTCGCGCTAGTAAATCCTCCGGTGTATCCACAGGCGTTTCATACACCAGCGATTTAAGGTGTCCCCAAACAAAAAAGTCTAACGGATTGAGGTGTGGAGAGCGTGCAGGCCAAGCAACAGGTCCACTGCATCCAATCCATTTCCCAGGATATGTTGAATTGAGGTGATTGCGAACACCTATGAAAAAATGTGCCGGTGCGCCATCGTGCATAAACCACATATTGTGGCGCAATGTTGCTGGCACATTTTGCAGTAACTGCGGTAAGATATCCCGTAGGAAAACCAAGTACGTACTGCCATTGAGTACATCTGGGAGTAAATATGGTCCTATGAGATAATCGCCGAGGACACCTGCCCATATGTTCACACTGAACTTTTGTTGTGCGTTCGACGGTAAAACAGTGTGCGGATTTGTATATGACCATGTGTGCATATTGTGTGTGTTTACCACGCCCTCTCTCGTAAATGTTGCTTCATCAGTAAATAAAATATTTTCCAGAAATTGTGGATTATTTTCTGTTACATTAAGCAACCAGCGTACGAATTCTGTTCGCTGAGCACAATCTGTTACTGATAACAGTTGTACCCGCTGCACATGAAAGGGGTGCATGTTTTCTGCACGCAGAACACGCCACACACTTTGGTGAGAAACACCGACTTCAGACGCAGCAGCTCGTGTACTCGTGGAGGGGTTATCTTTAAAAATATTCAGTACATCTTCTTCCATTACAGGTGTTCGTACATGTCGAGGTTTCCCTGCATCAATGCTTGCTGTATTAAACGATCCAGTCTCCCGTAATCGTCTATCGATTTTTATGAAGAGTTTCGAACTTGGGCAACGTCTCCTTGGAAATTGCTCACGGTACATGCGCTGTGCTAGACATGCATTTCCATGAGCTTGCCCGTACATCAGATGCATGTCCGCATATTCTTCGTTAGAGTATTCCGGCATAATTATTATACATCAACTTACTACAATCCCACTTACAACAGCCTCCCTTTAACATAACGCCCACTGATGACTGCTGTTTTATTACACTTTTCTTCCTATACACATAGAAAATTTGCATAAAAAGTACTTCTTCTTCATCATCCTGAAAGTTCATGGAGGAAACGCAGCAGTCACGGAGTTTGCTTTAAGACAAGGCGAGAGCTGCACAATATGTCATTCACTTGACCAGACTGAATAATGAAAGGGTATTGATAGAGGTTGATCGGAAATGTATAATTGAAAGATATTAAAACGGGGTGTTTACAATCGTCATGGGCGGAGTTTCGCCCTTTCCGAGCGTGCAACAGTACAGAGTTGTAACTAGGGAACTGCTTGATTTCTCCCATACAATTAAACTGATATGGTTTATTGTCAGCTTCTTTGAAAGCTTTCGGAATGGACCAAATTTTATAACATTTTCCTTGATGTAGGTAGAGTTGCATTTTTGGAATTAACGATTAACTATTTTGCTAAATATTTGATTTTGTATTTTTTCACTGTTTCAGAGCTTGTAACTCGCCATTAATTCTTAATATTCTAAAACAACTTATGTCATTTCGTAGGATTTTTTCTGCTCTTTCTAAATATGTGCTTCGTTTTTATGTAGCATTATCGATAGTTTAGCAATGAGGGTTTTTTTTACAAATTTCCGATTTTTCATTCTATTTGCTGTAACTTGAAAATTATTGAGATCCGGCCAGGCATTATATACTGATTTATGCTCCGTGTGATCTCCTCTATTACCCCTATTAATATTGAACCCCTTTAACGGAACACCCTGTATATATATATATATACTAGAAATATATATAACAAACTACTTTACATTTTCAAAGCAAGTGTAATGGAAATTAGAAAGCCATAACCATTTATTATTAAATTATATATATTTTTAGGTTTCTTATCACATGCTTTATGAAACACATTATTCAAAGTGACAATGAAAATTCTTTTTTTATTTATAAATTCCTTTCTTTAACGAGATGTAATTTTTCTATATAGGATTACATCGTGGCCACATGGGTATTTGCCTGTTTTTGTTTGGCTGCCTTGCATATGTAAGTAGTTTCTATATAAATTTTATTAATTAGTTGTTAAAATTGCTTTTTAGATTCTAGTTAGGGTTGACATAGCTGCCAACTTTTACGCTTTTTTAATACCACTAAAATTTAAAAGAAGTTTTTGACTTACTGAATCCCAGAGTTCGCCAATTAAATATGGAAAATTTTACTATTAAATTTTAGTGGTAAGAGAAAAGCGTAAAAGTTGGCAGCTATGGGTTGAACATTGGTTTTGCGTAATTGGCTCTTTTTAAGTGGTTACCTTTTTCAATACAACTATTTCCGAACAATAATCTTCTCTTTAGATTTCTACAATATCTTTCATAGAAATCTTTAACGATAATTACCGTTCGGAAACACTAGTGCTAAAAACATAAACATTTAAAATGTTTTATTTTTCGCAACAAACTTTCAACATCATAAAACCAAATCTTCCCATTTAACCCCTTGAGGGGCGGTGAGATATATTATATCCCACCTAATTTTAGTCATGATTTACACAAGAAACTTTTAATTAAATTTTACTTTTTAACTTTGGTGGGAAAAAGTTGAAAAATTGCTTTTCCTTATTTTGAAGTGAATTTTTTTGAAAATTCCGGTGAGAATTTAACATTACAGAAACGCAATTGCTTGCCCCTAAAAGGGCTAAGAGTACCATTTTTCAGAATATAAATATTTGTTCTTTTTTTAATGACAAAAAATTGAGAATAAATAAGACGTAAACTATTCCGAAATAGTGATACTAAAAAGTTAGTTGGTTGGCAGCAATGTGATATATGGGGCATTTGCACAATATTTTGACTTTCGCGAATAAAAATCTGGTGAAATTTAACTTGTTAAAATAACATTTTAAACTTATAGACGAATGCCTTAATGATTCAAAAAAAAAAAAAAAAAGCAAAAATGGTCAGCAGCGAAAATTATTTTTATTTAACTGAGGTTTAAGTTAAACTTGCGAGTTTAATTTTCCTTACCATTTTACCACTATAACTTTTTATTTTCTTCTAAATTTTTACTTATAATGAATTTGCATAGTACCCACAGGACATTCAAATAAGAAATAATGACAGTGTAGTATTTTTAGTTCACAATTTTTGTATAATATTGTCTTAACACTAGAACGCCCGAAAATTTTACTCAAGTTTCATAAAAATATTTCACTCCAGAATTTTTATTTAAAATTATTTAACTGGTTTATTTAACGTAATTCAGCGTCGATTAAATTTAAATTATTTTATGAAAATAAATTGTGGCGTCAGTGGACGTTTAATCACGTGGTCTGAGTCGAATCGACTCCTTCCGGCCGTTCTAGTGTTAAAGGGGTGTTAAAGAAGGGACGGTAAGGAAAATTACCACATATTTTCAAGCAAATCGTCTTAAGACTTAGTTATAGTCACAATGTTTATTGATTTTTAGAAACATTTATTTACATTGGATTAAAAAAAATAAAAAAAAAAATATTAATTTACCTCAGAAAGTGCAGAAATAAACCTTGGACAAGGTAATACTACCAATAAATACACGATGCTTGAAATTGATATTTAAATAATGATTTAAATTCTGCAGTAAATTTCCTGTCAAAGAATTTTAGCCATTCTTTCTCTGGCATACGTCTGCATGAGAAAAGAGTTGAAAAACATTCTGTGGCTGCATCTGAAGTGATTTTCTTTATAATTTTAGCAAGAGGGACGGTAGGGAATGTAAAACTCAGGGACAGAGTTTAATAAAATAATAAGAACCATAAAAATGTGTGCAGGTTAATTTTTTGCTATATATTTATATAAAATAATAGTCCCAATTTCGGAAAAAAATTACATCTAATTACTTTTATTGAAACAATTTTATCCAGACAGCTCCAAACTTAAAAATCAGCATCAGGGACACGGGACGATATAGGAATTCCCTGGTGTATTTGGACCCCAACATCGTCCAAAATTTATTTATTTCGTTAATATTGTTATACAGTCATGCAATGGTATGTTCCCCAGTATATGAAATAAAATATAAACACAAGAATATGTACTAACATAAAAATTATTATTCATGGACTTAAAAGTCAAAATATTGTGAGGATGCCCCGTATATATTTGGAAATAATTTTAAGACATTAACAACTAAATAAAAGGTGAAGGAAAATAAGATATCCTTATAATAAACGACGTGTTTTTAGTTCCAATTTATATTATAGGTAATGGTTTAAGATAGCTTTCTTTAGATGGACGACCTTTCTTTTACTTTTGACTTTTGCTGTTTACTTTTTCCTGTACAGTATTTGATAAAGATAATCAATAGTTTTCTGTAGTTAAATAAATAAGTGTTTGTCTCTGGCATCAACCACTTTAGATCAGTTAAAATAAATACGTTTTTTATATCTCGGGAATTTTATTAACAGAGTCTGTTTTCTCAAGAAGCGTGCATGTCTTGGAGAATTCAGACTATGAGTTTTCTCAGAAAAGTACACGAAGTCACGGAGTCTTGATTGTAGCTCTCCTTTCAAAGATTCCTCTTTACCTTCAAATTTTACACCATGACATTAAGCCATTATATTAGCAGGAAAAATTCCATTTCTAAAAAACCCGCACTGTAGCATGTTTTGAATGTGAGGAATAAGCATTTTATACCTGTGGATTATGCCATTCCTATAGAAATCGCCCTTTTTATTAAGAGTTATTTTTGTTACGTGATTAGAGTGCTTAATTTATAAGTTATTTTTAGCTGTTTAATTAAATGAAAAAATGCTTGTTTGAAATGTCTAGTTATATACTTAAACATACTTTTACTACATGTATTTGAAAAATTCAACTGCATTTTTAATTATTAAATCTTGGAGATTCGATTAAATAAATTGAGTTTTGCTAGTGATAAAAATTAAGTTACAACAACAAGAAAAAAATTCATTCATGTTTGGCATTTATGATTATTAAATTATGAAGAACACTTTAATAAAATATGTATTTCTATATTTAAGAGGAAAAATGGCTTTCTAAAAGAAATAAATGAAACTTTAGATGTTTCTGAAATTGTTAATTTGGAATATTTTATGGATTCAAATACCGCTGTTTTAGTATATGCTATACATTTGTAGGATTTTATCTTACACCTACTTAAAGATTCACTTGGCTTGTAACTATAAATGATTATGCCTATTATCTTCTCAATTTTATACAACATTTATTATTAACTCAAACAAATAATATGCTTAGTAAATCATGGCAATTTAATCACATCGATAATATAATGCACTTGTAAACATAAATATTGGAATTCACCTAGAATTCTTGTTCAAATCTTTTATTTGGCATTTGAGGGTATTTCAACCTTCATATTGAGATAATAACTATGGAACACCGTCAATTTTTAAAAATCTTCCATACAGGAGAAGATCGTATCATATCTTGCTATTTGTTTCACGTTCCCCGTATTATGCTTTTTTCTTTCAGTATGATATTGTGTATCGGTTAATTCAATTCCTGAGTTTGTGAAGTTGAATTATTGAGGATATTTTTATCCATATATATTTTAACTCATTGCAGTGATACATGCTACGCGGACCGCAGGCTGAACACACTTTTTGGCCCACACACTTTCCGAAAATAAATCTTTAAATTGTTTAATCGCCTATTTACTGTCATTAAATAAAGACAATATTAACCCTTAAATGCGCGATTTTTTATTTTGTTTCGAAAAAATTATATATGATTCTCTGAAAGTTTTATTACACAGGAAAAAGAATGAAAAAAAATCAGAAATATATTTTTCATACAATACGTCAATCTTTTCTTCTGTTGCACACCTGCAATATAAGTAAAAACTACTATCGTGAGGCTGTTTTACACTAAAATAATGCAAATTAGTAAATACTTTGATAAGTATGTCTCCAAATAACTTATTTTATATAATTATTTATTTTATAAAACTTAACATTTAACCCTTTATTTCCCAAAATAGAATACGTTCTAGAAATTACGTAATTCAGAGAATCTGACTTTACACCAGGAAATTTCAGCGGTTGATTTCGCTTTATTTAAATACAGAATGTCTGTTTTTTAATTAAAGCAAATTTGGCTATTTTAATTTTCTGTTTTGAATTAGACATATGCGAATAAAAAAAAAAATCTATTAAATTCAAAACAGTGTTGTTTGCATATATGCAAAGCTGCGCACTAAAGGGTTAATTTTCGTCAATAAAATGTGTGATAATAACATTCCAAATTAATCGTGAGTACAGCTGACTTAGAGGCATAACTGCCAATTGCAACAGTATTTTGTCACCATAAATAACTTTCATCATATTTTTATACTAGAAATTTACGAATCTAAGGCGAATATTACTAGTCGAAAACACTAGTGAAAAAAATTAAAGCAGTTGGCAGCTATGTTTAGTGATAAAAGAAAAGTTAAATTATAAAAAAAAACATGCATAAAAGATAGTTTTGTTAATTTCGTATTACAGCAGTATTGCAGTGCAAACGTATTACACTAAAAATTTCATGAAAAATTTTCTCACTTTCTGATAAAATTATTTGTCATTCGGGAATTCGTAAATAAAACTGTAGGCAAAACGTTAGATGATATAAATGACTAAACTAAGTAATTCGTCGGAGATTGTTGTGTATGATGTGTATGTATGTTGTGTATTGCTTTGTGTATGATCGTGAATCGCGCGAATTGCTTCGTACGCTTAGTTACACGTTAAACAAATAAAAATCGATAGTTTGACCATCTCGAAGGTACTGTGTCACAAGTATAGAATTACTTGTTTTATTTAATAAGATAACCGCTGCTATTACAATACTATAAGTGTCTAAATCGTGTTTTCTGTTTACAGAAATTATATTAAAAAGGCTGCGGATAATAATGTTTTTATTAGAATTATGTTTTGAAAAGTACAGGTTGTCCATAAAAGAATTTCCGAGTTATAAATTTTAAAAGTACCAATTGCAAACGTTGTACAGTGTTGATTGAAGGTCATAATTAAAGAGTAACTCAAACAGTTCTAGATAAGCGCATTCGCGTGTACTGCTTTATTATTTACTCGCTTGCAGTGCCATATACCATAGCTGCCAACTTTTATGCCTTTTTATTATCAATAAAAATTAAGAGAATTGTTTGACTTATTGAATCACAGAGTTCGCCGATTATAAATGGAAAATTTTACCATTAAATTTTAGTGGTAAGAAAAAAAGCGTAAAAGTTGGCAGCTATGCACATACACAAAATGGCGACTCCTGAGCGTAAAGCGTTATTGCTTAGATGAAGATTTAAAAGCCGTCAGAACCATACGATTTTTTTCTTTGGGGCATTATAAAAGATCGTGTCCAAGTTCCGCTGGTCATAATAATCATAGCTTGAAAATTCTGAAAATGATCGTCGATAGAATAAGCTCGAAATCCGTTGTTCTCAAAAGGAAGCAAAAAGATGAGGGGTTGTATCCAAATATCGTAGTACGTGCAATATTATGCTCGCTATCTTGGCACTAATCAACAGATATTTGATACAACCCCTCATCTTTTTGGGAACAACGGATTTCGAGCTTATTCTATCGTCGATAATTTTCAGAATTTTCAAGCTATAATTTTGAGACTTTCACAAAAGTTGCTCTATAAACTTAGCTAATACATTATGCATATTATATTTTGATTCCATTTGCGCATGCGCAGTGAAAATTTTTTTAGTAAACCTGCTCATTTTCCATCCAATTTTTATTATTTTTTTTAATCTGATTACAGAGTGTTGTGTACATTGTTGTTTGTCATATTTTCTGAAAACAACTTTTTTTTTATATATTAAAAACTCTGCAAATTATCAGCAAAAAACTTGCTGAAATTTGGGACTGTTTTTATAAAAACCTTAATTTCTCTACGGGTATACATGCTATCCTCATAAAAATGAGCACAGTATATTATAATAAGCCACTTATTAATTATCTTGAGTTTGAACGCTTTTGCTACATTAGTTTTTGCAGTGTTATCGAAAATATATTCGTTTTTTTTCAATTTGTTGACTGTCCGCTATGGGGTTTCGGGAAAAAAATCTTCACGGAAATATATGACCCATATACTATACTGTTTACACACCTGTAGTTTCAGGTTAATTCCTCATGTATTTTTCTAGATATTTATCAAAACGTCTCAAATCGCAAGTGACCGTTCACCTTTGGCCATATAGTGTAGAAGCAAACAGTCCAATTTTTCTCATGTTTTTGAAAAGTGTTCTTCAATTTTTCTTCTTGAAACTCGCAGAGCGACCACAAATTCCGAAATGTAATATTCGGCCTAGTTAATTGTAAAGCTTCTGTAATTAAATAAGCAAAGTTTTCCATATGGAAATAGTGGTAGCAGAGCAGCCTGCGTGGTACCGGTTGAACATACCTAATATAGATTAAATTATTTATTATATATAAAATTTGAAATGACTCGACAAAATTCTTCAACGATTATTTGTATTAAATGTCAAACCATTCGGTTGCGCAGGTTTTACGCTGTTATATGCGGACAGACGGACGGACCAGACGACGACCATAGGTGATACGTATTTACGTAATTACAAACGCACGAAACTAATAATTACGAACGCATGGTTCTCGTTAATTATTTGAACATTTAGTGAAGCACACACTAATATCAGATACCTGAAACGGAACACATTCTATTTATTATCAAATGCAAGTTTCTCTTTTAAAAACTAAATGACATGCATATTTGCCGTAATAGTTTCACTATTCTATAGCTTTTAACAGTAATTCACTGAGAGCGCGCATTCAAAAATATAAAAAATAAGTCTTAAAAGTTATTTTGAAATCGAAAGAGTATTTCATTTCCTGTCATTATTTAAACGCTTGAAATATTTTCATGAATAAAAAGTGAAGAATCTAAAGCCATGACAAATTTTACTTAGAAAACATATTTGCATAATAACATCAAGGGGATCTTTATTTCATATCTAAATATTTATTTGTTTTAAAACCTTTTAAACATCAAGAAAGCAAGCTGTCACTGGTTATTAAATCAAATGTTTTCTGGAATTATATTATGGTTAAAAGAATGGTCTTTTATTGCTGATATGATTTAAAAAATTGTATTTTATAAATGTATTAATGGCTTTCTTTGAATGATAAAATCTATATTCCAAGTGAAATTATATTTTTATACAAAATTGATGGAGGGGTATAATGCATTTATATTCATTTGTCATTAAATAATACACAGGGTGTCTCCTCCTATTGTTGTCCAATAGCTAATTCCTGTTTTCCGATAGCTAATTACAGATGTAATAACAAATGCGTAGATGTTTAAAATGTTATTTTTCCTAAAATTAAAAGGCATTTCATAAAATAATGACAGTCAATTTTTTTAACCACGCATATTACTTAAATAATTTATTTTTGTTTAAGTTACGAAATTTATTTTTTTAAATAATTTTAATTTAAAGTAATTTGACATTCTAGTCTAACACTACGATAAGATTTTTTCCCCCTCCAGACAATGGCCTCTTGTGCCGGTCTAAAAAGGCACTAAACAGTGGTTGGTAGTGGTTCACAGACCTGGCGATGGTTCACGGAGTTGGTGATGTATCTAATATACTTAAAAATTATGACTTCATTCAGAATTTCAATGCAACAAGTGTAGCCAGATAAAAAATAAAGCACAAATTTGAGTAAATGTTTAGGAAACAGTTCCGACGTGAGGTGTAATGAATAAGTACAATGGAAAAGATTTTCATTTACTTAACATGAGAGAGATCTAAATGATATTACTTAGTTTATCAACTACACAACCCCATAGTTTGTTTTATTTGTTTTAAAAAATAAGAAAATTAAGTATTAAAAACAGTAAAATCTGGCACTCGAATCAATACTCCAATCTTATTTTAAAATGGGTGCCAGTAACGTAGCATTAGGAATGAGGGCGGTGATTTTACTACCAGTATTATTGTATGCTAAATTTTGCTTTGATTAATCGTATAATGTTCAATGATTAAATGAAGCCAATTTTTCTATATAATAGTGCTGATAGTAAAGTTCGACCGCCCCCCCCCCCCCTAACGCTTGCCACTGATGGCTGCTTTGGGTCATATGTACGTCAGTCATTGAAATATTGCTTTATAGTTTATCTTTTTGATGGCAGAAATTATGCACATTTTATTGCACTTTGCGTGGGAATCCTAGGCCTTTTTTATGAATAATCCCAGCACATACAGCTCATATTCAAAGTATTAAAATAATTGAGAAAAAGTAATAAGAAAAAATTATTTTTCACTTATTTACTTTTTATAATAAGTAAATGCAAATGTAAATAAGTGCGAATTAAATTTCTTATAAATTAAATCTTAAATGTTTAGATAAGATTTTAACATTTACAAAATATAAAGTACTGTAAAATAAATGAGGTATACAGCTTTCTGGTACACAACAAAATATTAGAATAAATTTAGATTCGTTCAAAATAATAGAATATTTCATTTTACGCAACAATATTACCTTGTGAATATGAAATAAATGGTAGTTAATATTTTGTAGCACCCCCTTTAGCTTTCATAACAGCATACAATCGATCTTGCATACTATATACAATGTGGTTATAAAAATTTCTATCAATATTAGCCCAAATAGACTTTCTACGTGCTACTAACTCAGTTTTACTAGAAGGAGGATTTTCTTGGAGTTTTTTCTTCATTATACACCATAAGTTTTCGATGGGATTAAGGTCTGGTGAGTTTGGTGGCCAAGGAAGTATCTTAATGCTGCGTTGGCGGAACCAGTTCTTAGTTGACACCGAGGTATGCGGTGACGCTAAATCTTGTTGAAAGATGAAATCATCTTCAAATAAATCTTCTGATGACGGAATCATGTAATATCTCAAAAATTCTTGATATACCTGAGAGTTAACCCTTTCGTAGACGATTCATAACATTCCAGGTCCTTCTGCACTCATGCAACCCCAAACCATGACACTATCATCAAATTTTACGGAACATTTAAGGCATTCTTTATCAAATTCTTCTTGCTTCATTCTCCAAACTCGAAAACCTTGATTACCATATAAAACACAAAACATACTCTCATCACTAAATAATATATTTTCCCAATATTCTCCGCTCCATAAACGTCTTGATTTACATCAATTCAATCTTATTACGCTTTTGTTGTGCCGTAATGAGAGGTTTTGTTTTTCATGCACGAGATTCAAACTTAAATTTATGGAGACGTCTTAATGTTGTTTATGTAGAAACTTCAACTCCTTCTTCTTTCGATTTTCGGTGCAAGAATCGCACACTTTTAAATCAGTTTTTCGTAACTATATGCTTCAGTTCTTGTCATCTCTAGCAGATATTTTTGGTTTTCTGCTGCCATTTCGGCGATTATTTTGAAACTTTCCATTTTTCAATATTGTGTTAGTATTTTACTACCGCTTGATAGCGAGCAATGTAAATAATTCGCTATATAGCATTGCTTTTTACCGTGGCGGTACAAATCAACCATACGAAGTTTAATAGATTGAGGAATATCCCTCACACGACCCATTTTAAGACGAAAAAGCAAACAAACTGCAAAAAGTATACTGGTTTTAAATAAAATCGTCTGAATTTAATCAATGATGCCACCAGTTATGAATTTGGGATAATTAAAGGAGAATTAATGTGAAATATAAACATAATGTAAAATAGTCTAATATTTTGAACCACTTGAATAAATCTTCTAATATTTTGACTTTTCAAAATAATTTTTTTTTCAATTAATTTTTTCAAAAATGATATTAATTTTAAGATAATAAATAAGTTTAATCATCAGTAAGTTTTTAATAAAAATATCGTTTGCATATTTGAATTAAAAGACATTAAATTACCAAATGATATTTTCAATTTGTAAAAAAAAGGAATTATTCTAATATTTTGAATATGAGCTATATGTTGTTATAAGAAGATTGTTTAACGGTGGTCATGAGGTAATACAAGTTACCAGGGTATCTCGTATCTTCTCTGTGGTAGAAGAGATATGATGATTGCTGTCACCTGTGCTGTGGTAAAAGACCTGTGCCAAGAGAACTCCTGGTGCAAGAGACACAATTAGCACTACCATATATTGTTGTTTTGGCGTACAATTGTATTTTGTGTATTTTGATCTAAAAAGTAATCATCTTTTACAGAAATTTTATTTAACAAAATGTAAGTTAATGAATAATAAATATTCGTAAGAGCGATAAATATTTAACTTCAGTTATTAAATAAAATTTATGGGCGAAAACATGATTGATTGATCCGATGATTATATGTCGGAAATTACGGTACAATTGTTCGGCTTATGTAACAGCAGAAAAATATTACAAATTCTGTGAATAAAGTGACGTTTCGGAATTCTGCAATTTACGTTTTAAATAGGAAATTTATTACCTAAAATAACTGTGGCACACTACTTGAATTTTCCAAAGACTGTGCGAACCTTGCAAATTTTTGTATATAGTAAACTATAGTACGCATGAAAACTGTAATACCATTGAAGGGATTTTATTCCACTTAATTTTAATCAAGATTTATACATAATTTATTAATAAAATTTTACTTTAATAACTTTGATGAAAAAAGCTGTAAAACAGCATTTCCCTATTTTGAAATAAAAATTTTCGACAATTCTCGTGTGAACCAGCATTACCTAAATTTAGTTACTTGCCCCTGAAAGGGTCAAAAATGTATTTTGTTTTCAGTGCAAGGTAATTTGTGATTTTGTTTCAATGTTCTGAAATATGCCATGGCTTGGAGGAAATGACAGTTAGTCATCCTGTAGTTGAAAAGAGAAGAAAAGAACTGAAAGTATCATGAAATGACTTACAAAATCCGCATATAATTGTAATCATAGGAAGCGCGCAATTTCTGTTAACCATTAACATGTTGACTACCACAGAGAATGACGAATTTGGCTTAATTGGGCTATTTAGCTTTTTTTGCAACATTTAAAAACTGTTTTCGGTGTTTGTCAAGTCGGTTCACAATTCCCATGCGCGACAATATTTGTTAATTTTATGCATTTTTAATTCAAAAATATAAAATTTTAGTTACTTTTACACCTTGAACGCAGACTGAAATCACTAAAGATGCCGGGGCATGGGGTTCTTCTTTTAAATACATTGTATAAAACTTTTAATAGTTCCGTTTTATAACAATAAGTTGTCTTCGACGAAAATATTGATGTCACACGCATTCATGTGGTTTGGCGTCCCGGGAAATATTGCTGGTACACATATTTGTATGCCATGCTAGTGAATGTTTTAAACGGTAAAAGACAATTTCTTCAAAGACAATGCCCTTTTATTAACCCTCTCGCTGCGTAATTGTTTTATCAAAATAGCTTCAAAAATTACGTATTTAACTCCTTCGCGACGAGCGTCTTTTAAGAACTTTTATTCTTTTGCCACCGATTTTTCAAAACAAAAATTTTCGTCTGATTCAATCGGGAAACTTCTCCGATTAGATAAAGCAAAATTTAGAATAAAAAATAACAGGTGGGAATGATAAAGGAGGGTTAATTAGACGGAAAAATGCATCCCCGATGAAATCTAGGGTTGCGCAAATTTTGCTACTTTGACGTTGCCCGAGAAACTCTCAGGTTGCTCAGCGAGAGGGTTAAGCCTACTTTTACATCTTTATGTAGTTAGATTGATTTTGTCTAATGCAGAAAACCCTATTTATTACAGTAATGTGATAAATACAACGGAAACAAAATAAAAACCGTGATTTTGGACATTTCCTCCAAATAATTTCTTTTTGAACAAGTTTTACAGTACAAAAGTATACTGACCACAGTTACCCTAAGCTACGTTTAACGTCGATTAAGCCCTCAATTCTCGCTCTCGTGATATTCACGGACTGTGTCTTTTATTCGGATTGTTTCTTTCCCACCAGTTTTATAAAATAGTGTAATTGGCTTTATTATGGTATCATTTTACCTGTCATTAAATAAGGTGACTATTTCTTTTTCAAAAATGTGGTGCCAATAAGCAATTTGAATTTTTAAACCGTAATTTAAAGCGGCCGTTAAGGGGTTAACCCCTTGAGGGGCATGTAATTTTGTTTCTGTAATGTCGAATTCTCACCGGAATCTTCAAAAAATTTCATTGCAAAATATGAAAAAAACAATTTTAAGACCTTTTTACCACCAAAGTTAGAAAAGTAAAATTTTATAATTTTTTTCCGGTGCGAATCTTCATTAATCGTAGGTGGGATAAAATATATCCCACCGCCCCTCAAGGGTTTAAAGGTACAATTTTGCGAAAAGGTATTGTGATAATAACTTGTAAAGTTCATAATATTTTAACTATATTTCTGTCTCTTGCATAAAATTCATAATTATTTCTAATAATTCTAAAGACAACAGATTTTCATTTAGACATGTATGGGCGTACACGTGTTTAGACATGTAACATTCCTTTACAAAACCGACATTAATCTATTCTCCCCTATTAATGGTGTACAAGCAGTGTAGTCCGGAAAGGCCAATGTACAACAGTTTTCTAATTTAACCTTCCCCTTAATCGCAGAGATCTTTTATAAATTATGCTATTGAACAAAGCAAATAGTACTATTTGCAAATAGTTGCGTGCGCTGTACACTCCTCGCTATTAGCTCCATACTTGGCAGGAGGATTTAAAATTTTGTTTTAAGCTGTCTTCATATAAATGCTGCATAATGCAGCGGTGTATCTTTAAAGCAGTGTGTCTCAAACCCCGGTTTGGATGACGGAAGCGAAACGTTTGAAGAAAATTTTATTTAATTTTCAGGGTTTTTTTTTTTTTTTTTTTTGGAAGGTTTCTTTCTCTCTTTTTTTAATTTTTTGATTTTGTAATAAGATTTTATTTTCAGATTTGTTCTGTTTTTAATCCTTTTAGGGGCAAAGTATTTCTGTTGCTAAAATTTTGAAATGATTGATTAACACCAGGATTTACGAATAAATTTATTTTAAAATAAGTAAATAGCTTTTCTTCAGGTACATTATAAAATAAAGAATTTATTCTAAAATCTAGTACCATTGTGACCAAAGTCCACCCATGGAACTATGAATAAAGTGTAATCGACATATCTTCAAATGGGTGAAGCTTCAACTGTAACCGGTGTCGCAGGGACTTATTATAGCCAGGTTCCACCAGTAAATTTCAATAGAAATAGTCTCCTTATTTAAACGTCTTATAAATGCAGAATTGCAATCATAATTGCGGCCAAAAACAGATATTTAATTTTACTGTTGGAAGTTTACTTCGGTAGTTGTCAGGTTCTGATTTTTCGACATGACGAGACAATCTAAAGAACATCCTGTCAGCATCAGTAAAACAGATTATAATACCCGGGCCAAGTTCCACCAGTAAAAACGAATAGAAAATTTTACCATATTTTTGAGATACATTTTGCATAGATAAGACACTAAAAAAGGCGAAATTGTCTATTCAAATTTTACTAGTGGAAGTTTGATTCGGTGGCCACCAGAAACTGTTGATCAGGTGTAAAAAATCGGCCGCCATCTTGTGACAACCTTCTCACCTACTGCAGCCGCAATCGGTAGATTCTACACTATATGTCTCCTCCACTTTATTCATAACTCCATTTGTCCGCCAAGGGGTTAACCCTACATTGTAAGAATTTATCTTTTATAAGTATGTTTTTTTAATCATATTTAGGGTCAGGTATCACAAATTTTATAGATAAGTATTTGCCTCAATAAATAGCAGATTTCTGTGAGTACATAGAAGAATATGTTTTTTAAATATAATGGTAGCTTGGAACTTAATTTATTTATTGAGGGTAAAATTTTAATTGATTCCTACATGGATCACCACACAGTGTACGTTAAAATACGTTTTTAGATGTTCATTTAATATTTATTATTATTTTCTATTTTTAACGATTACGTTTTTTTAGTGAAATAAGTTATTTTTACGATGATGCATAATAAAGAACAGATTAATGGTAATAATAAGTAACTCTGTTACAATAGCTGTTAATGTATCGACTTATGGAACACGATCGGATATTTTGGTTTAATTCATTTTTTTCTTTTTTTGGCTAAGACATTTTTAAATGTTTAATTTTATAATGTAAGAAGCTCCGTTATATTGATTGTTGTTTTACGATATATGTGGAACGATTGGATTTTTCAGAGTAGCTTTATTTTCTTTTTTCTTAGTTTCTTTCTTTCCTTTTTTTTTTTTTTTTTGCAAAGACATTTAAAAGCATTATATTTTCGATTTCACATATTAATGAACTACTACAGTTAGGGGTTACCGATTAATTTCGTCACACAAGCTTCGTGGATTTTTTTACCCCTCCTACACAAGTATGAAAATTGAGTAATACCACCTCACCTGTTGGGACGTCACGTTTTGTACCGAACAAGGAACAAATTTCTTCCAAAAACACCAACAACAAAATACTTTATAATTAGAAATAATCTTTTTATGAGACTGGTTCACGTTTTTAATTTTATGTAAAAAAAGTTATATAATATCTATTACCTACTTAGTAAATATTATAGAACTGGCAAAATATTGCGTATTTTTATTTCAGTTCTTGCAATTCAGATGAAAAGGAAATATATTCCTACTTCTACATCAATATATATACATATGTTTCCGAACATTATTGTAATACTTACAAACAATGCTTATTAAACTTGTTTTTCCATTTCAGTTGTAGCGTCACAATGTGTGAGCCCGCTCTCTACCGCTAGCACACTGTGTGACACACATGGAACTATGAATAAAGAGGAACTGACAAATCCTCTAAAGGGTGAAGCTTCAACTGTAATCATGTGTTGCCAGTGGGTTACTTTCTTTAAATTCAGATTTCTTGATTGGTACCAGTTTTTTGAAATGGAAAAATTCGCCTTCTTTAATGACAGATTCATAAAGGCGAAAACAAGGAAAATATTACAATTCCAGAAAAGTGGTGCCAATAAAATCTGAATCAAATCAGAAATCTGAATTTAAAATGTAGCCCACTGGCAAAACTGACTGTAACCGGTTTCTAAGACGCCCATTACCACCGGGGCAAGCTTCCACCACTAAATTTGAATGGAAACTTTCTCTTTATTTAATTGCCTTATTAATTTAGAATTTCAGTCATAATTATGGCCAAAAAGAGATATTTAATATTACTGGTGGAAGCTTACTCCAGCGGTAGTCATGTCCTGCGTTTCCGCCATATCGTGTCAACCTAAACAACCCCCTTGTCAGTGTCAGGGAAATAGATTTATAATACCCGGTCCAACTTCCCCCAATAACAAGGAATAGAAATGTTTACCATAATTATGAGAAATTTTGCGTGGATTTTTTTTGCGTAGCCGCAAAAATAAGGCGAAATTTTCTGTCCAAAATTTACTGGTAACATTTTGCTTTGACGGTCATCAGGAACTGTTGATCCGATGTAAAACATCGGCCGCCATATTGGGACAACCTCCACAGTTACTTCACTCGTAACGGGCAGACTTTACACTATATATCTCCTCCTATTTGTTCATAACTCCATTGTGAATAGCTGTGGACTACTTCTTGATGTGTGATGTAATTAACAGGGCTACCACTAAGTCCGTTTTTTGAACACCACATTTTTTCAAAAAAGGTTCCTGTTTATAAATTTCGTAGAACCTTACCTAGGAGGGTGTTTTTAATGCAATTGTTGACGAGACCCAATACGATTTTTTTTTAAGTACGGGTTTTCAAAAAGCAGACGAGTGGGAGAACTGTAATTAATGGATAATCCATTATATGCAATTTTACCAACTATGCCGCCCGCGGTCTGCTACATTAACACTTTTTTACAATGTAATTTTTAACCTTAATATATTGTATGCGGTAAACGTAAAACACATTTTAACCCTCGGATGACCAAATGGGGTCAATTTATGACACCAGAGCCAGAGTCTGACGAATATTTAATTTTTAAGAAGTTGTAGTGTCTTCAGTTTTTGTATAGCTGAGTTTTATACTATTTTATTACGAATTCGAAAGTTATCGCTTTCCCCATGAAAAAATATGTACATAAAAAATTACATTTTGATTTGGGGTCAGTAAATAACTCCAGCTGGTCATTAATGTTATTGTAAATCGTTAATGTAAAACTGCATTAAAAGCATTCCTCAGTCACAATACTTCAATAGAACGATTATCTTTCTTACTCTTCGAAAAAATGTACTGGTTTGTCAAGGAAAGTTTTACCGTCACGGGTGGCCAACAGATGGCGCAACAGTCAGCCTGAATCGTCCTGCGTTTAGTTTGTAATCTGTAAGCATTGTGAAGTGGTGCGCAAATTTTTGAGTCAGCCTCAGATAGAAAAATTTATGAATGAAGATTTTGATGATATTTCTGATGAATTGGAAGCCTCAGAAGTGCAAGATACATTATTCAACAATGGTTCCATTACCGACATTGAAGCGGAATGTAGCGAATCTTCCGATTTATGTGCTGACTGCGACAGAGATTTTTCTGATGACGATATTGTATGTGCTAATTCTAAAAATTCTGAAATAATCGTGACCAAAGATGGAACTCAGTGGTCAAGGAAAAAACCTGCTCCAACAAGATGTTTTGCTAGAACCATTATGATAACGAACTCTGGTGTTACAAGTTATAGAGGCAATATTACAACAGTAAGAGATACAACACATTTTGGATATACTGGTATAAAAAACGAACCGTAGAATTATATCTGTGGAAGGCGCTGAATGGAAAAACGTACATTTCGTTGGTATGAAGGCATTTATAGGATTACTAATTATTGCACGTTCACTCAAGGCACGCCAAGAACACATTTCAGAATTGTGGAGCACTAAACATTTAGCACTGCAATGATCGATTTTCTGTGCAACAATGTCTTGTGCCAGAATAAAGATTTGCTGAGGTTCATTATAAGACCGGGTGGCGGCAGCACAGACAATCACCTCATCGAGTTCACGGCTGAAATTCCAGAATGAGTTGAAACTCGATTCGCATATTAAAACGCAGTCGGTCTGCCAAGTCTTATCTTGGTGGAAAATACCCGAAAATCCGATTTTATCGGTTGACTCGTAGGTTTACCATTGTGTTTTCCTGCATCCAAAGGTATGAAAACATGGTGGACTGGGAGCAGGAATACACAATTGTAAATCTACCAGTCAACCGCTAAAATCGAGTTTTCAGGTGTTTTCCACCAAGATATGACTTTTCAGACCGATTACCTTTTACTATGTGAAACGATTTATAACACCAAGATATGACTTAGCAGACCGATTGCGTTTTAATATTCGAATCGATTATTACCTAATTCTAGAATTTCAGCCATGAACTCGACGAGGTGATTGTCTGTGCTTCCGCCTCCCGGTCTATTAGATTTGATAATTTAGGAACTAGAGCAGAAAAATGAAAAGGAAGTTAGCTGCAATTGAGGATTTATTTAACATTTTCATTGTGACTTGTAAAACATCATTCTGTTCAGATACTGAATTATGTATTGATGAACAACTTGTAAAATTCCTTAGGAAGTGTCCTTTTTGTGTGTACACGAAGTTAATCCGTTGTGGACGAACGGCCGGTATTCGTGCCGCGTAATGTGCTCAGAATCAGGGATTATCCTCACCAGTAAATTTTTATTGTAAATTTTGCCTTATTTAATCCGAGCATTTTCCCGATCCAATTAGGCAAAAATTTCTGTTTTTAAAAACCGCTGGTTAAAGAAAAAAAATTCTGTAAAAGGCGCTCGTCCCGAAGGGGTTAAAGCTGGCAAGATATGATGTGAAAATATGGACATTACGCTATGTAAATCTTCCTATTGCTGGAATATGCAGGTCTATTTGGGAAAGATGAATAGTGAACCCGAGAAGAATCAAGGGAAGAGAGTGGTGCTAGATATGGTTGATGGATTGTCTTCAGGTTATTGTATTACGGCAGATAACTTTTTTTACATCTCTTGCTGTTGAAAAAGAATTACTAAAACAGCAAAAAACAGTCACTGACACTATCATAGCTGCCAACATCTTACGCTTTTTCAGACCACAAAAATTTTATAGTAAATTTTACCTTTTTAAATCGCCGTAATTTGCCTATTAAATAAGGCAAAAATTTCTATTAAATTTTTGTGGTCTGAAAAAGCGGAAGAGTTGGCAGCTATGCACTATGAAACTGCACCGAAAACACGTTCCTGTGAAATTTCGTCCAAATAGAAAACACGTGCACTCAAGTGATGCTGTATATTTAAAACAGGCTATGATGGTTTCATATGTGCCTAAGCGTAACAGAGCAGTAGTCAACAAGCATTTTAACTTGAATTTATCAGAAGAAGAACATCACTTCAAACCGCCAAGTGATACTTCACTATAATCATTGCAAGGGAGTGTTGATAGCTTGGACCGAATGGCCGGTGAGTATTCCTCGCGTAATACTAAACGATGGACTAACGACTTTCTTATTTTTTAATATGGTTGGTGTATCAGCAACCAACGTATTTATTGTGTTAATACAATCAGGGCCGAAACTAGGGGGGTGGACAGAGGGGGCACGTGCCCCGGGCGCCGCTTTAACAGAAGGTGAAGGGAGCGCCAAAATGAAGATTGTCTTTGACGTTTGATAGAAGAATGCATGTATAGATACAAAATTTGTATAAAAATGTCTCGCAGCCGGAAAATTTAAACGCGAAATTGAACAAAATGCATTAAACTTTACAAATAGATAAAAAGATTCATCTACAGTACAAAATTGCAAAGGAATAAGAAAAAAAGAACTGTTCTCTTAGGCTTTTTTCATTCTGCCATTCCAAAAGTATCATGTCTATGTCTTTACCTTCTATCTTTTAAATCACTTCCTGTGTAGGAGAATCACTACCGTTTTTCAAGGTCAGTCTCTATTGTGGGACACTGTCCAGTGTCCACCTTGGATAACTACCAAACGCGAAGCGACCCCTCCGTCTGAATTTTGTATTAGATAAAAAAATTCCATGAAAGCTGGTTTTTTCCGCTGAGCAGCGTTGAGCTTCCTTCTTTCTTTTTTTTTGTCTTGCCATGGGCGATGACTGCCCATGGACAATAAAAACAAACTGGAGGGGGAATGCGCAAAGTAAAATTCTTAGTAAAACCTTCTTTTTTTTTAGATATCGACCTCACTTATCCTAAAAAAAAAAAAAAAAAAAAAAAAAAAAGTTCAAAAATATTAAAATGCAATTCGGTTTCTTTTGATTCCGTTTACAAGCATTTAATGAATCAATGTTTGACAATGCTGATTACGTAGTTCAGTTTTATATATTTCAAATTTAAAAATAAGTTGTCTATTAGATACTTAGTAAAATTCTTTTTCTAAATTTACTTTGTGGTGGAGAGGGGGGAGGGGAGGCCAAAATCCATGTTTGCCCCGGGCGCCAAAAAAGCTAGTTTCGGCCCTGAATACAATTATTTGAAAATTATGAGAAAGGTAAATCTTTTCGAAGATGACTATTTCTATAGCATTTAGGAATGACCTTGCTAAAACCACTAATAGCAGGGTTGCCACAGGCGACTATTTTTGTATTCTGTTCGCACCAGTTTTTTTTTCTAATAAAAACTTTGAATTATATTTCTCTTGCAAATGTTGTTAAAAAATGTATTAAGGATTTCTATTTTGAGAAAGTGGTGACAGTTAACATTAAATTTAGTCGTCTGTGGCAGCCCTGTTATAGCTACCCGAAAAACTGACCGACTAAACATAGCATATTACAAAAAGCATTAAGTCTGTCTTAGTAAATGCAGAAGACTATATAGCAAAAAATGTGATGAAACAGAACATTATACCAGGCGTAGTCGGTCGTTGTGTGTCCTAGAACATTCGACTAAGAAAACTACCGAGAAATGTGTTAAGTGCACTCGATTTGTTTGCAAAAATCTTGTCATTATCATAACAACAACATTTTGTTATGAGTGCAAAAATCAGAATAATTAATTAAGTTCATTTGAGCATTTTGGATTTGAATTCTTAATCCTAATGTGGATTAATCATCATTTTAAAAATCCTTTGTTGCATCAATATTGCATTTTCTATTTTACTCTACGGCTACAACTCTTATATATATTATTAAACTAATTTTATAATATCAGTTTTAGGTTTTATTTTATATGATAAATAAATATGTGGTTTTTTTAACTATGGGGTCACTGAATGGCCATTCACATGCACATGGCCTTTCATATTTCAAATTCCCAACTGGTTCTCAGAGGGTTAATAGATAGATGTAGAAATTAACCATTACTGGGAGCTAGTTTTTTATTTATGATTCTATTTTTATATTCTATTCGCACCGCTATATTTTAAAAATACATTTTGTAGTACATTTCTCTTGCATGTGAAATATAAATAAAAGTATTTCTTGAAAAAACAGTGGTTCCAACCGTATAAAATTCTTGTAACAGTTGCTGGCCCCGATGTCATGTGGGAAGTGACATAGGACTGATAAGGATTAATTTTAGAACCTTAACATTTTTAAAGACGAAAACACAAGATGTAATCCAAGCGTCCTTGCCCCCGAATGTTTGTGAACCTGTTTCAATGTGTAGTGACTTTTGTGCAAATAAATTTCACGCTCATTTTCGAGAAATTTCAGGCATGCAATGTATTATTTTATCCCAGAATTTCTGTGTTTAAATAAGAGGAAAATCACTTAACGCAAATAGTGGTGTGAGGATACATTTTAGAAAATGTAGCGTACCACAGCTTTATAGTGATTGCCGTGTTACTACGATACAGAAGTCTCACTAGGTATTTTTTTATGTTAAATTTAAAGTAATTTTAGCTGTATTTAATGTAATCCCGAACAACGATCAGTGTGTTAGCCATTAAATAAATAATAATAATAATAAAAATGAGGGAAATATAATTCACACCTGAACTTACATTTTGCGTGATAAATAGGCAGTTTGTCGCTTCTAAATTGAAACGATATGTTGACAAGTGTTTGATTGAAGATATCAAATATCTTACTTTCATGAATAATGCGATTTCGTTTAGTAGAGAATTTAAAATACCCACAGCTGCCAACTTTTACGCTTTTTCGCTACCACTAAAATTTAACAGAGATTTTCGCCTTGTTTAACATGAGATTTCAACGATTCAATAAGGCAATACTTTCTGTAAAATTTTAATGGTAAGAAGAAAGTGTAAAAGTTGACTGCTGTGAAATACCTTTCTTCAGGTGTTTCTCGACCTTGTACTATATGGTACCGTGAATTAAGGGAAGTCTTGTCAGTTAGGTAGTATTTTTCTTCAGATTACTTGATTGGTACCAATTTTTTCAAAAAAGTAATATTCACCTTATTTTGACACTAGAAGCATTGAAAATTTCACTCAAATTTTATTTAAAAAAATTACACCAGAATTTTTATTTAAAGCTTTTTAACTTATTTTTTGTGTGATATATATATTTAACTCTTTTTTAAAGCAATTTCTGGTTCAACTCAAATTATACACATTTGTTAGCAGTCAAATAGAGTACTCTTGG
Source organism: Maratus speciosus (assembly GCA_963932465.1). Lineage (NCBI taxonomy): Eukaryota > Metazoa > Arthropoda > Arachnida > Araneae > Salticidae > Maratus > Maratus speciosus. The sequence goes on from OZ010787.1 coordinate 59,709,365, forward strand.
TGATTATACTGTTAATCTGTCATAAAATAAAGCAAATAGTACTATATAAAAAAAGGAAGTCCCGTGGATAAAAATCACCTGCTCAACTGACAATACTATTAGGGGTGTTTAACCAGTGTTGACAATTTGGGGGTTTTATTTTTTATCTAATTTATGAAGATTTATGCAGATCAAATCGTGAAAAAGAAAAACACCTGGATGCACGGAACTTTTCATTAGTTGCCGACAGCTTTCTATCATTACCATGAAACTATGAATAAAGAGGAAGTGACATACCCTCAAAATGGTGAAGCTTCAACTGTAACTGGTTTCGCAATGTCTCATTACTGCCGGGTCAAACTTCCACCAGTAAATTTGAATAAAAATTTTCTCTTTATTAAAACGCCTTATTAACGCAGAATTTCAGACATAATTATGTCCAAAAAGATATATTTATTTATACTGGTGGAAGTTTATTTCGTCGATAGTCAGGCCCTGCATTTCTGCCATATTGTGACAACCTAAGAAACCTCCTGTCAGTATTACTGAAAGGGATTATAATATCCCGGAAAACTTCCACCAGTAAAAAAAAAACTAATTTCTATCACACTTGTGAGAGAAATATTGAATGAATAGGCCGCGAAAACAAGGCAAAATTTTCTATGCAAAATTTACTGGTGGAAGTTTGCTTCGGCAGGTAATTAGAAACTGTTGATACGAAGTAAAAATCCGCCGCCATCTTGAGACAACCTCCTCACTTACTTCACTTGCAACTGGTAGACTCTACAGTATATGTCTCCTCCTCTTTTTTCATAACTCCATTATCATCAGCAGATCAATAATTATATTTTAAAGCTTCGTTTAACATGAACGGTGAAACAACAACCGAAACATTGAGATAGTTTCGCACAGCAACATGACTCACTGCAGGAAAAAAGGCCGTTTCAGGGAATGCTGAATCTTTTTAGATGTTGCCCTGTTAAATTTTTTGTTTCGGCACGCTATTTCAATGACTTTTGGACCTACAATTTTCTTTATTAAAAAATTCCGATCTTGCACTGACCCTATTCATACCGCATTTTTTTCTCTGTTGGTGCAGAATGTTTGTCAGTTGGGATACTTGTCTTTATGTACATATCTTGATTGATACAACATTTTGGAACAAAAAAATATTTGCTTTATTTAATGACAGATTAACACTAGAACAACCATTTTGTCAACTACCAAATAAAAATATTTCGATTTGAACCGGAAATTGTTTTTCTGAAATATGTTAAATGCGAACCACAGAAAGATATTGTAAATACACAAGCGAAATAGTTTTAACCCCTTGAGGGGCAAGTGATTGCATTCCCGTAATGTTGAACTCACACCGTAATCTTTGAAAAATGCTATTTCAAAGTAAGTAAAAGCAATTTTACGGCTTTTTTCCACCAAAGTTAGAAAAGTAAAATTTAATAAATTTTTTCTGGTGTAAAACTTCATTAATCGTAGGTGGTATATAATATATACCGACGCCCTTCAAGGGCTTAAATAAAAATTCTAGTGTAAAATATTTTTATAATATTTGAATAAAATTTCTAGCAGTTCTAGTCATGGAACTATTAATATTGAGGAACTGACATACCCTTAAAATAGTGAAGCTTCAACTGTAACCGCTGTCGCAGGTTTCGATCGTCGCCCGTGGAAACTTCCACCAGTAAATTTATATAGAAACTTCCTGCATATTTAAAGGCCTTATTAATGCACAATTTCAGTCATAAGTAATGGCAGAAACAGATTTGCCTTTTTACTGGTGGAAGTTTACTTTTGCGGTAGTCAGGCGCTATGTTTCCGCCATATTGTGACAACCGGTGAAACAAACAGACTATTTTACCAGAAAACTGACACCAGTAAAATTAATTAGAAGTTTTTACCATATTTGTGAGAAAATATTTCCATGAATACGACGCTTAAATTGGACAAAATTATCTATTCAATATTAATGGTGGGAAGTTTGCCCTGACACTATTCAGAAACTGTAGATCCGATTTTAAAAAAGCAGCCACCATCTTGTGGCAACATCCTCAGTTACTTCACCCGCAAGTCGTACACTATAGTACACTATATATGTCGTCCTCTTTATTCGTAACTCCATTGTTCTAGTGTTAGAGAAGGCGAATATTAAAATTTCTAAAAAGTTGCAGCAATCATGGATGCAGATTAAAAAATATGGCAGAACTGGAGGCAGGGGTGTAAAAATCGAGGCGCCAATGGGTCGACTCCCACCACTAAAGTTTGTCAGTTATTTATCGTCTGATGTTTCTATGTCGGCATTAATTCATTCCCTCCCCCTCCCCCCTCACACTACTGTAACTTTGAATTATACTTTAAAAGTACGTTTTAAGTGCATGCATCATTTATCTGTCTGTTCTTTTTTCTTTCACTTTCACGCAGATAGAAATATATCTTAACCGCAGTGATTTTCCGTTGAGATAAAATAAAAGTGAATGTCTTTCGCATCGCTGCCGACCATATGTAATGCATATTTTCGCAGCCTCTTGGCTTACATTAATAATCAATTCTCACCCTTGTATTTTGTCGGATAAAAGCCATATGCCCCTTGCTGACTAATTTCTGCTGTCGTTAAATCTGTAACGTGCATGTAATATCACGTGTTAGCTATTTCTTTAGCCACTCTCACTTACAGCAGGAAATGTTATTTCTAGTAACCCTATAAAGCCCGCCATGGCGTAGTTTTTAACTCAATGTAAAACTTCTTGATTGTTTTGTCTACCCAATTGGTTTTCGCCAAATATCTTACATATGGTTATCTAATGTTCGCCAATCTGTAAGTAATTGTAACAAAATCTATCTCACTTTTGCTCCTGACCTCCAGCAATGTAGACTGCAATTAAGCCCCGCTGTGGGCTTCTGCCAATGGCCAGTTATCGAAACTCTCCCCGTCCCTCTGTACTTTTCACGGCCCTCCTTTAAAAGTTCTTTACAATAAATGTTTAAGTCTCCTAAAGTATTGTGTTGGAGTTTCTTTTTGTTCATTTACGAACCTGAGTACAAGAAATCACCGTTATAGTTTCGTCTAAATTTTTTGTAAGAATGCGAATAAAATTTAGGTTAAGAATACTGTTAAAATTTAGTGTTGAGAATCGGTCCACTGGCGCCTAGATTTTTACCACGGTACGAGGAGGTATGTTAAAACTTTTAGAGAGGTCGGAAAAGAAACTGAAGTTTCATAAAATTCACAGTATATTGCATCGGCAAGTTTTAGTTGTACCAAAAAATGAACTTTTACTTTTTCACTTGTTAAATGTAACACTTTTTAATGTGTAACATCGGACGCAAGGACCGTACAAAATTAAAATGTCGTAAATTTTACAAAGATAGCTTTTTTTCGCGTAAATGGATTTTGACATGATTAGTAACATGTATAATAATCACTTATAAACAGATTAAGTAAAATAATGCTATAAAAAGTGATAAAATATCTTTATTAAGATGGACGATCGTTTCGTCGCACCAACGGCGACATTTTCAAAATCATTCACGAGAGAAAATATTTTCACATAATTTAAAAACAATAAACATAGTAAACAACGTCACGAGACATGATGCATAATGAAAAACATTGCAAAACATAAAATAAAAATAAAATTATCTTGGCTATTTGCGAGAGTGGATTAATTTTTACTATTGTTATTAAAATTACATAGCATCTCTTTCCAAATTTTAGGTAAATCAAGGGACACTGAATCATTGCAAATATTCTTGTTGCTTAAAAATATCTCTATTGATTCTCGGTTTAAAATTCCGCCGTTGGTGCAACGAAACGATCGTCAATCTTAATTAAGATATTTTATCACTTTTTATAGCATTATTTTACTTAATATGATTAGTAACATTTGAAATACTTTTGCAGTTAAAACAGTACCCCTAAATCTAATGGTTTAGAAATTACATTTTTAATTCAGATATCTTGATTGGGACCACTTTTTTGAAATGGTAAAATTTACCTTGTTTTCGCCTTAATTAATATGTCATTAAATAAGGCGAATTTTACCATTTCAAAAAAGTGGGGCCAATCAATAAATCGGAATTTTAAAAAAGTAGCCCACTGGCAAAACTGAACCAATATATTACATTTTCACCAGAGTGCGCTTTGATCGAGTTTATTGCTGCATATGAAATAGAAATCCAGTGTGTTGTTAGATATTTATGATGCAAGTTTAACTACGGGAAAGTTAGTTTTGAAAGATAAATTTTGCGAAAAAAAGAATTAAAAAGATTTATGTTATAATACGCGATACATTAGGAATGAACGAAAATTATTTTATATTCATTATATTCATTCAGACACATATTTTAAATTCATATCGCACCACATATTTCTAGAAGCTGTAAGAAACGCTTAGTGTTTAATATTTCAAGCTTTAAATTTGATGGCAGTGTCACCAAAGAAAATGTAATTTGCTGGACACATTCTAAAATAATGCATGTATATTACAGGTAAAGTATTACAATGTGCGATTTAACCCCTTATTTTTTGTCTCGTCAATATCACGGGCTGAGGTGTCGTTTGTTATTTCTCGTGCCCATCATATTTCCGGGCTGGAGATTTATTGCTGCAAAAGACTTGTGAAAGCAGAAAAAATTAACTGGCATTTCGGTGTGAAGTCTTTGAAGACTGACGTTTGGGTTTGGTTTTTGGCGCTGATTGTGATGTTGGAGCTTGTATTGCATGTTTCGAAATATGTCACACTCAAAAAAATTATTAATAATCAAAATTTAATGTATATTATATTATTTCAAATATTATTTGTAGAAATTTGTTTGATGATGATAAATAGAGATCTAAGATGTGAAAAATAAAGGTCTTATTCGCATTAATTTGCATGGTGTAAAACAAACATTCAAACACAGAATTCTCGCATGATGGCTTTTCCGCAAATGTGAATTCGTTCTATAACATCCTTTTTTTTTTGCCTTACAAAAAACTAATTGCATAGTTTATATAGAAACTTATAATTTTTCAATTTCTGTAATAAAAAGATGGGCACATTTTTGATTTTTTTTTCCAATTATTAAGCGAACGTTAAGGGGTTAATATAAAATTTCTTACAATCTCAACCCATTCTCTGCCAAAACTATAAAGTAAGAATTTTCAAATTTCTTGTTGAAAGTCGTTTGCCACCACAAATTCACAAAGGTAAAATTCTCTTTACTAATTCAGCGAAATTTCTGCCAATAAATAAGATAATTTTTTTAATTCTAAAATTGTGGTGACAAAGTAATTAATAAATTAAAGCCACAAGTACACTCGTTGTTGGCAGCGTATGAGTTAATACATTTTGACGAGAATTTTCGTTTTCTATCAAAAAACATCATTGACTAAGGACGTGGCTTCTACCTTACAGAAAATGCAATTTTATCATGTTGTCCATATTTTTTTAGACTGTAAGACATTTATATTAAATTCGTACACTGAAAGATATTTACCGATGCATAAACTTGGGAAACCTATCTACCAATTTACAAAAGACTTTCAGAACAGGGAGGAGTTTCTACTGTTTTAAATTCAGATTTGATAAAAATTGCTTGTCGGCAATGTGTTAAAACATATGGACAACACAATATAAATGTATTTTCTGTAAGGTAGAAGCCACTCCCTTATTGAATGATGTTTTTAACTAATAAGCAGTGATAGAATAGTGGCGAAGCAGCTCAGCGATTGTCACCACTAAATTTTTATAGTATTCTTCGCCTTCAAAAATCTCAGAAATTCTGTCTTGAAGTTAGATGAAGAATACTAATAAAATTTTACTGTTCAATTGATTCTCTTTTAGTACACTGTTCCATCACTGAATAAGACATTATTTTATACTAAACTAAAGAGGCTGAACAGTGGTACTCTCTACTTTTTGCAAAATGGGCTCTCAAACGGTTACTCGAAAAAAGTTATAGTCCCCTTATTTAAAAACATAAATTTTATTATTAAATGACATGAAGATTTCTTTTTTAAAAAGGTGGTATGTCTGCAAGTCATGCAGCAAGTACCGCTGCTCTAGAGATTTGTGATTGGCTTTTTGCGCTATCTCCCATTGATTTTGAGATAGGGTCTGTAATTTCCCAAATTTTTCTTTTAATCAGTGCTGTTATCAGTTTAATTGTGTCTGATTTGTCAGTTTACTCCGACTCTTACGCTTTATGGTACCACAAAAATTTAATAAAAAATTTTCTCTTATTTAATCGGCAGATTACGGTGATTAAAAAATGTAAAATTTACTCTTAAATTTTTGTTCTTAAAAAAAGCGTAAGAGTTGTAAGCTATAATTTACTGTATCGTTATCGCACTTGAAAGGTCCCAGATCACTCCGTTTACAAGTGGTTAAGGATAAAGGTACTTTCTCGTGAATTCTGCATTTATATGTAAATATACCTCATTTTCAATGGTATTACACAGAGATCAAACAAACATATTTAGAAACAAAAATTATATTTAATATTACATAGCGTGGACCTATTTTTATTATTTATTAAATACATTTTCTGCTGCTAAATATGTTTAATCCGCGCTTTATATTCCGTAATCATGGTTCGTACGGATACCGTTATTTCTCCAGGAAAGCTATCAGTATATTTTTACAGAATAAGGAATCTAGGTTAAACGCACAAAATTTCGTCTTCTATTAAGAAGAGATTTTCTATAAGATAATACTGGTGCCGAAAAATTTTCTGGTCTGCAAAATTCAAGGAGGCGTACGAACCATGGTAATATATGGTGTACAATGTACATATGTATACAATAATTTAATGCATGAATTTATAAACGGTCAAAATCTCATACCATTGTGTTAATTTGAAGCTTGTATATTGAAATTATAAGGACAATAAATTATTTCTATGACACCAAAGAAAAGGAAAAGAAAAAGAACAAAACTAAACAGAACTAAACAAATATATTTTTTTCTGAACGGCATGGAAAAATTTTAAATTTTATAATATAATATGAATTTCAAATATCAAATTATTTTCATAAATTACATTAATATACAATATGCTTGAAGCGAAATATATCCTTTAGCCATAAAATCCACGAATGCTGGGTGTATGTTTTTGTCAGGTTAGGTTGGAATATAATAGAATGTAAAGAAATTCTAAATTGATGGACGATTTAGTAAACATTTCCAAAGGAAAATTTTAGAAATAGACCAAATAAAATATCTCCTACGATGCAGAATTTTCAAGTAGCAAGAAATGGTGGGAAAACGTGAATGCATTGTGAAAACGTGAATGTCTATCTTTTGTTAAATATCTTTCTGAAGATGGTGAGAATTTCCGATATCAGTAAATGAAATTTTTCTCAATGTACTTTGTCAAGCATATATAAAATAAAATATAAGTACTGGGCAAGATAGAGAGAGATTTACATTTTAAATAGGTGTACAACCAAACATCGATATTTATGCAGCCATACTGCTATTAAACTTTCAATAATTTCAATTTTACGAAAACCTTATGTATGAAGGGCAATATTTAATGCGCATTGTAAAACGATCAACAGAAAAATTCCTAAAATTACTCTAGTTATGGCTAATATTATATAAGGCAAACTTAGTAAGTAATTAGTAAAAAGTGCATTTGCGATGCCCATGTCTGCAGGGCTCCCACTTGTCCGTTTTTTGAAAACCAGTATTTTTTTAGAAATACATTCGAGGTAGGTTTCTGCAACAAGTGCAAAAAAAAAAAAACGCTGTTCCCGCTATGTTTCTGTGAAATTAATAAAGAAAATTTATCTTTAAGTAAAAGCGAGGTTAAAAAAAAACAGACCGAATGGGAGGGGAGCCCTGCATCTGGCTCTCAGAATGCAAATACCCAGTTCAGTTTTTCATATGGCATGACATGGAACTATTAATAAAGAGGAACTGACATAGCCTTAAAATAGTGAAGCTTCAACTGTACCGTATTTTTACGGAAAATTTTCCCCATAAATTACAGAAAATTTTCCGATTTTCTGGAATTTATGGGGGAAATTTTCGATTAAAATACGGAAATAGTACTGGCGTCTCGATTGCCAGTTCAATCTCCGTTTTTTAGTCCGTTTTTTATTTACAGTGTAGCCGCTTTCGCAGGTGTTGATCACCACCCGTGGAAACTTCCACCAGTAAATTTATATAGAAACTTTCTCCTTATTTAAACGTCTTATTAATGTAAAATGTCAGTCATAAATAATGCCAGAAACAGATTTCAATTTTTACAGGAGGAAGTTTACTTTGGCGACAGTCAGGCCCTGCGTTTCCGTCATATTGTGACAACCAGTGAGTCGAACTGATAGTTTTACCAGGAACTGACACCAGTAAAAACAAATAGAAATTTTTATCACAATTGTGAGAAAGTACGTCTATGAATAAGAAACTTAACCCTAGAACTACCGAAAATTTTACTCAAGTTTTATAAAAATATTACACATCAGAATTCTTATTTAAAACTATTGAACTTATTTACTTAACTCATTATTGTCTGGTTTACATATTTAGTTTATTTTAAAGAAATTTCTGGTTAGAATAAATATTTCGAATGTACCCATCGGGTCCATTGGACCCGTCTGGTAGACGGAGGGTTAAATAAGACAATTTTACTGGCGAGAATTTTCTCCGGCTATAATCAGAAACTGAAGATCCTATTTAAAACAAAGCAGCCGCCATATTGTGACAACCTTCTCAGTTAGTTCACTCGCAACTGGTAGACCTTATATGTTGCCTCCTCTTTATTCATAACCCCGTTTGGCCTAATTCTGAAGCCTATGGTTACATTTCCATATCGCAGAGAGACCTTAGTTGCTACGATAGCAAATTTTTACCCTAGTTTTTACGTTATGATAGATCTAACTGATAGAAGACGAACGCGCGCCCTGAATCCTTAGTTCCACTTATCTAATTTGTCTTGCATAAAATGGTTGTAAGCTTTCTACATAAAGCAAATATATTTATATCACATATTTGACCATATATCATTTCATTTGCGGTAAATTTTACATAAAATGCATATTTGATGCATTTTATATAAAATTTTACTGATGCGTAAATCTAGAAAATCTATCCAGGCTCATATTTTATTTCCTGTATAAAATAAATATGGAATATGTGATGATTCATAAAGTATATATAGATATTATTAACTCAAAAAATAATCCAATAACAGTATACTAGAAGATTGGATGTTTCAAATTTTTAATAAAATAAATTTTACTGTGATTTTTCTCAAGATGAGATTCTTCAGAATTGCGCGCATCATATCTCAGGAACTAGTTCATATTATTACATGATATTTTTAGACGTATAAATTATATGTATATCTTAAGACTGAAGCTAAATGTGTTTGGTCTTTCACCTAAAAAAAATATGCATCGATAAACTACGAAAGATCCATTTGTAGTGCTCTCAACTTTGTTTTAAAATATAAATTTTGCTAAAATATACATATATTCAGATTTACTCTTAAGATAAAGATATAATCAGTACATTCGTGAAGATTGCATGCAAAAATATTAAGTGGTTCAAGAGAAATCGTGCGCAGAAATTCAAAAAAGCATATTTCCAATATTTTGACATAAGCTAATTTAATATATGGTTTTAAGCATTGCTTACATAGACATCACTTGATATCGTTTCAGTCAGAACTAGCATAATTGCAGGTCTGTTTTGAAATGCGCAGAATATGTTGCTCTTTCATAAAGACATTGCTCGAAAAATCAAATATTTTGAAAATTTAAAATTTATATGCCCTTTTAAACTTTGTTTTAAATTGGTTTTCCCTCGAGAATTCCTTCCTTTATGATTTGAACTAGCTTCCTAGATGCTGAATAATCCAAATCTTATATACTTTGTACTTACATACCGGTTTCGAAAGGTTCGCGTGTTTGAGTACCATTTTTTCCAAATAGTAATATTATTCATATTTAATGACAAAAATTCTGCTATTAAAACACGCGAGCATTAATTTTTTGGAAAATGTGGGATTAAAATTTAACCGTACGATGCCTTCGTAACGGCTGCCAACTTTTACGCTTTTTTGTTACCACTAAAATTGAATATCAAAATTTTCCATATTTAATCGGCGAACTCTGTGATTCAATAAGTAAAAAATTTCTTTTAAATTTTATTGGTAAGAAAAAAGCGTAAAATTTGGCAGCTATGCAATAGATAATTTATCGGGGACGGTACATGGAACTACGGATAAAGAGGAATTAACGTATACACAAAATGGTGAAGCTTCAACTGTAACAGGTTTCGCAGTGGCTCATTAACGCCGGGCAAATTTCCACTAGTAAATTTAAAAAAAATCTCCTTATTTAAACAAGTTATTAATGCAGAACTTCAGTCATAAATTTGGCAAAAAGAAGATATTCACTTTTACAGGTGGAAGTTTACTTCATTGGCAGTCGGGCCCTGCTTCTCCGCCTAATTGTTACAACCTAACCAACCTCCTGTTAGTGTCAGTGAAAGAGACTGTAATACAATGCGCAACTTACACCAGTAAAACCGAATAGAAATTTTTACCATATTTGAGGGAGAAATTTTACAAGGAAAATACGTTAAAACAAAATTATTTTTTTATTCAAAATTTACTGGTGACAGTTTGCACTGACGGTAATCAGAAACCGTTGATTCGATGTAAAAATCAGCCGTCATCTTGTGGCACCCTTCTCAATTACTGCAATCACAACTGGCAGACTCTAGACTACACTATATGTCTCCTCCTCTTTATCCATAACTACATTAAACAGTGAACCGGCGTACTAGAAGGACAATTGCCAACACTTACTCTAAACAATATTCTTCGATTTATTTAATGAAAGAAATAGGGAGAATAACTGAGTGAAAGAGGAGGTTGTGACTCCATTTCACCACTGTTTCTGCATAATTGTCTTTTCTTTATTTCATCGTACAAATTTTGTGGTTAAATAAAGGAAGGGTTATTATATATAAAATGTAATTTAGAATAAGTGGTGGTGATCGGAGAAAGGGTTCGCAGGTTTGCCGCCGCTGAACTTTTTAATTTTTTATAAGGGAATAGATGTTGTCAAATTTTTGATTTGGTCTCTTACCCTTTAATGCTGGAAGCTTTTTTGGCGAAATTAAAAGTTTTGGTGTTTTTCCCTAATTAATAGGATCATATTTGATTGAAAAATATATTTAAAAAATATCCGATGTCCAAGGCAGGATCCACGAAATTCTGTTGGTGCAGTCTCGACTTTAAATCGCACAAAAAGAGGAAAACTTTTTCTTTAGCATCACCTACACAATTGTATAGATCAGGTCTTAAAGGGTTAAAAGAGACCGCTCCGAGGTCTGGATTTAAAGCTGTTTCTATTATATAAACATTTTCTTTTCAAGTAAATAGAATATATCCCCTCCATCTAAAAAGTTTTTAGATGGTACTGTTTAACATTAACCCTTTAGTGCGCAGCTTTGCATATATGCAAACAACACTGTATTGAATTTAATAGATTTTTTTAATTCACATATACGTGATTCACACCAGAAAATAAAAATAGCAATATTTGCTTTATTTAAAAAAACAGACATCAAATAATAATAGTTAAATAAATGAAATTAACCATTGAAACTTTCTGGTGTAAAGTCAGATTATCTGAACTACGTAATTTCTCGAACGTGTTATATCATGGGAATTAAAGGGTTAAATGTTAAGTTTTAGAAAATAAATAATTATATAAAATAAGGTATTTGGAGACATACTTATTAAATTATTTACTAATTTGCATTATTTTAGCGTAAAACAGCCGCACGACAGTAGTTTTTACTTGTATTGCAAATGTGCAACAGAAGAAAAGATTGATGTATGAATTTGACGTATTATATGAAATATATAACTTTGATTTTTTTCATTGTTTTTCCTGTATAATAAACCTTTCAGATAATCATATATAATTTTTCCAAAACAAAATAAAAAATAGCGCATTTAAGGGTTAAAATGACGATTTAATACTAGAACGACCACAAATTTTACTCAAGTGTTAATAAAAATATTTTACACCACAGTTTTTATTTGAAACTATTTAACATATTTATTTAATTTATTTCTCCATGATACAGATATAACTTATTTTAGAAAGAAATTTCTAGTTCGAGTCGAAATTGTTTTATTTGGTAGCGGTCAAAATTACCGCTATGGTCATTCTAGTGTTAAAAATTAATACAGGGTAAAGAGATATTCTTAATCTAAGTACCACTGATAAATTTCCATATATTAACATTAGATTTTATTTAATCACAGAATTTTGGCTTCGATAAGGCTTTGAATACAGCTGTGATTGATTAAGATATTTGTAAATAGTAATAACAAAAAAATAAGAATGTGTACGCATTCCTTTATAGAGAAAATTTATGCTTTTTTGTGTCCAAACTAATAATTTATTTTCATTAGAACAAAAATTCGACGCTATCGGCAGAATTTGAAGAAGAAAGAAACGAGCAAAAACAAATGCGAAGTAAAATATATTCATAATTTTCTGATACAACTTTCTGAGTTTCGAAAATAAGTCGTGGATAAAATGTTAATATCCCATATGTTCCACGTTATATGAAATTTTTATCGACGTATCTGATCTAGCTACGTAAAACTTCGCAGTTCTTTTCAAGAATCATTTTACGAAACAGGTGTTTTAGTATGTAGTCGCCTCTCAACTTAAAATAGATAGAAAGTGGGAAAAAAACGTGACAATTTATATTCATAAAAAAGTAACTACTATTAAACGATGGTACAAAAAAAAAAATAGAAAGAAATAAATGACTTACTCTACATATAAATTCTACATAGTTTAACAGCTTCCCATCTTGACTGGACATTTTTCTTATTTCGGAATTCCTGTTAAAATTATTTATACCACTGTAGATTTTCTTATATGCATTATACAGAAAGCTATAAGGCTGCTCGTTGTGACTCCATTTCACCTTTTATTCCGCATAGTTGCCTTTTTTTATTTCATCATACAAATTCTGCGATTAAATAAGGGGAGGGTATTGCATACTTCATTAAAAGATTTGTGACTTAACCAAAATGATAAACATGCATGTTCTAACAATTCACAGTTTCAAAGAGTGTTACATATAAAAGAGTGCATGTAGTGAAAAAATGCTAGTAAGCATACTTATGCAATATACAGCCTAAATATTACAAAAGTTTTTTTCTTGTGAATTAGTAACCGCTTAGCACTTTTTCTACAAATCCGGAATTCGGCAATAGAGTTATGAATAAAGAGGAGGAGACGTATAGTGATCATACCAGTTTCTAGTGAAGTAACTGATGAGGTTCTCACAAGATGGCTGAAGATTTTTTACACAGGATCCACGGTTTCTGATTACGGCTGAAGCAAACTTCCACCGGTAAATTTTGATTAGAGAACTGCGACATATTTTAGACGCCTATTGAAGTCAAATTTCTCTCACAAATATGGCAAAAATGTGTATTCGTTTTTACTGGTGTAAGTTGGGCAGAGTATTACAATCACTTTCACGGATACTGACAGAAGGTTGCTTAGATTGTCACAATCATGGAACTACTAATAAAGAGGAACTGGCATATCCTTAAAATAGTGAGGCTTCAACTGTAACCACTATCGCAGGGGTTGTTTACAGCCGGTGGAAACTTCCACCAGTAGATTTATATAGAAATGTTCTCCTTATTTAAATGCCTTGTTATTGCAACATTTCAGTCATAAATAATGGTAGAAACAGATTTTGATTTTTACTGGTAGAAACTTATTTTGGCGGTAGTCAGGCCTTGTGTTTCCGCCATATTGTGACAACCAGGGAAACAAATGTTCAGTTTTACCAGGTAAACTGACACCAGTAAAAATAAATAGAAATTTTTACGACATTTGTAAGAAAAAACTTCCATGAATGAGACGCTTAAATTAGACGAAACTTTTTTATTCAATTTTACTGGTGGGACGTTTGCCCTGGGGTAATCAGAAACTGTAGATCCGATTTTAAAAAAGCATCCGCCATCTTGTGACAACATCCTCAGTTGCTTCACTCGCAACTGGTAGACTGTACACTATATGTCTCCTCCTCTTTATTCATAACTCCATTGTCACAATAAGGCGAAAAAGCAAATCCTGGATACCGCCAAAATAAACATCCACCAGTAAAAATAAATATCTGTATTCGGTTATAATGATAGGATAACTAAATGGCAACTGAATTTCTGGATTAACCCTTTAATTCTCGCTCCTGTCATATTCACGGGCTGAATCTTTTATTCAGATTGTTTGATTCCCGCCAGGTTTATAAAATAGTGTAATTCGCTTTATTATGTTATCGTTTTACCTGTCATTAAATAAGGTGACTATTTCTTTTTCAAAAAAGTGGTGCCAATAAGCAAATTTAATTTTTAAAACGTAATTTAATGCGACCTTTAAGGGGTTAACCCTTTTAAGGGCGGTGCTTCATTTTTTGACCACTTAATTTTAATTCCTAAATGCCACATTGGCACCAGAATATTGAAATAAAATTTTTTCTTGTATTAAAAACTTGAACAATAGCTTTTGCTTATTTTGAAATAAATTAGTTTGTAGACTCTGGTGTCATTCACTCATTTTAGCACTTTACAAACAGAAGTACCTTGCCCCTGAAAGTGTTAATAAGGCGTTTAAAAAAGAAGGAATATTCTATTTAAATTTACTGGTTGAAGTTTACCCCCGACGCTAATGAGCCACTTTGAAACCGATTACAATTGAAGCTTTGCAATTTTGAGGATAGGTCTACTCCTCTTTATTCATAGTTCCATGATCAGGACATATACGTCCTAGTAGAATGCTTTTTTATTCTATTCATACTACTTTTTGAAACATAAACTCTTCTATAGGGTATCCCTGAACTCTTGGGAAAAAGTGTAAGCGTTGATAGAGGACACTGTAACAACCATTTATTGTATCGGAATGTATGGGCGCAACACACGCGTTGAGCCACAAACACGGGAAATAGACATGAAAGGAATGTTTATTGACAGTGTCATTGACAAGTCACCGCCCCCTGAATATTAGGCCTGAGCGCTCACACAAAAATGACACAAAAATGGCGGCTGCCGAAGGCGGATTTTTTTTAGCGTAGGTACGGTCCCTTAAATGTAGACACCAGTATTTTATAAAAGATTTCTCTTCCTTGTTTATTCTCAGAAAAATGAAGCGGAAAAAACTTCAAAAAATTATTGGTAGGAATATTTAAGGGACCGTACACACGCTGAAATAAATCCGCCTTCGATAGCCGCCATTTTTGGTCCAGCGCTCAGGCCTATTATTCAGGGGGCGGTGGACAAGTGCTACATTTACAACAAATGTTCAAAATTACGTCAACTAAAATTAATACATGCCTGGCAGCAGGGGTGTAAAAATATAAAAATATAGGCGCCAGCGGGCAGTCTCTTACCAGTAAATTTTATTAACTTTCTTCGCTTATTTTATTAGTATTCTTACAAAAAAATTAGACAAAATATTAGAGAAAAAATAACGAATAAAATTTAGTGGTGAGAGACAGCCCGCTGGCGCCTAGATTTTTATACCCCTGCCTGACAGCAACGATGAAGTGATTGGTGTAAATGTTAAAAAATTCCTGGTATTTCAGGCACATGTACAATCGTTACAGAGATTTAACCCTTTCCGGCACAGAATCCCACGTTGGGACCAAATAATTTTAATTCCAAACTTACAAACGGCACCAAGAATATATTAACAAAATTTTGCTTTTACAATGAAAGTTTAAAGTAACAAGTTTTAATTTCTAAAAAAGTCGTTTGTAAATTCCGGTATCAGTCAATCATTTCATCATTTTCTGAACAGAATTTTTCTGTGCCGGAAAGGGTTAAACGACGAGATCGCCGGCTGAGTCAACTGGAGACACGAAACAAGACTCTTTCAGATGTCTCGCTGCCGTCGAAATACTCAAGGCGAGAGGACACGAGTATGACGTCATCACTAATCAACCAACTTCTCACTAGTGTTGGAATTCACACCGGAAAATTTTGAACAACTATTTCATTTTTTTTTTAATTTGTAGAAGATCTATCATCTTATAAAACAATAATAACTATTTAAACTTACTGGTGAGAATTCGGAATCCCCCCCAACGAAAAACGAGCCAGATCCGGAAACACTGCGGGATTCTGCATCTGGTTGAATGTTTATTTAGGGATTATGAATTATCATCAGTAACTTTAAATAGTTATTATTGTTTTATGAGATTATAGATATTCCACAAATAAAATAAAATAAAATTGCTATTCAAAGTTTTCCGATGTGAATTCCAACGCTAGTGAGAAGTTGGTCGATTACTGATGACGTCACACTCGTGTCTTCTGGCCTTGAGTATTTCGATGACAGCGGATGTCCCCATAAGAAGAAATCGAGGTTTGATAAATCTAGAAATTGGTGTAGCCAATGGATTGGTACAGCACGCCAAGACAGGTAGTTGTTATTGCATTTTCTGGGAAAAGTTTTACCAGAACTACTTCAGGATGTTCCAATCACCATTCGTAAGCGACTGTGGTTTCAGAATGATGACCTGCGAGCCGATTTCAGCAGCGTTGTGCGTAATTATCTGGAAGAAACATTTGAGGCGCGATGGATTGGCGGTGCGCATTTATGAGACTCTCGTCTCTCGAATATCCTTATGCGATACTGCACGTATCCGTGAAATACGTGGCATCTTTGATTATGTACTCAAATCACTCCTTCGACGCTGCTAGGCATGTATTACAATTGGTTGACGCAATATTGAACACATGTAAACGTAACATTTGCCAGTGACGCTGACAAAAAACATTCCTCTCATGTCTCTTTCCTATGCATTCCTGTACAGTAAATGAATGTTACAGAATCGTATATCAGCCCTTAAATTTTATTCAATGAGCTCAGGGACACCCTATATGCATCCTTATACCAGAAGATTTGCAAGAAAAATCAATCACAAAGAGTTTTTGTTTGTTTGTTTTTTTACAACTGAATATACCAGTAAAAGTAGTCGCCAGTTTTGACGCGTTATCAAGGGGTTGATATTTGAATGTTTTGAAAAATGTTTTAACATGCACTGCAATGTGTAATTAAACGATGTAATAATTTTTCCAACACTGTATGAAACAGCAAGAAATTACAAGTGTTCGTAGAATCAAGACTTCATTACTATTTTTACATCGGTTCGCAGTTTGCGATTACGCCCAACGCAAACGTCCACAAGTAAATTTTGAGTAGAAAATCGAGCCTTATTTTAGAAATTATTTAGTCCTTTGCACTCGAGGGCTCCGGAGCGGAGACGTAATCTTTCTTTGCAAATTTGTTTTTGGCACCAGTAATAAAGGAAAATAAAATGTACCTTATTTAATCAGAGCATTTTTGAAACTGTGTACTTGAGCAAAACTTCTTTTAAAAAAGTGATACCGATCGAATAAAATTTGTGTAAGAGACGCCGAGCGCAAAGGATTAAACTAGATAGTGCCTGTCAAGATTTGACGGTAAATAACTTGAATGTTTTATCAGAAAAATTCTTGAATTGTTAATTAGTTGCTCTTAAATTAATTATTGAATGAAGAATTAAGTGACGAATTTCTATGTATCATAAGTGATAGATGGTGCTATCGGTCTCAATTAAGTTAATTAATAAGTTTATAATTCACAACCAATTATGCTTGCTTTTTATCAGAAATTTACTTAACAATTCCAAGTAGAGAATTTATTTTTACTTACTGCGGCCTCTTTCCTTTTTTGAAAAAATAAATAACAATATTTATTTTCATTTATTATTATTTTTTTTAAACTACAGAACCATTAAAAGCTGCCATGAATTTTATTTTTATCTGTCTCATCCTCTAAAATCCTAAATTTGAAATTTGATGCAGCTAACGATTTATAATATATATATTTATCGCTTGAGTTTTATTTTATATTTTTATACATTTTTTAAATATTAAACCTGGATATCAAGGTAATTTCTTTTATAGCTCTTCTACGAATATTTTTCTTTCTTTCCGTTTATTTTTTTTACGCAAATGAATGACAAAATTTTCTTTCTGACACATATATATATATTCTTGATAATGGTCAGAAAATATAACGAAAGTTGTAGATCAGCTCAATATATTTAATTGATAATTACATGTAAAATATTTTAGCTTAAATATTTTAAATATAAAATCATTATTTTTTCAAAATACTATTCGTGTTAAATTTTATTTAATTATAAAGCGTTCGAATAATAATAATAATAAAATAAAAATCCTATAACTTATCTTCCTAATAAAACATGTCATTATTGAAACGTATTATCGACAAAATTATTACACATTTTGCCAGGCTTCGTCTCGAACCTGTGTCTTTTACAAAAATTCAGCGCTTTAAACTGCTGCTTTAACCCGCTACGAAAGCAGGAACCCGGTTTTCTTCCTTCTAAATTGAAGAGTAATAAAAAGCTAAAATCTTAAACAACGATTTATACGCACAAATAACGTACAGAAGCGATAAAAATACTCATACGATCGTTTCGGGAATTCCAAGATCCCCTTCCTCAGTGAAATTTTTTTTTCATTGTGGAAGGGGATCTTGGAATTTCCGAAACGATCGTATGAGTATTTTTATCGTTTCTGTACGTTATTTGTGCGTAAAAATCGTTGTTTAAGATTTCAGCTTTTTATTACAATTTGCACAAAGTTTATTCTATGCTTAAATTGAAGAGGTTCGAAAAACAGATGACGCATACGCAATTGTCTCGAATTTGAGTTGTGATCTTACATAAATAGTTTTGACTTTTAATATTTATGATACCTTATTTATTCAAAGAAGCAGCTACAACTTAGCATGCTAGTTTCCCAATCTCCATGTGTAACTACTGGAAATTCATAAGACGGATCACCAGTCATAACTTTTAGCCTCAAATCACTCTGTTTGTCTTCTGTGTGTAATATAACCAAAACAATATGTCACCCCCGAAATAAATCGTACCTAGCTCTTAATATCGACACAATAAATGTTTGAATTGTTAATAATGCTGAAAGAGCCAAATAATATTAACTTTGTGAAAGAAAGAAACCTTATTTACAGTAAGACGCTGCCATCGAAATACTCAAGGCCTGGCCACAAGTTGTGACGTCGTCACTAATCGACCAACTTCTCACTAGTGTTGGAATTCACACCAGGAAATTTTTAATTACAATATAAAACAATAATAACTATTTAAACTTACTGGTACGAATTTGGAATCCCCCAATAATAATCAGCCAGATGCGGCAACTCTGTGGCATTTTGCGTCTGGCTGAATTTTCATTTAGGGTTTCCGATTTCTCACCAGTAAGTTTAAGTAGTTACTATTGTTTTATAAGAAGATAGATATTACAAAAATGAAATAAAAGGAAATTGCTATTCAAAAATTTCTGGTGTGAATTCCAACACTAATGAGAATTAGGTCGATCAATGATGACGTCGCAACTTGTGTCCTCAGGCCTTGAGTGTTTCGATGGCAACGAGTAAGATAGAATAGCAGACGAATTTAACCTCTTCGCTCCCTAGGTGTCCAAATGGGGATTTTCTCCAATTCTCATTTTATTAATGGTACTCAAACCTAATTACAATTTCGATATCAGAATGATATGTTTCCAAGTCTAAGATTCGAACTAATGCAACTAAAATAAATATCTTGCTCTGAAGTCGAATGGGAGAAGAAATATTTGAGTACAAATTAAAGATACTACATTAATATTTAGTAGCGAAGAGGTTAAAACAACTTCTACCTGTGACGTGATAGTTCAACTGCGCGAGCATCTTTGCACATGTGCAGCGCGTCACTAGAAATGCAGACTTGTACTTATATAATGCGCATGCGCAACTGTAGAATTTTAATTTAAAATTAAGGCTAATTACTAAAATATTTGAACAAACAAATGTACGATAAGAAATCTGTGGCCAAATATCTTTCATTTAAAAAAAGAATTTTGTAATTTAACACTAGAACGCCCGAAAATTTTACTCAAGTTTCATAAAAATATTTAACACCAGAATTTTTATTTAAAACGATTTGACTGATTTATTTAACATAAATCTGCGTTGTTTAATTTTACCTTATTTTATGAAAGAATTTCTGGTCCCAGTTGACATTTAATCATGTGGTCGGAGTCAGATCGACTCCTTCCGGGCATTCTAGTGTTAATGCAGCAGTTTCTTCTCACGAACTGTCGAAAGAAAACGCTTAGCGTTTTAACCCTTTAACGGTGGCATTAAATTATGGTTTAAAAATTCAAATTGCTTATTGGCACCATTTTTTTGAAAAAGAAATATTCACCTTATTTAATGACAGGTAAAATGGTACCATAATAAAGTCAGTTACACTATCTTATAAAACTGGTGGGAATCAAACAATCTGAATAAAAGACACAGCCCGTGAATATCACGGAAGCTAGAATTAAGGGTTAAATATATAGATGTCTTAGTTTAGCGTCCCTTCTGTCGAGATACTCTGGCGGAAACCAGGAAGAAAAGAAAAATAATTGAAAAATTTAAACCGCAGAAATTTAAAAGAAAATTTGTTTAAATTATAATATATAGAAAAGCGGGAAAGGACGGACGCGGGGCACTCACGCATCGCTGCCAACTCTCCACTAATCTTCCGCAATGTCTGGATTAATTTGACCCAGGTTAACTACATTTCGAACCAGAAAATTTTTTAATGAGTGCATATTTATTAGATTCCAGGTTTGTACGCTGAACATATTTAATTTCATTTCTTAAAAAAATTTTTGGTTCGAAACGTATTAAACCAGGGTCAAATTAACGCAAGTATTACGGAAGATTAGTTTGAGGTTGGCACCTATGCTGACGCTATCGCACGACCGCAGCTGCTTCGAGCTCATTATTAGTAATTAGATGTTATAAGTATCCAAAGAGACATTGGTAGTGATAATTCAATATTGTACGCGTCTGTGAAGTTGTGTATGGACTACATTTCACTAAAATCAAATGAAAAACTGACCATAAATAGATAAAACAATTAATAATGTGTTCCTTGGATTATGCGAATTGAGATGTGGCAGGTCATTGTCAGTTGTATCGTTCCACGTTGTGTTTGGTATGAGTCTTTGTTGGTTTAATGGAGTTATGAATAAAGAGGAGGAGACATAGAGTGTACTGCTGCCAGTTGCGAGTGAAGTAACTGAGGCCGTTGTCACAAGACGGCGTCTGCTTTTTTAAAATCAGATCTTCAGTTTCTGATTACCGCCAGGGCAAACGTCCCACCAGTAAAATTGAATACAAAATTATTAGTTAAGCGTGTTATTTCCGAAATTTTTTTCTAAAAAATGTCGTAAAAATTTCTATTTGCTTTTACTGGTGTCAGTATGCCTTGTAAAACTGTCAGTTTGTTTCCCTAGTTGTCACAATATGGCGGAAACGCAGGGCCTAACTACCGCCAAAGCAAACTCCTACCAGAGAAAATGAAAATCTGTTTCTACCATTATTTATGACTGAAATTTTGTAATAATCAGGAGTTTAAATAAGTTGAAAATTTCTATATAAATCTACTGGTGGAAGTTTCCACTAGCGGTGAACAACTCCTGCGGTTACAGTTGAAGCTTAACTATTTTAAGGATATGTCGGTTCCTCTTTATTAATAGTTCCATGTTTGGTTGACTCGTATATCTTTTGTTGGTTAGTTCGTATTTTATTTGATTTGATTTTAACTTGTTATTAACCTATTTGGATCTGAAGCGTGCATTTTAAGAATTTACTTTTCATTCAGAGATTCCAAATTCATACCACAAATTCTGAATAATTATTTCTACTTTATTTAATTACAGACGTTTCGTAGTACCATAATGTTAAAATCAATATTACGGAATTTGCCGTAAGAATTCGGAATTTTTGAATTAATAGGAAATTTCCTAAATGGCCGCATATATACGCTAATAATGTGCTTAATAATGTGCGCCGCCCCTGAACCCCTTGAGGGGCGGTGGGATATATTTTATCCCACCTACGATTAATCAGGATTTGCACCAGAAAACGTTAGGAAATTTTAGTTTTCTGACTTTAGTGGAGAAAAGTCGCAAAATTGCTTTTCCTTATTTTTAAATAAAATTTTTCTAAATTTCCGGTGGGAATTAAGCATTACACAAACGCAATTGCTTGCCCTTCAAGGGGTTAATCTTCATTTGGTACGTCACAAAATCAGCCCGGAGGCCTTGAGTATTGAGACGGTAATGGTGCAGCGTGCTACAGTTGGCCACCCCTACTTTAGTTTATGGGACTTAAATAATGGTTACGTTTAGTACAGTATATCCTTAAGGATCAAATGTTATGTTTTACCAAAAAAATATTGTTAGAGATTTTTAAAATGAAGAATTATATGATTCAGTTAACCCTTTCCGGGGCAAAGCACGTCCATTGCAAAAATGTTGAAATGAATGATTGACACCGGAAATTACAAAAAAGAAAAAAAAAATATTTTTAAATAAGAAAAAAAAAGCTATTTTCACATACATAATACAACAAAAATTTTTTTATTAAAATTCTGGCGCCAACGTGGCATCTTGGAATTAAAATTAAGTGGTTTCATAGACATACCACCGCCACTAAAAGGGTTAAAAAAATCTGTTGTAGGAAAGAGTGTAAAAATATGCATTATGATAAACATAATCTTATACTAATATTATAAAGAAGTAAAAATTGTGTGTTTGTTAGAGGTAATATCTAGAGCTACCGAACCGATTTCAAAAGTAATGGTATGAAAATGATGTTATTAGTCCAACTTAGAACACAGGCTATATTTTATGTCGGTGCCACTACCTCAAACGGGGTACGGGAGATAAAACGTTCTAAAAATGCGATTTTTGCGTTACTAAAGGACCTAGAATCATGAAATTTGGAATATTAGTTACTTATTAGATATAAAGGATTTCTAAGAACAGTTCTTAAAAAATTCTAGATTTAAAAGTGGTGAAAATGCGCGAAAAGCGTTCTAAAAACGTTCTAAATGGTGGTTTCTACACAATCTCAGAAACACCAAACCGATTTAAAAAATAATGGTGTCAAAATGATGATGCCCTTGCCCTAACATAGGCTATATTTTATGTCAGTGCCACTACCCCATAGGGGATGCAGGAGCAAAATACGTTCTAAAAATGCGTTTTATACGTTACTAAAGGGCCTAGAAATATGAAATTTGAAATATTAGTTATTAAATATAAAGGATTTCTAAGAACAGTTCTTAAAAAATTCTAAATTTAAAAGGATGAAAATGCGCGAAAAGCGTTCTAAAAAACCTTCTAAATGGTGGTTTCTACACAATCTCAGGAAATACCAAACAGATTAAAAAAATAATGGTGTCAAAATGATGATGACAACCCTTTCTCCACGATAGGCTATATTTTATGTCGGTGCCACCACCCCAAAGAGAGTGCAGGAGTAAAAAACGTTCTAAAAAGCATTTTTTGCGTTACTGAAGGGCCTAGAATCATGAAATTTGGAATGGTAGTTACATATAAGATATCAATGAACATATCTAAGAACATTTCCTAAAAAAAATCGAAATTTAAAAGTAGTGAAAATGCGCGAAAAGCGTTGTAAAAAAATTTCTAAATTGCGATTTCTATGCAATCTCAGGAAGTACTGAACCGATTTCAAATATAATGGTGTAAAAATGATGGTGACAGCTCTTGCTCGAAGACAGGCTATATTTTATGTCTGTTTCCACTGCCCCAAAGGAGATGCAGGAGCAAGAAACGTTCTAAAAATGCGATTCTTGAATTACGGAAGGACCTAGAAATATGAAATTTTGCATGATATATATTTATTAGATATAAATGATCTCTAAGAACATTTCTTTAAAAAATTGATATTTAAAAGGGGTGAAAATGCGCGAAAAACTTTCTAAAAACGTTCTAAATGCCGATTTGTGAGCAATCTCAAGATGAATGAAACTGATTTCAAAAGTAATGGTAGGAAATTGATGCTGACAGCCTCTGCTCTAACATAGACGCTATTTCATGTCGGTGTCACTATCATCTGAGGGTTGCAGGAGCAAAAAACATTCTAAATTTCGATTTTTGAGATCGGTAGGGAATAGCAACTTGAAATTAGGCATGGTACATATTTATTAGATATAAATGATCATTAAGAACAGTTTCGAAAAAAATGAAAATTTAAAAGGGGTGAAAATGCACAAAAAGCGTTCTAAAAACGTTCTAAATTTCGATTTCTACTCAATCTCAGGAAATACCAAACCTATTTCAAAAGTAATGGTTGCAAGTTAATGGTGACAGTTCCTGCTCCAATATAGGCTATATTTTATGCTGCTGTCACTACCATCTGCGAGTTGCAAGAACAAAACATGTTTTAATTTGCGTTTTTTCCACAACTGAGGGTCTAACATTTTGAAATATGGCATGGTATTTGCTTACAAGATGCAACTGCTTTCTAAGAACAGTCGAAAGAAAATTCCAAATTTAAAAGGATGTAGTGAGAGAAAAGCGTTCTAAATTACAATATCTATGCAGTCTTATCAAATACCAAACCGATTTAAAAATAATGGTGACAAATTGTTGGTGATAGAGCCTGCTTAGACATAAGCTATATTTTATGTCTTACACTACAACTAGAGGCTTGCAGGAGCAAAAAACTATCTAAATTGCGATTTCTGTGATACTGAAGAGGCTAGGAACTTTTGATATGACATGGTAGTTAATCATAAAATATAAATGCCCTCGAAGAACTGTCGAAAATAAATTCGAATTAAAAAGGTGTGCAGCGAAGAGGAGGCGTGAAAAGCGTTCTAAAAAGGCCTAAATTACGATTTCTATGCAATTTCAGGGAATATAAACCGATTATAAAAGTAATTGTTGCGAATCAATGGTAACAGTCTCTTATCCTACATAGACTATATTTTATGCCGATGATTTAATCACCTGGGGTTCACAGGCACAACAAACGTTTTTAAAAAGGCCTTTAAAAGCTTTCTAAATTACGTTTCTGTGGAATATTAGGAAATAACAAACCGTTTTAAAAATTAATGTTGGCAAATTAATGGTGACAGTTCCTTTTTCAACATAGCCCTTTATGCTGTAAGAGGTGTTAGGACTTGGAATTTGACATGATAGTTAATTTTAAGATGTAAGAAGATGGTTTCAAAAAAATTCAAAACTTCAACTGAATAATGAAATGATCGTATTAATTGAGCTTAAAAGTTTCAAAATATTTTATAAATTATCATTTATTTGTTTTATTTCTTTTTATTAATTTAATTCTCATTTCTCCCTAATGCAGTGTAATAATGAAGTTTAGTCAAACTGTGTTTTAAATAGTAATTTTTGAATTATTCCTACAATTATAATTTCTTTCAATAAAAATTAGACATATACTTATCACTTGGCATATTTCAAATATTACGCGAGCAAAACCGCGGGGTTGCTAGTATTGATATAAAGAAGTTACAGAGTTGTAAGAAAATTATGGAGATTACTTTCAATTGTGATGCTAGTAATAGAAAAAGAATAATAAAATGTATGATATTTAATGTTAAAAAGAAGTTCTTACCAGAATGTTAAAGAACATGTACTCATACAGCAGTTGTAGTAACGTTAAATTGATATGGAAATATATTTAATAAGATACAGTACAGAAACTCAGCGATTGAAAAGTGAAAATTCTATTTTGGCAGATATTTATTTATGTATGAAGGAATAAAAAAAAAGGTTATATAAAGATATTACGTGTTATAGCTTATTTACAGTTGGTACAACTTAAAGGTACAGACGCTAATTTTAACTTCAGTTGTTATCCAGATACAATAAAATTAAATTTTGCATTCAATAATCACACTAATATTGATTATTTGGATGTGGAAATTAAAGGAAAAAGGTTGGTTAGTAAAGCTTATGAATAAATAAATTACCGTATATACTCGCGTATAAGTCGACCCCCTAACTTTTGAATGCAAATTCTGGAAAAAATCAAAAACCCGCGTATAAATCGACCCCCTAACTTTTTACTTCAATTTTGCAGAAAATCAAATCAAAGATTTCACTTGCCAATGCGAAAAGGTAGTAAGTAAACAAAAACAAATCATTGAATTTTTTTAAATGATAAATTATTGTTATTTGTATATTTTATATATTATTTTTTATTCATACACATAAAAAGCCATAATTTTGCAGTATTCGAAGTTTTTGTTTTTGCTTTTTTAACTGACTCGCCTATAAGTCGACACCCCAAATTTGCTTAACGAAAATTGTCAGAAATTCTTCGACTTATACGCGAGTGTATACGGTATTAAATTTTAAAACTATAATGATTTTACATTTTATTTCTAATATTCGTATTTTAATTAAAAAATATTTCTGAAAGGTATTAACCCTTAAATGCATGATTCTTTATTTTGTTTCGAAAAAAAAATGTATATGATTCTAAAAAAGGTTTATTACACAGGAAAAATAATGAAAAAGAATCAACGATATATTTTTCTTATAGTACATCAACTTTTTCTTATGTTGCACATCTGCAACGCAAGAAAAAACTACTGTTATAACTAAAATGTGCGAAATTAATAATAATTTTAACCCTTTAGTGCGCAGCTTTGCATATATGCAAACAAGATTTTTTTATTCGTATATACCTAATTCACACCAGACAATTAAAATAGAAATATCTGCTTTAATTACTAACAGATATTCCGTATTTAAGTAAAGCGAAATTAACCATTGAAACTTTCTGGTGTAAAGTCAGATTCTCTGAACTACTTAATTTCTAGAACGTGTTTTATTATGGGAATTAAAGGGTTAAAGATTAAGTTTTATAAAATAAATAATTATATAAAATAAGGTATTTGGAGGCATACTTATTAAGACATACAGTGAGTTTTCGATGGCAACGTCATGCTGCGTACACTCCTTGGAATTTAATAGATACCTGCCACCACTTCTTGTGAATAGAAATTTTTTATTTAATATTTCAATTGAAGACCTTTGTATTCGCCATCTGCCATGGAAATACTCAAGGCCAGAGGGCACGAGTGTGACGTCATCACTAAGCTAGTAACTCGCAAGTAAACTATTGCGAAATTCACTTTTAACACTTTGCGGTCAATGACGCCACATTGGTGGCATTTAATATTAATCCACAAATCTCACATTGACACCTGTATTTTAAACAAAACTTTCGGTTTGTTATGTACACAAAATAATGCATTTACTTACAAATACTTTTTAAAAATATTCCGGTCCCATTGTGACATTTGATGATTAAAAAACGAAACTTTGCCTGAGCTCAAAGTTGCCAGTGGGCTACTTTTTTAAAACTCAGATTTCTTGATGGGCACCATTTTTTGATATAGTAAAATTCGCCTTATTTAATAACATATTAATTAAGGAAAAAAACAAGGGGAATTTTACCATTTCAAAAAAGTGGTGCAAATGAACAAATTTGAATTTTAAAAAAGTAGCCCACTGGGAACAAACACAGCCTGGGATTGGGAGGAGTACTTCGACCCTGCCGTTAATTGATGGTTGTTGGAAAACATATTGCAATGTGGGTGGATCGTATAAAGGGTGTTTGACTACCAGACCGACTAACTTGCAGGAGGTGTAGGGGGCACAGAGACGACTCGGAATCACATAGCAATGCAGAGTCAGAAATGCAATCCTAACGAGATAGAGGGGTTCAGTGTTGCCTGTGGGCTACTTTTTAAAATTCATATTTCTTGATTGGCACCACTTTTCTGAAATGGTAAAATTATTCTTATTTTATCTTTAATTAATATGGTCATTAAAAAAGGCAAATTTTACTATTTCAAAAAAATAAATAAATAAATAAATAAAAGTCGTGCCAATCAATAAAGCTGAATTTAAAAACTACTGTCAACACTGTAGGGGTTATTAGGGTCTAAATCATAGTGATAGCAAATTGACATTTAAATACCATAGGCTTAATCCTTTAGTGCGCAACATTGCATATATGCAAACAACAGTGTTTTGAATTTAATAGATTTTTTATTCGTATATACATAATTCACACCAGAAAATTAAAATAGCAATATTTGCTTTAATTAATAACAGACACTCCGTATTTAAATGAAGCAAAATTAATAATTTAAAATTTCTGGTGTAAAGTCAGATTCTCTGGACTACGTAATTTTCAGAACATATTCTATCATGGGAATTAAAGGGTTAAAGGTGAAGTTTTATATAATAAATAATTATATAAAATAACGTATTTGGAGACATATATATTAGAAAAATTACTAATTTGTAATATTTTAGCTTAAAACAGCCACACGATAGTAGTTTTTACTTGTATTGCAGATGCGCAACAGAAGAAGGGACTGACGTATTATATGAAAACTATATCGCTGATTTTTTTCATTATTTTTCCTGTGTAATAAACCTTTCAAAAAATTATGTCTAATGTTTTCGAAACAAAATAAAAAATCGCACATTTAAGGGTTAAAATATGTCATGACTTTTCTGATAATGAAGTTCCCCGAAGTTTTCTGCTTACGTGATTGTTTTTACCATATACAATTTTGCACATTAGATGAAAATGTCCAACTGGGCGAAAAATGTTCGGACCAGGATTCGAACCAGGAATCTCCTGGCTGAAGCCGTCAGTGCTCTACCATCTGAGCTATCCCGGAAGAATCTGGTGGAACTTTTTCACCCAGGTGGAACTTTTTCCGGGATAGCTCAGATGGTAGAGCACTGGCGGCTTCAGCCAGGAGATCCCTGGTTCGAATCCTGGACATTTTCCGCCCAGTTGAAAATTTACATCTAATATGATTTATTTGCCAATTAGAATAATTGTGTTAAAATTAATCTAGTACAATTTTGACACGTTTGATGTAATAGGGACGTTTTGAAATGGTGCGTCTTCGTTGTTACCACAAACGTCCGAAACACGCCCGCCGTATTTCAAAACATCCGGGATTCCAGGTTACGAATGTCTCATTCACACATTACGAAACATCAGACAACTTCATTATCAGGAAATTCATGACTTATTTTAATCTTATGGTCTTTAACGCGCTAATGCTCGCGCATATCCAGGATATGTTATGAATATACTTTGCCACCACTAAATTCCAACAAAATCGTCCTTTATTTAACCGTTCACGCTCACAAATTGTGTGATAAAATGATTTGATGATTACTTTTTCAAAAATTAGTGGTGAGGAAAGTAATAACCGTGCCCACCCTGGGTATGTCATACCCAGCGCGTGTAATCCCAGGTTTAACCCCTTGAGGGGCAAGCAATTATGTTTGTGAAATTCCGAATTCCCACCGGAATCTTTGAAAAATTCTATTTCAAAATAGGCAAAAGCAATTTTACGGCTTTTTTCCACCAAAGTTAGAAAAGTAAAATTTAATAAAATTTTTCTGGTGTAAAACTTCATTAAACGTAGGTGGTATACAATATATACCGGTGCCCCTCAAGGGGTTAAATGTCAATTTGCTATCACTATGATTCAGAGCCTAACAACCCCTCCAGTGTTGTCAGTTGGCTACTTTTTTTTTTTTAAATTCAGTTCTATTGTTTGGCATCACTTTTTTTAAATAGTAAAATTCGCATTTATTAAGGACATATAAATTAAAGCGAAAACAAGGGGAATTTTACCATTCTATAAAAGTGGTCACTGGCAACACTGAATCTGAACACTGGCACACCCCTCTATCTCGGTAGGATTGCATTTCGGACCTTCTACCTTTCGGCATTGCTATGTGATTCAGAGTCGTCTCTGTGCCCTCTACACCTTCTGCAAAATTTTCGGTCTGGTAGTGAAACATCCTGTATTAAGAACAATTTTAAAACGACTTCGCGGAATTAGCTGTAATTTTAGATTAGTATATATGAAATTTCTCGAAATTTATTTATATTAAATCATTTAAATGTAGAATTCATGTTTTTTTGAAAATTAATATTGTATATTTGAATGTATCAATCGAATTAATTTTTTGAAAAATTATGAATTTTGAAAATTATGCAGCATATATCTTTGATCAGAAACCACTTTCTAAGCGCTTTCAAATAAATCCAAAATTATAGCTTAATTCGCCTAGTAGTTTTTGAATTATGCTTAAAAAAGTCTATCCGTGTTGCAATCTATATTTCCAGCAATTAAAAATTAATTTAACATTTTTAGTTCCAAAATTTAAACCTGCATAATTCTGTAACTACTTGACCTACCTTACAAGGCATACCTTTCTGTAGATGCTGTTTAAGACTATATCGTAAATGTGGAATTCTTCACCGGATGCGCATGATGTCACCTTATAAAAAATAAAAGCGTGTGTTTTAAGTCTTAAAATTGAATGTTTTGTACTATCTGTATTTATACATATATTTTTTTCATCGGGGGGGGGGGGGGGGACACTAAATTCTGAAACAGCAGAATTCCCGTTTTCTGGTTTTGTTTTTTTTTATTTCCACGACTGTACATATATTTTGCTAAATTAACCAAAACGTTCTAAATGTACACGCGGTTACTTTGGAACTTCTTTAAAACTATTTTTTTTTTAAAGATAAAAGTGATGTTTCTAATGATGCATTTTTTGTTACTCATATAATAATTTTATGTAAAAGTTTTGAGTAATCTCTTGAAAAGAAATTTAAATCTCAGTAACAAGGGATATTACTCCGCATATTCTACATTAGAAAGTTTTAAATTACGCTGTTTTTTATTCATTTTTTTTGTCTTTACTTCCCATTAAAATATTGTTTTGTTTTTCCTTGTTTAGAGAAATTATGCAGATTTAAATTAGGAGCCTAAGGGGAGAGTTTTTAAAAATACAAAAGTATGAACTTGTTTTGAAAGTATATTTGAAAAAGTACATGGAAATGTAATAAAACACATAGTGTATATTGTTATCTTAGATAAAGTTATTTCGTCAGATTTATAATATTCTTTAGACGATACCGTAAATCTATGTTGATCCAGCAAGTGTATGTCACCTTGAAAACTGCTGTTGTGTTTTATTATATGTACAATCACAATAGAAATAAATGTTATTAACAGACTTTTTTTCATTTTAACCCCTTAATGGTCGCATTAAATTCAGATTCCTTATTGGCATTATTTTTTTAAAAAGAAATATTCACATTATTTAATGATAGGTAAAATGATACCTTAATAAAGCCTATTGCACTATTTTAAAAACTGGTGGGAATGAAACAATCAGAATAAAAGACACAGCCCGTGATCATAACGAGAGCGAGAATTAAGGGGTTAACCCTTTCAGGGTCAAGGTATTTGTAATCGTAAAATGTTAAAATATTTTTTTGAAACCAGTATTTACAAGGAAATTTATTTGTAAACAAGTAAAAGTATATTTTCGCGTACTTAGTAAAAGTGGAAATTTCATAAAATAATTCGGGTGCCAATGTGGCAATTAGGGATTAAAATTATGTGATGCCGTAGCGGCATCACCGCCCTTCAAGGGATTTGTCAGAAACTCAACTTAAAAAATGACATAGAAATGTGCCGCTAAACTGCGATGACACGCCCGCAGGGCGGCTATACTTACTCTTAAAAAAATACACATTAAACTTCAAATTTAAACCAAAACAAATTAATGAATCATAACTTTAATGAAACATTTGTATATACAATTCTTAAACATAAAAACATAACACACTGCTTAACATTTTGACTATGCGCAATGCGCTTAAATTTAGAATATAGAATATTTACACAATTAAATTTAGAACAAACACACAAATATTATACACTATATACATAGAAATAACATTTTCAGAAATAATCATACTATAAAATCTCAAAGAACTCAATCTACTATAAAACGCAAAAGAGGACTCACTTTCAAAAGGGTGGCGCAGTTTAATTGCTTCGATTTTAATTTAGGTTTTATCCTATGGGCAGACGGTATCTCACCTACTGAATAACTCAATTTTTCGCAGTTAAATTTTATACATCTTATTCGCAGCGAATATTTCAAGGGTGATTAACGCAACAATTTTAAGGGTTATCGGTCAAAACCATCAATATCCGAACCGAACCCTTTTTTCTTTCTTAACTCCGCATTTTCGCAGCAAAAATCCTAGTATCACTCTTCACTAGCTCAGAAACTGCATGTCTGTCCGAATAATAAAATACCTCTACCCTCTTACGTCATATTATTACATTAACCCTAAAAGCGCGCGAAGAGAAAAAATGTTCTTGTTAGCAAAATAACGGGCAGGAGGAAAAAATTACTTTCGTTACATGTGAGATTTAAAAACACATGGCCCTTGCCAACATCCTCCCACCTTGATTTTCTTAAAATCAACTATTTTATAATTCACAAAAAATTCTTAATATTAGAAATTAAAGTTAAACTGAGCATTACTAGATTAAATATAATGACATAAAAAACAAAATAATAACTAATTAAACACAATACAATATAAAAATGACATGACATGATAAATTACAGTTCTCAATAACTAAATTAATGAAATAAAAGTCATTATTTACAGTCTTACACATTATTTCTTACGTGGTTTGAGCAACCTTCCATACCTGGATCTATTTTCCGCTCCAAGGGTGAGCACAGGATCTCCAGCAGTTGAAACTTCTAGGGGATATAGTTTCTGAATTGGTCGTGTCAAACAACCGTTTTTAGTTTTCACCTGTACTACCCTGGAAGCACCATCTCTACTATGGTAGATTTTCACAATTTTGCCCATGGGCCACAACACACGTTTCTTATTCTCAAGTTCGATGAGGACAACGTCCCCCACTTTAAGTTCTTGGCATTTATCACTAGCCTTCTGAACAAGTTGACCCAAATATTCTCTGCGGAAACGATTTCTCAGTTCTTGCCGCAAAGTGTTGCAATAGCTCACACGCACATTCAGTTTGTTGGAATCGATGGAATCCAGATCAGGCACTCCTATTTGTTTTACATCTTGTAAAAACATGGAGGGTGTCAAAGGCATGAGCTCATCAGAATCATCGGAAATGTAAGTCAATGAACGACTATTTATTGTGGCTTCCACATCACAAAGCATCGTTAAAAGCTCTTCAAAATTCACAGTGGATCTTCCTAAAATTCGCACGAGTAAAGTCTTAATTGAACGAATAAGACGCTCCCACCACCCCCCCCCCCCACCAGGCTGCAGTAGGGGGATTGAACTTCCACTTGATTGGATAACACTCATGTTCAGAGATTTTCTGCCAATCAAGCCTCTTCAATGCATTGTCCGTTCCTCTGAAGTTGGTTCCGTTATCGGAATACACAGTTAACGGACGTCCTCTCCTGGCGATGAATCTTCGGAAAGCTTGCAGGAAGGATTCCGTGCTGAGTGCCGTGAGGGGCTCAAGGTGAATTGCCCTATACACTGCACAAGTGTATAATACGATCCAGGCTTTTCCTTTTGGCTTTAAAAGTAGAGGCCCACACAGATCAACTCCTGTTGTTTCAAAGACCACAGAATCCCTTACTCTGTCAAGGGGTAACTGTATTGGAGGCGCAGTTAAAGCTTTAGCCGTGAATCTTTTGCATACGACACAACGGTTGATGCAAGATCTTATATTTCTTTTTGAAGAAATGATCCAGTACTGCTGCCTGAATTTGGCAGCCAATATCTGCACACCCGCATGACAATACTGTATATGATATTGCCATATCAAGCAATCAGTTAGGTAATGTTTGGACGGAAGAAGAACTGGATATAAAAAGGACAGTTCATCATCTCGTTCGATGATTTTAGTCTTCACTCGAAGAACATCGTCATCACCTCGCACCACCAGCAGACCATGGACGGAATTTTCTTTCTCGTGAAAATACTTTTTCTGCTCTATACCCCACAGAATCATCTCAGCTTTAGCTTTTTCTCCCACTGTTAGGGTATCAGTATTATAAGAAGGCTTCTTTCTCAGTTTATTCACAAACCGCAACATCCAGCAGAAAACTCTCACTATTTTAGAAAAACTGGATAAACGTTCGTACCACTCAGGCTTCTCTATTTTCACGTTTAGGTTAATAATTTTTGTTCTTTTTAACTCTGATGCGATTAATTCTTCATCTGGAGAAAATTTAAATTCAGGCCATTCCTTGGGAGTTGCTTTCAGAAATTCAGGCCCCTCCCACCAACCGCATCGCAGCAGATGCTGGGACGTGCAGCCACGAGAGGCTATATCAGCAGGATTCAATTTTCCTGGGATGTGTCTCCAGCATTCTTTCTTCGACAGATTTCGAATCTCCTTGACTCTATTATTTACGAATACACCCCAGTTTTCTTCTCGCTGTATCCAGCAAAGAGCTACAGTCGCATCCGTCCAGTAGTAGATTGGAACTTCTTCCAAGAACACAGCGTCAGAGATGTATTTGGCTAGACGTGCGCCTAAAACACACGCAAGTAACTCGAGGCGCGGAATTGTCACCTTCTTCAATGGAGATACACGAGATTTTGCTGCCACGAACCTCACATGAACCTTTCCGTCGTCTTCACTTCTTAAAAATATAACCGTGGCATAAGCGCTTCTACTGGCGTCACAAAAGACATGTAATGACCAAGTATCTGTTTTTCCATAACCTATGCGACGAGGAAACCTAAGCTGGGAAATACTAGACAATCCTTGGTACCACGTTAAGAACCGAGTTTTTAATTCATCTGGAAAAGGTAAGTCCCAATTTGCCTTAGTTGCCCATGCTTCTTGAAGTATTAATTTTGCAGGTACCATTATTGGCACAATGAAGCCTAGTGGATCAAATATCGCATGAATTATAGATAAAAGTTTTCTTTTTGATAAGTCTGATGAGATTTGCTCAGGTTTAAAGGGAATTATAAACTCATCATTTATACGGTCCCACTGAAGACCTAAAACGGGAGAGACAGTATCAGTGTTCTGTGAAGGTAACGTTTCATTTTCGGGACCAAAGGTCCACATACGTAATTCCATTTTGGCTTCTGCCATAATGTCAGTTGCTTGGTTCTTAAATTCTTCAAGCTCTGTTCTCGTATCCACTGAGGTTACGCAGTTATCAACATAATAGGAAATTGAAAGTTTTTGGGCAACAACTTCGAATTTTTTAGGAATATTTTTAAGATGGAATGAGATCACCGCTGCCAACAGGTATGGGCTACTGGTAACCCCAAAAACAACCCTTTTATGACGGAATTCACAAATTTTGTTATTTTCCCACCAAAGAAATTTCAGATAATTTTGATCTTCCCGCTTTATGCCAATCTGTAAAAACGCTCGTCTAATATCAGAAGTTACGCCAATCGCCTTTTCTCTAAACCTCATTAAAATCGCTGGGATTTCTTCTACGAGATTCGGACCTTTTATCAAACAATCATTTAGCGACAACGAATTATCTGATTTGCACGAGGCATCGAAAACGGGCCTAATTTTGCTAGTTAAACTATCTAATTTGATAACTGGATGATGTGGCAAGTAATGTCCCTTTTCATTCTTTTCAGATTCCGGGATTTTTTCTATTACGTCTTCCGACAGCCATTCTTTAAATATCTTATCGTATTCGTCAAAGTTATTTAATTTCTTTAATTTACGAATAGTGGCAAAAAGCCTTTTTTCTGCAATATGCCGATTAGAGGAAATGTTAGGGGGAAATTTTTGAACCCAAGGCAAGATTATGCAATGTCTCCCATCTTCGTTTCTATGAAGCCCCTTCAAAAATTGTTCCTGCGCTAATTGATCCTCCACCACTTTGGAAAACGTTTGCGCTTCATCGGCAATGCCAATTGTTTCCAAACTCCACATATCAGAAACTTTCATGTTTTGAACATGAAGATTGGTTACTAACATGGATTGGACACCCTCAAAACTTTGAACATTTAATCCTATTGGTTCTCCGCACAAAGTCCAACCCAATTTAGTATTAATGGCTGTCAAACCCTCATTAAGTTGAATTACATCACCCGTAAGAATTTGTCCATAAATATCACTACCTATCAAAATTTCTATTTCAGGGTAACCGTCACCCACATCTGAAATCCAAATTCTATGCTTTTTTAATTCCTTCAATAAAGGACCTTTAGAGACGCGTGGTATC
This sequence comes from Maratus speciosus, assembly GCA_963932465.1. Taxonomy (NCBI): domain Eukaryota; kingdom Metazoa; phylum Arthropoda; class Arachnida; order Araneae; family Salticidae; genus Maratus; species Maratus speciosus. The sequence goes on from OZ010787.1 coordinate 59,745,398, forward strand.
CCTCCACAAATTTTTTCCTGATCTAGAAAGGAGAACTGATATTCAGTACGTCTCCCTACAGGACTTAATCTCATAGAATATCGTTTATGATTTTTAGACTCAGTTCTTGTTCCCCCAAACAGAGTATGCGCTAAATTCTCAGATGAAAGGCTTTCTAAGTTTAAAGCTTCGGCTGTAGATTTCAGCACATACGACCTTTGAGATCCGCAATCTAAAAGACATCTGACTTTTTTCCTCATGCCCCCTGACACTACTTCAACTATTAATGTCATAAGGAGGACTTCTTTCATACACGAAGGTGTAGACATAGTAGCTTGTACCGTAGTCGACCCCTTTGCACTCCCTACAGTGTCACTCTTTTTTTCCTGAATCTCGGGACATAAAATAATGGGATGAGATCGCTTGCATACATGACATTGTATAAATAATTTATAATCTCTAGCAAAATGTCCAGGCTTAAGGCAGCGTAGGCAGCACTTTAACTCTCTTAATTTATCTAACTTTTCTTTTAGGGACAAAGACCGAGCCATAAAACACTCTTTGCTCTCATGATTTTTTCCGCAAAATACGCACTTTTGCTCCTTGGTTGCTACCAAACTTGCAGCACTCATGGGAGGTTTTTTATTTTTTAATTTGACTTCTCTAGGGCGTTCCTCGCGTGAGGGAGGAGAAATTTCAAACCCCGACCGCGCAAGTTTGACTCTCTGTTCCCCTTCAACTTCTTTTCGCAAAAATTCTAAAAGATTTGAGAGACGTGGTCCCTTGTTATTAAATAGAACGCTTCTCTGCCACACCCTAATCATTTCAGCCGATAAACATGATTCAACCATAGGATATAGCCACGCAGTATTGGAGTCTTTGTGTACACCTAAAGACTCAAGTGCTCTGAGATAGGACTCAATTTTGTCAAACAATGACACCAGGGGTAACTTATCTTTACCTTGTGAACGTACGTTTTGGATTATTAATTTTAACAATTCTCTCACATATATCTCAGTTAAAATTTCTTTATTACCAAAACGCTCCTCAAACGCAGAAATGACTTTCGGATAATTGTCCGAAGTTAAAGGATAACTCTCAATTAACTCATAAGCTCGAGTCCCCGGTAACATTGATTGTGCTAAATAATGAAATTTGTCAACATCATTCAGACTCTTATCCTCGTGGATTTTTTTAAATTGGCCCCAGAACGAAAGATAACTTAACAGCTGACCATCAAATTTTTTAATTTGAATTTTCGGCAATTTGTACCGTTTTTCATTACATGTATTTACACTATTCTCAACATTAGAGCTCATATTAATTTTAAAGTCTGAATTATCCATTTTTTCTTTTATTCGGCGGCTGAGCGTTATAAATTCATCGGAATATTCCTCGCAACTTATAACTTCCGTTTCTAAATTATCATCAGTAGCCTTAGCTGCTATCATTAAATCTAACATTTCTGAGTCATAAGATTTTAATTCACTAATTATTGTTTGTAATTTAACAAATTTATCCTCTAAAATGGATTTATCCGGTTGCTCTTTTTCTAGTTCGTCCTTTAGAACCTTAGCTGTTCTAGTATAAGAGCTACGTGCCGTTGCACGTTTTTTCTTCAATGTATCAACATTCATTTTTTATATAAATGAAAATATACTCAAAATCTCAAATAAAAATCTTATCAATATTCCTAACAATGACTCATAAATTCTCATAAATTCTAAACTCAACAATCACAATATTATAATTATAATTTAACACAATAAATAAAAATTTACCTCACGATGAGTATGAAAACGAAAATATATTATAAATACTAAATATGCGGCATCAGTTATTGTTATTCCGAACATAGATGGAACTAACCAATAGTATGATTATTTCTCATATTCAATATCAAAAATCATAATCAAATTCGTATCCTGGCAGGCTCGCCACTTTCTATGTCAGAAACTCAACTTAAAAAATGACATAGAAATGTGCCGCTAAACTGCGATGACACGCCCGCAGGGCGGCTATACTTACTCTTAAAAAAATACACATTAAACTTCAAATTTAAACCAAAACAAATTAATGAATCATAACTTTAATGAAACATTTGTATATACAATTCTTAACACTAGAACGGCGGGAAATTTTACTCAAGTTTTATAAAAATATTTCACATCAGAATTTTTACTTAAAACTATTACCTTACTTATTTAAGTTATTTATGTGCAGCATATATTAATTTTAAATTATAAAAAGTTTTCTGGTTCGAATCGACATGTATTCGTTTGGCAGGGGTCAAAATGACCCCTTGCCGCCGTTCTAGTGTTAAACATAAAAACATAACACACTGCTTAACATTTTGACTATGCGCAATGCGCTTAAATTTAGAATATAGAATATTTACACAATTAAATTTAGTACAAACACACAAATATTATACACTATATACATAGAAATAATATTTTCAGAAATAATCATACTATAAAATCTCAAAGAACTCAATCTACTATAAAACGCAAAAGAGGACTCACTTTCAAAAGGGTGGCGCAGTTTAATTGCTTCGATTTTAATTTAGGTTTTATCCTGTGGGCAGACGGTATCTCACCTACTGAATAACTCAATTTTTCGCAGTTAAATTTTATACATCTTATTCGCAGCGAATATTTCAAGGGTGATTAACGCAACAATTTTAAGGGTTATCGGTCAAAACCATCAATATCCGAACCGAACCCTTTTTTCTTTCTTAACTCCGCATTTTCGCAGCAAAAATCCTAGTATCACTCTTCACTAGCTCAGAAACTGCATGTCTGTCCGAATAATAAAATACCTCTACCCTCTTACGTCATATTATTACATTAACCCTAAAAGCGCGCGAAGAGAAAAAATGTTCTTGTTAGCAAAATAACGGGCAGGAGGAAAAAATTACTTTCGTTACATGTGAGATTTAAAAACACATGGCCCTTGCCAACAGGATTAATCATACTATCATTAATCTATCTTTAAAAATATTAGATTTATAAACCTTCAAAAATTTATGAAGTTGTGTCAGCTAAACACTTTTGTATGAGTATTGTAGTAATCCAGAGCAGTCCTGCCTGCAGACCGCGCAATACCGGCATTTTCCTACAATAATCTACGCCTTTTTTTATTCTCCAAAATTCTGTAACTAAACAAGAGAAAGTTTACTGTTCTAAAATATTGGTATTTGACGGGTATCAGGTTTGCCAGCCCTGCAGTAGTGAACTAACTAGGCATGCGACAACAAACCATGACTGTAACATTGTTAAACTTAGAAATTATTTGAAATTATTAACTTTTTACTTGATAAAAATGAATTTAATACGAATAGTAAATTTCTAACAAATTCTGAACTATATTTTAATAAATATTTAAAATGCCAATTTAGAAATAGCCGCACCAGTGGCCGAAAGGTTCTGCTGTCAAAGCTGATAGACGGGAGGTACTAACGGATTAAAATACGGAAATTCTACTGGCAATCGAGACGCCAGTACTATTTCCGTATTTTAACGGAACTTTTTCTCGGTAAATTACAGAAACAATTCCGTTTTTGTTTTGTTTTTTTAATTTACGGGGGAAAACTTCCGTTAAAATACGGAAATAGTACGGGTGTCTCGATTACCAGTAGTATTTCGGGATTTTAGTCCCTTTTTTTTTAAAGTGTCGGTTCGAACATAATAAGAATTAATAGAAATTTTTATCTTATTTAATCCCTTATTTAATCTGCCATGAGCCCATTAACCCTTTATATACTGCATTATGATCTAATGCAATTTTTTTTATATAATTTTTTTTCGGTTACTACAATGAAAATTAAAGGATAAACATAAAAAAAATACTCACTCGTGATAAATTTAACTACTTAGAGGTAATTAATTAAAGTGGTGCTTTAAAGTACCGTCAGTACACTACGACTAAAATATCGTAACAGAAAATCCACAAGGTATTTCAAATGGCACCAGAATTGTGGTAAAATATTTTCAATTTAATAAGTAAGTGAGATATAGCAATTTTCCTATTTATAAATAAATTTTTTGGAAAATTCCGGTGCCAATCATTTAATTCAACACTTTCGCATTGAAAATGCTTTTCCCCTGAAAAAGTTATTTTTATTTTTATTTTTTTTTTCGTTTCGATCTTGTTAGCAGTCCTTTAGTTTTGCCACGTCTATATTCCAGGGACTACATGTTCTCTCGCATCTCCACATATACAATATATGAATCTTCATATGCCATTTCTAGCACAGAAAAAAAGAGTCGGTGCCAGAACTTTTTCGATTTCCTACAAAAAATAATAATGAAACAGAAAAGAAATACTAGGAAAATTATTGCTACACTACATTTTAGTAATTACATTTTAAAGCAGATAAAAACGATGGATAACTACACAGGCGAAAAGTAAACAAGAATTTTTTCCCCATCACCCAGTGTACTGACGGTATTTATAAGTACCAGCGAGTAATTCAACTGTTAAATCAAAACATACACCGTTCAAATAAAATAGCTAGTCAAATTGTATTCTGAGATCATAATGAACACACACACACACACACACACACACAAAAAAAAAATTCCAACACTTATCTTATATCCTTTACTGTGTTTGCAGCAATAAAAAGTCGAACGTGGCAATCTGTACAAAATGTTGTCACAAAACACATCGACTGTTCCAAAGACAACCTCTTTCCTCGATAAAATATCAAACCTAGTGAAAACATTCGCCTACAACAGCCATAGATCTATTAATAAAGAGGAACTGACAGATCCTTAAAGTAACGAAGCTTCAACTATAACCACTTTCGCAGGGGTTGATTACCGCCATTGAAAACTTCCACCAGTAAGTTTATATAGAAATTTTCTCCTTATTTAACACCCTTATTAATGTAAAATTTCAGTCATAAATAATAGCAGTAACATATCTTCATTTTTACTGGTGGAAGTTTACTTTGACCGATGTCAGGCCCTGCGTTTTCGTCCTATTGTGACAACCAGTGGAACGGATTGTTTTACGAGGCTAACTGACACCAGTAAAAGCAAATTGAAAATTTTACCATATTGGTGAGAAAATATTTCCATAAATAAGACGCTTAAATAAGACGAAATTTTCTATTAAATTTTCCTGGTAGGGATTTTGCCCCGGCATTAATCAGGAACTGTAGATCGGATTTTTAAAAAAGCAGCAGCCATCTTGTTACAAACTTGTCAGTTACATTACTCGGAACTGGCAGACAGTACACTATATGTCTCCTCCTCTTTATACATAACTCCATTACAACAGCCGCCATTTATTTTGAGCGAGTATACTTACGCGCATATTCAAGGCAAACGCTTTTTTTCCTAACTCCCCTTCCCTCATAGATTTGCGAGCCGCGGCTCTGGTCTTCAGAGGACTGTGATTAAAGGTACCAGAGCGGTTTTCTTTTTTAACTATCGCTATTTTCAAACAAAATTTTTTGTTTTGCATTTCTCTTGAATATGCTGTTAGCAGCTCATTTCGTGATAGATTTTTCCAGAATATTTTGTTGAAATCTACCACGAAGACAATAGTTTGGAAATTATGGTAGCCAAAAAAGACTTCTCCGATGGCTCGTATTTAAAAAGGGGTCAATAGACAAATAGCACGTATGAAAATAATTTTTAGAAATAGCGTGAAACAAACGTTTTCCTGAAATTTATGTCACTGACAGGACAGATATAAGTAACGAAAAATAGAACAAAAAATTAACTTTGTGACATATTTCTATAGAAGAAAGGAACAGTAAGTTGTAATCATAAATTTATTATTATAATGAGATTACAATCACAATTTATGTAATCAGAAATTTATAATTAAAAAAACAATTAGAAGCAAACTGCATTACAGCATTACATTGAAAATTTTATAGGTATTTAATTTGCCTACAATGCCTGATTAATATAAACAGGTAAAGTAACAGAATATCAGAATATCGAAAATTGTTAAGTTTTGAGCCGCGTTGTTATTTTATGAAAGTAACAAAAGGTTTGAGATCATATTGATGTTTTTAATTCTTTCTAATGAAATGGAAGCATTTTAAGAATATCCTGTAAATATTCAAATATCATGTAATAGGTGACAAAATTTAGGGGTTTTTACCACATCTTTCCCCATATAGAAATATTTACCTTATTTAATCCCAAAATTATGCCATCAAATAAATTGAATTTAACTTTTTGCAGAAGTGGAATTCAAAATCCGTGACTGCGTACCGAAACCTAAGTCATGCTAACTATAAAAAAATAAAAATAATAATATATTTTAAAGTAACCAATGAATATGGATTGTTGTTAGTTGAGGATAACTAAACCATAATATTGGGGATAACTAAATATTATAAAGTTTAATAATACTACAAATACTATCTCAACTAGCAAAGCAACTTTGTCAAAAGGTCATTAAAATAAATAAATAAATAAATAAATATTTTCTGAGGAAATGAAGACGTAAACACTCTGGTAAATTTTTGTAATTGTAAGAAATGAAATATCGTATATTCGAGCGTATTTTGACCATCAAATTTGTGACGGTTTGAATGACTGGTCCCTTGAATTTAAATGCCAATAAATTTTTAAAAATTTTTTCCGCTTCATTTTTCAGATTGAATAAGTGTAAGGAGACTTTTGGAAAATACTGGTGCGTAAATTCAGGGGACCATACAAGAGCTTAAAGAAATCCACCTCCCAGAACCGCCATTTTTATGCCAGCACCCATGCCTAGTATTCAGGTAACGGTACCTCATATGGACTAGTGGATCACCGGCCATTTTTTTCGCCTTAGTGGAGTAGTTTCTTTTGCGCACGGAATAATGTTGCCAGGTGTCCCGCGTAAATCGGGGCTCCAAATGTTCTAGAAACCAGTATTTTAAATTAATTTTCTTCGCCCTGCCCGATGACAGAATTATCTGCGAAATAAAATGTAAGAAATTAGTGGTTTCCAGAGCTTTTGGAGCCCTGATGTACGTGAGAAACCTGGCAACACTAAATCCGAGCATTTAAGAATAGTTATAATTGTCTTATTTACTTGGTGAATTTCTAAATTTGTTCTGTGATTAAATACAGCAAATATTATTCGGAAATATTTAGAAATGTTGGTATTTAAACTATTATTCCACTTAATATTAACCCTCTGTCTACCAGAAGGGTCCAATGGACCCGACATGTATATTCAAAATATCTATTCAAACCAGAAAATTTCTTCAAAACAAACTAAATGTATAAATCAGACAATAATAAGTTAAATAAACAAATTAAATAGTTTTAAGTAAAAATTCTGGTGTAGAATGTTTTTATAAAACTTGAGTAAAATTTCCGGTAGTTCCAGGGTTAACCCCTTAATCGTCGCGCCTGACAAATGTCGAATACTTTTTAAAAATTCAGATTGTTTCATTGCCACCACTTTTTTCAAGTTGAAATATTTTCTTCATTTAATGGCAGATAAAATGTCGAGAGAATAAAGCCAATTGCATTATTTAAAAAACTGGTGGGAATAAACCATTCCGAATAAAAGAAAACAAGCGTAGACTGCCCGTGACAGTCACGGGCGCGACGATTAAGGGGTTAAATGTCATTATACGCGGGTATATATGGTAAACATGATACTTTTGCTATAAAAAGTAAACATCCATACTAACTCCTCAATAAATTATCGTAGAAGGAAGTTACTGGTACCGAACGATTGGAAATAATGTTTACTTTTAAATGATGCATATAAAATTTGCTAAGGGGGTCATCTACATATTAAAACGAAGCCAAACTTCGTTTTTTTTCAATGGCAATACCCAATTTTAACAAGATATTTCAAATCTTCGGTTTAAACTATACCTAGACACCAAATTTCAAGTCATTTGAATGATAAGTTTTTGAATTATGAGCATTCAAAATTTAGTGCTTCTAATGTTAAATTACATTTTTATATTTTCATTAATATCTTCTGAAATTATGCTCCTAATGTGCTAATTTATTTGTGTAGCAATAATAGTAAAATACCCAAACATAAATACGTTGAATTCGGAATTTTTATAATTTTATGATATATATTATATGAATTATGAATTATGAAATTAATATTCGAAATAATTATGAATTGCAACCTACAATTTTTTTGATGGATTTAGATTTATTAAGTCCTGCTTTATGGAAATCCAAAATTTCACATTTTTCTTCCAAGTAGTTTTCAAATTATGTTTTAAAAACGGCAAAATAGTGGTTTAAGGGGCCGTCTATGATAGAAGTGACTAAATATTTTGAAATTTCTTCTGCTGACCTGTAATCTATCAGGCTTCATTGATTGCTTAAGGTGCTTGATCAAGATGGAGGCTCTCTCGGTTAACAATCGAGTACTGAACTTCAATTTGGATACAGCCCTTAAAATACGCTGGTTATAAAATAATTATTTTCTCGGAAACTTATCATACGGACTGCGTAAAAATTTGTTTTTAGGCTAATTGAAGGGTGTAGAGTTCGTTTATGCTGTCAGAATTGTATACTGCTATTGAAAAAAAACAAAGTTGTGGTTCGTTTTAATATGTAGATGGCCCCCTAAGCAAATTTTATATACATCATTTACCGGTCGATTCTCCACCAACCTTTAACTCGCGGTTCAACTCTCAGTTGAGAAACCTTCGGTTGACAAATCTAACCGCCGGTTAATATTTCGAATTCATCGATAACATTCAAGCCGCGATTAGTCGACCTTAGTTAGTCAACTCTCGGTTGAAATCTGCGTAGCTGATTGGCCAAAGGAATCACGTGACCTAGTAATCCTCTCTGCGAGTTCTGTCCTTCCTTGACACCATCTTAACCTGTTTCTTGTCAATAACGAAACTAAAGGCAGTATTGAAACTGAAAATGCATACTTATCATGTTTAATTTTTAAATAAACAATTCTTATAAGTAAATGTGCAATTACCATTTTGATTTCATGATTTTGTTCGTTTACAGAACAAAAGTTTCAATAAAAATCTTAACAATAAAATTCTTAAAAAAACAGTTGATTTAAAAAAAAACTTGATTAAAAAAATCATTTTCTTTAATGTAAATTTAATAAACAATTATCTGATCAAACTAGTAGTATTAAGTAGAATAAAGGTAAATAATGCAATAGGTTTATTTATTTATTTTTTTTTTCAATGAATATTAGATATGAAGATATTTTCATATAATTATTTCTAATGCATACACATTTTATTTAACAAATGTTATTCATTACAGATTCAATTAAAATATCTTGGATAAAATAGCATGCCGGTAGCAAAAAAAAAAAAAAAAAAAAAAAAGGCAAGAAGCCTTTTTAAAGAAAATCCTGCGTTGATTATTACACATTTTTTAGAGATCATGTTTAATAACTTTTGAAGAAGGCCGAGAACATGTATTAATGTTCTTAATGTATTGCGCAATTAAAAAAAATCTTCTGAAAAAATGTTTCTTTAAAACAAAAATCATTATTTCAAACTTACTAAGTATGTAATAAAATATAATTATTTATCTATTATGAACAATTGATCACATATACAGAATTTGGCAGAAAATTCATGCTTTAAGCAACTATGAAACGGTACAGTGAGGGACGCTAATGGAAGAAAATTTGTTTTCCATTTTGTCATTATTATTAAAAAAGAGAGAGAGAAAGAAAGATATTTGAATCGTATATTTTTACAAAATTGGTATTGAAAGAACATATTTCCATTTAGATTCGTTAGATGGTGCCACCAAAAAATACTTTGTAAATCAATAAAATTTGAAGCTTTGTTTTCGACACGCAAATTAGTATAATTTTGCATTCATAGAGCAAAAATATCCAAAAAAAGGGGAAAAATGTAAGTGACACATTCTTTTATAAAACCATCTTTAATTATTAATGCTTCGTTTAATTAGTAAATTCCAAAAAGCTTTGTTTTAAAAAAAGAAGAATCAGCGCACAATTTAAAATGACCGACATCTTTCTTTCTACTAGGCATGCGCGGTTCACTAACCTACTTACCAGAGCTTGGTTAAGTTAGTCAACCCCAGATTAGTATTTACCTTGAATTTCGTCAGGTTGGGTAAATGGAGAATTGGATTTCGCATTCAACCGAGAGTTAAGCTCGAAACGCGAGGTTAAAGTTAACGGAGAATTACCGGGTTAAAAGTAGACTTTATTTCCAATCGTGTGGTACAAGTAACTTTCTTCTACGATAATTTTTTGCAGAGTTAGCATTGGGTGTTTAGTTTTTTTCCCAGGACTGTACACGTTTTGTCAAAAAATAATATAAATTAAATTAAATATCGAGAAAAATGACATTTTGCATTATAATTTCAATAAGAGAATGTTAACATGTATGTAAAGTACATTAACCCCTTAACCTGCTATTTAAGTTTCAACAGACTAGCTCCAAAACGTAAACAAGATCGCGCAGCCTTCGAGCCATTCCACGGTTCGGCAAATCGGTCCGAAGACTTAACAAAGGCGCACGACTCAAGGAATGTAAATACAACTGTAAGATTCAACTGGTTTAATTTTGTAGAATATTTGATAAGTAATTACAACCTGATGTAATAATTGTGGTAGATGTACAAGAAAAGATTTATCATCAATCACTAAAATATAACATTAATCAATAACTAATCACTTGCATTTTTTTTTCATAAAGAACGTATAATGTCACCACTTTCATTTTCGGTAGCAGAAGTATCAACATAACTCTCACTGTTCTCATCAAACAATCTTTTTGAAAACATCCTGTGGGGATACTTCTCTAATATTTAAGAAAATATATTTCAAAGTGCAAACGTTACTAAGAATAACACGTAACTCATTATGATACAAAGATATAATAAGAATCTATCACGAGCCTGGTCTGTGCTGTTTATGGTGGGAAAATTACAAAACGTGAACGTCGCACCAAGGGCCATGCCCGTAATATTTACATTTGGCCGGACAGATGTACTACGAGTCAGGCCCGTGATAATCAGTTCTGGCCCGAATACAAGACCACGTGTCTCACACGTAGTTGCAGGTTAAGGAATGAAACAATAAACATAGTTGCCAGGTTTTGCGCTTTTTTACTACCACTATTTTTAACAGAGAAATTTGTCTATTTAATCATTGAAACAATGGATTAAGTAGGGGGATTTTTTCTGATTAAAAATAGGGGTAGGAAAAAACGTAAATGTTGGCAGCTATGGGTAAATCAAATTTACTTGCTTTTCCTTAACCGTGTGGCGGTGGGATATAGTATATCCCACCTAATTGTAATTGAGATTCGCACCAGAAACTTTGAATGAAGTTTTACTTTTATAACGTTTGTGGTAAAAAGCAGAAAAATTGCTTTTGCTTATTTTGAAATAAAATTTTTCCAAATTTCCGGTGGGAATTCAATATTACAGAAACACAATTGCTTGCCCCTCAAAGGGTTAAAAATGCAACTACATATAAAGCCACAGATAAATAAAACATAAAAATGTCAACACAAATATAACGTAATTATAAAATACATCAAAAAGTAGAACGAAAATAGTATGTGGCATATAAGAGAGATGAGAACGTGTATTTCCAATGTTTATTTTAATGTAACTCCAACGAATAATAAAAAAAAGATTTTTTATATATTCTTGACTTCCAGTAACAGTATTTTTCAGCGAAATTGTTTAGTTATTATTGAAGACGTAAGAAACAAGAGAGAGAAATGCCTTCTCAAAGGCTTTATCGCATATAATGCGAAAGTATGTATCATATGATTCTTTCGGTATTGTTTAGTTTTCAAAGAGGTTTTATTTTTAGAACAGGTTTAAAATATGAAAGAGATTTAGATAAACATGGTTTTTGAATTTTACCATGAAAATCGCTATTAAAATATTTTTTAAATAAATGTAAGAACATTAAAATTAAATGTGTTTACTCTGAGTATAAATTCTACTTATGGATATAAATTATGTAACACTAAATTAAATTTAATCGTTTACCTTCAAAAACTGTATCTATATGCAAGTATTGAATACTGAAATTTTCAAATACCAACATAAATTAAATGTAATACAGTATAACCCCTTTTAATAATAAATTAAATATAATACAGTATAAACCCCCCTTAACGTTTTCCTGCAATTATTATTTTTTTAATGGCCTTATATGTGTGAACTGACACAGTTTATAGAACGAGAAAATTTTAATCAATATATTAACATTTCTCTCGCAAATCTGGTTAAAGCCTCTATTCGTTTTTAATGGTGGAAGTTATTAAAAGTTATTATATTTAATGGTGGAAGTTATTATATTTGATGTAAAAACGAATAGAGGTTTTTACCGGTGGAAGTTAATTTGAGCATTATAGGTTGTCGCGATATGGCGGAAACGCAGGGCCTGACTACCGCCGAAGTAAATTTGCACCAGTAAAGTTAAATAATTGTTATTGGCCATAATTATGACTGAAATTCGGCATTAATAATGTGATTAAATAAGGAGAAAATTTCTATTCAAATTTTCTAGTGGAAGTTTGCCCCGGCGGTAATAAGCCTCTGTGAAATCGGCTACAAGTTGAAACTTCGCCTTTTGAGGATATGCCAATTCCCCTTTATTCATAATTCCATGGTTTTTATTGATGAAAGTTTGCTCCAGAATTATTCAGGCACTGATCCGATGTAAACAAACAACATCCGCCAACTTGAGATTACATCCTCATTTACTTCACTCCCAACCGGTAGACACTACGCAATATGTCTCCCCGTCTTTATTCACAACTTTCAAGTCTTCATACGTCAAGCTAAGTGAAGAATTTGAACTGACAAATTGGTTACTTTTTTATGTTATGCTGAATTTACATAGTATAATGTGTATGTAACAGGGGGTAAAACGAAGGAAAATCTGAATTTGGAAAACTTACGATTCAATTGGCACTGGTTATATGTTTGTTTTTTGTGGATTTGAAAATTTTATCTTTAATTTAACCCTTTGCACTCGAGGGCTCCGGAGCGGAGACTTAATCTTTCTTTACAAAATTTGTTTTCGGCGCCAGTAATAAAGGAAAATAAAATGTACCTTATTTAATCAGAGCATTTTTGAAATTGTGCAGTTGGACGAAACTTCTTTTAAAAAAGTGGTACCGATCGAATAAAATTTGTGTAAGAGACGCCGAGCGCAAAAGGGTTAATAACGATCTTAATTCTTCAAATAATATTTAATAATGAGATGGTTTTTGCCGTATAATTACGTTGTCATATCTTTATTATAGCAAAATCATATGCATAAAATCTGAGTAATCAATTTCATTTTCATATACATACGTTTCTTTGGTTGTATATTTTTAAGAGTCAATTTTCTGAAAAACATATTACCGCTCTCTTCTCTGTATCGTCATTGAAACTGATCGATTCTCGGCACATATAAACATAGAATAAAATGCATGAAACTGAAAATATGTTATAAATCTCCTTTAATCCCAACTGACTAACTAGTTAATTTTAACGCAGTTATTTTAATTGGTAAATAAATCATATGAGATGTAAATTTCCAACTGGGCGAAAAAATGTCCGGATCAGGATTTGAACTATGTATCTCGTGGCTGAAGCCGCCAATGCTCTACCATCTGAGCTATACAGGACGAATCTGAAGGATCTAATTCACCCAGCTAACCTTATTGATTAGAGCATCTGGTCTAATATCTGAATCAGCTCAACAGAATAAATCGCGGGTAATGGAACTCCATAAAACGCTGGATACGTAATTACACAAGATTAATTTTAACATAATTTTTCTAATTGGTAAATAAATCATATGAGATTTAAATTTCCAACTGGGCGAAAAATGTCCTGTCCAGGACTCGAACCAGGGATCTCTTGGCTGAAGCCGCCAATGCTCTACCATCAAAGCTATCCCGGACAAATCTGCTGGATCTAATTCACCCAGCTAATCTTATTGATTGGAGCATCTGGTCTGATATCTGAAACAGTTCAACAGAATAAATCGCAGGTAATGGAAATCCAGAAAACGCAAAATAAGCAATTCCGTAATGAGATTCGTCCGGGATAGCTCAGATGGTAGAGATTCCATTACCGTCTCAATACTCAAGGCCTCCGGATTGATTTCGTGACGTACCAAATGAAGATTAACCCCTTGAAGGGCAAGCAATTGCGTTTCTGTAATGCTTAATTCCCACCGGAAATTTAGGAAAATTTTATTTCAAAATAAGGAAAAGCAATTTTTCGACTTTTCTCCACTAAAGTCAGAAAACTAAAATTTCCTAAAATTTTTCTGGTGACAATCCTGATTAATCGTAGGTGGGATAAAATATATCTCACCGCCCATCAAGGGGTTAAGGGGCGGCGGTATATATTATATACCACCTACGATTAATCAGGATTTGCACCAGAAAAATTTTAGGAAATTTTAATTTTCTGACTTAAGTGGGGGAAAAGTCGTAAAATTGCTTTTCCTTATTTTGAAATAAAATTTTTCTAAATTTCCGGTCGGAATTAAGCATTACACAAACGCAATTTCTTGCCCTTCAAGGGGCTAATCTTCATTTGGTACGTCACGAAGTCATTCCGGAAGCCTTGAGTATTGAGACGGAAATGCTTCAGCCAAGAAAACCCTGTTTCGAATCCTGGACCTGACATTTTTCAACCAGTTCGAAATTTACATGTGATATGACCATAGCTGCCAACTTTTACGCCTTTTTGCTACCACTAAAATTTAACAGAGATTTTTGCCTTCTTTAATCGTGAGATTTCGACGATTAAATAATGCAATATTTATTATAAAATTTTATTTCTGAATAGTATGAATTTTTAGTGTTTTCCAGCGTAAAAATGGAAAGATATGCTTTTAATGAACGAAAAGGTTTAAAATTCATAAAATGCAAATTATCCTAACTTGTTAAGTTCATAAACATTGGAAAATTTTATTTCCAGTGACAAAGAATGAAGTATGTCTTTCTAGACATAAATTATATGGCCGAGAGACCAAATAAAAATTTAATTTTCTAACTTTTACATAAATAAATATCTTAGCTTTGAATGGCTTCTAAGATAATTAACAACACCGTTTAAAGGATTTTTGAAATTGAAAGCATACTTCTAAAATAACTAATTAGAAATTAGCTATTGAGCAGAGATAAGAGATACTTTGTACATATATACATAATCACTACAAATTCTTTTAGCTGGAGACATTTGTTGTACTTCTTTTACATAAAGGAGTAAATAGCTTGATCATTCAAATAAAATGAAAGTGTATGTGAATTATAAAAGGTCCAATTATCAGTATTTGATAAAATATACTTTTATGCTTGGTAGATTAAGTTTACTAAATTTTAATTACTATTTTAACACATTTTTAACTATTTTTTAAAAATCTATATTTAATAATTGAAATACCCTTAGAAACATTACAAGCTACTTGATTTATATCTTTTTTTTCAACGTTTATTTAAATGTAAACTCGACGAATAATAACAAAAATATTTTCTGTGAATTCTTGGCTTTAAATAATAGTATTTTTCGAGAGAATTGATTAGTTATTGAAACCGAAAGCAACAAAAAAGAAAAATTCCTTCTGAAAGGCCTTATATAATATAAAAGCATGATGTATCGTACCGTTCATTCAGGTTTCAATATTGTTTCTTTCGCGAAAGGAATTTATTTTTGGCTCAAGTTTTGAAAAAAATAAAACAGATTTATATAAACAGCGTATTTTCAGTTTTGTCATAAAAATTACTATTCAATATTTTTTAAACAATTCTAAGAATTGATAAACTGAAGGCGTTTATTGTGTCCATGAAAGAGCATATTTGTTGCACACTAAATTAAAATATTTGGATTACCTTCAAAAGCCGCATATAAATACAACCACTGAATATTTACAGGGCTCCCACTAGTCCGTTTTTTGAAAACCACATTTATTTTAAGTGAAATCTTTTTTATAAATTTCACAGAAACGTACCAGAAAGAGCGTTTTTTTTTTTTTTTTTTTTTTTTCAATTGTTTAACAAACCTACCACGAATGTCTTTCTAAAAAATTGTTGGTTTTCAAAAAACGAAACAGTGGGAGCCCTGTATTTAAATTAAAATATACCAATAGAAATAATCATGTAATTATTGGGGTTGCATTCAAAAATGTATGTAAAAGTAAGACGAAAATATGCTGCGAAAATAAAAGATATGATAGCTTCTATTTTGAACGTTTATTTTAAAGTAAATCCGACGAATAATAACAAAGAAATTTTCTATGCATTTTTGATTTTCAAAAATAATATTTTCCAGGAGAATTGTTTTGTTATTATTGAAACCGAAAGCAGCAAGAAAGAGAAAATTCCTTTGAAAAGGCCTTATATAATATAAAAGCATGGTGTATCGTATGGTTAACCAAGTATCAATATCGTTTCCTTCGCGAAAGGGATTTATTTTTAACTCAAGTTTTGAAAAAAAAAATATTTAGATAGACAGCGTATTTTCAATTTTGTCATGAAAATTGCTATTCAGTATTTTTTAAACAATTGTAAGTATACTTGATAAACTGAAAGTGCTTACTGTGTCTAGTAAAGGGCATAATTTGTAGTACACGAAATTCAAATATTTGGATTACATTCAAAAGTTGCATCTAAACACAGCCACTGAATATTTAAATTAAAATAAACTAATTTAAATAATATAATATTAGGGAGGCATTCAAAAATTATTGAAAGGTAAGACGAAAATAGGCTGAGAAAATAAAAGAGATGATAGCTCCTATTTTCAATGTTTATTTTAATGTAACGCCGACGAATAATAACAAAAATATTTCTTATATATTCTTGGTTTCAATAATAGTATTTTCCAAGAGCATTGTTTTGTTATTATTGAAACCGAAAGCAGCAAGAAAGAGAAAATTCCTTTGAAAAGGCGTTATATAATATAAAAGCATGATGTATCGTATGGTTCATTCAAGTTTTATTATTGTTTCCTTCGCGAAAGAGATTTATTTTTAGTTCAAATTTTGAAAAAAAAAAACAGTTTTAAATGTACAGGGTATTTTCAATTTTGTCATGAAAATTCCTATTTAGTATTTTTTAAACAATCGTAAGTATACTTGATAAACATAAAGTGTTTACTGTGTCTAGTAAAGGGCGTAATTTGTAGTACCCGAAATTCAAATATTTGGATTACCTGCAAAAGTGCATCTAAATACAGCAACTGAATATTTAAATTAAAATAAACTAATTTAAATAATATAATATTAGGGAGGAATTCAACAATGTATTGAAAGGTAAGACGAAAGTAGGCTGCGAAAATAACAGAGATGATAGCTTCTATTTTCAAAGCTTATTTTAATGTAACGCCGACGAATAATAACAAAAATATTTTCTATGTATTCTTGGCTTTCAATAATAGTATTTTCCAAGAGCATTGTTTTGTTATTATTGAAACCGAAAGCAGCAAGAAAGAGGAAGTTCCTTTGAAAAGGCCTTATATTATATAAAAGCATGATGTATCGTATGGTTCATTCAAGTTTCAATATTGTTTCGTTCGTGAAAGGGATTTATTTTTAGTTCAAGTTTTGATTAAAAAATAAATAATAAAAAGCAGATTTAGATATACAGTGTATTTTCAATTTTGTCATGAAAATTGCTATTCAATATATATATATATATTTAACAATTGTAAGAATACTTGATAAAATGAAGGTGTTTACTGTGTCTAGACAATATTATAATTTGTTGCACACTAAATTCGAATATTTGGATTACCTTCAAAAGTTCGTCTAAATATAACCATTAAATATTTAAATTAAAATATACCAAAGCTAAAAAATGCTATAAAAGTCGTATAATACCTTTATTTAGATTAACACTCGTTTCATCGCATAAATAACGACGACATTTTCAGAATCATTCATAATAGAAATATTTTTGCAAACAAATTAATTATTTTTTTTATTTGTTTGCAAAAATATTTCTATCATGAATGATTTTGAAAATGTCGGCGTTCGTGCGATGAAACGAGCATTAATCTAAATAAAGGTAATATATCACTTTTATAGCTTTTTTTGCTTTCTTTCATTATAAGGGATTAGCATACATATTTTTATAAAACATACCAATAGAAATAATATGATATTAGGGAGGCATTCAAAAATGTATGGAAAAGAAAGAGGAAAATAGGCTGCGAAAATAAATGATAGCTTCTATTTTCAACGTTTATTTTAATGTAACCCCGACAAATAATAACAAAAATATTTTCGATTTATTCTTGGCTTTCATTAATAGTATTTTCCAAGAGAATTGTTTTGTTATTGTTGAAACCGAAAGCAGCAAGAAAGAGACAATTCCTTTGAAAAGGCCTTACACATAGCTGCCAACTTTTACGATTTGTTTGCTACCACTTGAATTTTATAGCGATTTTCGCCTTCTTTAATAAGGAGATTTCGACAATTGACTAAGACAATATTTTCTATAAAATTTTCGTGTTAAGAAAAAAGCGTAAAAGTTTGCAGCTATTCCTTATATAATGTAAAAGCATGATGTATCCAGTGTTGCTAGATATGGGGACATTTTTGTCCCCAGATTGTTGATTGTCACCACTTTTTTGAAATAGAAATATTCGGCCTATTTAAAAAAACAGATAAAAAATTCTGAAAAATAAGGTGAATTATACTATTTTTAAAAAGTAGTGACAGTCAAATAATCTGAATTAAAAAATTCCACTCGCTGGCAACACTGGATATATCGTATGGTTCATTCAAGTTTGAATACTGTTTTGTTTGCGAAAGGGATTTATTTTTAGCTCAAGTTTTGAAAAAAAAAAAACACAACAGATTTAGATATACAGCGTATTTTAAATTTTGTCATGAAAATTATCATTCAGTATTTTTTTTAAACAATTGTAAGTATACTTGATAAACTGAAGGTGTTTACTGTGTCTAGGAAATACCATAATTTGTTGTACACTAAATTCAAATATTTAGATGATCTTCAAAAGTTGCATCTAAATACAGCCATTGAATATTTAAATTCAAATATACTAATTTAAATAATATTATATTAGGAAGGCAATCAAAAATGTATTGAAAGTTAAGACGAAAACACGCTTCGAAAATAAAAGAGACGATAGCCCCTATTTTCAACATATATTTTAATCTTATTCCAAGACACGATATGAAAAACAGTCTATATATTCTAAACTTTCTATAATAGTATTTTCTTTCGAATTGTTGAGTTATTATTGAAGCCCAAAGCAAGAAAAAAATTTAAATGTATTCTCAAAGGCCGCATAACATGTAATGTAAATTTATGTATGCTTTATAGTTCTTTGGATCATTCAATTTTGTTTTAAAAGGGTTTTATTTTTAAGCAAAGTTTAAAAAATGAAAGAGATTTGGTTAAACAGTTTCTTTTGAATTTTTCAAATCGCTATTGAATATTTTTTAAAATAACTGTAAGAACATTTAATAAATGGAATGAGTTTACGTTATGCAATTTATTTTAGTATGCATTATTTTACAGTGTAAAAAATTATATTATGAATACAGCAGATAACGGACTATAAACAAAATCTAGTTCCCTAAAATGAAGCTAGGATAAATATTTCTGTATCTATTATAATAAAATCTGTCTTTCGGTTTGTATTTCACTACTACTATACCTAAAACATTGCAAATTTTGAGACTAACCTTTTTTTTTTTTTTTTTTTTAATAGATAAAAGGAAGTCATAACAGGTGAAATTTTTAATTTTCAATTAGTTTTTGAAATATTATTTAAAAGATGTTTTGAATGCAGTTTCTGAGATGGTGGCAACTAGGTTAATTTAGAATTGTAATTTAAAAAGCATTTTCAAACTTTCAAACATTTTAAAGAGTTAGGGCCTTATTCAGAAAGCTGTCATGATAAATTTTGATATCGAACTAGTCGCTGTTTCCATGGCGACATTAGTTTCCTTTATTGTTGTCTCCGACACCAATGATAGTGAAATCTTACCGTCACGCTGAGAATCGGGAATCTTTTAATTTTTGAACTTGTGTAATAACAATGACGTCATTTTGGGACAATACGCCACCCCCTGAATACTAGACCTGAGCGCTGGCACAAAAATGACTGCCACCGTAGGTGGATTTTTCTTACCCTTAAATGCGCGATTTTTTATTTTGTTTAGAAAATATTATATATGATTCTTTGAAAGGTTTATTACACAGGAAAAAAAAAATGAAAAAAAAATCAGAGATACATTTTTTATATAATACGGCAATCTTTTCTTCTGCTGTACATCTGCAATACGAGTAAAAACTGCTTTTGTGTGGCTGTTTTACGCTAAAATATTGCAAATTAGTAATTATTTTAATAAGTATGTTTCTAAATACCTTATTTTATATAATTATTTATTTTATAAAACTTGAAATTTAACCCTCCAATTCCCATTATAGAATACGTTCTAGAAATTACGTAGTCCAGAGAATCTGACTTTACACCAGAAAGTTACAATGATTAATTTCGCTTTATTTAAATACGGAAAGTCTGTTATTATTTAAAGCAAATATTGTTATTTTAATTTTCTGCTGTGAATTAGGTATATGCGAATAAAAATATCTATTAAATTCAAAACACTGTTGTTTGCATATATGCAAAGCTGCGAACTAAAAGGTTAATTCATATACGGACCCATAAATTTAGACACCAGTATTTTACAAAAGATTTCTTTGACTTGAAAAGGCTAAAAAACAGCAATCAAAATTATCAGGTATTTCTAAATGCCATTTTTTTGCAAATGTAAAACAAAAAAGTAATATTGTCATTACTTAAAAAAGTAGCGTTTAACCCCTTGAAGGGTTGTAGTTTATATTTGGACCACTTAATTTTTATCCCCAATTGGCACAAGAATTTTCCAATGAAAATTTTCCCTGTATTAACCCTCTCGCTACGCAGCCCGAGCTATACTCGGGCATGCATTTTTCCGTCTAATTAATATTATTTGGTTATTCCCGCCAGTTATTTTTTAGCAAAAACTTTGACTGATTTAATCAGGACATTTTCCCCCGATAGTCAAAAATTTCTGCTTTAAAGAACCGGTGATAAAAGATTAAAAATTCTGTAAATGATGCTCATCGAATGCTGCGTCGAATTACTTACGCAGCGAGTTAAGTACGTGAAGAAAAGGTTTAACTTTTTTTTAAATAAATTTGTTTGTAAATTCTGGTGTCACTCAACCATTTCATCCTTTTACGAATAGAAGTTCTTTGCGCATGAAAGTGTTGAGACTTTCCACAATGTCATAAAAGTGCTTTTTTTTAACAAGTGGAAATGAAACAATTTTTAAAAGTAAGAATGTATTTAAAATACTAAAATTGAAATATTGTACAAAAATGACGTCTTTGTTATTACACAAGTTCAAAAATTAAAGGCTTAAGTTCCAATTCTGAGCGTGACGATCAGATTTCCCTATCATTGTCTTTGGAGACAACAATAAAGAATATTAATGTTGGCATGAAACAACAACTAGTTCGATATTAAAATTAATAAAGACAGCGTTCTAAATCAGGCCCTAAATCTTCGAAATATTTCAAAGTTTGAAAATGCTTTTTAACCAATGACATCATTGAAATCGTACATTTTGAATGAGATAAAAAAAGCATTTTACTATAATTCCAGTAAAATCAGGTTTTTTTTTTTTCAAAATACAGTTTAATTTCTTTAATTCAATCTACATTGTAAAAGTTATTTTCTTATGATGAAAATTTTAATAAAACTAATTTTATTTTATTGTAAGTACATTGATTTGCATTTATAAATTTTAATTGTAAAATACATTTCAAAATACTCTATTCCGCTGAATTCTATGACGTCTACTTTAGATGGCGATTTGCACCTTAACCGTGGCCCTCGAAATACTCAAGGCCAGAATACACGAGTGTGATGTCATCGCTAATCGACCGACTTCTCACTAGTGTTAAAATTCACACCGGAAAATTTTGAATAGCATTTTTAAAAAATATATATCATCTTATAAAACAATAATAACTATTTAAACTCAATAGTATTTTATTATAATTATTATTATTCGTGGGATATATATATCATCTTATAAAACATTAACTATTTAAACTTACTGGTATGCATTTGGAATGACCCAATAAAAAATCAGTCATATGCGGCAATACTGTGGCATTCTTTAGCCCCCACTCCCTTTATTTCTTGCAAGGCACCGGTATATAATATATACCACTTACTTTTAATCCGAAAATGATACAATGACAGCAAGAATTTTTGAATTAAGTTTTGCATTTATAATGTACATGAAGAAGAGCTTTTAGTTATTTTCAAATAAATTTGTTCATAAATCCTGATGTCAGTCAATCATTTCAATATTTTAGTTACATAAGTACTTTTCCCCTGAAAGGGTTAACTGTGGTTTCTCAGACGTTAGAATTTTATTTTTGATGCTTTGCTTTTAATATGAAAACATGCATTATTTTTCTTTATTCTAATATTTCATGTGTTTTTAGGCGATTTGATTACGTTGAGAAATGTTTAGGCTTTTTTGGTTAGAAGTCTAATATCTGAATTTTGTAATTTATTATCTGTATTTTGTTACTTAGTATACGAATTTTGTTTTATTATCATTTATTGAATGATTAAGTTTTCATAATATATTTTTTAAATATTTATTGGTGTTCAAACTTTTAATTTAACTAATAATTCTACTTGGAAAGTTACACTGTTTACTCTTAATTTTTTTTTCTAAATGCAGAACAAAACTAGATTTATATTTTTATTTCAAAATCGAAAGACCTCATATCTTGCAAAGGCAACACATCGGGTTGTCACTTTGCTCGTAACGCTTTAAAATAAAAATTTTATAATTTAAATTCTGAAAATTATATAATTTGATATAAGGAGAAAATTGCTTTTCTAATAAAATGTACAAACATGAAAAAACGGGGATATTCTTCTACACACTCTGCAGTAAAACATCATATAAATATGTACTAAATGGCACTATAAGTGGTACAGAGCGATTTTCAATAACGTCTACTAATTAGTGCTATACTTAACTTTTTTTTCTGGGGTCGTCTATATATTGGTTGGTTGCGGGTGCTACGGTAATATTTTGCGCACGAGGGCCGAACAGAACGGAATCCCAGTTTAAAATGGAATCCGACGCACTAGAAGCGATTCAAACCCTGAAACATTTGTCGAGTAGCCAGCGCCGCAACCACCAGAACAATCAGGTGGGTCGTCTACATATTTAAATTGCCCAAACTTTATTTTTTTTAATAATTACTCTTAATTTTGACTTCATATTTCGATTCCTCGATAAATTTATCATCTGATAACGGGAAGACCTTTCGGTCAAGTAGTTAATAAATTATGCAGATATAAATTTTGAACACCTAATGTTAAATTCACTTATAATCGTTGCAAAACTAAATGCAATACCATATCTTTTTAAGCATCTGGAAAACTACTCGGCGAAATGAGCTGTAATTTTGAATTCACATCTTTGAAGAGTCGAAAAATAATTTTGGTTAACCCTTCCAAGGGCGGGTGTACATTTATGAAACCACTTAATTGTAATTCCGAAATGCCACAATCACACCAGAATTTTAATACAAAATTCTGCGTTTACAGGGTATGTGAAATATAGTTTTTCTTATTTCCAAATAAATTTGTTCGTAAATTCCAGTGTCTATGATTTATTTTAACATTTTAGCAATGGAAATGCTTTCTCCCTGCAAGGGTTAAAAAATCATATATACACAATTATTTTCAGAATATTAATTTCAAAATATATATTATATATTTATATTTAGTTAAGCATGGTTGTTAGCATAGATATTCTGGGGGTTTTCTTGCTTTTAATTAAACTTTTCAATATGGAGCTGGCACACCGTACGTCCCAGTGGCTATTTTTATATTATATTTTCACCTTTTTTTGAAAAATGATCTCTGCCATACACTTATACTAAGATACTTTCAAAAGATGTATACCAAATATTTTTTTTTTTTTTTTTTAATTGTGAATCTATTAACCCTTTCAGGGGTTGCATATATATGTTGCTATAATGTTGAAATCATTGACTGACACCAGGAATTACAAACAATTTTATTTTGAAAATAAGCACAATATTTTCTTTGCGTACATTATAAAAGCAAAATTTTATTTCGAAATTCTGGTGTCGATGGGGAACTTCGGAATTAAAATTAGGTGGGATGTATTACATCGCCGGTACCATGTCAAATGATCTAGTGTGAAAACAGTCGGCTACTTTTATTAAGTTCAGATTTCTTGACCGGTACCCGTTTTTTTAAGAACAAAAATTCGGCTTATTTAATCTTATTTAATACCATATTAACCCTTTCAGGGGCAAGTAATTGCGTTGCTGTAATGTCGAATTCATACCTGAATCTCCCAAAAATTTTATTGCGAAATAAGAAAAAGCAATTTTACGTCTTTTTCCCAACAAAGTTAGAAAAGTAAAATTTAACAACATTTTTATGGTGCAAATTTTCATTAATCGGTGGCGGGATAAAGTATATCACACCGACCTTCAAGGGGCGAAAACAAAGGGAATTTTACTATTTCAGAATAGTGGTGCTAATCATGGAATCTGAATTAAAAAAAAGTAGCCCACTGTTTTTACATTGGATAGTTTGACATGGAACCGATGATATCTCAGCACTCTTCAAGGGGTTAACCCCATAGAGTAAAGAGAAAGAATAGAGATGAAGTGTGGTGTCTGGAGGGGATGCCAAAAATGTAAACCTAAAATCAGCTACGTTCGACCCAAACACTATCACGTGCTTTAGCAAAAAAAGAAGAAAACTTCTAGTAATACAGTTTTTAATACACAATAAAATGAAATTCTACTTTAGAATGCTTAAACATAGGTAGATCATTTTCATTTAGAGAAAAAAAATGCACGAGAGGTGTCAAAGAATTCGGTCCCTGTTCCACGTGTTTGTTTTGTTTGGGCCGAATGAGGGCATTTAAATTTGAGCGATGACGCGCATCATATTACAAACCGTTTTTATGGCATACTGCATCTCTCTATATCTATTTCCTCCATGGTTAACGCTTAGCGGTCGAAGTCAGGGTTGACAGTTTGGCCTCCATTTTTTAGGTGCGTTCGTAATTATATAAATACGTAGCACATATAGTCGTCGTTCAGTCCGTCCGTCTGTCCGCATGTAACAGAGCAAAAACTACCCAACCGAATAGTCTGAAATTTCAAATATATGATTGCTGCAAAATTTTGTCGAGCCATTTCAAATTTTATGAAAATCGGATGTATAGTTTAATTACAGGGACAGTCAAAAGTTTTTCTTTACATTATGGCCAATGGGAAAAATTATTGCAAGTGGATTTTAATGATATTAGAGCCTTCCGAATGATCTGAAATTTTAAAGATATAATTGTTGCAAAATTTTGTCGAGCCATTTCAAATTTTAGGAAAATCGGACGTATAGTTTAATTACAGGGACAGTCAAAAGTTTTTCTTTACATTACGGCCAATGGGAAAAAATTATTGCAAGTGGATTTTAATGGTATTAGAGCCTTCCGAATGATCTGAAATTTTAAAGATATAATTGTTGCAAAATTTTGTCGAGCCATTTCAAATTTTAGGAAAATCGGATGTATAGTTTAATTACAGGGACAGCCAAAAGTTTTTCTTTACATTACGCCCAATGGGAAAAATTATTGCAAGTGCATTTTAATGATATTACAGCCTTCCGAATGGTCTGAAATTTTAAAGATATAATTGTTGCAAAATTTTGTTGAGCTATTTCAAATTTTAGGAAAATCGGATGCATAGTTTAATTACAGGGACAGTCAAAAGTGTTCCGAAAAAATTATTGGAAGTGCATTTTAATGATGTATCAGACTATGCACGTTATGAAGTGCAAAAAATTATACATTCAGTACAATATGGGGTGCAAAAAATAATTTTAAAACTAGTTATAGTACGAACGCACCTCATTTGCCACGTTTGACGAGCAATTTCCTACTTGTTATTTTGAAATGTCACTTTCACTCCTGTAATTTTAATGGAGGAATCTGTACTTTATGTAATAAAGAAAAAATCTGTTATGAAATAAAACAAAACATACTATTTTTACTTTCTGGCACGAATTCGGATTTTCTGAGGCTAGTTCCATGAGTACTTGCAGTGCAAGTCACATGCTAAGATTTTTGGCTACCAGTATTTTCTAACGGAAAAATGTGACTTATTTTATCGGATATATGAAATTAACTGAATTAGGTGAAGTAATCTTTCCGAAAATAACGGTGGCCAACAAAGCATAGAAGTTTTCAGCTATGTGACGTACGCTACAAGAACCGATAGAATAAAAATGGAGGCCAAACTGGCAACCCTGGTCGAAATACTTCTCTCAGGCACGGGCATCTCTTACATGAATTTATTCGGTTGGACCACTTTTTTTTAAAGAAACATTCTTATTTGCACTTTGACAACATGTGCAAGAGGAAATTACTAAAAAGTGGTCTTTCAAAATATAGTGATGCGAATAGACTGTAAAAAATAGAAGCGTGTATATAAACCTTGAACGGCTATTTGCCGACATTCGACCGAAAAGTGTTAAATATGAAAATAGTCGTCAGTGCTAGCCCATAATAAAAAATTTAACACTTTCTTGGGAGTTAGTTTCCGCATTTTCACCTTACAATGCGCAGTGATGCATATATTAATAATTAAAATTTAACCTCCAATAAGCAAATTCAACTCCATGGTACTACTATATCTAACTGAAAATATTCGCCAAATATTTGCCGCATATGATCGAAGTCTGCTTTTAAAAACGGTAAAGAATTATTCTATAAAATTTGTGGTTTCTAACCCTATATGTATGTATAACAAAAAACCTACTTCCAAAAGAAAATTCATGCAAATTAGGGTTAAACAGGAAATTTCGCCAATGGTCATTACTCTAGCTTGTTGCATTATTTAAGCCTTTGATTACGGATTGGAACATATACAGTGCGTATAAAAACTTTAAGGACAGCAAAAAATTATAAAAAGGTTTGATAAATTTAAAATGAGATAATTAAAATGGGAATTTAACTGTACAGTTTCAGTCTGCTTATTCTAAGCCACTGTTATTTTTGTGCATATTTCAATGAAATCCGAACCTGGGCGCTTATTCTGATACTCGTGTTAAAAGCAGTTTTGCCAGTTAGTTTAATTTTTCTACTCAGATTACTTGATCGGAACCACTTGAAATAAAAATATTCACATTATTTAATGAAAAAAATAATGATTAAGAAAGGCGAATATTACAATTTCAAAAATAGTGGTAGAAATTCAACCAATCACAATTAAAAGAGTAGCTTCACTAGCAACACTGGTTATAAGTACACGGCTCAACGAGTAAATGACTCAAAATATATTAGGTTGAACAAAAAGTTCTGGGTAATTTTTAATCTCATAGTTACTAGAATGTTTATCGTATACATAGTTGCCAAGCTCCCGATTTTTTTCATACCAATATTTTTATTCTAAAATACTTGCTTTATACAATCGCACAATTTATGCAAATAAATAAAGCAAACGTTTTTGTAAGATTTTACTGGTATCCAAAAAATCGGGAGGTTGGCAACTATGCGTATATAGGAGTAATAGTGGTATATCTATAGGAGTTCAGGAATTTCGGTTCCAAAATGTTTATTGAACAGTATGATTTGCATTTGTTGTTTAGGCGTTATTGGAGAAAAGGTTTAACGATTATGAAAGCCCTCGATGAGATTAACCCCTTCGCGACGGGAGCCTTTTACGAAATGTTTATTACTTTGGTACCGGTTTTAAAAAAAAGAAGTTTGTGCCTATTCAAATCGGGAAAATGCTCGGATTAAATAAGGCAAATTTTACAGTAAAATTTTACTGGTGAGGATAAACGGGGATCCTTAGGCCTATTTCCGGCACGCATACGTGTCGCTCGTCCCCAAGGGGTTAATGAGGGTGAGGGTGCTGGTACGGCGACAAAATCGACTTTGGGTAGATGGTTTAAGCGATTCGAAGAAGGCAATTTTAATCTCAAAGACATGCCTCGTTTTCGCCGGCCATCTGTTTTGGATGAAAGTGACTTGGTAGCCGCCATGCTACTTCCAGAAAATCCGGGATCTGTCACAAAGTCGTAGACTATGATGGTCTCTACCTTGAAGAATAGTCCTTGTTACTTTTGTTGTTAATTTGCGCATATCAACGCAACTTTCACAAATTTCCCAGAACGTTTTGCTCAACCTAGTAATATCAGTGATGTAAAAGATACGCAGCAGTAGGACGATTGTCACTACTAAATTGTAACTGTGTTTTTCACCTTATTTAATGACAGAATTTGTGAGACTTAAGAGGGCGAAAAATACTGCAAAAATTTAGTGGTGGTAATCGGTCCACTGCTGCGTATCTTTGCCACCATTGATAATATACAAACATTATCGGAAAAGTTCTGCGAAAACGTAATGGCGGTTTATTAGGTCATCGTTGACCAGTGACGAGTATGCTCGTCTTTAACCCTTTGCACTTGAGAGGTGACTCTCACTCACCACTAGTGTTGCCAAGTGTCACGCGTAAATCAGGACTCCAAATTCTCTGAACGCCACTTATTTCTTACAGTTTATTTCGCCATCTTTAATAGCAAATAAGTCTGCCATTAGATAAGACTAAGACAATTTCTTTAAAATACTGGTGTCCAGAGAATTTTGAGCTCGAATTTACGCAAGACACCTAGCAGCACTAGCGGTAGTCACCTTTCGAGTGCAAAGAGTTAATTTAACACTATAACCGCCATTAGGGGATCATTTTGACCCCTCCCAAATTGATAATATTCGGCTCGAACCAGAAATTTCTTCATAAGTTATGTTAAATCTATGCAGCACAATAATAGGCTAATTAATTAACGTAACTAGTTTTAAATAAAAATTCTGCTGTGAAACAATTTTTATAAAACTTGAGTAAAATAGCCGGCGGTTCTACTGTTAACTGTTTTTTTTTTTTTTTTTTTTTTTTTTTTAATCAAAATATCTAGCAGAAATTTTGAGTAGCACCTTTCACTATCTTTAATAACAAAATACATATCAGTAAGAAAAGTGAAAATTGCTGTTCGAAAATTCTTATACTTATTTTGAAAAGAAAAACATTCTAAATTGGTAACACTGACTGTTAATGCTACTTCATTTCAGCTCTTTATAAAATATTTTCTGATAATATTTATTGAAGCTTGTAGTTCTTTCTACATACTTATGCATCAATACCCATTAAATAGTTTCATCTATTCTTTGTTTTATATAACAATATTCATTTACTCCATATGTATAACTAAAAAAGCACTGTAATGTTCAATACACAAATAAAAGTCAATTGACTAAAAATAAGTAATAATTATGCATTTATTTGTCAGAAATTAAGTTAACAACAACAACAAAAAAAAAAGATATGCATTTAAGGAAACATAGCACTCTCTTTTTAAATATATTATTTAATTTTAATACATTTGTTAAGAAATTAAACCGTATGCAGCTGACCTTTGAACGAGAAATCGGGGTCAAAAACTGTAATTAGTATTTTATTAGCTTGTTAATTATTTAATTTTATTAGCTTCTTTGCTAAGGGCAACATGATGCTTTTAAATACTTCATATCATATATGATATTAAATTATTACACTTCTTATTTGAACTCAATTATTTTGATTGATAAAGACATCATACTGGTTGTAATTTTTTTTAATGAGCGAAAAAGTATCCAGGACCTGGATTTCAGCCCAGCACCTTGGATTAATCTGCCAACGCTCTAACAACGAAGCTACCCTGGGAAAATTCGGTGGACACAATGGTTCCGTGAGGGAATTGTGTGCGTCGGTTTCGTTCAGAATCCAGGAAGCTTTTTCACTCAATTTGAAAAATATTATACGCGAATGATAGTTACTACTCATATCAGTTTTGTTTAACTCGGGAGCTGTCGTGCCGGGTATGATATCGTCGATACCATGTCAAACTATCCAATGTGAAAACAGTAAGCTACTTTTTTAATTCAGATTTCTTGATTGGCACCACATTTCCAAAGTGGCAAAATCCCGCCTCAATTAATATGGTCATAAAATAAGGTTAAATAAGGCGAATTTTACTATTTCAAAAAAGTGGCGCCAATCAAGAAATCTGAATTTTAAAAAAAGTAGACCATTTATTTCACATTGGATAATTCGACATGGTACCGACGATATACAAAGGGCAGTGGCGGCTTCTGACAGGTTTTTCTTGAGATACTAAATGCATGTCTGCCAATTTTGTTCTTTTTTTACCGTCATTTATGAAAAGAATTCTTTGCCTTGTTTAAGGTAAGAAAGTTCTGCCAAAAAATAAAGCAATGATTCTTTATTAAAGATAGTGGTTAAAAAAGAAAAAAATGTCAGCTACACTATGACGCAAAAGTTTAGACAATGACGTCATTCAGCTTTAAAATGTAGAATTATGACGTCAGAATTACAAAAACCTGTAAATATATTCAAAAACTGATTTAAAATGCTATGTGCAAAAGACAGTCGTTTTATTTGCTATAATACTAATTTTTTTCATAAAAATTCAAATGTGCTTGTCGCAAAAGTTTAGACACTATTCTAAATTTCTTTGAATATTCGCTGGCATATGCAAATTTAGAATCGATGATGTCACAAATTTGGAGTACTTAAGTTCTGCAAACGATTGCGCTTCATAGTCGACATGCCGAGAGCTAAAGAAATTCAAGTGAATGAGGTTTCAAGAATTTGGCAGTTGAAAGGTGAAGGGAAGAGCGTTTCTGAAATTTCTGCTATTATTAATAGGTCAAAAAAATCTATTTATCGAGTTTTATCGAGTGGTTCCGAATATAAAGCAAAATGTCGGTCTGGGAGGCCACGTGTGACAAATGTACGAGAGGATCGCCTGATACAAAGACTAGCGAGTACTCAACAAATGAGCGTACGTGGAGTTCAAAGCTCATCGGGACTCTCTGTATCAAAGGATACGATTCGTAGACGAATTTTGGAAAAAGGAACAATCGTTTATAGCAAAATGCAGAAGAAACCAGCTCTGAAACCACATCACAAGTTACAAAGACTTATGTGGGCTCGAAAGCATATGTCATATGGAGAGAAATGGCAGTCAGTCATATTTAGCGATGAAAAACAGTGGAATCTGGATGGTCCAGATGGTTGTTTATCGTATTGGCATGACTTGCGGAAGGAACCTCGACGTTTTTTTAGTCGCAGACAAGGAGGGGGCTCGGTGATGGTTTGGGCAGCCTTTTGCTATAATGGACAAGTATCTCTGACCTTCACCAGTGGTCGTCAAACTTCACAGCATTATACACAGACATTAGAAGAAAACCTACTGCCATTTGCTGAGCTTCTAGGGGGTCCTCAGTGGGAATTTCAGCAAGACAATGCTTCAATTCACACTGCAAAACATTCAAAATCTTGGTTTAATTCCCATAATATAAGAGTTCTCGACTAGCCAGCATGTAGCCCAGATCTTAACCTTATAGAAAACCTTTGGAGCAACATGTGTCGCAAAGTTTATAGCAACGCTAGACAATACTCTTCTGAAAAGGAACTTACGACATCTATTGAGAATGCATGGTACGATATCGATCCACAAACTATGCAAGATTTAGTTTCTTCCATGCAATCTCGTGTATATGACGTAATACATAAGCATGGATGCGCAACCAGGTTTTAAAAATTGTTTATTTCGATTTTATTTAATTTGTGTCTAAACTTTTGAGACAGCAGTTTATTTTTGTTACCATTTAATTTATTGCAATATGCACAATTCCACTTTTCTTTGTTATAAATATTGTTTATATGTACAGCACATTAATTTCAAGCAGTGATTTGAAAATTGAATAAATATTTTTCAAAGTATGTAAGAATTTCTTCATTGTCTAAACTTTTGCGTCATAGTGTATGCATTTAGTGTACCAACAAATATCAGTCACTAGCTAATGAACTGACCCAGAGTAAATACGGTTTTTACAATTGACACCACTATTTTTCGGATAGTAATCTTCAAGTTACTCTATCCCAGAAGTTGCAACATTTGGTTCCGATTTAACAGCCGATTATTATTCGTCGTATTTATTGGCAGAAAGTAAAATCCTTTCGTCGGTTGAGAACAGACTCTATCATGGTAATAGTGAAGGCCAGAGGTCCCGAGAGGCTTACGAGAAAGACAGGCTACCACGGTGGGTCCGATTCTTCTTTTTTTACAGACCGCTGGAGTCACGTGATGCTCTTTTCGCACACCTTCATTGGTGCATTCAAGCATCACGTGACTCCAGTGGTCTGTAAAAAAAGAAGAATCGGACCCTCCGCGGTAGCCT
This sequence comes from Maratus speciosus, assembly GCA_963932465.1. Classification (NCBI taxonomy): domain Eukaryota; kingdom Metazoa; phylum Arthropoda; class Arachnida; order Araneae; family Salticidae; genus Maratus; species Maratus speciosus. Next base: position 59,777,714 of record OZ010787.1, read on the forward strand.
GTCATTTTCGTTAGCCTCGGAGGACCCGAGTGTGACGTCATGACTAATCGACCGGCTTCTCACTAGTGATGGATTTAACAACGGAAAATTTTGAATAACAATTTAATTTTATTTTATTCGCGGAATATCTATAACAAAACTGCATACATATTAAGCGTGCAGTATTAATGCTGGAATCGGGCGTAAATTAATACAGCTGTGCCATCTTGTGGAAGGGGTTGATAATCCCCTACGCGGGCTTTTTGTGCGACGTCATATATGGCAGAATATCTACCATCTGCGTATATTTTCTAAATCTTTACTCACTCATGGAACAGGAATCTGTTTTTCCAGATTTATTGCATAATAACGGCCAAGCGAGATGGGGGGGAGGGATCCAGATGCACTTGACACCACGAAGTTTTCTTCGCCTTATCTCATCGGGGACTTTTTAGCTATTAATCAAGGTGAAGAAAACTTTACAATTTTAGTGGTGTGAAGTAAGAAAACAGTTAGGCATCTTCCTGTAGTTCAACCCCATCCCCTACGTGGCGCGTGACCTTAATTTATGTGACATCCTCTTTAACCCTCCGTCTACCAGACGGGTCCATTGGACCCGACAGGTACATACAAAATATTCATTCAAACCAGAAATTTCTTTAAAATAAACTAAGTATATAAACCAGAAAAAAATAAGGTAAATAAGTAAGTTAAATAGTTTTAAATAAAAATTCTGGTGTAGAACGTTTTATTAAAACTTGAATAAAATTCCCGGTAGATCTAGGGTTAATCTTGCGGTTACCTCTGCCATTTAAGATAGGACGCTTAATATGTATGCAGTTTTGTATGTATAATCTTATAAAACAATAACAACTATTTGAACTTACTGGTGAGAATTCGGAATCCCTAAATAAAAATTCATCCAGATGCGAAATTCCACAGTGTTGCCGCATCTGACGGATTTTTTATTGGAGGATTCCAAATTCTCACCAGTAAGTTTAAATAGTTATTATTGTTTTATAAGATGATAGATATTCCACAAATAAAATAAAATTGCCATTCAAAATTTTCCGTTGTTAATTCTAACACTAGTGAGAATTTGGTCGAATATTCCTGTCATCACACTCTTGTTCTCTGACCTTGAGTATTTCAATGAGAGCGGTACAGTGCTTAGAAGTACATAGTGTGGAAACAGTGTTGCCAGCAGCCTACTTTTTTAAATTCAGGTTTCTTGGTTGGCACCACTTTTTTGAAATGCTAAAATTTTCTTTGTTTTAGCCTTAATTAATATGCCATTAAATAAGGAGAATTTTACGATTTCAAAAATGTGGTGCCAATCAAGAAATCAGAATTATAAAAAGTAGTCTACTGGCAACACTGTGTGGAAATCTCGTATACCGGTATTGCTTTAGAAAAAAAAAATTACATTTTCTTATGCGGCGCTGCCATCGAATTTATTGATCGAAACTATAAACACAAAGAATTAGTTACCGCGTCTATAAATATGTGGTTCGACATACATAAAAAAATATTAGGTAATTAAATATGAAACGTTCGATTTTAAAGCGGTTTTTTTATAAGAAATTCCGAGTTCTCACTAGAAAGTTTTAATAGTTATTTTAGTCTATAAGATTATAAATAGTTTACAAATAAAAAAAGAGAATTGCTATTCAAAATTTTTTGGTGTGAATACAGAAATTCTTAATTAAAAAAAGACGCTTTCAAATCGGACTTTTCATACTTAATGACCTAACTATGCAAAGAAAGAAATAGTGGGCCATCAGCTGAAAAAAAGATGGCAGCCAGCACTGCCATCAGCGGTAAAGTGCAATGGTGCCATTACGTAAACCTGTAAAAAAAGTATCCGAGCGGAATGCAGCTGGCCTATCAGTGATGGCCAACAACAAGCCGGCATTGGTATGCCATCACATTACTTCAATCCGGCACTTTTCCTGCAGTGCTGACACCTATCCTACTGCTATTCCTTTGCTGGCCCAGCTCTTTCCCTTACAAAAATTTCTTATAGAGTTCTATAAATAAAAAAAAAAAACTTATAGAAAAGTATTACAGAATAATTGCCCGTTTTTCTATGAGATAGTTTCACCAGAAGTTATAGAAGTGTCTATAATAGGAATGTCTATAAAAATATTTGAACTTGCAGCTATTTCCACGTGCTCACCCTCCCAAGTACTAACTACGCTCGGTGCTGTTTGGTTTTCGTGATCAGACTTGAACAAGTACTTTCAGCATATTCTACTACGGTTCGTTGTTTTTGCGCTCTCATTACACTATTTCAAGTTTGTTTCTTTTGTGATTTACGTTCCCAATTATTATACTTCTATAGGAATTATTGTATTGTATAGAAATCCTATATATTTTATACTTTCGCTGATTCTCAACTGTGTAAATTACGAAAACCAAAATCATTTGTATTTTAGTGAAACCAGATTTAAAAAGAAAAAAAAGTGCATTGAAACAAAGAATTTATTTATTTATTCATTTACTTATTTATTTTGTTGGTGGCAGTGGTGCTATATTATTTACAGTTCCAAAAAAAAAAAAAAAAATAGCTTGACAGCTTAAATTGTGTTAAGATATTGCCATCATTATTGCCATCATAGGTTTATCATTTCAGATGTGTTCAAATTCATTAATTTGCCGCGGGGTGATAAAAATAACATTTATTTTAATATTGACTTGATAAAATTCTTAAAAGCCTAATAAATTATTATTTGTTAAACTTGAAACGTAATTGTTTAAATATTTTTACACTTCAGATTAAAATATTTGAATAAAAATTACAATTAGTGATTTTCTTTTAACTTAGATGAATTACGCTACCTAGCATAAGGGTTCCCAACAATAATACTGCAAAAGTTCGTGCACTTCCATGGTGTGGTGGGCCAGCGGGAGAGATAAAACGGAGGCCCAACAGAATTTTATCTCATGATTTCCACCATCAAAGTAGACTGAAGCTGTCCAGCAGTGGTCATGCAGTGGAAGACCACTAGCCAGCACTTCTCCATCATTGTCAGCACCTATCTTGTTGCTGGCCAGCAATTTCTTCTTTGTTGGGAAGATATGATAGAATTTTAATTCTATACTAATGTCTCGCGTATTACAACATAAATCTTTTAATTCTGTTTTTCGAAAAATTTATCTTTCAAAAGTAATTTTCCCGTAATTTAAATTGCATCATAAATTTCTAAAAACTGGATTTCTAGTTATTCGTAGCAATAGACCCGATCGTAGCGCCACCTGGTGAAAATATAATAATTTGGATACTGTTTCGCTTGCTGATTTCCACAACATATCCTTCTAGACACTGTACCTGGGTATGCACTATTTCTCTCGGGTTAACGGGACCAGAAAGTTTTGAAATTACGAAAAATGACTGAAGTTTTACCATAGGTTAGGAAGCCTGTACTTAATTTAGACTTTCTTCGCATTTATTTATTTATGTTTTATAGAAAAAAAATAGTTGCCAAACTATAAAAATAAAATAACACATGTTTTAATAGAGTATGACAAACTTAATTCTACAAAACTAGTACCTAGTTCTGGAAAGACTTTGAATTCCATATTTTTAAATTGTCATTTATTCTTTAGACAGCTTAATACGTTGTCATTCGATAATACCTGAAAGAAAAAAAAATAAAAACTAAAAAAATATATAATGCAAAATTCAGTATCCATAAAAAAAATTTTTTGTCATATTTTTTATTCAAACCATTTTGTCATATTTTTGGTTTTTAGCTATAGTTTGGACGTAATTTAATTTTCTTTATTTAAAACAAAGAATCAGCTGAATCCGTTCACTTGTTCAAAAGTTACCGAGGCAAATCAACTGAAAATATGTGTTTCGAGGGAATTGAGTTTAAAGATTTGCATTTGGGGGTATCGCCGGTCGCACAGCTCAACGTTTTAGCCTTGTATGACCCTAAAAGTCCAAGTTCCGACACCACAAAAACCTATGTTATCAAGCACAAGTTAAAAACCTTTATTTTATGGGAGAGTAGAAGTACGGGAATCTAATGATCCATGTCTGCCGGAAGTGAAGTGATGCATAAGCCAAAAATTAATACTACCAGTGGTTGACTCGTAGGTTTATCTATGTGTTTGTCCTACAACTACCCTGCATGTTTTCATACCTTTGTTTGTAGGACAAATACAATGATAAACCTACGAGTCAGCCACTGGTGGTATTAATTTTTGGCCTATGTACCACTTCACTTTCGGCAGACATGGATCATTAGATTTCCCTACTTCTACTCTTTCATAAAATAAAGTTTTTTTCCTTGTGCTTGATAACATAGGTTTTTGTGTTGTCGGCTCTTGGACTTATAATTTTGAGACTTTTCCGATCAGATCAATTGTACTACACTCTTAAAATTTCAAACGTTATAAAAATTTAAATGATAAAAGATAGATTTTTTTTTCGTCATATCGAACATTTTTGGCACGCTAAACACTTTGAAGGGAGGTGGAATATTTTTTATACCATTTAATTTTACTCAAGATTTCTACCAGAATTTTTGGACAAAACTCAACTTTCTTAACTTTGATGAACAAAACAAGTATTATTGCCTTTCCTTATTTTCAAATAATATTTATCGAAAATTTTGGTATGAATACAACATTACAGAAGCACAATTACTTTCCCCTGAAAGGATTAACATACTAGCTGCAGGATAGATGGAAAAAATTAAACCGAAATTCGAAGCCTTGGAAAGTATTTCACATGTAAGTAGTTATTTCACAGTAGAACCGCGGGAAATTTTGCTCACCTTTTATAAAAATATTTCATATTAGAACTTATTTATTTAATATTTCCATTTTAGTTTATGTTTTACTTATTTTATTTTTGGTTTACTTTATTACATTATTATTTAATATTTTTTTTACATATTTTATTCAAATCGAATTGTATTTATATGGTACTCAGGGTTCGCAGCATTCCCAAAATTTTCTCACTTTCCAACAACTATATTAGAAGGATAATCTTTATTGTATACTTCTATTGGAGTTGTTAACGGGACTTACCACAAAGATTTTATATTTAACCCCTTGAAGGGCGGTGATGCCGTCACGGCATCACATAATTTTAATCCCAAATTGCCACATTGACACCGGAATTTTATGATGAAAATGTCATATCTATTAAGTACGCGAAAATTTACTTTTACTTGTTTACAAATAAAATCTCTTGTTATTACTGGTGTCACTAAATTATTTGAAAATTTTACGAATGCAAGTACCCTGCCCCTGAAAGGGTTAAGAAAGCGGTATGACATGTAGAAAAAATTAGCGACGCTTTGAGCCTTCAGTACTGATCAAAATGTCCGAGTTTTTCGAGTTTTTTCCATTCATCGCTCCTCTAGTGTTAAATTAACCCTTTAGTGTGCAGCTTTGCATATATGAAAAGAACACTGTTTTGAATTTAATAGATTTTTTTTTATTCACATATACCTGATTCATACCAGAAAATTAAAATAGCAATATTTGCTTTAAATAAAAAAACAGACATTCAGTATTTAAATAAAGCGAAACTAACCATCGAAACTTCTGGTGCAAAGTCAGATTTTCTGCACTACGTAATTTCTAGAACGTATTCTATTATGGGAATTAAAGGATTAAAGTTTTATAAAATAACTAATTATATAAAATAAGGTGTTTGGAGACATGCTTAGTAAAGTATTTACTAATTTGAATTATTTTAGCGTAAAACAGCCACACGACAGTAGTTTTTACTTTTATTGCAGATGTGCAACAGATTAAAAGGTTGACGCATTAAATGAAAAATGTATCTCTCATTTTTTTCATTATTTTTCCTGTGTAATAAACCGTTCAGAGAATCATATATAAATTTTTCGAAACAAAATAGAAAATCGCGCATTTAAGGGTTAAGAGAGTTAATGTTCGCAAAATATTTACGTATAGGCAAACATGATACCAAAAGCATTACCAAACCTATATTTGATGTTAAAAGCTTCGTAAACAATGTCTTCTGCCTGTAGTTGTTGTTCGTTTAAGCATCGTGGACGGGTGACACGTCTAGCAATGTCTCGACATTTCCGAGTCGAAAGTGCTAAACAAGGGGAATCATCTTCCTTTAACCCATTACAGGGCTCGCAGCGTTCCTAAAATTTTCGCACTTTGCTACCACTATTTTAAAACGATAATCTTAATTGTATAAATTCTATCGTAGATGTTAAAGGGCTCTATCATGAAGAATTTTTATTTAAAGTACTGGTAACAAAGTGCGAAAATTTTATGAACGCTGCGAGCCCTGCCCATTAATTCTCGAGCCCGTGACTTTCACGGGCAGTGTAGGCTACTTTTTTTATTCAGATTGTTTATTCCCACCAGTTTTTTTTAAATAGTGTAATTGACTTTATTCTAGCATCTTTTTTTTATCCGCCATTAAATAAGATGAATATTTCTACTTCAAAGAAGTGGTGGCTATCAAACAATCTGAATTTTTTAAAAAGTAGCCTACACTTATGGGGCACGACGCTTAACCCTTTCCGGCGCAGAGTAAATCTGTTTGTAAAATGGTGAAATGGTGGTATTGACACCAGAATTTACAAACGAATTTATTAGAAAAAAATACTTGCTTATTTTCCCGTAATTTGTAAAAGGAAAATTGTAATTATATACTTTGTTGGTGCAGTTTGTCCGTTTTAGAAATAAAATTAGGTGTCCTTTTTTACGGATTCCGCCCGCTAAAGAGTTAAGGGGTTAACTAGTCATCTCGTGAGTGGAAGACGGATTTTTTATGTCAAAGTTACCTGACAATCTTTTTCTAATCCAAAATGTGGGTGAGTCTTCAATTGATGTCTCTCTTCTGTTTACCGATATCCAAGAGTAATGACTCTTCATATCACTGATTTTACTGATCTAGACGGAGTCAAAGTGAGTGAGATCCGTTGTGTTACAATATGATTGGCTGTTGGAATTTTTGTTTCTTTTGAAAAGTGAAGAGTGTAATTTCTGATAAGTGTTTATAAGCATATGCCGTGTTTAAAGTATTTAATATTCCTTAAGTTGCGTATCCAAAGGAGGATTCTGCTATATCTTAAGAGGGCTGGTCACCGAGCTTCGGAATTCTCCTCCGTAATGTTAAGACTATGGACTTTTGAGGCATTTGTATATTTAAAACATCTTCTCAGAGAATTCATATTTTTAACATTTTTTTTTTCTGCGTACTTTTGTTAAAGGATGTCTCTTTTTTTCTTAGTTTTCAAAATATTTCTAAAATCTATGCTCAATTTAATATTTTATGCGTCAAAAGCGGGCGAACTGTGAGTAAGATTTTAACACTTCCTATATAATTAAGTATATACTTTAGAGAACTAAGAAAAAAAGAGACATCTTTTAGAAAGTGTACACAAAAAAAGAAGTTAAAAATATTAATTTACCGAGGAGATACTTTAAATATACGAATGCATCAAATGCTCATTGACTTTACATTAGCGAGGGGAAATTGGAAGCTGAGTGACTAACCTCCTTTACTCTAGAACGACCATAAGCGGTCATTTTAACCGGTACCAAGATATTTCGATTCGAACCAGAAATTTTTTCTAAAACATGTAAAATATGTACCACGGAGAAACAAATTGTATAAGTTAAATTATTTTAAATAAAAATTCTCGTGCAAAATAGTTTTGTAACGCTTGATTGAAATTTCCCTCTTTCTAGTGTTAAAAGAATTTTTACTCTTATTTAAACTCAGAAATCTGTGATTTCATTAGTCGAATATTTCTATTTGTTTAAGTGCTATCAACAATCAATACCGCCCTCCCCTCTGCGTACGCCAATATTTTCTTTGGCCATAAAATGTCTTTCACTTAAAAAAAGTAAATGAAGTTTCTAATACATTCATTCATTTTATCTGAAGCAACATTTTATGTTATGAATAAAAACTGTTTATTTATCTATATTTTAAGGCTTACTTTTAGATTTTACTCTGCAAAAGAAATACGCAGGCAAAAATCTGAAAAGTCAAATATATGCATATTTAACAAATTCTTGTGATTCAGAGTCTGCTTTATCATTAATAAAAATCTTCCATTTGATTTTCAAGCAAATGTTGGAAAATTAGTCTTGGAGACAATCAAAGTTGTATTCATAATGAGATTAATGCATACTTGATCTCACATCGAAAGATGAAAATACCTGGAAATTACAAAAATGCAGTACGTAAATTCCCATTATTATTCAGAATTTTACTGCATATCAATGAAGAGAGAATAATAAGGAATAACTTATCCTTTTACATTAAGACATTAATGTTTTCTATTCGCATTTTAGCGTAAGAATAAATATCGAAATAGGAATATATATTGATTTTTTGTAATGAAATAATGTTTTATTAATTTACTTTTGGCTATATTATTTTACTTTTGTTTAACCCGTTAAACTTTATCAGGGCAAATCATTTCCGCGGCTGAAATTTTGAAAAGACTCACTGCTACCGGAATCTACGAACAAATTGACTTGATAATAAATAAAAGACTTTTTGTCACGTGCATTATAAAAGCAAAATATATTTTTAAAATTTTCTGGTATTATTCGTCTATTTTGAATTAAAATTAAGTAGGAAGTATATTCCCAACACCATTTAAGGGTTAACAGTTTCATTTATTTGTCACAATAAACTAAAAATAAGTACATAACACCACTCTTTCCGTACTAAATTATCTGCCTGGTATTATCGAAAAATATCACTCTAAAGCAAACATTAAAGTTAAAAATTAGTGGCGTCCAAAAGTTTTTAGTAACGAAGTAAGCAAACTCTTCTTGCCCGAGTGGCGTTCGGGCAAAACTATTAGGGGTTAATAAAATCTGGCTTATCTAAAAAACTTTGTACGAACATTTGGTGGGTCTTCTGTTTTCTAGCATATGGCGAGAGTGCATAGCCAAGGTGGGGTCCAGATGATCTGATGCCACTAATTTTGTAAAGTTATTTTCGCCTAGTCTAATAGTTGATAATTCTCCTAGCTAAGGAGAAGAATATTTCTTTAAAATAGTGTTATCCGAAACTTCTACCCCCCCCCCCCCACACACACACACACCCTCTCTAAACCACTGTATGGTGAGTCTGCAAACATCTCCAAGTTACTGGTCTAACTTGTCAATGAAAGCTAGTAGCTTCTAGATCAGTGGTTCCTAACTATTTTTTGGCCACGCTCCATCTAAGCATTTCGAAAATCATGATCCCCTCCCCCCCCCCCGTAACATTTAAATCTCATGACTAAAAAAGTGATCTCTCATTTACATGGAGTAATCATAAAAGGACATTAATCATGATAAATCCCTCGACATTATTCTAGCTTATCAAACAGCAAGCCAGTAAAATTTTTGTTACAAATATATTTTTAAATTACAAATATATTCTAGGCCTTTCGCTTGGCTGTCGTCTCCTGCTTTCCTATTGGCTGTTGAATTCTACTTTCCTATTGGCTGTTTTTTCAGCTTGTTTCCTTTCCCTTATCTCTCATTTCAGTCTTGCTACATCTTTCATAGTAGAAGAACGTTTTCTTTGCGCCTGACAAAAAAAGACTCAGATCTTTCGAAAAGTCTAACGCATTTAAAAGTTTTTGATGGTGTTTTAAGAATATCTTTTAGCTCTTAAAAAGAAAAGTAGCCCACTAGCAACACTGCTTTCATATTGGATTGTTTGACATGGTACCGGCGACATAGACAAGAGTTTTGGTGTCGCTTGCCAATGTACTTCATGTTGAAACAAAAGTGGTATACGAACGGAATTTTTTATAATTGCAAAATTTCTGGAAAACACTCTAACATTTCGTATTAAATTTTATAACATTGATAAATTTTATAATTGATTTTAGTAGATCATGAAGTGGAGATTAGATGTTTGCGACTTTTTTAATTTTTGTTCTATTTTCTGAATGTTTGACACTTTATACATATTCTGTCGAAGATTTAACACTAGAGCGCCCGGAAGGAGTCGATTCGACTCCAATCAAATAATTAAATGTCAATTGGAGCCAGAAATGTTTTCATAAAATAAGTTATATTTAAAACCAAAGCGATATAAGTAAGCGCCCTATCTTAAATGGGAGAGGTAACCGCAAGATTAAAGGCGAGGTCACATCAATCAAGGTCGCTCGCCACGTAGGGGACGGGGTTAAACAACAGGAAGATGCCTAATTGTTTTCTTACTTCACATCAATAAAATTGTAAAGTTTTTTTCGCCTTGATTAATAGCTGAATTAGCTGTGGGAAGTCGAAGAAAACTTCGTGGTGTCAAGTGCATTTGGGCGCCACTCTCTCTACGCCGTTATTTTTAAATGTGGTAAACCAAATTCAGTTCCCTGAGTGACAAAAGATTTAGAAAATATTCGCAGATGGTAGATATCCTGACACATATGAGGTCACAATAAAAGCCCGCGTATATGGATTATCACCCCGTCCACAGGACGGCGCAACCGTGCTAATTTACGCCTGATTTCAGTATTAAGGTTGCACGTGTATTTGTTTAACATACTCAAAAATACGTTAAATAATCCAGTTAAATAATTTCTAATAAAAATTCTGGTCTGAAATATTTTTATGAAGCTTGGGTAAAATTTCCGGGGGTTCTAGTGTTAAACATATAAAGACGATATAGAGAAACTTGTTACACATGGCACGAACAAGCGTTAAATATGGCAGAAATGTAAACGCAATTCTCTCGAAGTATTGATTTTTTAGTCAGTACCAAAGATACATCGGCTGAGTCAATTTCCATGAATTATTTTTTAAATAGCAGTTTATAGGGGTTGAGCTAAAAGCCTTTAGATAAATTTTAAGGCGTGGTATATCATACAAAAAACAATGCACTTCAATCTTTTGAATGTTTGACACTTTGTAAATGTTCTGTCGATGCCGTTTGTAAAAATGTTAGCACATAAATAAGATACAGCGATTCTTGTTACACAAAGCACAAGAAATCGATATGTATTTCAAAAAATTAAACGAGGTTTTCTCGAAGTAATCATTTTTAAGACAGTGTTAGAAACATCTCGGTAATGGATAAGCTAAATAAATTTATTATTTAAAAAAATAAAAGTTTATAATCTGTGATCTAAAAGTCCTTAGATAAACTTTAAGGGGTTGTTAAGCATAGTACAGTAGATAATTTTTGTATAAAAAACGTAGGATATAATCCATTTATACAGTCAAAAATACAAATTGCGCCGCTCTAATTATAACACAAGCACTGTTCGTAATTTTATTCAAAATAAAGATAGTTTACCAAGATTTGTATCAAAATTACGTTGTTTTGTGGTAAATGAAATGACGTCACAAATATAGCTCTGAAAGTATACAGTATTCCTATGTCTCAGGCGTACGTCATAATAATTACATTCGGAAACATAAGGCATTTAATTCGGCGCTATTTAGATGTACATGGTGCACGCGTATACAACTTCTCCTAAAATCGTTACATTCACATAAAGAAATGATTAGCAGATTTAGTTTAAATATCCTCATATTTAAACTAAATATGATATATCGTTTAAATATTTTTAACGTTGTGAACAAAGTTCAGGATTAGGTCTAGAGTTTGACAGGTTTCTTTAATAGTGAAATATAAATCTACCACAAAGATGTTTTTCTAGAAAAAATGGTAGAAAAAGTATAAATTATTAGACGCTGAGACTTCTGATGGTATCATTTCTATATCGATAGGCATTATTTCAGGCTTGTATTTTCAAGAAAAGTAATCTTGAAAGAACACAAAAGTTTATTTATGAATATGTAATACTAAAATTTAGCAGATGATGGGTTTGATTAGTTACATCGATAACATATAACCCAAAATTTCCTCCGATAAGTTGATTTTCAACAACAAGAATATTAGTTGAAACTGGAAAAATCTGCGAAAGCATTCTTTAAGATTTTAGCTGTACGGAACTTTTATTAACAATACAAATTTATACCTTTGTTGCTGCAGTACTCAGAAAACTTTTTTTCAAATATTGTTCGTAATTCTGGAATTATTGTTTTATAAAAATAACATTACGTTATCTGTGAAAAAATGCACAGCATTGTCGAAGTGTTTTCAGTAATTAAATCTATACCGTTCCCTTCCTTTTTCCATTTATGTTATGGAAAATTAGTAATATTATTCTAATACGTACTTATAGCATGTTTTATAAATATTGAAAATAATTGAATGATAATACTGTTTGACGGCAACATTTATATAACCAAAATGTATATAATTTTGTTCATCCTCTTCAAGCCATATTTATACCCATATTATTCGTTTATTGGGAATCTCCCACAATAATGTCTTGATTTTATTTATTTTTCATTTATAATACGTTTAGGTATTGTAAAACCTTTAAGATTTACAATCATTTAACATTAACACGTTCGACATACTTTACTTGTTCCAAAAAACCGAAACCACGTTTATTCCTTTGAGCTCTGGTGGGTGAATGTCTTGAAAATACCCAAGTGTCACAGTGACACCAGTATTTTGCAAACAAAAGATTCTGTTTATAATATACACGAAGGGGGAAAAAATGCATTAATTTATTTTCAAATAAATTTGGTAGAATATTCCGGTGACAATGTGACATTTGGAGATTAAAATTTGGTGGGAAGAAATTCCCCCATCAGAGCTCAAATGGTTATCTGTATAATAATAATTCTGAAACAATAATTATTCTTTTATGTAGTGGTTTTACACGAGTTCTAAAACTATTGTCAATAAATGTTTTTATTTAAGTTCAATACTTATTATGCGATTTTTGGTGAAAACTTTATGTTATAATTCAGATGACAGGTAGGAATTTGGAAAATAATAAGTACATATTGGAAAGGGCAATAAATGTCTTATATTTACATTAAATAGATATGTAATTTGTGAATTATGATAAAAGATATGAAAAATTATTCAAATTATCAACTTTTCACCGTACCTTTTGAAATCGTATAGTTAGAATAAATAGTAGAATGGTGCTTTCATTCTTTTTATATATTATGAATTAAAATGTTTGTTTTTACATATAATATCCTGTAAAGTCTTTGCATTTATAAAGACGTGTTAGTTTAAAATTCTAATTCTTTTTCATTTTTATTTTCAGGAATACACTGTAATGAACAATTTGAATGAAAGAAGCCGACCTTTAAAAAGTCACTTTTCTACATGAAGTTATCTCTAATACAGATAACAGCAAAAAAATTTGAATGAAACTGAGAAGATTAAAGCCACACAAATCCATGAAATTTCGTAATACTCTCTACGATATACTTGAGACTGTGATAGATCACAAAACGTCATAAATTTGGATGATGTAAACTATTCAACGAATTTGAGTGCCTATTAATAGTAGAAAGAGTATGGGTAGAATTTAAACATCCAAAATTAGTCAATAATAAAGAGTATTATCATGCTGAAAAATATTTTTGCCACAGATCGAGCTTAATATTAAGAATAAACATGCTGTTCTTCCGAAGGATCGTAATGAGAAATATATCTTTGGTTTGGATGATGCTCTGTTTTGATAGTCTGAATTGAAGTTATTGTTTGTGAAAGCCTTCCTCCACAAGATCCATATTTTTGGTGCTTTTGCACATTTACCAGTCAAAATCCTTTAAAGTAACAAAACAAACCATCTTTATAGACTTTAAATATTATCATAGAAGTAAGATCTGAAAATCTAAATGCTGGAAGAGAATTACTTGTATGAAGATCAGATTTCGATCGGATCTGATGACTTGACAAATATATCAAGTTACTTCGAAGACGACCTCATGGGTGCTGGTGTATCAATTTACAGTATTTATCAGCGAGTACTGAGGTTTATTCGAAGAGCTTGGTCCGGACGGACGCGTAAGTAAATATAATTTTATATGTATTTTCATGTTTTAAAATATATATTTTGTACTAGGACACATTCCTGATATTATCGATTTATCATTTTTTTACAGTCCTGACATAATTTATTTTTCGTAATTGTAAATTATCCGTTAACAAATATATCAAGTTACTGCCAAGGCGACCTCATGGGGGCGGGTTATTCAATTGTGAATATTTGTAACAGAATTCTGGCATTTATTGACCGAGCTTGCTCCGGATTTAAGCGTAAGTAGTTATATTTTTATATGCATTTTTGCATAACATATTTTGCATAATTTTTTGCATAATTTTTTGCATAATTTTGCACCACAATGCATTCCTGTATGATCGATTTATATATTTTTTGTTATGAATCAATGCATTTTGCATAGTTATAAACTATCTTTCAACACTTATTAAAGTACAAAACTGCTTCTTAAAAACACCATAAAAGTAAAAATAAACTAGACACATTGAAGTTATTAAATTCCTTTTCTACAGGCTAAAGCGAATAAAATCTACAACTTATGAAACAGAAAATGGATTTACTCTGCTTATGACCTTCAGCATTGTAACCAAAATAGCACCTAAACGTGACAGCACCATGGCCAAAGTAAAACTCTTATTTTTGTCATTGTTTTCAAGTGCAGTATCCAAGTTACTTGAAGTCGATATTCTGCCTTGGGACGATTTGCAAATGACTAAAATATTAGTCACGCTGATCTCACAGACGAGTCATAAAGTGAGAGAACTTAAGAGTCATAATCTGAGAAATTAAAATGATGGGATAGAATTGATTTTTTTAAGCGTTGATCCGTTTTGGTCATATTGCTACAGCCTTCATGGAGGACTTTTGAAATGAATGTGATCCGAATTGCCCTTCTCGAACAAAAAAGCCCTTAACACCTTGCACAGTCATTTCTTGTAGACCGAAATGGAATATAAGCTGCTAATATCAACTTAAGATCCATACAATGTGGCGCCAGCATGCTAAACACTGGGCTGAGTGGGCCTGAAAAATTAAAAAAGTCATCATTTATATAGTTAGGAGTAAAAAATGGCAATCATATAAATAAACATAATTTTTTTAGAAAAACATTTATACTGACACGGCTTTGTTTGATTGGAAAACTCCAATTTACAAAATATATAACCTTTTATTTTTTTTATATTTTTCACCCGTTTGAGAAACACACTCTTGTAAATTTCTTTTCAAACCAAGGAGAAAGGACTCCAAAAGTAAAGAACGCTTATTTTGTCACTTTTTTTTATCACATATCACATATTACAAATCTACATATATTTTACAGTTGAAATATGTGAAAAAATTTTGTAAAAGAGTTTTTTTCAATATAGAATTAGATCATAAAAAAGGGTTGTCAGAAAGAGCGTCTCTTGCAGATTTTTTAATCTTTTATCACCGGTTTTTCAAAACAAAACTTTTTGCCTAACTTAATTGAGAAAATGCCTGAAAAATCTACAATAAAAAATAACTAGTGAGAATAATCAAGGAGGGTTAATTAGACGGAAAAAATGCATCCCCGCGGAAATCGCGTGTTGTGGAAATTTTCTACATTAGCGTTGCTCGTGGAAATAGCGGGATGCGCAGCGAAAATTTTAAATTGTTGGATATGATTAAGAAATTTTACTTCTTTGTTGCTTTTAAGCGGAAAAGTTTGAAATAAACAGCATTTTTTAAAAGTTCCGCCAAAAGTCCATAAAAAGACTAAAGCATTACATTTGTATTTGCAATATTTTTAATAAATGTCATGTTTTCTTTTTGATGTAAAATTGCAAATTCATCAAGACGACCTCAATTATTACCGTGCAAAATTCTTTTCCGACGTGATTTAGCCTCTAACGAAATGCCTTCTTCCTATTCAAAAATTTTCATTACTCGCTTACATATTCTATATTTACCCCTATTACCCGACTAGACTATTTTTTTCTTCTCTAAGACAAGCCTATTACCCTTCTGTGCTCAGAAATTTGAGTCTGCTGCTATTTTCCAAACATTTTTTAATGTAATTATATCCCTGTAAGAAAAATCCTATCTTTAAGAAAAAAAAAAAATCACTATAAGCTGCCATTAATTTTGCTTATGTAGAATATTTCAATGCTAAAAGCACAATGGTAATTTCAATATTAATTTAAAAAAATGATTTTTGTAAGGAAAGCAATTTTGTTAGTTCTCTTGCTTCGTATTATACAGTTTTATGACTGTGACCATGATACTTGTGACTATGAGTCTTCCAGTGACAGTCACTTGAGAATTCTAGTGTGGCGAATTCAAAAGATAAACTTTTGGTCGTTATCGGCGTTTTGACTATTGTTGCCAGGTGTCCCGCGTAAATCGGGACTCCAAGTACTCTGGACACCAGTGTTTTAAAGTAATTTTTTCCCCTTATCTAATGGCAGAATTAGCTGCGATTAATCATGGCGAAATAAACTTTAAGTAGTTAGTGCAGTGGTGGAAAATTGGCGCAGAGGAGGAGCCTATTGACACCACTAATATTTTGAAGTAATCTTCAACTTAATAAAAACTCAGAAATCCTATCATTAGATAAGCCAAAAAATACTACTAAAATTTAGTGGTGTCAATAGGCTCCCCCTCTGCGCCAATTTTCCACCACTGTTAGTGGTGTCCAGAGCATTTGAAGCCCAGATTTACGCGAGATACCTGACAACGCTAGTTGCTACCATTTGTGATCATTGTGACGCCATAAAGACGGCCCAATGGCAAGCTGTTCTATTACAGGATATTCAAGAGGTACTTTTAAAGTAGCCGAATGTCATCGAAATGCGGGGAGGTTCTCAAATTTAGGCATTACTTCACGCAGTTCTCATTGATTTCAATAACACTTATTGCATTTTTATCTTCTACTGACAAATTTTTCTTTTACAATTATGTTTTATTATGCTAATAATACATAAATATAATAATTAATAATAATAATTGAGATAATAATTAATAATAATAATTGAGTTAAATACTACAAATTTTGAAAATTTTAAAGAGTAATTATTGCATTATTTATCAGCAGACTCATGAGATTACATAAGGCGAATGTTTTTATTTAAATATAGGGTATGTTTCAACGGAATTCATTTATTACAAGTTAAATTTTAATTTATTCATATATGCATCACTGCGCAGTGTAGGGCTGCAAAGGTTAAAAATCTATCTGACAGCAAAAATTAATTAAAATGTCATAAATTGTCAATTTATGAATACTTTTAAACTGTCCAATTTTTTGAATTTGATCATCCGAGATAACTTTGCTTTTGTTTGTAGACAAAGGATTAATTTCTCCAAAGGTCGCAGTTTCACATAACTTTTATCGTGTTTTTAAGAAGTTTTGTTTTTGCAGAATGCGATTTGCACCACTTTTTGAATTATTTGAATTCTTTCTGACTTTCTGCAATTATTGCCATTTTTAAAATTTTGAAATATACTTTTTTGCAGTGAATAGTAACTAGAGCGCAATTATTTTTAGTAGGTCTAGAGAAGGAAATTTTTAACTTCTTAGTTCGTGAATGAATGCTACTTTACTTGCTTTTTTCTTTTCTCCTATAAACTGAATTCTCTATACTAATGCAATACGCATGCAATTTACGGATTTTTACCGTGTTACCATAATTTACGCATGAAAGAAACTTTAAAATGCAACACTTTTTAAATTATACTTTTATTTTATTTAGAAAGTTTTAATCCATTTTATTACATTATATTTTTATTAATCGAAAATGCTATGAGATATATTTGCCTTCTACTTTATCATAACTCTAACCAATGCTTTTCCTTTGATGTTTTGTTTTCCAGCATTACTTGTTCCATCATTATATCCTCAGTACCATGTCAAACTATCCAATGTGAAAACAGTTGGCAACATTTTTTAAATTCAGACTTCTTGATTGGCACCACTTTTCTGAAATGGTAAAATTCCCCTTAATTAATATGTTATTAATTAAGGTTAAATAAGGCGAATTTTACTATTTCAAAAAAGTGGTGCCGATCAAGAAATCTGACTTAAAAAAATAACGCACTGTTTTCACATTGGATAGTTTGACATGGTACCGACGATATTATTCATACCGGCGCACGGTGGGTGATTTACCTATTCTAGCTGGCCAAATGTCGAATTTTAAAAGTTTATCCTAGCGTAATTTATATTTTGCCTGTTATAGCTCAATAGTTAGGGCTTTGTACCCTGCTTTTGAATTAGATATAAATATAATTCTATGGTCCATACACTAGCTCATGGTGCTTCTTAGTTGGGAATGAATCAATCAATTTGAGTATAGATCTTTAACCCATTTACCGCCGAAACTGAAAAATAAGAATCTTCAATTTTTTGACTGAAAAACGTCTGTCACCACAAAGTTCGAAAGATGATCTTAGCTTTATTTAATGGTAAGAGTTTCTGTAATTAAATAAGGCAAAATTTTAACACAAAAATAGCGATAACTGCATAGTTAATTCAAGCATGCGCATTTATTTTTGCGTTGCGACAACGCAACACCAGCGGGTAATTGGTTAATCTGTTACCTGAAGCAGCATAATATATACTGCTCGATTATGGACGATTCCAAACAAAATATGGACTTTATTTTATCGGATTTACATGCATAAAGTTTGCACATATCAGCTGTTATTTCATATTTAATGTTGCAAAAAAATTTTCAGATTTAATATAGAAAACATTATATGATAAAGCACGATTAAGCTCAATTTTTGACATGATTAAATAGTTTAGATTATTAGGTTTTCGTTACAATTTAATTTTTCTGCCCGTAGGTGCCCTCCTAGTTTTTAGAATTGTTTTATCTTATCAAGTCAAAATAATTTTGTTTTTAATTTCAGTTCAAGTACCATTTTCTTTTTATCAAAGACAGTAGAATTTAAGTTAGTCACATACTTTTGCACTATTATGCAACGGCAACAAGATTTAAAATTTAAGGAAAATGTGAATTTGCTTGAAAATATTTTGTTCCTAGAATTGGAAATTATAATGAAGAGCACATGAACTTTTGCAAGAGAGAAATGTTTAAATTTATTACAAAATTTGTACAAATATTACCAGTTGTATGTAGATATTTCAGGACAAAATGATTTAAAATATATTACTTGTCTGCAAATTTCGAGTGGTTACAAAATTGATCCAGACAAATTCTCCAAATTCAAATTTGATAGAATGCAAAGCATAATGTAGTCATTTTTATATGCTATCTTATGATTACCATGCTTTAGGTAAGGTTCCTCTGAGCAGAGATAAATATAAATATATAACAGAATATACAGCACAGCAATTTTCATTAAAGCTGTCGAATGTTTGTTCCGTATCTTAAATTTTAGAAAAGAAATTTTAGGATTTGTTATAATAATACAAAATAGATTTATCACTTTAGCTTCCATACCGTTAAGAAAGTGTCATTAAAATTATCAAGAAGAACACGTAAAATCATGCGTCAATCAGATTATGAAACATTTTTCAACGTATTCGGATTACTATAATAAAACTTCATAGCTTAATAACGTGAAAAAAGATGTCTAAGTAATAATTTGTAAAACATATAACACGTTTAAAAACAAAATTTCAACCAATGCCGAAAAAATAGCTGAAAATTTTGTACATACCTCTATATGACTATAGATTTATCATATAATTCATAATATGCTAAAATTTTGAACAGTTAGTGAACGCATAGCACAGTTGCAAATTCCTCGTCAGCAATTTCCGTCAATAAACGGCAATTTACTTCCAATGTTTTGTGCAGCCCTGTATATGGTTTATAGAATTTATACAAACGAAATAGTACGCAATTTTTATAATTTAAAAAGGTTTTCCACAACAGAAAACGCACTTCCATCAATTATTGTTACAGAGAAAAATATAACTGATTTATTTTGTATGCCCCTCTATATGAAAGATGAATCGCACATCATATTTAATAGTAAGCATCTTATAGAGCACATCGGAGATATATATCAATTTAAATACTTTTGAAAAAGTGTAACATGAATCAAATACACCACAAACAATTTTTCTTCATTGACCGTGATGTAACATAATTCTTTTTAGTGTCCCTGTAAATGATGGATAAATACTACGCATACCATATTCTATAGCAATGATCTTGTAGTGGACTTCATAGATATGTGCATAAATTTCAAAGTGTTTGAAATTATGAAACATCATTAAAAACCAACTCAAACGATTTTCCCCATAGGCCGTAATGTAATGAAATACTTTTGAATGTCCCTGTAACAATATTACGACTGCTACATTACATACATTTTGCAATACCTAATATTGCAATACCTAATTTGCAATACCTAATGCAATTTTCATAATTTTAAAACATTCCATCAATTATTGTTATAGAAAAATATGATTTATTTTGTGTACCCCTGAATATGAAAGTTGAATGGCACATCATATTCAATAGTAAGCATCTTACAGAGCACCTCGGAGATATATATCAATTTAACACGTTCACGCCGGCGCGATGGGTCACACTCGACTGTCTCTGAGTTGTCAAGTGTCCGGCTTTTTGCTCACCACTGTTATTTTAGAGAAAATGTTGTTCCTTTAAATCGCTTAATTGTTCTAATTAAATAAAACAAACATTTTCTGTATTAAAATACCGGTATCCAAAAAGCCGGAGGCTTGGCAGGTCTGAGACAGGCGAGTGTGACCCATCGCGACTGCGTGAATGTGTTAAATGCTTTTGAAATAGTGTAACATGAACAATTTTTCTCTATAGACCGTAAAGTAACATAATTCTTTTTAGTATCCCTCTAAATGATCGCTAAATGCTATCCATACCGTATTCTATAGCAATCATCATGCATATCTTCATAGATATATATATATAAATTTCGAAGCGTTTGAAAGTATGAAACAGCATTAAAAATCACCGCAAACGATTTTTCCCCATTAGTCATAATGTAATGAAATACTTTTGAATGTCCCTGTAACGATATTACGACTGCTACATTACATACATTTTGCAATACCTAATATACAATATCAATTACATTTATATCAATAACATTTTTCACTTTCATGGCGATGCGACTATACTGACGCAAAAATAATTTTGGCCAGCTATAATAGGTAAATCACCCACCGTGCGGTGTGCCACTTGTCCCCACTACTTCCGTGCAATAACTTCGTTTATTGTAATTGCATAATTATAACGGAAAAATTACTAAACGGAAATAGTGGTAACAAGTGACCCACTGGTTGGATACCACTGGCATTAGTATTTAATTCTGGTTTGAATTTATACAAACTTTCAAATATGATATTTAATTGAAATATATCTATTTTACATCAGATAAAAGTCTTTTAATTTTTATCTTTTTTTAATTGTGGTATTTTCATCTTTCGTAAAGGATTTTTATGTTTCATGACTGTACATGTATGCATATACAAAACGAATCTTTCCCCTTTCCCCCTACTTTATTATTTATTATTTTTAATGCGAAAGAAACCAATATATTTTCCCTGCTAAAAATGCATTTGTAGCAAAAATAACACTTAATCTCTTTATCATGCGAAAATTCATGAGAAAATCCTGCAAAACATGTAATTGCAGGGTTCCCATATGGTCCACTTTTTTAAGTAACTGTATTTTCTTTGAAAATTTTTATTTTTAGATTTTTCTTGAAAATTTTGCTGTAACCACACCCATTTGAGGTTAATCCATTAACCCTCTGTCTACCAGAAGGGTCCAATGGACCCGACATGTATATTCAAAATATCTATTCAAACCAGAAAATTTCTTCAAAACAAACTAAATGTATAAATCAGACAATAATAAGTTAAATAAACAAATTAAATAGTTTTAAGTAAAAATTCTGGTGTAGAATGTTTTTATAAAACTTGAGTAAAATTTCCGGTAGTTCTAGGGTTAAAGGTTGACGTTGCATTTTCGCAACATTATATTTGTGATTTTTTTAATTATTTTGATTCCAGTAAAAGAGAAAACTAAGATTTTCTGATTCAATTAACACATTTCAGTGATTTATAAAGTAAAAGTAAGCGTTTAACAAAAAGTGGTGTGAATTCAATAAAATTCCTGTAAAACCTGTTGGTCCTTAACACCTCGAGGGGCGGTGGGATATATTTTTTCCCACCTACGATTAATGAAGATTTGCACCAGAAAAATTTTATTAAATTTAATTTTCTAACTTTGGTGGAAAAAAGTCGTAAAACTGCTTTTCCTTATTTTGTAATAAATTTATTTGCAGATTCCGGTGTGAATTCTACATTGCAGAAACACAATAATTCGCCCCTCAAAGGGTTAATGGGTTAATTTTAGCGGAAATTTTGTAAAAACCTGCCATAAAATTTTCTTTTAACCCCTTGAAGGGCACCGGTATACATTATATACCACCTACGATTAATGAAGTTTTACACCAGAAAAATTTTATTAAATTTTACTTTTCTAACTTTGGTGGAAAAAATCCGTAAAAATGCTTTTATTTATTTTGAAATGGAATTTTTCAAAGATTCCGGGGGAATTCAGCATTTCACAAGCGTAATTGCTTGCCCCTCAAGGGGTTAAATATCAGAATATTTTCTGTTAAATATAATATGTCTGTTGTTGTATTTTCTTTTAGTTTTCTGTTGTCTTTGTCAGTGGATTTATTTTTATTCTTTACGTATTACTTCATGAAAAATAATCTCCACCAATTACTTATACAACTAAATTGCAAAAGAAATCTACCAGAAAGTGAATTAATTGTAATTTGTGTTACGATTGAATAATATTATCACCAGTCCTGGCACGTAATCAAATGGTTAAGAAAACCAAGTATTGCTCAATGATCACACACATTTTTCAAATGCTGTATTGATAAAATGTAAATTGGAATAGAATGTGTACCAGTGTCTGTAAGCATTTCGTATGTACGGCTACTTCAATAAGAATTCGAGTTATCATATACACAACATTAAAAAACTTTTTAAATCTTTCTTCTGGATAACTGCAAATTTGGTACCTATCTTTGTAAAGAATTCTTATGCGTAGTTCAAATCGGGAAAGATAGATTAACCCTTTGCACTCGAGGGCTCCGCTGCGGAGACATAATCTTTCTTTGTAAAATTTGTTTCGGCACCAGTAATAAAGGAAAATAAAATGTACCTTATTTAACCAGAGCATTTTTTAAATTGTGCACTTGAACGAAACTTCTTTTAAAAAAGTGGTGCCGATCGAATAAAATTTGTGTAAGAGACGCCGACCGCAAAGGGTTAATTTTTGTTTTTTGTTTATTATTTTGTTTAGAATTCAAAAGACCACAAAAGTATATTTTCTTATCCCCCTTGCTTTTGTTATAATTCTCGGTTTTTTGCATATTCGGTGAATATACGGAATTTTGAATATATGATGCGTGAAAAAATGCACCGTATATTCTGGCGTATAGCACATGGATTAAACAACTTTATGGACCGAAATTTATCATATACATAACGCGAAATAAGAACGACACAGCACATTACATTTTATTAAATAAAATGTCTGTTTCCAAGTACGTTTGATACACGCATTGTATTCCGAATGTATGGTAATACTTGGAAAACGCCAAATTTTAACACACATAATAAAAAATAAAATTTAAATTATTTCAGAATTTAACTGGTTTACATAAACTAAACATCCTTCAAAAAATTTATATACAGAATCTTTACTGATTTTAACACTTCAAATAGCTAAATTCTGGATTTTAGAAGAATTAATGCTTGAAAATGTTATTCTAAGATGGTTACATACCTTTTTTTTTTATTATTGAACATAATTTTGAAGCAATACTTATTAAAGGTAATATTACAAATAATCAGAATATTCAATTCAGTTATAGCAATTTTTCCCATTAATGATTGATAAACAGTCTCTGAAGATTCAAAGCTCTCAGCAAGTTTACTAGAAATCCTTTTCCTGCGCGAACTTCTAGTATTATGAAATCCCTTTGGGCAAACAGAATAAGCCTTAAATTAATGGTCTTCTGACTATAAGCTGAATAATGTTTTCTCAATTGATCTTAGCAAGATTAGCATTATTTGTTTAAAAGATCTGTTGGTTTTTTTTTTTCATTTAAGGGAACCTTTTTTGATAACGTTCGCTATTATTTTTTTCATTAACATCTTAAAATTTGAATTTCAATCTGGATTATATTCGAAACAAAACAAATTTCATATATTTTCAATAAAAAAAGTTTGCGTACTTAGGCATTTAAATTCATACTATAATTGATATATTTTTAAAGAAAAATTCAAGCACCAACTTCCCTAAATGATACTTGATTCCTTTTATTAACCCTTTGTGACTCGATAACTTCGATTTGAAAAACATTTACTCAGATGTTACACAACACTAATTTAAGCATGTAAAACAATTATTTATATATATATATATAAACGTTTTTGCTAAAAGGTACTTATTTCATAGCTGCAATAAACAAAAAATTACATAGGGGAAGAGGGCAAAGTGACCACTCTAAGGTTTGATGATTTTTTATGATGTCTTTTTTATCAGTAAAGTTTTAGAACCAAATACCAATAGTTACTATAATAACTATAGTTTCAATTCCTTTATATTAAAAAAAAATATTTTAAAATGTATACGTTACTAAAGAAAAACTACAAAATTGCCAGCATAGGTATATAAAAAATCGTATTGATTTATGGGGTATATTTAATCAACACAAGCTAAAGTAACACACATTAAGAATAAGTATTATGTTTTGAAATATTTTAAATATTAAATCGTTACAAGATGAAGTAAACGGTAATGGGCATCAATATGACAAATGGGAGGTGCATACCTGCCAACTTTTACGCTTTTTTGCTACCACTAAAATTTAATAGAGATTTTTGCCTTCTTTAATCATGAGATTTTGACGATTAAATAATACAATATTGATTATAATATTTTAGTGGTAAGAAAAAAAGCGTAAAAGCTCGCAGCTATGGAGGTGTACAAGGTGCCCCCAGCAGACATGCAGAGAGCAAATGTCGACAGTCTTTTCTCTGCAGAAGTTATTGCCCCGACCTGTTTTCTTCCTTTCTTTTGAGTAGTATTTTGTTATGAACAATGACTAAAAAATCGTTTCTGTCAAAGTAGCCATCTGGCCATTTTGCCCGTTCTCTTTGTGGCCACTTTGCCCGGAATGACGCCATTACAAAAACTGTGGCCTAGCATTTAACCTACATGACTTAGCGTTTTCAAGCACACATCATTTAAAAGGTTATTTTACGCTGATGAAACAAAAAAAAAGCAAATATTTATAACACTATACAGGGTGTTTCATAAAGGATGGGCAGAGCTTTTAGAGGTGATAGTACACATGAAAAAAAAAATAATTTTCGTCAAAGATTGTATGGACGGAATTAAAACGTAAAGGTGCTAGAGGGAGCCAAATGTCATATTCAGTGTTGCCATTGGCCACTTTTTTAAAATTCAGATTTATTGATTGGCACCAGTATTTTGAAATGGTAAATTTCACCATGTTAATTACTTGCCTTAATTAATATGTCATTAAATAAGGTGAATTTTACAGTTTCAAAAAAGTGGTGCTAATTAAGAAATATGAATTTAAAATAGTAGCCCACTGGCAACACTGGATATGTTGTTATGCGACGCAAAAACAAGCATAGAACGAATAAGTGACAAAAGCAAGTTGGAAAACCCTCTTCGTACAATCGTAGTGTCTCTGAGCCATTTCCATTTGCAGTTCCGTAGATAAAATGCATATCAGCCTTTTCCCTGTTAGTGAAGGGCAACATCTTCCGTTGCGTACCTAATGCGATTGATAGTTGTGCTCTCAGATAAGCAGCTTTTATGTATTAATCGAGCGAAATTTTGCAAACGCGTTCTTCTTCTTCCCCATATCACATTTGCATGCTATTAGTGTCATTCATCTCCCAATAACTCTCAATAGGAATGGAGCTTTAACATTTGCATGAACCAAGTCAGTGCTCGAGTGGGCTATTTTTTTAAAATTCAATTTGTTTTATTGCCACCAGTTTTTTAAAATTGATATTCCGCTTGTTAATCTGCCATTATATGAGGCGAATTTCTCTATTTAAAAAAATGGTGGCAAACATTAAATCTGAATTTAAAAAAAAGTATGCCGCTGGCAACACTGGACTAAGATTCTATATGCGCCAGCCCCTTTGCGTTTTTTTTCCGACCATTCATTCTTTGATGAAAGTTGTTTGTTTGGATGTGTACTATCATCTCTTAAACTTTTGCCCATCCTTTATGAAACACCCTGTATATTATTTAGCTATAATCAAGAAATTGTACACTTGCCTAAAATCAAAAATGCGAAAAAACAATCAAGAGTTCTCAACGTGAAATATGCAGTCTTTCGCTTCAAAGTCACTACTAGCATCTGTGACGACTGTTTCGCCCAGTTCCTCCGTGTTGGGGGCACTATATAGCGAATAAAACTCAAATGGCCAGTTTGCCCTCATTGGCCTCTTTTCCCGTCCTTTTCCTATTTTTCATAAATATTGAGCTTTTCTAATACAAAATTGTAAAGTGTACAATGTGAATTTACTCTTGTAAAAAATCTATGTTTGGACGCCTCAACCATTACCGTTGTTACAACCATTACCGTACCTCAAGTCCTGCGGACTGATTTCGTGACGTACCAAATGAAAATTAACCCCTTGAAGGGCAAGCAATTGCGTTTGTGTAATGCTTAATTCCCACCGGAAATTTAGAAAAATTTTATTTCAAAATAAGGAAAAGCAATTTTACGACTTTTCTCCACTAAAGTCAGAAAACTAAAATTTTCTAAAATTTTTCTGGTGCAAATCCTGATTAATCGTAAGTGGGATAAAATATATCCCACCACCCCTCAAGAGGTTAAGGGGCGGCGGTATATATTATATACCACCTACGATTAATCAGGATTTGCACCAGAAAAATTTTAGGAAATTTTAGATTTCTGACTTTAGAGAAGAAAAGTCGTAAAATTGCTTTTCCTTATTTTGAAATAAATTTTTACTAAATTTCCGGTGGGAATTAAGCATTACACAAACGCGATTGCTTGCCCTTCAAGGGATTAATCTTCATTTGGTACGTCACAAAATCAGTCCGGAGGCCTTGAGTATTGAGACGGTAATGCCCAATCCTGTTTACTTGTGCAAAAATTGCGAAGTTCGTTTAACCTTTATGTCAATGACCGGGTACCCGGGTACCTTTTTTCTCTTTTCATCCCGTTTTCAGGGTGTTAATATAAAAAAAAATTAATTCAGTTTAGATCCCCATTATTTGTAGTATTCACTGTCCGTTAGTATAATCACTTTAAAATTTGAAAATTTTTTATTACATTTTCGGAGCATTAAACATTTTTATACCTGTCATCAATGACCAGGGTACCCGGGTACCCATGCGAATTTTCTGTGGAAAAATACGAGAATTTGTAGATTATTTAGATTTAGATCAACAGAACTTGAATTTAATTTGAAAAAAAGGGTTAGACATATTTTTTTAAGGTATACAAAAATATTTCATTTACGTGAAATTTTGTGAACAAGCTGTACAATAGCAAAGGTGCAGGAATTTACCGCACATACTTGCTTTCCATAATGTTTACATGATTTTCTGCGCCGTTTTTGATGGTGTAAAAAGCGCATCTGACACAAACTGCCTTTACTCTTCTTGTTTCATCTCTCCTTAAGCTTTTTGGACTGGGTTCTGAACGTGTGGCAGCTTCAAATACGGTCAAAGATTTTTTCAGTTTACTTTCAATTCCCGATTTGGTCGAAAAATGTGCCATATCTTGTGCATTTTGCGATTGATCTTGAATTGCTAGAACCCCAAGATCTCACATAACTCCCGCAATAACAGGCAACGATTGTCTGTTTTATTTATAATCATATCATTATTTGCAATATGTGTAATGTAAGTAGCAAGTATTGCTACATCCACAATATAGAAAAATAATGCAAGTGGCCATGTGGCTGTTTGCCTATGTGTTGTACATTGCCCCAATAATTTATCCGATATATCTACTCCATATTTCAGTTTCCTTATAAAACTGAATCATTTTGAGTCTATCTTTCGGTCGTGTGATGGTTTTAACATGATGCATAAATGGAGTTATGAATAAAGAGGAGGAGACATATAGCGTACTGTATACCAGTTGCGAGTGAAGTAACTGAGGAGGTTGTCACAAGATGGCGGCTGCTTTTTTTTAAATCTTATCTTCAGTTTCTGATTACAGACGGGACAAACGTCCCACCAGAAAAATTAAACAGAAAATTTCATCTTATTTAAGCGCCTTATTCATGTAAATTTTTACTCACAAATGTCGCAAAAATTTCTATTTGCTCTTACTGGTGTCAGTTTGATTTGTAAAACTGCCAGTTTGTTACCCTGGTTGTCACAATATGGCGGAAACTCAAGGCGTGACTACGCCTAAGTAAACTGCTACCAGTAAAAATAAGAATCTGTTTCTACCATTATTTTTGACTGAAAATTTCTCAATAATAAGGCGCTTAAATAAGCAGAAATTTTCTATAAAAAATTACTGGTGGAAATTTCCACCGGTGGTAAAAAACCCCTGCGATAGCGGTTACAGTTGAAGCTTCACTATTTTAAGGACATGTCAGTTCCTCTTTATTAATAGTTCCATGGATGCATAGTAGACATTAGAATGACAGCTTTTTTTCCTTTTGGAACTTACGAACAAATACTTATGTCATCATAAATTCCAAATTCTGTGGATAAAATGTGCGCGATATACATAGCCTTATTTCTTGGGGAATGTAAGGTTTGTTTCTTTCAAAGTGCCAACTTTTGTGAGATTCCATTATAATAAACGCTTGGCCAAAGAAAGAGAAGAAAAAAAGTTGTCCATGGTGATGGTTTTCCAGAATCCTTGAACAGAGAGGCGAAGTCTTTCACAACTCTTTCATCTTGGTTTATTTCACGGCCTGTACCTTTTTTTTTCGGGTGCATAGTTGGCCGTTAAGACGTTAATAACTATTTTCATGATATACCCACAATATTTTGATCCCATATTTAGCTGGTTTTGACGAATTATATTGGGTGAAACTTTTTCTGCCTCGAAGCGGAAATAATTGCA
The DNA here is from genome assembly GCA_963932465.1 of Maratus speciosus. NCBI lineage: Eukaryota > Metazoa > Arthropoda > Arachnida > Araneae > Salticidae > Maratus > Maratus speciosus. The sequence goes on from OZ010787.1 coordinate 59,806,669, forward strand.
CATCAATTGTTTACTCTTCCGTCGGTATATATTTTTACGATATGTTAGGATTTAGCATAGTCCATATTTCAAGAATTACTGCAGCTTTAGCATTTTGAAGACATTCCACTTGTGCGTTCTGGTTGTCAAAACGAATAAATCTAAGAATATACCAGAATCGCTCTACACTCATACTTGCTCGATAAAACGGATATAAGTTTTTCACATCTCTAATGTGTGATCTTTGTTTGAATTTTTGGCACCTGAAGTACAGTAGAATCCCGCTAATCTGAAATTCTTGTTAATCCGAAGCGATTTTATTTAACAGATAAATGTCGGGTAAAACGTGTAGAAGTTAGAATTAAACAAAAAATGACAGTAAAGCATGTTTTTTTCTTTAAATAGCTTGAATAAAATTAACAAAATACTCTATAATGTAAAAGTACAACATATGTACACAAATGTGAAATGAAAATAAATACTGTAGTCTCTTAGTGGCAGAACCCCATCTTAAAAAAAAATCTCAAATATCAGTTTGTTTACCAGTCCTATAAAATTATTTTCTAAAATGAAAAAAAAGTATTTGACGATAAAAATTTATTTTTCCTTTCAACAGTTTGATTTCGCAAATTATCTACAGAATTTCTTTTTTCATCTAACCCTCATGGTGACTGAGCTATTTGCAGATTCACGAATTTTAGCCGTTTGTAATGGGATGTTACGTAATTCCTCAACCTGAAGTTCTATTGGATTATTACAAATATCAGAAAGGAGTTATTAACACTAGAACGACGGCGAGGGGTCATTTTGACCCTTTCTGAATGAATACATGTCGATTCGAACCAGAAATGTTTTTGTAATATAAGATTAATATATGCTGCACAAAAACAACTTAAATAATAAGTTAAATAGTTTTAAGTAAAAATTCTGATGTGAAATATTTTTTTAAAACTTGAGTAAAAATTCCCGCCGTTCTAGTGTTAAACAAGGAATAATAATTTTTTTCCGAAAGACGTGACGTATTATCCAGCATGCCGGACCTTAGGATGCCGGATTAGAGGATGTTTACTGTACTACTGAGTACTTATAACCTACATTTTTTTTTAGCACGCATCTTTTTCTTTTCTATTTTCATCGAAATTCTGGATAATCCCAATTTTTTTGTAATCCGAACAGGCGCCGGTCCCAATTAGTTCGGATTAGCGGGGTTTTACTGTAATTAATATTGATAAAAATGTATCAAATTCCTCTTCTGTAAAGGCAAGCAGTTACACTGTATGAAATAGGTGTGTTTTACGGCTCGCGTATGTTAAAATCGCAGCAAGTACCCGGGTACCCCGGTCATTGGACACAAGGGCAAATTTTGGTCATTGACATAAGGGTTAACAAAAATAATGCAAAACTGCTAATATGACAAATAAACTCAGTACCGCTGTGTTTCGAGAATTCTATGAAAATTTTAAATTAAATGCTGTGTTTGGAGATAGCAGCAATAGCTAAAATCACCTTTTAACCATTTCAGGGGCAAATCATTTCTATGCGTAAAATGCTGAAATCATTGAATGACACCGGGATTTAAACACAAATTTATTTGAATATAAGCAAAAGCTTTTCTTCGCAGTCATGATAAAAGGAAAAATTTTATTCCAAATTTCTGGTTCTAATGCGGCACTTAGGAATTAAAATTAAGTGGTCCAAAAATGAACTCCAGCCCGCTGTATAAAAAACATTGATTTTGGAGTATGTTGCAGATATGCATCGCAGTGATACAAAGGGTTAACAATGAAAGATAACAGTACAATAGTCATATTTCGTTTGGATTACTCTTTAATCCGGGAATGATTTTGGTAAATACATTAAAAAATATACATTTGAAAAAAATATTCAAAATTCGTTTGAAACAAAATTTCTCTTGTAAAATTATTACGTCAATAACGCTGGAGAACACACATTTTGTTAACTTTGATCTAGCACTTGTTTTTGGCTGATTATTAGCATCTAAATCCAAAAATGATCCCAGTTTTTTTCTATCACGTCAACTGTTTACGCTACAGGATACCCCCAAAATCATACTGAATGTGGATACAAAGGAGAATAAAGAAAAGAATACCAAATATATTATACATACAACGGCTGTATATACTCACTATAAGCTACATTGTGTTCATACAAGTAGTAAAATCCTTTCACAAAACGAAAAAAGTACATATTAAAGTAAAAATGCTCGCTTGTAGTTTTTCCTGGAGTTTTCAATGTGTGGACAATCTCACTTGATGCTCCAACCAGTGTTGCCAGTGGGCTACTTTTTTTTAATTCAGATTTCTTGATTGCCACCACCTTTTTGAAACCTATAAAATTATCTTTACTTTCGCCTTAATTAATATGTCATTAAATAAGGCGCATTTTATCATTTCAAAAAAGTGATGCAAATCAAGAATCTGGATTTACAAAAAGTAGCCCATCTAGCAACACTGGCTCCAAAAATAGTCAGCCATCATTAATTCATCCCACCTACTTAGATATCGATATTCCATGAGCTTTAAATCTTAGTGGAATCGCTCACCCTGCTCATCACTGACTGCACCAAGATTTTCCAGGAAGTCATCAAAATGACTATGCAGAAACTGAAGTTTGATTCTCATGTTGCAACCAAGCATTGTGAAGCTCTCTAAAAGTTGCTGGGCAATTTCGGTGTAATTTTCTAATCGCGTATTTCCAAAAAAGTCTTTGGCAAGGTTTTTGAATGCCAACCAAGCATTCTTTTGGAATTTTGTCATTGTTCCGATGAAATGTTTATCTCTAATGAGCTGCCGAATCTGTGGACCATCAAATACACCTGCCTTTATCTTTTAAAAAGACAGGTTTGGAAATTTCGAAATGAGATACTTGAAACAGTCTCTTTCAGTTGACAAAACTTTTAGGAACTGCTTCATTAGACCCAGTTTTATATGCATAGGTGGAAATATGATATTCATTCTATCCAGTGTTGTCAGTGGGCTACTTTTTTTTAATTCAGATTTCTTGATTGCCACCACTTTTTTGAAACGGTAAAATTACCTTTGTTTTCGCCTTAATTAATATGCCGTTAAATAAGACGTATTTTACCATTTCAAAAAAGTGGAGCCAATCAAGAATCTGAATAGAAAAAAGTAGCCCATCTGGCAACACAGATTCTGTCGACAAGTCGCTGATGCAAAATGTTTGGATCACCAGGCTTTTGAGGTCAGATTTTGGTGGCCAATTCGACTGGAATCAATGCTTCACACGAACTCTGCTGTCTACATACACAAAAATAGGTATACTGGGTATATCCACGTTGCTGGCCAAGAAGCAGACCATTTTAAGGTCAACACAGATGATCCATTCGTGCATATGCTATTACAATAAATCAATGGCTCTCACTATGTCCTCATATTTATCGCGCAAATAAACTGAATTCCCTATTGGGACAGCTCCAAATAATTTTCCGTTGTGAAGGAGCACGCACTTCAAAAACTTCTTTGAGCTATCGATAAACAGTCGCCATTCAGTTGCGGTATAGGATGGAATTCCAAACTCCTCCATTAAACCATGTACGTTATGGCAATAAACAAATCCACCGTCACTTTGAAATTATTGAGGAACATATTCTTGATCGAAAGTATGATCCCTCATCTCCTTTTTCAAGCAAATTTTTCTCGTGCAGTCTTGATGCTAATAGTTCTGAAGCTTTTTTCTTCCTGTGATTCACGTCCGATTCAGCGTAGGGTGGTCACCCATTAATGCCGAGTATATTTTAAACATTTTTAATACCTTGATATCAGTTGACACCAGTTTTCCCATATTCTAAATTTTAATTTATTTAATCTCTCAAAGTTTGAGATTAAGTAATATGAAAATTTCCTTACTAAAATACTGGTTTTCACATTTAAATTTTCGTATTTCTTAAATGGCAGATTTTCATACCAACCGGCATTAATGAGTTAATATAAGCTGTAGAGAAACAAATTGACATGATAGAAGAAAACTAATTGCAGTTTTGAAATCAGCACGCTTTTTTAACTTAAAAACAGCTGAAAAATCGAAGTCAACACAAATTATGTTAAAAATTGTTCCCCAGTGACAAGGTTGAGAAAAGAAAAACCTACCGACTATCACCAAAATTTTCATTGTGTTTACAAAAATTACAATCCAATGTCAATAATTCAAATGTCGAATGTATCAAATCAGAAAGAAATTCACATCCCTAAAAAGAAATTTAACCCTCCGTCTACCAGACGGGTCCATTGGACCCGACAGGTACATACAAAATATTCATTCAAACCAGAAATTTCTTTAAAATAAACTAAGTATATAAACCAGACAAAAATAAGGTAAATAAATAAGTTAAATAGTTTTAAATAAAAATTCTGGTGTAGAACGTTTTATTAAAACTTGAATAAAATTCCCGGTAGATCTAGGGTTAAATAACAAAAGGCTAATTCCATGAAAACTTGTCATGTCTGTCACATACTACGATTTTTGGCTACCAGAATTTTAGATCAGAAAAATTTGACTTATTTTTTAGGAGATATCTCATGAATTCAATAACGCCAAGCAAACTTTTCGAAAATAACGGTGGCCAACCAGCATAGCGATTTTCAGCTGTGTGACAGACATGACAAGTTTTCATAGAATTAACCAACAGACAATAATATATAATGTAAAAGAAAAATTATAATCAGAATTTGAGAGCCCTGGAAAAATATGGGTTCAATGTCTACTAATTCAGCTATTCATAAGATTATGAAAAATATATAGGTACCAATAGACTGGGAATGATATATACCGCCAGCCAAAAAATAAGAGTTTACATTTACCGGCACATTTTAAACGCCAAATTGTCCCCAAAAGTAAGGAAATAGCCATTCGACAGGAAATTATCTCTTCTTCAATTTGTGTTTTAAAAAAAAGTTTAAAAGAGAGTCGTTTTTGTACTGAAATTGCACCAAACTCTGAAAATATTAATAAGAACACATAAGTTTATGTCATTTAGATTTTTTGGCAAAATTTCCCCCAAAATATCGAGCTGGAAATCATTTGGTCAAGTATTTAAGCAGTTATTAAGGTTTAAAATTTTGAACTCCTAATGTTAATTTCATTTATAATCATAGCAAAACAGATTTCAACGCGAGTAGGTTTATAGGCAGAACTCAAAACCTTCTTCACAGAATGAGATGTAATTTTAGATTCGAATATTTCAAACTTATGTATAATATATATATATATTCTGCTTCTGGTTAAGTCTTGACAGGGCTGTTGTAGATCTGTTATACTTTAAATCTCTCAAGTGTTCTTTAATACGAATTTTAAGTTTACGCGAAGTCATTCCTACGTATTCGAGATAAATATTTTCTGTTTTCAGTGGAATAGTGTATACTCCAGAAATTTGTTCTTTCAGGATCGGGTCTATTTTAGTACTAATTAGATTTTTCAGCTTTGCTGGAGGAGTGGCAATTAATACTAGAACGGCGGCGAAGGGTCATTTTGACCCCTGCCAAACGAATACACGTCGATTCTAACCAGAAAACTTTTTATAATTTAAGATTAATGTGCACTGCACAAAAATAACTTAAATAAATAAGTTAAATAGTTCTAAGTAAAAATTCTGATGTGAAATATTTTTTATAAAATTTGAGTAAAATTCCCCGCCATTCTAGTGTTAAGTTTACGCCGTAGCGAAAAAGTGCATGTCTGCGTTTTTCGAAAGTCCTGGTATGTACTTCATTTTGCAATATCTCATATTACTCCATGGAGGTTTTTGTATTTTCATATATTCCTTCTGTGAGTTTATTAGCTTATCAATAATGTGTATTGGGAAACCATTTTCAACAGCAATTTTTCTAATGGTATTTAACACTAGAAAGCTCCTCGGGTCTTTTTAGACCCATACACATGTTTAAGCTTGTGTTACTCAAAAACTACTCATAAGAATTTTCTGAAATACAATGACTTTTCCTGATTTATTTTTAACTAACACATACTAAAATTTTAAATTAATGCGACTTTTAGTTTTAACAAAACAAAAAAAAACACCTTAATCTCTCCCTCGGGTCTTTTTTGTCCAATCATACAAATACATTCACATAGTTTTTTGAAAACGCCGATATTGTTTTATTTCTGCTGTACAGCTGCAAAAAAGGTAAGGGGGGGGGAGGGAAAGGGGTAGAATTATCGGGGAGGGAATGAAGTTATGGGACATCTGGAACTGGACAAATCTTAGCGGAAATTCATTTTGTTTGTTGTTTTTCTCTCAGCTAGAAGTAAAATGTTCACCTTTTAGCATCAGTTCGAATATTTATTTGAGAAGAACGTTAGTGCATTTTTTGTTCGTTATATTAAAGTTTTATTTCGCTTTCATGGAAGGCTATACAGATAATGAAAATTTGTCTGATGTGGAGGAAGCTGTTTCGGAAGAAGAGGATCTTATAGCTATTGATAATTATTCTTCATCAGATGAAGAAATAGATACTATGCATAAAGTACCTGAGATAATGAAGTCCAGAGATGAAAAAATAATGTGGCATGCAAAGCCATATCCAAGTGCTGGTCGATTAGAAAGCAGTAATATTTTGAAACTAACCCCTGGCCCACCTCGATTTTCAACAGCACGAATAGAAAACGAATATAGCGCTTTTGAACTGCTTTTTCCCCATAATTTGAAAACCATGATCATAAATTATACGAATTTAGAGGGAAAACGTGTATATGGAGAAAATTGGACTGATCTAAATATCGTAGATTTGGATGCATACATAAGCCTTTTAGTGCTCGCAGGTGTGTACAAATCAAGCAACGAATCAACAACAAGTCTATGGGATGAATTCAAGGGAAGACATTTGTTTAGAGCTACAATGTCTCTAAAGAAATTAAAAACAATATCAAGACTAATACGATTTGATGACCGGGAAACTCGACAACGAAGAAGAAATGACAAATTTGCCGCAATTCGAGAATTATGGGATAAATGGGTAGAAATTTTACCCAATCTTTTCAATCCAGAAATATATGTAACGGTGGACGAACAACTTATTGCTTTTAGAGGTAAGTGTCCTTTTAGGCAGTACATGCCCAGCAAACCTGCTAAATATGGTATAAAATTCTGAATTTTGTGCGATAATGAAACTTGCGAAAAGGATCATGGAATATCCTGCCATATTTAGGAAAACAACCAGGAAATGCACCCGAAAGAAAACAAGGATTGAGAGTAGTTTTGGACTTGTCATATGGTTTATGAGGACATAATATAACTTGTGACAATTTCTTTACATCTTATGATTTGGGTCAAATGTTGCTAAAAGAAATATAACAATGATTGGTACAATAAGAAAGAATAAATCATCTATTCCTGTAGAAATTTTAGAAACAAAAGGAAAAGAAAGATACAGTTCAACATTCGCGTTTACTAAAGATACAACGCTTGTGTCTTACATTCCAAAAAAAAAAAATGTGTTGTTCTTCAAAGCACGTTGCACAAGAATGAAAAAATTGAACGAAGTATTCAAAGAAAACCAGAGATCATCATTGATTATAATAAAACTAAGGGAGCAGTTGATACGCTGGACAAAATGGTAGCTACTTACACTACAAAAAGGAAGACAAACCGTTGGCCATTTGTTTTATTTTGTAATATTTTAGACATATCTGCATATAACGCTTTTGTACTTTAATCCAAAATAAATAAATCATGGAAGAAAGACTATCCTTATAGACGAAGATTTTTTTTGGAACACTTGGGTGAAAAACTTGTAAAAAAGCATATGGAGACCAGAGAAAATCTTCCAAGAGGGCAAGGAGCAAAACAGATGGTTTAAAGTGCGAAGCGAATCCGCAAAGAAATTGCTAGTACTTCAGCTGAATTGGAAATTGCTAAGAAGCGAGGAAGGTGTCACCTATGCGAAAAAACGGACAATAAATGTATATTTAAGTTTGTAACACGTCACTGCTTTACATGCAAAAAGCATTTGAATACAGTTTGCCATAACTGTTATACAGGATAATTACATTTAAATATTTGAAAGATTCATTTGTGTTTTTAGGATGCACCTGTAAACAAGATTTTGTAAGTACTTTTTACTTTTATTTCATCTTTGTACTGTCATAATTTATTTTTTGTTTTAGTGTTCGTCAACTGTTATTAAAATAATAAATTTATTACTTGTAGATTGCCGAATTTAAGCGCGAAACATCCATGGGTCTTTTTAGACCCGAGGGACTAATTCGTAGGTACGGAACGAGGAGCGTTCTAGGGTTAATTAATTTTCAAGGTGATTAATAGAGCAGACACTAAAGGCACGTCTTATATAAAAGTTGAATGGAGCAAGTTTGCAGTTTAAAGGTGATGTACTTTCAAAAGGAATGGTGCTGTTAGACTTATTTACTTTCCTGTAGACTATGCGCTCAATTGTTAAGTTCGATAAATTTTTAATTAGCATTACGTCAAAAAGTGACAGCTCGTTTTTATTTTGTATTTCTATGGTAAATTTTATGTTAGGGTCTATATTATTTATTCTATTAAGAAATGTGTACAATTCAGATAAACCATGATCCCATACTATGAAAATGTCGTCCACATAGCGATACCATACTGGGGGAGTTAAAACGCTGTCTGCTAAAATTCTTTCTTCAAATGGACGTAATTTGAATTCGGCTAAAATACTTGAGATGGGGGAACCCATTGGTGCTCCTTTAGTCTGCTTATAAATCCTCTTATTAAACATGAAAATATTATTTCCAGTCACTAGGTTAAGTCCAGATTTTACGGCGGTCTTCATTTCTGAGTTTAATGTTGGCTCATTATCAATAAAGCTATTAATGAGTAATTTTACTTCATCAACGTCAATTGATGGGAAAAGTGAAATGATGTCAAAACTTGCTAAAACACTCTCTTTATTGAGCATCAAATCCTTAATACGGTTAATGAAATCAGTGGTTGACATTAAACTATGGTTAGACGGTGGTAGAAAAAGATTCAGAAAAGGAACAAATGCTTTTTCAAGGAAATACGTTGGGCCTGCACATTTTCCAACTATCGGCCTTAAAGGACAATTATTTTTATGGTCCTTTAGTCTTCCAAATATTCTTGGAGTAATGGCGGTGCTATTTACTCTCAATTTGCTTTTCATTAATGGTGGCCAACATCCTCTATTGATTAAAGCTTCAGTTTTACTCTGGATTTGGTTGTTTGGATCCTTGTCAAGTGGTGTCCATTCCATATCTGCGATGCATTTTCCCCTTTTTGCGATATAATCTATGCGGTTCATTATTGTAATATTATTTGTTTTGCCTGTCTGTATAATAATAATATTTTGATCTGCTTTAAGTCGATTAATTACCATATTATTTTTATTTTTATTCTTAATATTTGATTTGGTAACGAATGCTTGCACATTATTATACATAACACTTCTCGCAACATCTCTTTTCCCTGGGTCTATTGACAGGGTAACTTTATCACAATCTGCGATTATGCTTTTGGTGGTTTACATTATTCTTAAACATAAATTTAGGACCTTTTACCAAAATTTCATCTTCCTTATTCCATATTTCTCTATTCGAAATATTAATATCGGTTTGCACTCATGATTTTCTGTTTTCAAAATATTCAAATTACTGAATTTCTTTTATATGGTTTTCGACTTTATTTTCCGTTGTATATCTCTGTAATGCTATGTGATACGTAGTGCGCTGTAAAAATCATGTGCAGGTAATGAACTCGCTAATGAATTATACAGTTGGAAAGCTTTCACTGAAATCTGGTCAATTAATTTATATTTTTGTCTGATGCATAGTTTTAGGCAGTTTAATTCAAATACTTTCTCGAGAGTTTCACAATGGTGACTTCAAAATAACTTTGGCACTTTAAAAACCTCGGAACAAGATTATAATAGTGTAAAACATTGTAATGTAAATGTGTAATAATGTGCAAGCATTCGTTACCAAATCAAATATTAAGAATAAAAATAAAAATAATAGCATTACAGAGATATACAACGGAAAATAAAGTCGAAAACCATATAAAAGAAATTCAGTAATTTGAATATTTTGAAAACAGAAAATCATGAGTGCAAACCGATATTAATATTTCGAATAGAGAAATATCGAATAAGGAAGATGAAATTTTGGTAAAAGGTCCTAAATTTATGTTTAAGAATAATGTAAACCACCAAAAGCATAATCGCAGATTGTGATAAAGTTACCCTGTCAATAGATCCAGGGAAAAGAGATGTTGCGAGAAGTGTTATGTATAATAATGTGCAAGCATTCGTTACCAAATCAAATATTAAGAATAAAAATAAAAATAATATGGTAATTAATCGACTTAAAGCAGATCAAAATATTATTATTATACAGACAGGCAAAACAAATAATATTACAATAATGAACCGCATAGATTATATCGCAAAAATGGAAAAATGCATGGCAGATATGGAATGCACACCACTTGACAAGGATCCGAGCAACCAAATCCAGAGTAAGACTGAAGCTTTAATCAATAGAGGATGTTGGCCACCAATAATGAAAAGCAAATTGAGAGTAAATAGCACCGCCATCACTCCAAGACTATTTGGGAGATTAAAGGACCATAAAAATAATTGTCCTTTAAGACCGATAGTTGGAAAATGTGCAGGCCCAACGTATTTCCTTGAAAAAGCATTTGTTCCTTTAATGAGCCTTTTTCTACCACCGTCTAACCATAGTTTAACATCGACCACTGATTTCATTAACCGGATTAAGGATTTAAAGCTCAATAAAGAGAACGTTTTAGCAAGTTTTGACATCATTTCACTTTTCCCATCAATTGAATTTGATGAAGTAAAATAACTCATTAATAGCTTTATTGATAACGGGCCAACATTAAACTCAGAAATGAAGACCACCGTAAAATCTGGACTTAACCTAGTGACTGGAAATAATATTTTCATGTTTAATAAGAGGATTTATAAGCAGACTAAAGGAGCACCAATGGGTTTCCCCATCTCAAATATTTTAGACGAATTTCAATTACGTCCATTTGAAGAAAGAATTTTAGCAGACAGCGTTTTAGCTCCCTCAGTATGGTATCGCTATGTGGACGACATTTTCATAGTATGGGATCATGGTTTATCTGAATTGTACACATTTCTTAATAGAATAAATAATATGGACCCTAACATAAAATTTACCATAGAAATACAAAATAAAAACGAGCTGTCATTTCTTGACGTAATGCTAATTAAAAATTTATCAAACTTAAGAATTGAGCGCACAGTCTACAGGAAAGAGAATAAGTCTAACAGCACCATTCCTTTTGAAAGTACATCACCTTTTAACTACAAACTTGCTCCGTTCAACTTTTATATAAGACGTGCCTTTAGTGTCTTCTCTATTAATCAGTTTGAAAATGAATTAAATACCATTAGAAACATTGCTGTTGAAAATGGTTTCCCAATACACATTGTTGATAAGCTAATAAACTCACAGAAGAACGATATGGAAATACAAAAAACTCCACGGAGTAATATGACATATTGCAAAATGAAGTACATACCAGGACTTTTTGAAAAACTCAGACATGCACTTTTTCGCTTCGGCGTAAACTTAATTGCCACTCCTCCAGCAAAACTGAAAAATGTAATTGCAGCCCTCAGCAAAAGTTTAGACACTGTTGATTTCTAACCTTTAAATTAAAAATACGAAAACTTGGGTTATACAAATGACTGTACTTATTTTTAAATATATTTTAAACGTTTTAAGACAGAAATAACGGTTTTAATGTAGGATATTATTTCATTTAACTGAAAAAAGTGATATTTGCATATTGCAAAATTTTAGACACTTTTGTGATTTTTTGTGATTTTTTTTTCACGGAAAAACGCATATTTCAAACTTATAATGTCACATGCATGAAGTATTTAAGTGCACCTCGCGATAGCATTGGTTAGTGAAGATGCCGCGAGCAAGAAATTTTCAGTCAGATGAAGTAATTAAAGCATGGAAGCTGAAATCGAAAGGGAAGACTGTTGCAGAAATTTCAGCTACTTTGAATCGGTCAAAGAAGTTTGTCTATGTACTGTCTAAGGGTAACTCTTTCAAAGCAAAACATAGATCTGGAACGACTCGTGTGGCCAGAAAACGAGATTATAGAAGAATCCATAAACTGGCATCTAGACAAATGATGACTGCTAATCGCATTAAAAGTGAGTCAGAGCTTTCTGTGCCAACGGATAATTTCGTAGATGCATTAAAGAAAGATGTACATTTTTTTACATGAAAATGATGAAACAACCAGCCTTGAAATCTCACAACAAATTGACCCCTTTCATGTCGCGGAGTAATTCTTTTTATAAACTGATGAAATAATGGACTGATACCAGGATTTATAAACGAACTTATTAGAAAATATGAAATTGATTTTTTTTTTGACGTATATTATAAGAGGAAAATTTTAATTAAATATTCTTGTCACTTTTGGAATTAAAATTAGGTGTCCTTTGCCCTTGAAAGGGTTGATGATTTGGGCCTCGCTTCGTTTTATTTCTCAAGTATCTCTGGAGTTTCTCATAGGTCGCCAATCTGTGTAAGACTACATACATACATTGGAAAACAATTTACAGCCATTTGGTGAACTTTTACGTCTTCCAAAGTATGTATTTGAGCAAGATAATGCGTCTATTCATGTTGCACACAAATCAAAAAATTGTTTAACTCTAAAAATATTACTATTTTCGAATGGTCAGCGTGTAGCCCTGATCTGGACCCAATCGAAAACTTTTGTGTCATCATATCTCATACGGTTTATGCAATTTTTTAACAATACTCCTCTGTAAATGAACTTCGATCAGATGTTGAACGTGTTTGGTATGAAATAGACTCCCAAGTGATTCAGGATTTAGTTTCTTCGATGGAAAGTCACATATTTGCATTAAGAGCAGACAATGTAGGCGAAGTTCGATTTTAATTTATGGATATTTTTCTGTTAACAGACAGATTGTCTATACTTTTGCCACAGTGTTAAATTTGTTTTTTCTCATTATATATTATGTAAAGTGTATAAATTAATATTTATTGTTTGTTTATGAAAGATAAGTCCCCAGTAATATATGACAGTTGAATTACAACAATTCGTTACACACTTCTCAGCACAGAAGCATAATCAATCATTGTCTAAACTTTTGCTGAGCACTGTGGTACCAAAATAAACCCGATCCCGAAAGACGAAGTTTCTGGAGTACATATTATTCCACTGAAAACAGAAAATATTTATCTCGAATACATAGGAATGACTTCGCGTAAACTTAAAGTTCGTATTAAAGAACATTTCAGAGATTTAAAGTATAACCGACCTACAACAGCCCTGTCAAGACATAACCAGAAGCAGAATATACAGGGTTCGCACACTCCTTGGAATTTCCAAGGACTCTGGCACCACTATTAATGATAAGGAAATTTACATTTAATTTTTAAAACACAGCATTCGCAATCCCCGCCTTTATTCACAGATTTTGTAATACTTTTCTGTAGTGAAATACTTTGAAAATACTGTAAAAATTTAGTGGTAGAACTGTGCGAAACCTGATATACAAGTTAATTTCGAAGCCGCAAAACGTATATATCCCTCAAAGAATTATCGTTGTTTAATTATCCGCGAATCAATAGAAATTATTACTAAAGAGAATACCGTTTGTAATGATGTTTTATCCTACAATATACCCAGAATTTGGCTCAGTTTGCTTAAAGTATCATTAAACGAGTAATATTACCCTTGCCTATATCCATGTTTTATTTTCCCATTGTTTCCCGGATCTAAAACTTGACTTCTACTTTCACTCCTTTCGTCACAATCTACATGGATTTTGAAAATTAGACGTTGATAACAATAGTATTTCTTATATTCCTCTGACGAAGACCATGTTTTTATGGTTGAAAGTACTACGGTATTAAAGTAATTTTGCATCTTTTAAGTAGTTTTGCAGATAGTGTAAATTTAAGTGTAAATATTGTCTTAATTAATCTTCAAAAACCTCATGATTAAACAAGGCGAAAATCTCTATTAAATTTTAGTGATAGCCAAAAAGCGTAAAAGTTTGCAGCTATGATACACGCACACACACACATATATATATATACAGCGTGTCCGAAAAGTCTGGAAACGGTCGAAAATCTCGAGACATACAAAGCAGATTGTAAAACGAAAATATATATGTTAAATATTTTTAAAACAGCTACTCAATGATACCAAATTTGAACCCCGAAACCAACCCCCTGGTGTCAGAGGGGGTCCAACTGTGAAATCTTGAATAATAACCCCCATTTTTTATTGAAGATTGGGATTCTACGGACAAAAATACGTAACTTTTGCATTTAACATTTTTTTAGGATCCTCCTTGATCACGGTGTAATCGAGCATATTCGATAGATACATATTTTAATTTTCCCAACCTGGTTTTGCCATCACGAAATCTTATTGGCCAGAACATTCGTCGTCAAAATAGCCGTCTTATGTGGGAATAGTGTTTCTCAAAAACCATCAGTGGTGGTTGTTTCGATGACGCTTTATATGTTTTTTCCATAAAAATTAATAGAATTTATTAAATTAGCACTCTATTTGCTTATATTTTTATCCATTTCTAAATAATAACCTGCGTATTTTGATTTTTTAACCTGTAAATATACACCTTCCCTCTCGAACAGAAAAAGGATGATCTTCATTATTTGGGGGCGGGGTATACAAATATTCTGCGTTTTGATGGCTTCTGCTGTTTTTTTTTTTTTTTTTTTTTTTTTTTTTTTTCTTTAATATCGCCTAATTCAGGAGACTGATGCGGGTGTACAGTTTTTAAAATTATTAATATAGAAAAACATATAGGGCAAAATATAAAAAAAAAATACATAAAAACTTTTTATGCTGGCTGAGCAAAGGATGGGGAAGTACCTAAATTTCAGTGGAGGTGGAGTTATAAGTTTTGATGATAGATTAGTTACTGTAACTCCAAAGTATCAAGTCGGCCAGAAATTTTTTCAATAATTCTTATTAACGTAATAATTTATTGCAATTTAAAGTATTTTTTCAATTTAATATTCTTTTCATAATTTTAAAATTGATACAGGGCTCGCAGCGTTCCTAAAATTTTCGCAGTTTGCTACCAGTATTTTAAATAAGAATTCTTCGTGGTAGATTCCTTTCACATCTGTAATAGAATTGTACAATAAAGATTATCGTTTTAAAATAGTGGTAGGAAAGTGCGAAAATTTTAGGAACGCTGCGAGCCCTGTTGATAATTTTAAATAATTGAAATTTTTTTATCTTTTAAACTTTTTCATTTAAATAATAATTAAACTCTTGAAGCTCTCTTGATTATTTCCTGGGGGAGACGACGCTTTAATTTTCACACGGGAAGAACGATGGAATGATGTAGAAAATTGTCTAATTATTTATTTATTATTACAATAAAATATGAAATGTGAGAAACTACAGGGTGTTCGAAAAATCTTGAAACGGTCAAAGAACTCAAGAAATTCATATAAGATTTCGAAACGAAAAAATACATGTTTAATATTTTTTCAAAAGCTGTTCCGTGATACCAAAGTTGCCACCCCACCCCAACCACCTGGTGGTCAGAGGCGTTCCAACTTTGAAACCTTAAATGGTAATCCCCATTTTTTATTTCAAATTAGGATTCTACGGAAAAATTGCGCAAATTTTGCTTTTAACATTTTTTTCGGATCTTTGTAGATGACGGCGTAATCCATCAAAAAGTGTCAGATACATATTTTGTTTTCTCAACCATGTTTTGAAATCACGAAATGTGGTGGGCCAAAGTGGTCGCCTTAGTTGAATTGTGTTTGTCGAAAACTATCAATGGAGGTTGTTTCGATGACAAAAGTGCTTTATATGCTTTTGCCATGAAAATTAACAGAAATATATTGAATTAGATTTCTATTTGTGTTTTTATTTCATCCATTCAATCCATTCTAATCAATAAACCTGAGTTTTTAAATGTTTTAATGTGTAAACATGACCCTCCTCATCCGAATAGAAAAAAAGATAATCGTTATTTGGTAGAGGCAGTAGTGGATATTCGACATTTCGACAGCTTCTGCTGTTTTTTTTTATACCCTAAATTGCGTAACAACTTTCATCAAATAATGCATGGTCGGAAGTATAAAGCAAATGTGCTAGAGGGCACCAAAGCTGATGTTGTTATACGATAGGATTACCAGCTTGGTCTTCATTTTTATTTAGAAATTCCGAATTCGTGCCAGAAATTAACAATATTATTTTTTGCTTTAATTAATGACAGAAATTTTGTGATTACATATAGTACAGGTTCTTTTTTTTTTTTTTTTTCATTTTCCGATATGAATGCGAAATTTCGAAATAAAAATGGAGACCAAACTGGCAACCCTGTTATACGAGGCAAAAACACAGAAAGAACGATTAAGTAGCAAAAGCAAGGTTGGAAACTGCTCTCCGTACAGTCGGTGAGCGTATGAGCCATTTTCATTTGTAGTTGGAAATAAAACACAAAAAATTTGGAAACTTGGTCGATGCACACGTAAATGCTCTATTCCTGTTATCGGGAGAAGAAATAGCATACAAATGTGATATGGGGAAGATGAAGATCGCGTATGAAAAATTTCGCCTCGATTAATGCATAACAGCCGCTGATCGGACGCTGCAATCGTCAATCGCATTAGGAACGTGTAGAAGTATGTTGCCCTTCACTAATAAGAAAAATGCTGATTTGCAGTTTATCTACAAAGGAAAATGGCTCAAAGGCTCAATGATTGTACATAGAGCAGTTTACCACTTTGTTCTTGCCACTTAATAGTTCTTTTTTTGTTTTTGCCTTGTATAACAAGGTTGCCAGTTTGGTCTCAAATTTTATTTCGAAATTTCCCATTCACACCGGAAAATTAAGAAAAAAAAAAGAATCTGCACTATATGTAATCGCAAAATTTTTGTCCTTAAATAAAGCAAAAAATGCTATTTTTAATTTCTGGCACATATCCCAATTTTCTAAATAAAATGGAGGTATAACAACAACATCACCTTTGGTGCCCTCTCGCACATTTGCGTTTAATTTCCGACCATGCATTCTTTGATTAAAGTTGTTTGTTTGATGGGTACTATCACCTCTTGAAGTTTTGCCCATCTTTTATGAAACACCCTATATACAGGGTGTCCGAAAAGTCTGGAAACGGTCGAACAACTCGAGAAATACAGAGCAGATTGAAACACGAAAATTTACGTGTTAAATATTCTTAAAAAAGCTACTCAGTGGTACCAAATTTGACCACCGCAACCGACCCCCCGGGGGTCATAGGGGGTCCAAATTTGAAATCTTGGTTTGAAATCTTGCTTTTCTCCAACCACGTTTTGACATCTCGAAATCTGATTGGCCAGAACTTTTAACGTCAAATTTGCCGTCTTTTGCGGAAATAGTGTTTCACGAAAACCATCAGTGGAGATTGTTTTCATGGCGTTTTATATGCTTTTTCCATAAAAATTAATAGAAATATATTAAATTATTTTTCTATTTGCATTTCTTTTTATCCAGTCGATCATTTTTATATAATAAACTGCGTATTTTGATATTTTAACGAGTAAATAAGCACCTCTCCTCCCGAACAGGAAAATGATAGCTTCAATTTTTGGGGGCGGGGTGTGTTTCGATGTACTCAGCTGTTACAAAAATCACTTAATTCGGGGCCGGATGGGAGTGTATGAGTTTTTTTTTTTTTTTTTTTTTTTAATTATTACTGTAAAATAACATATAGAACTTAAAAAACAAACAAACATATAAAATCTTTTTGTGCTAGCTAAGCAAAGGATGGGAAGTAGCGTACATTTCAGGAGGGATTATAGGTTTTGATGATTGATTAGTTACTACAACTACTGACTAGCAAGTAGGGCAGAAAACATTCAAAAATTCTAATAAATGTAATACTTTTTTTGTAAATTAATATATTTTTCCATTTAAAGATGTTTTCATAATTTTAAATTTATTATTGGGTTGTTCGGAAAGTCGTCTCCGTTGGGGAAAATCAATTCGTACCGGAAAATCCTGCCCGAAAATTATTAGACATTAGCTATCGGAATCAATGTCTAATAATTAAATGATAGAATTTTGCGGTACGAATTAATTTTCCCAAACGGTCGCGACTTTCCAAACGACCCAATAATTTTAAACAAGTGAAAAATTTTGATCTTTTAAACTTTTGAATTTAAAATATAATTTAACTCATTAGGCACTGTTGATTATTCCCTGGGGGAGAAGACGTTTTAATTTTCATGGGGGAAGGGTAATGTCGAAACCTGTTTAATTATTTTTTAATTATTACAATAATATAACAAATGTGAAAAAATATATAAACAAAAACTTTATTTGGAGAACAAATTAAAAACAAATCAGTTTTTTTCCTACATTTTTAAGCCCGAGAAGGGACATTTATTCATGTATTTCATTCAGTTAGTCCGACGTTTAATGTTAAAGTTTTGTAACAAATAAGTTAACCCTTTTTCAGGCAGTGTTCTTAAAAATGGACACCTAATTTTTATTTTACTGGCACCCAGAATATTTAATTAAAATTTTCCATTAATAACGTACTTGAAAATAAGCAAGTTTGTGTTTTCCAATAAACTCGTTTATAAATTCGGATGTCAGTCTATCATTTCACCAGTTTATAAACAGAATTACTCCGCGCCGGTAAGGGTTAAACCAAATGAAGATAAAAAAAAAAAAAAAAAAAAGAAAGCAATTTAACAAATTACAACGACCATTTGGAAAATGATTTTTTCAAAGACTAAAATTTAAGACTTAAAAAATCGCATGGAGTTGATCATACATTACGTGCGCCATGAATTAAACATTAATAATATTATTGCACGTAAAAATTGCAAGCGACAAAAATCGCCTGCGACTCGTCAGATTTCCTGAAACTTACCTATTATCCAACTGAAACTTACCTATTTTCCAACTGAAACTTACGTATTATCCAAGCATTTCATTGGCTGTTCGGGAAAAGGCTTTTCCATCGACCAATTTTAAATGAAATTTCATTTTTAATCTTCTAAACATCGCACAATATTACTTTTTACACCGTCGTATAGAGAAAAAAATGTACTTTTAAATGCATATTTTAAAGCTGTATCTCAATTTGTTTCTGAGTTATTAATTTTTTTTGTAGTTTTTATTACTT
Source organism: Maratus speciosus (assembly GCA_963932465.1). Lineage (NCBI taxonomy): Eukaryota > Metazoa > Arthropoda > Arachnida > Araneae > Salticidae > Maratus > Maratus speciosus. Next base: position 59,825,851 of record OZ010787.1, read on the forward strand.
TTTTGTCATAGTGGCAACAGAAGTATCCATCTCTGTTGAAAGTAAAGGGAATCAGAAAACGAATAAAATGCGGATTTAACCAATAAAACGCGTCAGATATGTTTTTGATTTCCTACCCTGACAGAGAACAATAACCATTTTTCCAAATGGTTAAAAATAAAAAGAAAATTTACACAATATGGTATTTTAAATACCCTAAAAACTTGGGTTCCCAATTAAATCGAAATAAATCTTAGACTTTTTAGTTTTTTTTTCCTTTTACACGTGTTTATCATTTTTTACACTCTCATCATAAGCATAATACAAAATCTGCAATTGAAATATTTGCAGCTTAAAAATGAAAAAAGTTAAAAATTTGTTTAGATTTCTTTTTAACGGAACCTAAGTTTTAATGGGGTTTATGTATCATATTGCTTAACTGCCAACATTCCACTAATCTTCCGTAATGTCTGGATTAATTTAAACCAGGTTAACCACATTTCGAACCAGAAAATTTATTTCATGAATGCTTATTTATTTAATTCCAGGTTTCTACGTGGAACATATTTATTTTCATTTCTTAAAAAAATTTCTGGTTTGAAACTTATTAAATTAGGGCCAAATTAACGCAAGTATTACGGAAGATTAATTTGAGGTTGGCAGCTATGATATTGTTTGATTTTTTTTTTTTTTATCGTTCAATTTGTTTAACTGATTTGCCACAAAAATTTAACATTGAACTTAGAACTAACTGAATGAAATATATTAATAAATGCCCCTTCTTGGGCTTAAAAAATGTAGAAAATATATCGATCTGTTTTTAATTTGTTCTGACAATTATGTTTTAGATTATATTTTTTGTCGCATATGTTATTTTATAATGATCATTGATGATTATCAAATGATCATTACACCTTAACAGGGTTCGCACGGGTACCGTTATTTTCTTTGCAAATATCAGTATTTTTTTATAGCAAATAAGTCTAGTTTAAACGCGCGAAATTTCGCCTTATTTAAGCAAAGATTTTCGATAAGAAAATACTGGTACCTAAGAATTTCTTAATCTGGAAATTCAAGGACCCGTACGAACGCTGCTTAACCCAGGGGTGTAAAAATCTAGGCGCCAGCGGGCAGTCTTTCACCATTAACCCTAGATCTACCGGGAATTTTATTCAAGTTTTAATAAAACGTTCTACACCAGAATTTTTATTTAAAACTATTTAACTCATTTATTTACCTTATTTTTGTCTGGTTTATATACTTAGTTTATTTTAAAGAAATTTCTGGTTTGAATGAATATTTTGTATGTACCTGTCGGGTCCAATGGACCCGTCTGGTAGACGGAGGGTTAAATATTATTAGTTTCCTTCGCTTAATTTTTTTTAGCATTCTTACGAAAAAATTAAACGAAATACTAGAAGAAAAATAACGAATAAAATTTACTGGTGAGTGACTGGCCGCTGGCCCCTAGATTTTTACACACTTGCCTTAATCCTTTCGAGACCGCATCGCGTACACAAATTTTATTTGAATTACACCGTGTTTTTTCAACTGTCCCCTTTACATGTGAAATACCAAAAAATCCTTTAATTAAAAAAGTCAAATATTATTATTAATTTATTAATGGTGCCCAAAACAAATTCCACATGCACCTTTTGATGATGAATATATCTGCCTCACAAATACCGACAGAGTTAAAGAGGTAAATTATTTTTTAAATTAAAAAGTTTCAAATATCAAAATTTTTCTATTGTTTAAATTTATGAAAAAAATGTGAAATTAAAAAAATATATTAATTTGCAAAAAATCAATACATTTATTACAATTATTGAAAATTTTTTTGTCAGACTTGTTATTTTCTTTTTTCAGTAACTAATCAATGATCTAAATCCCCAAAACCACCACCACCTGAAATTTACACTTCTTCCCCATTCTTTGCTCCGCCAGCACACAAAAAAATTATATGTACTTCTTTTTATTTTGTCTTATATGCTACTCTATAGTAATAGTAAAAAAATCCCATACACCCACATCCTCATCGCGATTTAGAGTATAAAAAAAAAAAAAAAAAAAAAAAAAAAAAACAGCAGAAGCTCTCGAAATTTCGAATATCCAACACTACCTCTACCAAATAACGATTATCTTTTTTTCTGTTCGGATGAGAAGGGTCATGTTTACACATTAAAATATTTAAAAACGCAGGTTAATTGATTAGAATGGATTGAATGGATGAAATAAAAACACAAATAGAAATCTAATTCAATATATTTCTGTTAATTTTCATGGCAAAAGCATATAAAGCACTTTTGTCATCGAAACAACCTCCATTGATAGTTTTCGACAAACACAATTCCAGCTAAGGCGACCACTTTGTCCCACCACATTTCGTGATTGCAAAACATGGTTGAGAAAACAAAATATGTATCTGACACTTTTTGATGGATTACGCCGTCATCTACAAAGATTCGAAAAAAATGTTAAAAGCAAAATTTGCGCAATATTTCCGTAGAATCCTAATTTGAAATGAGAAATGGGGATTATAATTAAGGTTTCAAAGTTGGAACGCCGCTGACAACCAGGTGGTTTGGGTGGGGTGTCAACTTTGGTATCACGGAACAGCTTTTGAAAAAATATTTAACATGTATCTTTTCGTTTCGCAATCTTATATGAACTTCTTGGGTTCTTTGACCGTTTCAAGATTTTTCGGACACACTGTAGTTTGTCACATTTGATATTTTATTGTAATAATAAATAAATAATTAAACAATTTTCTACATCATTCTTTCGGTGTGAAAATTAAAGCGTCGTCTCCCCCAAGAAATAATCAAGAGAGCTTAAAGAGTATAATCATTTTTTAAATGAAATGTTTAAAAGATCAAAATTTTTCAATTGTTTAAAATTATTAATTTTAAAATTATGAAAAGAGTATTGAATTGAAAAATATTTTAAATTGTAACAAAATATTACGTTTATAAGAATTATTGAAAAAATTTCTGCCCGACTTGGTACTTTGGAGTTACAGTAACTAATCAGTCATCAAAACATATAACTCCAACCCCACTGAAATTTACGTACTTCCCCATCCTTTGCTCAGCCAGCATAAAAAGTTTTATATGTTTTTTTTTAAATATTTTGTCCTATATGTTTTTCTATAGTAGTAATTTTAAAAAACTGTACACCCGCATCAGCCTCCTGAATTAGATAATATATATATATATATAAAAAAAAAAAAAAAAACAGCAGAAGCCATCAAAACGCAGAATATTTGTATACCCCGCCCCCAAATAATGAAGATCATCCTTTTTCTGTTCGAGAGGAAAGGTGTATATTTATACGTTAAAACATCAAAATACGCAGGTTATTATTTAGAAATGGATAAAAAAATATACAAATAGAGAACTAATTTAATAAATTCTATTAATTTTTATGGAAAAAACATATAATGCGTCATCGAAACAACCACCACTGATGGTTTTTGAGAAACACTATTCCCACATAAGACGGCTATTTTGACGACGAATGTTCTGGCCAATAAGATTTCGTGATGGCAAAACCAGGTTGAGAAAATCAAAATATGTATCTATCGAATATTCTCGATTACACCGTGATAAGGAGGATCCTAAAAAATGTTAAATGCAAAAGTTAGGTATTTTTGTCCGTAGAATCCCAATCTTCAATAAAAAATGGGGGTTATTATTCAAGATTTCACAGTTGGACCCCCTCTGACACCAGGGGGTTGGTTTCGGGGTTCAAATTTGGTATCACTGAGTAGCTTTTTTAAAAATATTTAACACGTATATTTTCGTTTTATAATCTGCTTTGTATTCCCCGAGTTATTCGACCGTTTCCAGACTTTTAGGACACCCTGTATATATATAACCATTATATATTTATAATTCATCATCTATTTCCAATTACTAAAATTAAATTAATAAGTGTAGCTTCAATACATAACACTGACATTATACAAAATAAAAATATAACCTATGACTTGTAACATAAAATCAAGCACAATACCACTAATTCACCAGCACATTGCGGACGATTAATCCATATAAAATATATCAAAAATCACCAAATTTTGATACAATAACCTATTAAAGACAAAAGATACAAATAACCAGCGAAATAATATTCAACCATTAAAAGACGAATCATAAACAAATAATAAATCAATTGGATGGATGTAGCAGTAAGCTTATATAGCATTTCACTTCGTCAGGGGTACATGAAATACAACTATGAGCAAAAACATAGTCGATTTCTGTAAAAGAATCCAGCAATAAATTAAAAATCTGATTCCTTTATGTACCCGATCAACTACACTCCAAATAATATAAATTTACCATGCCCTATAAAGTGAATGAAATAAATAATTAATCAATGGAAGATCCGAAATAATGAACTACATGAACAAAATTGGAACATGTAAATAAAGACATACCCAGCAAGAGAATCGCTATGACCATATCATAATCTCAAACATGTATCGAATTTTAACACAGCGAAAATCCCGCGTAATTTAAAGGTCACAGTTATATATATATATATATACAGTAGTGGCCAAAGGGCATAGCCGGATAAGCATTGCAAACATGCCTTTTAATCAAATTTCCTGATTTTTTCCCCAGATGTAGCTACAGATCTGACAATATATTTCCCCTACCATCACCCTATAAATATGGATATTTAATGAGATAATAATGTTTTTTCGATTTCTTTAAAAACGGATTTTCTCGAAAACTGCTGCACGGAATTTCATGTCATTAATTGAGGATATATAGATACCAAAGATGCATAACTGGTAATTTTTGTATAATTTTCTGTTTACAAAAACTGTGTGAAATAGCGAAATAAAAATTAAAAAAAAATAAAATTCATATCTTATGACTATCCGAAAATTACCATTTTCTTGTAAAAAATTCCCCATATGTGCCCGTATATTCTATATAAATGCCGAAAGTTTGCGTTCGGTACTACGTATAATTATTTACAAAAATGTATATTAAAATTATTGAAGTTCATTTTAAGGCGTTATTTTTGGCGGAGCTACTCAACTTCCACACCCGAAGAATTTTTGGAATAAACAGTTACAGAATTGCTATATTTTAAATTTTACTGAACACATGAGCAACATTTTCAACACTGTCGATATCAAATGAACATGATGTTGAAAAACATGGCTTATATGCTTAATGGAATCTGAAATACATCAGTTGACATATTGTCCGCTGACTTTGTTCCAAAAATTCTTCGGATGTTGAAGTTAAGTTGCTCCGCCCCAAATAACGCCTTAAAATGAATTTCAATAATTTTAATATACTTTTTTGTAAATATTTATATGCAGTACCCAACGCAAACTTTCGGCATTTATATATAATATACGGGCACATATGGAGAATTTTTTTCAAGAAAATGGTAATTTTCGGATAACCATAAGATATGATTTTTATTTTTTGGTATTTTTATTTCGCTATTTCATACAGTTTTTATAAACAGAAAATTATACAAATATTACCAGTTTTGCATCTTTGGTATCTATATATCTTCAGTTAATGGCATGAAATTCCGTGCAACAGTTTTTGAGAAAATCCGTTTTTTAAAAAATCGAAAAAACATTTTTATCTCATTAAATATCAATATTTATCTGGTGATAATAGGGGAAATATATTGTCAGATATGTAGCCACATCTAGGAAAAAAATCAGGAAATTTGATTGAAATGCATGTTTCCAATACATATCGGCAATGCCCTTTTTTGGACATTTTTTTCAAATTTTCTTGTTTTATAAATTTGTGTTCTTAAAGAGTATAATAAATATCACTTCAACATCAAATTCAAGGAACTTTAACACGTTCGCTCCGTCACGGTGGGTCACACTCGACTGTCTCAGAGTTGTCAAGTCTCCGGCTTTCTGCACACCACTGTTATTTTCGAGTAAATGTTGTTCATTTAAAACGCTTAACCCCTTAACCTACAATGACGGGCATATCCCGCGTACGATGATCGAGCCAAATGTAAATTCTTCTTACCACTAAAATTTCACAGTAAATATAGTTTAATTTAATCGTCGAAATTCCATGATTAAACAAGGCGAAAATCTCTATTAAATTTTAGTGGTAGCTGCGGATTTGCCAAACCGTGGAGCTTTTAAAAGTAAATCGTAGGTTAAGGAGTTAATTGTTCTAATTAAATAAAACAACATTTTCTGTATTAAAATACTGGTATCCAAAAAGCCGGAGACTTGGCAGCTCTGAGACAGTCGAGTGTGACCCACCGCGCCGGCATGAACGTGTTAATGCAGAATTTAATAAAAAAAACATAATTAAAATATCTGCATTACAAAAAAGTTACGCTTACAAAAATAAGATCTATCTTAGGTTTCATTGTATTTTAAAGTTACACATGCACATTCAATATTTAGTAGGATAACCTTTGTTTTTTATTACAGCTTGACAGTGTCTTTCCATTGAGAGAACTAGTGTTTGTTCCTTTTTAATCACATGGTGCCAAGAATCAATGATAGTTTCAATAAATTGCGTTTTATTAGATAGACGCCCTTTTTTGTGCAAGGATTTTCAAACGTCGCCACAAATTTTCTATAGGATTCAGATCAGGGCCGTTTCCTGGCCAGGGTAATAATTGTATGCTTTTATTTTTAAACCATTCTTTGCATATTTTTTCAGTATGGTATGGAGCTGAATCCTGCTGAAAGATATAATTGTGCTTTATTGGGGAAGAGATTCCTATTGGAAGGTATCAATTTTGGTTACAGGACAGTTTCGCTTTTTTTTTTTTTTTGCATTTAAAATGGTATCAATCACTTGAATGCGGTCCACACAATCTGCAGACGTGCAGGACTAAATCATGACATTTGTTGGATTCTTTGTTGTTGCTTCAATGCAATCAGGATGCAGCTCTCTCCTACTCTATGTCACACATAATTTTGCCTATCACTATACCAAAGAGCGATATTTTACTCTCATCGCTCCAGATTATTTGCTTCCACTGATTTTGTGACCAAGTAATGTGCTCTTTTGCCCGCTGAACTCGATTTTTGCGTTGCTGAAGATTTAAAAATGTTTTTTCCTCGGAATTCTACCTTTCAGTCCAACACCTGCTAATCTTCTCCTTATTGTTCTTGAACTAACTGAAGTACCCATTGAATTCCTTTCAGATCTAACAGCATCTGATGAAATTCTTCTATATTTGAGGCATATCCTTTTTATCTTTCTATCGTCAGAAGCACTTGTGCATTTTTTTTTCGGCTTGATCTTGCCTTATTTATCATTGATTTAGTTTCTTCATAACGTAAGCACAACTTTCGTACGCCAGAAAAAGTGACTGATCCACCAATCTGTCTTGCAATTTCTGCATAAGAGAGAACATTTTCTCTCAATATGACAATTCTGCTTCTTTTTGTAGGTGTCCAATCAGTTCCTGTTGCTAATGACATTGTTTTAAATTATTTGCATTAAGGGAAAATGATAGAAATATTAAAAAACAACGGTATTCACCGTTCTGCAAAATTCATTCCTGCAAAATACCGCTTTTACAAATCAAAACATACTAGAGTTTAGTTACTGACATTTGATTGGTTCTCAGAATAGTCATTGTGATTAGCTAGGAAGCTTTTATTTCAAGACACTTCAGCATTCATGACTAATTGTGTTTGTATGTTAGGCTAATGTAAGTGTAACTTTTTTTGTAATGCAGATATTTTAGTTCTGTTTGTTTTTTATTATTATTATTAAATTCTACGTTAAATTTCCTTGAATTTGAACTGTAAAGTTTTGCCTTTAAATGAAAATTAATGTATTCTATAATCACACAAATTTATAAAACATGAAATAAATAAAAAAAAGTCCACAATTTTGGCCACCACTGTATATATATATATATACGTATATATATACATGTATATATATACCATACGATTTTGAAGCGCATCAAGTATGAGAATTCAAATTAGCAGTTTGTTCCGACATGTAGTTCGTGAGTTATGCTCTAAAAACTAACAAAGGAATATCTTTTGCAACAATTGCATATAAATTAAACATTAGGAGTTCCAAATTTTAAACCTTCATAACCCCTAAGCTACTTGACAGAATGATTTTCTGCTGTATCCTAAAGTAAAATTTACTGAAAAATCGAAATATGATTTCAAAATTAGGTGTTCGTTTCGAAAATTTCAGAGTTTGGCATGGTTTTATGTATGACGACGACGCCCTTAGCCTATTTATTTTTTTAACCTAAATTAAAAGAAGACATTAATTCTAGTCGAATGGCTATTTTTGTTTCTTTCTGTGACAGTTTGGAGATTAAAATGTTCAATTTTTATTCTTGGCAGACTTTACATACACTTGGCATATATACTTTCCATATACTTGGCAGACTTGGCATAATATATATGATTGTGTGGCCTTCTACATATTAAAATTGCACAGTATTTCACTTCACAAATGATGATACTCATTTCAATATAACTTTATCCAACTAGTAAACATTGCTTTATTTAATTGCTGTTTTCTGTGATTAAATAGGATTACATTTTTGAAAAGTTTTAGATATTTCTAATAAAAATCCCCTAGTAATACTGGCTGAATCATGTAATTAAACTGCAGTCCTGAAAAAAATGAGTGACCACCCCCCCTTTCTAATTCTGCTACGAATAATCTTATATAATGATATAGATAACAATTGACTGCAAATAACGACTACTAGTTAATGTTATGCATAAACTATGTTTTGAAAATCGTCTACATATTAAAAATTATACAAACTTAGTAACACACACATTAATTGTTTTTTTTTTTTTTTTTTTTTTTTTTTTTTTTTTTTTTTTTTTTAAGTTTCTTGGATCAAATCTGCCAGAAATATTATAAAATGTATTCATTTTTTTCTTAAATTTTCATACAGTTAGAAGGAATAAAATTTTGAATATGCAAATTTTAAACCTAAAGGACAAATTTTTATTTATATCTTCCAAAAAATTCACCCGATAGAAACTTTTTTTCATGATCAGTGTTGCCAGTGGGCTACTTTTTTTTAAATTCAGATTTCTTGATTGGCACCACTTTTTGAAACGGTAAAATTCATTTTGTTTTTGCCTTAATTAATATGTCATTAAATAAGGCACATTTTACCATTTCAAAAAAGTGGTGCGTCTGGCAACACTGTTTATGAGATATTTTAAAAGAACCCAAACATGTTCTATTCTTTTTTCAATTGGAATACATAATTTTTACTAATTTCATTATCTAAAAAATAATGAATTATGGCTTACGTTAATTTTTACATGAAAAGATTCAGCGTCATTGAAATTATGGCTATTTCATAGACGCCAACTTTTAGGAGTTTTTTTGCCACTAAAATTTAACAGTAACTTTTGCTTTTATTAATCGACGAAATCTGCGATTAACGAAGTAAAAAAATATATTTTATATTTTAGTGGTACAAAAGAAGACTAAAAGTTGGCAGCCATGCTATTTGATTTTACAGCTCTTTCATATCATAAGTATTCGAAAAATAGAAAAAGTTTACTTTCCTAGTATATAAGACTATATGGGAACGTCCATTCCTTACTCTTGTGACAATCAGAGCAATTTTTCATAAATACTTGCAATTATTTCATTATAAAATATATTTAAGATAAAAATTGACATAACCAATTAAATATCACTGTGTTCCACTCTCGTAATATATATCTAATTGGCAACAAAAAGCATTTTATTTGTTTATATATTAAATCAAAATTTTGTTACTCTTGTGACACTCTGGTCACAAGAGTAACAAAATTTTGATTTATTATATAAACAAGCAAAATGCTTTTTATTTCAAATTAGATATAGGGGAGATGGGAGATGAATAGGAGATTTTGACAAAAATATTGTTTCTTATTTTTTTTATTTAAGTTATTATCAATATTATATATCACATTTCATACAGTAGGTATTTGACAACATATATGAACAATATTTTTTCTAGATTAGGATTTATTCAGAAAAATATTATGAAATCAAAAAACGTTCCTCCCTGTCCCAATCATCCCCACAGCAGGGATGAATGGGACACTAATAGGGATGGATGGGACCCAAAGATTTTCCTCCCTGTATTCAATTTTACCAAATTAAAATTTATAATTATATAACGTTATATGTAATTATATTTGTAATATATGATTTTAAAGCACGAATCTATATGTTTTTTTCAATAACTTCTTTTATTGCAGTTTTAACTTTTAATGCAGAATTCAGTTATCAACCTGTTCTTCTTTCCCACTTATGAGGCATTTCAGATTTGAAATGAAAGTGCAAAATGTCTTTTAACTGTGTCATAGCTAATAATTTTCAATCATAACTTATTAATTAATATTAATTAAATGTATCTTAGAAACATGCAGAACGGAAATTATTGGGTCGATCGGAAAGTCATGTCGTGTTGGGACAATCAATTCGTCACGAAAAATTCTGCCCGGTAATTAGTAGACATTAGATATCGGAATCAATGTCTAATAATTAAATGATAGAATTTTCCGGTACGAATCGATTTTTCCCAACAAGACGCGGCTTTCCGATCGACCTAATATGTTAGGGGTGGGGATTTATTTGTGCAACATTTCAAAATTCAATATAATTTCTCCCATTTGATCAATAAAGATATACTATTTTTAACAATTTTATCTATTTTGATTAAGTTTTAGTACCAATTTTTTGGTAATCCATTAATAATTATTACAATACAATAAATAACACTCATAAATTTTAAAGAATAACAACTCATATAATACTATTTAACTATTAATTAACGTAAATTATTAATATATCAACCTATATAATACTATTTAGTTAATATATAAAATTTTCAACATCTTTAGGGATGAATGAAAATGTCCCATTCATCCCCATTTGAAATTTCCCAATCATCCCCATGATGCATATATTCCCTTCTCAGCCATTTTGCCTCAAAAATTATTTTGTCAAAATGGTTACTATTCATTCATTTTAAATACCGATATTGAACCTTAAAATTGATAACTACAACATAGCTTAATTTTTTATATTGTATAAGATGTTTCACATCTTCAAATGTAAAAATAACTTACTTTTAAGCAGAGATGTCAGAAAATGCAAGTTTGAAGGAGAATGAAAACAGCAATGTGGTCCTACTTTTAGTTCTGTAGCACACTGTGGTAGAGCCTTATATGGAATAGGAAGCAATTTAAAATAAGTATTTATTGCTTGAAATATTGAGAATGTCCCATCCATCTCTTGTCCCATTCATCCCCTAGCTCCCCTATATAAAAAGAGTGGAGCACAGTAGTATTTCACTGGTTATATCGCTTTTTATCTTAATTATATTTTACAATAAAATAATTGGAAGTATTTGCAAAAAACTGCTAGAATTGTCACAAGAGTAACAGTGGACGTTCCCATATCCCCGAACTACCAATATTTTTTTATACAAAAGTTCTTATTATTCAAAATTAGAAAAAAAAATTGAAATGTGAGGTGAAAATTCCTACATTGAAAAAATGGCGTTAAATGAGTTTCAGGCAAAAAGATTGGTACACCTGGTTTAGATGGACTGTAACCTGTTATCATTTTTATCCACTGAAAACAAAACTTTAATGAAACTGGAAAGATTCTATGAAATTACTTTTCTTTACATTTAGAATTTCAACATATTTTTCCCCATTTACTAATTAAATGTTTCCGGTATCTTTCCCTATGCTCATACTAAGAATTTTCAGCTTTTTTGCCTTAAAATTGTTTACCACCAGAAATTCCATAAATTCCGAAAAAGTTTCTGTCATAATATATATATTTTTTTTTTTTTTTTTTTTTTTTTTTTTTTTTTTTTTTTGTATTCTAAGTAAGTGGTAACCTGATGGTTTGAGAACTACAGGTTGAATACACTCCTATCAAAGCTGCCACTGGCGACTATTTTTATGTACTATTGATACCGCTATTTTTAAAATATAAATTTTATAAAATATTTCTCTTGCACAAGTTGTTAAAGTGTATGTGAAAAAAAAAATAATTTTTAGAAAACGGTGCGAGATAGAATTAAAAATTGTCGCCATTGGTAGCCCTGCCCTATCCATTCCCTGATATCTTATTTATACGCAAACCACTGTTCTCTTATCTTTGATAAGTGTAGGGGGATCATAGGCGCTGACTTAACTAGCGCAAAAGTGGCAAACTTCCGCCACTAATTTAAAAATGTTATTTTCCTCTTAATTATTCACAGTGATTAAATAGGACAAATAACTTTTAAAAATTAGCAGTAGAAATATGCCTGATTGCTTATTTCTACTCCGTGAAGTAGGCCTATGATACAGATTTAACCCTTTCAGTGTCAAATTACTTCTTAGGTAAATTGCTGAAATGATTGAATGACACCAGAATTTACAAACAATTTTTTAAAAGCTTTTCTTCACATACCTAATAAAAGGAAAATTTTAATTCCAAATTACTGGTGCCACTGTGGCATTTTAAGTTTAATTTAAGTTGTCCAAAAATGAACCACCGCCCTTGAAGTGGTTAAGATAAGAGCAAAAACTATGTACTTTTCAGTGCTACTTTGATTCAAAGAACTGAAATAACTTGTCAAAAGTATGTGTTACAGTTTGAAAAATGAAAGTTGATACACATTTTTAATATAAAGATGTATATTTATAAACTGCATTTAATAGTTAGACATTGGTCTTAGTCGATCAGTACGTATACATGTTTTATACGATTATTTGCAACAGAACTAAAGGAATGATTAAAAAAAATTTTCCAGCATTGTACAAGCTTCACATAAGAAGCATAATTAAATTTCGAGGACGCAGACAGAGATTTGTGAGGGACAGATATACAGATTAAACCAAAAGTGCTAAGGATTATAGACTTTAATTAACATTATTTACGAATAATAATCGACATCTTATTTAATCTCAGATTTCTCTGGTTGAAAAAGGAGAAAAGTACTTGTCGGAAATATTACTATTTCAAATCAATGATATTTGGCAAGGTTACGTTAACTATGTAAGCGATATATTTTTACTATGATTTTTCTGCACTTGTTTTTGAAAGTAACCATGACGTAAAAAACTACATTTTGATATTTGATGAGTAAAATCTATGCCTGTTTCTATATAAGTCAGTCTTTTCTCAAACATGTTTCCTTATATAATTTTTCGAATCATTGCTTTCAAAAATATTATTAATATATATTACGCACGAGCATTCTAACCTTGCATAATATATCTATCTCTGTAGTATGGACAAAGAAATCAATCATTAACTTTAATTACATGAAATAGTGTAGGAATATTTGCGTAGTACTACAGCGAAGTATATTTATGCCTATAAGAAAAATATTTATTAAATATTATTTGAAAAGCAATTAAAAGTGACACACGTAAAAAATCGAACATCTTAGGAAAAAATAAATACTTTAAATTCCTCGTATATAAATATTGTCAGTAATTACGAAGTTATTAAATTTGTGTCATCGACATAACGAAGCGCTTTTACCATGTTAATATTTGCAAGTTATAAATCAGTCCTACCTATTTTTGATTACGAACATATCTTCTTTTAAGAGCTAGACAATCAAGCGAAAGTCATAAGAGTTATGACGACCAGTTTTGAGTAAATAGCTTTCTTAACCTGGTAAGGAAACAAGGGATGGTTACTATGGTAACGTGACGTCAAGTAGCACCTCTGGTATGATTCGACGATCTTAGTAGCTCCTTGAAGCGCGTATTATATGCTTAAAAACTCCTAGATTTCACTACGCTTTAAGCATGTTCTCCAGATTCCTCATTATTACAAAATAAATATTCACTTTCTTTTTAAATTCGATTTCCTTTTTCTGTAGAAATGACTCCTTAAGCACACAGTTAATAATTAACAAATAAAAAAAATAAAATGTATCTACCGTTATAGAGAAAACACGAACACTTTTGCATCTCAATTTACTTTAAAATGAAGAATTTTTTTTAACAAAATAGAAATATTTTGCTGAAAATATACCTGAAAGACTTTAACTTTTGCATCAATGTTAGTTTTTTCAAATGAATGGTAATTGATTTTCTTTTTCTTTTTTTTTCTTTAAACACAGATAATTCACGAAAAATGATCAATTATAATTTCTTGCAAATATACTTTTTATTTTCTTTTATTTTGCTCCATTTAAATTCAGTCTTAGAATAGAAAAATCAGTCAACTGTATTGCATATTTTAGGATATGACGAGAAGTTTCGACTTTTATGTTTTTTTTTTTTTTTTTTAACGCATTTATTTTTAAAGCGGTGTGAGTAATGCATACGTTTACATTTTAGTCGTTTTCTTCTTGTTGTTACTAAATTTTCGCGATAAAAATTTTAATTATACTGCATCTATATTTGCATATTGAAATTTATGATGGATTCCTATTCTTCAAAATATTATTTAAGGATCGACCGAAACATGTTTTCAAAACCGAAACCGAAGCTGAATCTCTGTAATCTTACAATTTTTGGCCGAAACTGAAAATGTCAAAAAAAATTTAAGCAATTAAATCATACATAAATATACATAATTATTAATTAATTATACATATAATCAAATCATATTTTTGGTCCAAGTTGGCTCTCTGTGCCCCTGACCAAAACTTTTAATTTTTATAATTTAAAAAAATAAAATGTACCTACCGTTATAGAGAAAACACGAATGCTTCTGCACCTTAATTTATTGGGTCAATCGGAAAGTCGTGTCGTGTTCGGAAAATCAATTCGTACTGGAAAATTCTACCCGGTAATTATTAGACATTGGATATCGGAATCAATGTCTAATAATTAAATGATAGAATTTTCCGGTACGAATTGGTTTTCCCAACACGACACAACTTTCCGATCGATCCAATACTTTGAAATGAAGAAAGGGTTTATTTCTTAACAAAATAGAAATAATTGATTTTCTTTATTTATTTAAAAACACAGATAATTCACGAAAAATGGTCAATTATAATTTCTTACATTTTTTATTTTCTTTTATTTTGCTAATTTCGAATTCCGTCTTAGTCAATTTTATTGCATATTTTAGGATAACGCGAGAAGTTTCGATTTTTATGGGTCTTTTTTTAATTTGAATTTATTTTTAAAGTGGTGTGAGTAATGTACACGTTTACATTTTAGCCGTTTTGTTCTTGTTGTTACTAAACTATTGCGATAAAAAATTCAGGTACTACTTAGCCTGACCGACCTTTATTTTCGCAACCGTTGGTCCTAGATGCATACTTCAAATTACAAAAAATGGTTTAAATAAGGTAAAGAATTATTTTTAAAGCGATTTGGGTCAAGAAAAACATTTATTAAAAAATTGCGAAATTTAAATTTTTATACTGTTCCCCCGGTCCTATAAGTGATATTTAGTAAAAATTTACTTTGACACTAACAAGTAAGACAAAAAAAGTCCTATTCCTCTAACATTAAAATTGACCGAGTTATGAAACTTTGAAATTCATGACTTATACCACTTTTTTGCATATCAAAACAGATGATTTCAGCCATGCTTTCAGGGATCGTATATAACGTACTTAAACTTATTTCAAGGTATCTGCGCTTTGAAAGAAATCGTACAACTATTATGATTGAGTTAACTTAAGTTTCAGATTAGTTAAAATAATTGTATTTAAACAATGGAGTTATGAATAAAAAGGAGGAGACACATAGTGTATTGTCTACCAGTTGTGAGTGAAGTAACTGAGGAGGTTGTCACAAGATGGCTGCTACTTTTTTAAGATCGGTTCTTCAGTTTCTCATTACCGATAGGTCAAACATCCCACCAGTAAAATTGAATAGAAGATTTCGTCTTAAATAAGCGTCTTATTCGTGGAATTTTTTTTTTCAAAAATGTCGTAAAAATTTCTATTTGTTTTTACTGGTGTAAGTATGCCTTATAAAACTGTCAGTTTGTTTCCATGGTTGTCACAATATGGCGGAAACGCAGGGCCTAACTACCACCAAAGAAAACTCCTACCAGTAAAAATGAAAATCTGTTTCTACCATTATTTATGACTGAAATTTTTTAATAATAAGTCATTTAAATAACTTGAAAATATCTATATAAACCTACTGGTGGGAGTTTCCGCCGTCGACAAACAACTCCTGTGATATCGGTTACAGTTGAAGCTTCACTATTTTAACCCTAGATCTACCGGGAATTTTATTCAAGTTTTAATAAAACGTTCTACACCAGAATTTTTATTTAAAACTATTTAACTTATTTATTTACCTTATTTTTGTCTGGTTTATATACTTAGTTTATTTTAAAGAAATTTCTGGTTTGAATGAATATTTTGTATGTACCTGTCGGGTCCAATGGACCCGTCTGGTAGACGGAGGGTTAAGGATATGTCAGTTCCTCTTTATTAATAGTTCCATGATTTAAACATGTGTTTTATTTTGTAAGGATTTGAAGCTATGAATTCTTTTAACAAAAATTATGTTATTTTCATAAGGTTTCATTTAACTTGCAACGATCGTCTTTCCAGTTTAAAATTTGTACTCGAACTTTAACTCACGTTCAAATGTCCGATCGAAGTTAAATTTTGCGTACTGACTTAAATCCGATGACAATGTAATATTATTATGATTTTCGACGCTAAATCTTATACATACTTATGTTAGAGGACAACACAAAAAAATTCGAATAGATTACCGTCAAGAAGTTTAAGAAAGGGTTTTAGATTAAACCTGCGATGGTTGTGTTTTTTAACTTTTGTAATTAAGTTTTATGTATTTTTTAACGCTGCATAAAAAAATTACCTTCGCTTTTAACATCATGTCAGGATTTTTCGCAAATCGGAAATTTCAAGGTTAAAAAATAGCAAAAAATCTAATACTATAAAATAGATGTAGAATTTTATTCACTTTAATTTCATTTAATTGAATAATTTATTCATTTTTTTTTGGCTTATACTGCGTTTCTTACAGCTAAGCAGCTCAGGGGTTCGATGAGGTTGGGAAGGGAGGGGGGATCAATTTTAACTTTGAAATTTGCGATTTGAGAAAAATGCTGACGTAATGGTTTAAAATGAAGGTCATTTTCGGATTCAGCGTTAAAAAATACATAAGAATGAATTTTCAAAAGCTAAAAAAAAAAAAGCCGAAAATTTGGAAGACAGTGTAATCTATCAGCATTTAAAAATATGCATATTTTGTAAAGAATGGAGGCTGTTGCTTTTCATCCTTTTATTTAACAAAAAATCTGTTATTTTTATACTCTTATATGTTCAGTAAAAATTATATATTTTGCAGTTATGTGTCAGAATGATTAAACATTTCAAATTTATATTGCAATTTTAATTTTACTCTCAACCATTTTTTTAATATATCTGACGAAATTATATTTCTAGTAAATTTATGAATGACCCCTAATTTGCAGCAAAAAATATGCTCCAACTTTAAACAGCTATTACTCGGTCAATTTTAATCGTAGAATAACGGGACTTTTTTTTCTGTCTTACTTTTTAGTGTAACAGGAAAATTTTATTAAATATAACTTAGATAAAAATTTAGATTCTGTAATTCTTCACTAAATTTGTTTTTCGCTTCATACTTTTTTTATATTAACTCTGCACCTAATTTTGACCACTTTTGCAAGTGGAAGTATGCATTTAGGACCTACGAACAGACATTTGTACCATATTTGTGCAAGAAATTTTGATTGAATAAACAGCTAAAATAAGCGATCTTTTCTATTTTAAATTTACTGGTTAATGTTTCCTTTAGTGGTCATCAGAAACTTTTGATCCGATGTAAAAATCAGCCGCCATCTTGTGACAACCTCCTCAGTTACTTCACTCGCAATTGGTAGACGTTATAATATACGTCTCCTACTTTTACTCACAACTCCATCAAAATAATAACCACGAGCAGAAGTAGCAAACAAACTCATTACTGAACACTTGCAGAGCAATGTTGCCAGTTGAGATTTTATTTAAATGCAGATTGCGTGCTTGCTACCACTTCCTTGAAATTGCCACAATCGCCTTATTTAATCTGTCATAAAATAAGACAAAAAAATGTATTTCAAAAAAGTAGAACCAATCAATCAATGTGAATAAAAAAAGTAGCACAACTGGAAATACTGCTGGAAAGAAATTATGCTGTTAAAAAAACAAAAAAAAAAAAAAAAAAAAAAAAAACAATTTAACAAATTACAACGACCATATGGAAAATGATTTTTTCAAAGACTAAAATTTAAGACACAAAAAATCGCACGGAGTTGATCATACATTACGTACGCCATGAATTAAACATTAATAGTGTTATTACGCGTAAAAATTGCAAGCGACAAAAATCGCCTGCGACTCGTCAGATTTCCTGAAACTTACGCATTATCCACCTGAAACTTACGTTTTATCCAAGCATTTCATTGGCTGTTCGGGAAAAGGCTTTTCCAGTGTCAAATTTCCAAGAAATCTGACGACCAATTTTAAATGAAATTTCATTCTTAAACTTCTAATCATCCCACAATATTACTTTTTACACCGTCGAAAAAAAAATGTACTTTTAAATGCAATTTGTTTGAAAGCTGTATCTCAATTTGTTTCTGAGTTATTAATTTTTTTTTTTGTAGTTTTTATTACTTATTTGTCATAGTGGCAACAGAAGTATCCATCTCTGTTGAAAGTAAAGGGAAATACAGATTTCTGTATAGACCAATCAGAAAACGAATAAGATGCGGATTCAACCAATAAAACACTTCAGATATGTTTTTTATTTCATACTCTGACAGACGACAATAACCATTTTTCCAAATGGTTAAAAAAAAAATCTAATATGAAACAGAGGTGATGCATTCTTTAGAAAAACTAATGAAAATACACATATTTCTCTTTGTTTTCCTGATTTTACGAGTTGAGTCTCTTGTAGAAACAAACTCATACAGGTAAATTTTCATAAAATATTTTCTTATCTTCTGTACTATTTGAAATTTTAAAAATAGTGAATGTACCCTATATTTTAAGGGTTTCCAACAGCTCAACTGCGGCCCATAAAAATATCGGTAATTTTTTAAAGTAACCTTCATCTTATTTAATCTATGGAACTATTAAAGAAAAGGAACTGATATATCCTTGAAATAGTGAAGCTTCAACTGTAACCGCTTTCGCAAGGTCTGATTACCCCGTTGGAAACTTCCACCAGTAAATTTATATAGAATTTTTCTTCGTATTTAAAGGCTTTCTTAACGCAAAATTTCAATCATAAATAATGGCAAAAACAGATTTTCATTTTTACTGGTGCAAATTTACTTTTGATGTTGTCAGTCCCTGCGGTTCCGCCATATTGTGACAACCGGTGAAACAGACTGTTTGACCAGGCAAATAGAACTTTTTAACCATATTTGTGAAAAAATATTTTCATGAATAAGAAAATTTTTACTGGTGGGAAGTTTGCCCTAGCGGTATCCAGAAACTAAAGATCGGATTTAAAAAAAGGCAGCCGCTATCTTTTGACAACCTTTTCAGTTACTTCACTCGCAACTGGTAGACAGTACAGTATTTGTCTCCTCCTCTTTATTCATTACTCCATTAATTTATCAAAGCATTTGAGTTAACCTCCTGTTATTGAAAAAGGTGAATATTGCTCTAAAATAGTAATGGTACCTCATTCTGGAAATTTTACCAAAAAGAACTCCCGAGGGACCCAAAAAGTGACAAAAGAAATAAAAATTCATAAAAAATAGGCAGCAACACGATACGATTTACACAGAAGTCCACAGCAAAAAACCGGGGAGATTTTTTACAAGAATATATATATATATATATATATATTGCTAGTATAGCTACATTTGCTGCCGACAGCCGGCGTTATAGATCTTTCATTTTTCATCTGTGTTCCGTTTGTACAGTCGCCCCACCAGTGGCCTAGTTGTTCTGCTCTTATAGCTAACAGACAGTGCTGAGTTCGAAACCGACAGAGACCGTCGGCCTAATTTTTCGGCGTTTTCCGTCGTTTTCTTCGAACATTGCGTAAATACGGGTTGATTCTCTTAGAAAGACCCCACACGGGGGGCGCCACCTTTCGAGCCTGTATCCCTCGTAGATAATCCGTCGTCATAAACAACGACAAAACCGTTTGAACAATCAGTCCAAAGAAAATAAATGTGCGCTTAGCTTTATTTGCATTTCCTTTACAGAAAATTCACACCGAAGGAGTCATTATACATAATATTGGCTTCTTTCAGAATGCAAATGAAAATTTTTAAATAGGGGTCGCATACATTTTAAAAATAGCATCAGTTTTGTTTTCTTAAATGATAACGCTCACTTTTGTCACTTTATATTATTTTGAGTCCGGGAAATGGTTTATTTTATATACTTTTAAAAAATCTTCAGAGAATCATAAAATAAAGTATATTAAGTGTATATCTAGAAATCCAGAAAAAATAAATTGGAATCTCAAATGATAAACTTGCTAAACCACACCAGTAAAATGGTATGGTGAAGCTTCAACTGTGACCAGTGGCTGATTGCCGCCGTCGAAAACTTCCACCAGTAAATTTGAATAAAAATTTTCTCCTTACTTAAACGCATTATTAATGAAAAATTTCAGACATAATTTCAAACAAAAACAGATGCTTACTTCAGTGGCAGTTAGGCTCTGCGTTTCCGCCATATCGTCGGTACTATGTTAAACTATCCTATAAGAAAACAGTGTTGTCAGTGGGCAACATTTTAAAAATTCAGATTTCTTGATTGTCACCACTTTTTTGAAATAGTAAAATTCGCTTTCTTTAATGACATATTAATTAAAGCGAAAAGAAGGGGAAATTTACCATTTCAGAAAAGTGGTGCTAATCAAGAAATCTGATATTAAAAAGAGTTGCTCACTGGCAACACTGTTTTCATAATGGATAGTTCGACAATAGTACCGACAATATTATAACAACCAAAACAACCACTTGTCAGTATCAGGGAAAGAGATTATATTACCCGCACCAGCTTCCACAACTAAAAACGAGTAAAATATTTTACCATGTTCGTAAAAAATTGCATGTATAAGCCGTTAAAATACGTTGAAATTTTCTATTAATATTTTTCTGGTGGGAGTTTGCTTTGGGAGTAGTCATAGACCATTATCCCATGTAAAAAATCAGCAGCCATCTTGTGAGAACCTATTCAGTTACTTCACTCAAAGCTGGTAGACTTTACACTACAGGGTGATTAAAAAAATATGGGAAAAATTTTTAAGAGGTGATAGTACACACCCAAACAAACATTTTGTATCAAAGAATGCATGGTCGAAAACTAAACGTAAAAAAGTTAGAGGGCGCCAAAAGTTATGTTCTTATACGACGCAAAAACACACAATGAACGATTAAGTTAAGTTACGAAAACAAATTTAGTGGCATTTGATTACAATAAGTGCTCAAAACATTGACCGGCAGCTGTTATGCACGCAGTACAACGGCGAAGAACAGATTGGCGAATTTTCTGAAACACACCCGGCAAATCGCGAACTTCCCCTACAGCAGCCGAAAGCTTGGCAACAAGTTCTTCTGCGGATTCAATGGGAGTCTCATACACAAGAGCCTTTAGCTGTCCCCACAAAAAAAAATCGAGACATGAAAGATCTGGCGAGCGCGGTGGTGCGCGGCTGCTATGCATAGCTGCCAACCTCCCACTAATCCTCCGTAATATGTGTTTTAATTTGACCCAGGTTAACCCCGTTTCGGACCAGAAAATTTATTTCATGAATCTTTATTTACCTAATATCAGGGTTTTAAGTAGAATTTATTTAATTTAAATTTTTATAAAATTTTCTGGCTTTAAACGTATTAAACCTGGATCAAATTAACCTATACCTTACGGAAGATTAGTGAGAGCTTGGTACAAATGCGTATATGTAAAAAATGATAAAAGTCATAATTTATGATTTTTTAATATGAATTTTATTATAATTTCTATCATTAAAATTATCCTTTTGAACAGAAAGAAATAACGAAAATATGTTTGGGTCCATTCAATGTATCTCACATAAAACAAAAATTTTAAATTGAATGATATTTTCTGAAGATATAAATTAAAGTTTGTCCCATAACTTTAACATTAGTATACTCAAAGTTAAACCCTTTCTAACTGCATGAAAATTTAACAAAAATACATATACTATATACTTTTCAGTTCTGATTTGATCCAAGAAAGTTAAATAAAATGTCAAATGTAAGTGTTACCGTCTAAAAAATCGAAGTTGGTACAAATTTCCATAAGTAGACGACCCCTACTTAATTCGGATTGTTTTGGTGTGGTGCTGTACCATTAATTGAGAAAATTAAGCTTAATTGTGCAAACGCATTTCCTTCTCTCACTCGCATAATGCGTAAAATATACAAGAACTATTGTTCGTTTTAAGTCTGTAAAACATTTAAAAAAATCAGTGATAGAAGTGCAACATTTTAAAAGCGTAAACACTAATGCAATACAATTGGCTCGAAAACTATAAATATTCAAATGTACATACATATATTATTAATATTACAAAAAGTTCGCGAACAACATATTTAAATATGAAATTACTCAGGCCATTTTATTTGAGTACTGTCTATTTGAGACACTTATATTATTTCATAAGTAAAGAAGTGGTTGAAATAAAAATTACTTCCAATTTTATTACATTGCTATGAAAGTTCTGAAAAACAAATATAATGGAAATATGAAATGTTATAACTAAAATGTTAAACAAATTTCAATTGAATGAAAATAAGAACTATATACCCATTAAAAAGCAGTAAACCAACGTTTAAAATGCACAAATAATGGATGAAAAGCAGCAAAAGCTGTACGTGCATTTTAAACGTTGGTTTACTGCTTTTTAATATTTCTGCACAAAGGCTATAATTGCTATTTTAATATATACCCATTGAAAAAAAAATTCCATTCGCAAAATCCTCAATAATATATTTAGCACGTCAATTAATCATAAGTACCAAGGGTTAAGTATTTTGTATACACTATTTAAAAAAAAACAGTTATTCGCCTTATTTAATAGTATTATCGTATATGTTTTTGTAGAATATCAATTATATAAGGCGGGTGAATTTTTTAAAAAAAGTGTTATTTAAAATCCGTAATTCTTCTTCGTCTGTACAATTACTTATATGAGTACAATTTGCGGATACCCCGCAGTGAAAGATTAGAGATATTATTTATAAGTTTCGGTAAATCTAGTTTATAATGAATGATATTTTTAATCACCTGATATTTAAAAAGATCAAAATCAGAAATCGAATGCAAAATAAAAGTATTTTCCTAGATGCATATGTTTAAACTGTACGTCCATTTTTGCAATTTATTTTAAAACATTCAAGATCTGTGATATATTATACTTACCACGTAATTTTAATTCCATCTTCCAAATGGCACACAAAATTTTTTAATAGAATTTTGTTTTTACAATGTAATCGAAGAAATCATCGCAATTATTTCTAAATTTATTCGTTCATAAGTCGAGTGCTATTGAATTATTTCAACATTTTAGCCATAAAAGGGTTAAGAGAAGAGCTGTACGTTTCATATTTCGTTCAAAATTTATCAATATATGGCAGAATTTCTTATATGTATACATAAACTTGGATTTTATGAAATATAAGAAATTTTAGACAGGTGTTTTATTATACAAAGAAAACTTTTGCTTACGTTCGGAAAAATAACCGTTTCTGGATTTTTGTTGGTCTTTTATGTGTAAAAATCAACGGCAAAAGACTTTTTGAAATGAGAAATTTCTAAAATTCTTTTCTTTTTATGCTAGTGTTTTTGAATGTGTTTTTTGAAATGTTTCATAATGTATGTAAAAAATATATTCTTCAAAGTATCTAAATATAACTATTAAAAAAAAAAAAAAAAACAGGATGGTTTAAAGGTATACTCATAAAAATAAAATACATGAATTACATTTATATTCAGAAAAATAAAATGCTTTACAGCATATTCACATTTAAAAAATCATATTTTAAACGTATGGTAAAAGTATGACCAGCTGATATTAGTAAAATTTCGTATCGGATGTTCAAAAATTTCCTTTTGTAAATAAATTCAGTCTTACCAAGATGCCTGGCATTTTTTAAATTATTCAAAGTCAAAGATACTAGTAATATAAAAATCATCGAATATTCAGCTGATAAATTATGCATATTTAGAACGTAATTTATTTAGCACTATAACGATCGCAAATTTTACTAAAGTGTTATAAGATTATTTTACACCCGAAATTTTATTCAAAACTATTTAACTTATTTGTTTAACTTGTGTAACAAATTTAACTTATTCTTTAAAGAAATTTCTGGCTTGAAACGAAATAATTTTAAATGGTAGTGGTCAAAATGACTACTGTAATCGCTCTAGTGTTAAAATATCTATGATAAATCCTAATAGTAGAGTATCGGGTTTTTGGGTACCAATATTTTAATACAGAAAATGTTATTGTATTTAATCAGCGTTTTGCGACTTAAAAGATCAACATTTCCTCTAAGAAAATAAGTTAGGCAATAAGCGGGAGACTTGGCAACTCTGTAATAGAGATTTCTATTTTGTTTAATTAAAGACTGTGTGTGTCATTAAATAACATAACGAGTATTATCTAAAACTTATGGTAGGTATTTTGATTTTAAAATGCACTGAATAAGCAACACGGTTCAGCTCTATAATATCGTGTGATATCATGTATTTTTCTTTTCATGGGTAATTAATACTAGTTTTTTAATTCAAAAAATTACATTAATTTTCTAAAAGAATCTTGCTGCTAATTTAAAACATTTTTTTCTGGGTATTCTTTTACCATAAAATTCATTTTTATTCCTTTTTAAGATATAAAAGAAAAAAAATGAAAAGAAAAGAATATAATTCACAGCTACTTTAGTCAAAATCCATTTCGCTCATTTTCATCTGCTGACTCAGATTTTATCCCAGACAGTTAATTTTTATTTTAATGCCTTAATGTCGAACATTTAGTCAAAACTTTCATCAGTGATCTATCTCAGCGATTTTATGTAAAGTCCAGATCGTTTGTTTCAACTTATTCTAAGACATCTGTCTCCAACAAATCTCTTTAATTTTATCTGGGCTATAATTTCTATCTATGTTCGTTAAACGATTTACCACACTTGTTCCTACTTATTTGCGTTCAGCAAAATTTATTCCTTTTACACATACTAAAAGTTGACTAATTATCTCTCAATATTCTTTACACGTACATTTAAATTCAACCATACATTTCAGTGTCACGGTCACCCATTAGCAAAACCTATGGCTATAAAAATATTGCGTTGTTTCAGAGAAACCTTGCAAGCAATTAGAGAAAAACCTCATTTTGAGGTAAATCACTTTGAAGACATTACACTACATTTTATTAAAACTTGAAATATCCAATGTTCTAGTGTTACTTGTATTGGATTATTTTTGAGTCAATGATAAATATATACTATATAAAGCATATTCTTTAAAAAAATATTAAGAAATTCGACAGATATCTCACGTGAAATATTGATGTCACTTTTCTGTGGATACAATAGAAGTCCCACCCCCTTATAGTATAGACCATGGCACAAGACCGAGATTCTTTCTGTAGAAACGTGATTTCGAATTCCCCGTTCCCTCCATAATACAACACACTGCATGTTACACACCAGACTAAATTTGTGACTCGTTACTCAAAAGCTCTTGACTTTAAAGACAATTCATCAATCTCGACTGTTCACCAGTCCATCTTCAGCGGATGGCGAGGTGTCATTTGGTTAAAGAAGTACACACAATTGCCTTACGACAAAAGAGAACAACCTCATAAAGCTTATTTCAGACTATTTAGCTTCAAAGTATCCGTCCTGTTGCCAAATGAAACTGTAGGTTGCAGCTGAGTAGCATTGTTTATTTGTTTTAACCCTTTCAGCGGCGAGGTACTTCTAATCGTAAAATGCTGAAATGAGCGATTGGAACCAGAATTTACAAATATATTTGCTTCAAAATAGGCAAAAGCTTTTGTTCTCGTACTTGATCACCCGACCGGAGCACCAACCAAAGAATGGCATAGGATGTAACGCTCCGGTGGAAAATCCCCACAACAATCACCGATTCCGGACATCGGAAAGCACCCAAAATAACAAGGAAAAAGGCACATATTCTGACGGACTTACATAGTAAATCGTAAATTTACAAAACAATTGATGTTGCTTTCATCATAATAATAAAAATAAAAACAAAAGTGAAGTGACTTAAATGTATAACAAAAGTTAAGACTATAAATCCTTGTTCAAGATTATGAAGTGTAAATGTTCATAAAAGTTCACTGTTCACTAATGTTCAAATGAGTTCAGTGTTCGAAAGAAAAATGTTCATAAAAGTTTTGTATAAGAAAAACTAACTTGAAGAAAGATCACCATAATGTTCAGACCTCAAGAGAAAATCGCCGCCAACAAAAATGTCAGACAAAGGACAGTTACTATAAAAGGCACAATGTTGAGCCTTTGATGTAGTGTCAGAAAACCACGTAATGTCCGTAGCGAACCACTGATGAGTATTAACAGTATGATAGAAGTAAATAGTTACAAGTGTAAAAATTATCAAAATTTATACCTAATAAATGAGTATTCCCTATTAAGTGAGTTGTACATAGCACACAGTTTTCTATAGTTTGAACGGGTGATGAGAACTTTTCGAATGTTCCATCTCAGTGTACAATTCCTGTTCTCGTACTTAATAAAAGGAAAGTTTTCATTCCAATATTCTGGTGCCAATGTGGCATTTAGGAATTAAAGTTAAATGGTCCAAAAATGAACCACCGCCCTTGAAGGGGTTAACAGGATGTTACAGAGTTGCCAGTGAGCAACTTTTTAAAATTCAGATTTCTTCATTGGCACCACTTTTTTAAACGGTAAGATTTGCCTTGTTATATGCCATATTAATTAATACGAAACCAAGGGAAATTTTATCATTCCAAAAAAGAGGTGCCAATCAAGAAATCCTAATTTATAAAAAGTAGTCCACCTGCAACACAAGACTGTTATCTTCATATACCGGTCATCATTGCTATTGTGAGCGATGGCGACATTCTTTTGACCATCATCAAACATTCTCTATTTCTTGGAATGAATTTCCCTCCCTTCAAGTTACTCTTATTGCCACTGCAACGTATTCCGATACACTCCTTTGTGTTTGTCCAGTTTCGAGTCTCTCTATAATTCTCCAGGTAATAAATTCCAGTGCATCATGTTATTGTGTTATTTTCAACTCACCTTAGAACAAATGTGCTTTACGAACGAGACAGCGAAAAAAATGGCTTATGTGACATGGCGATTTCAGCACTTATATTTTTTTCTGTTACCTGTCGTCATAAACTTTGATTTGCGTATAAGATTTGATTCTGCTGGAGTCTGTTACACTTTGGACTATAGCTGTTTCATTTTACGGTAGTTATCAGCCGACTTACTCGCATACTTTCGTTAAATCCGTATGTACCCCTATTATTTGTGAGTTGCGTATATTTTCTTTAGATAAATGAAATTCCCTTTATTTTATCTTACATATACGTGTATTTGCATATTATTTGTTAAGAATGAAAATTGTGGCAGTTTGTCTCAATTGCACCTTTTTCAGCAGATATTTCGATTTGTAATCTTGGAAGCATTATCTTATTTGTTACATTTCAGTTTTTATATTGTCTTATCAAAATAAATTTCTTAAACGTGTTACTGGCATACAGAATAATACGTCCACAAGGAACTATATTAAAATTCACGTGTTCGTGTTTCAAACTTTATGCCTGGATGTTGAAATTAACGTTATATTTATACATAGTCTCATTTACAAGAGCTTAAAGAATGTTTCTTGATTTGGAGTAAGAAACTCTCTTATAAAAAATAATACAGATAAATCAAATTATATTAATTATAATATCCAGCGTTATTATTAATAAAAACGATGATATATATTGCAATAAATTTGACATACACTGTAAAACGTACTTTCTTATACAAAATATTTATTTTCCAATGATCCATACATAGTAATGTAAATTTACCTTTAGAACTACTGCTAATGGGTCTTTAGCAACAAAACTGCCTCAATTTTATGACAGAAAATTTTCCGTATTTAATGGCAGACACTCTGCGATTAAATGAACCGAAGATAACTTTTTGGAATTTATGGTGCCAAAACACTGTCATTCCAAACATTGAAGATCCATACTTTAAGAGAATTCTTTTAAAAAGAGGGATGTCGGGCACCACTTTGTCAGCCGCACTTCGGCAAAAGAAGAAAAAAAATCGATTTTTCCCATCCAATTTTTCAGTTTCTTTGGAAACAGAAAGTTCACATAAATTGACACTAGAAAGACGGTAATTTTTACACAAGATTTATAAAAATATTTGATACCAAAATTTTTATTTAAAACTGTTTAGCTTATTTAATTAGCCATTTTTTTCGTTTGTATCTTTTAAACCTATTTTATAAAGAAATTTCTAGTTCGAACCAAAATATATCCGCATGGTTGGGGCCAAAATGGCCCCTCACCGTCATTCTTGTGTTAAGCAATTTTTAGATACATTTCCGTAGCTGCCAACTTTTATGAATTTTTGTTACCACTAAAATTTAACAGAAATTGCTGCCTTATTTCAACTACATATTTCGATGATTAAGGAAGGGAAATTTTTCTGTTAAATTTTAGTGGTGAGAAAAAGCGTAAAAAATGGCAGCTATGCATTTCAAACTATCAATAGGATCGCTCTATAAAATAATCCCAGCATAACAATGTAAATTTACTTTTATAACGTCTTTTTTGTCATTAATAGTTTTAAGATCATTCTTTTGCAAAGAAGGATGACGAACACCACTTCGTCAGCCGTATTTGGGATAAAAAAGAGGAAAATATCCCTTTTCCCCCAGTCACTTGTTCGGTTTCCTTGGAAACCAAAAGCACGCAGAAATTAAGCATTTTCCTTCGATACATTTCAAATTATCAATCAGATAATATCGAACCAATAAATTAAACGAATATAAAGTTTATCGCTCATTTTACCATTACATGATTCCAGTAATATCTTCAAAGATTATCGAAGATTTTAAAACTTGATGTAGAAACACTTTTAAATTTATAAACAATTTGAGAACCAAAAGAGTTTTAACAATGTTTCAAATTGAAATTAAATTTTTGTTCATTGTTGAAGATGCATGTGATATTTAGTTATAAAAATGAAACAATGATATATTGTGCAATGACCTTTATTTTATAAAACTCATTACATGACAAAAATAACTAATCACAATTTATCCATGCATAGTAGTGTAGATTTAGTTTTGAAATCGCTTTTCGTTGACATGTAACATGAGTGTAATTCTCTTTTAACCCCTTAATTCTCGCTCCCGTCAATATCACGGGCTGAGGTGTCTTTCGTTATTTCTCGTGCCCGTCATATTTCCGGGCTGGAGATTTATCGCTGGAAAAAATTTCTGGAACCAGAAAAATTTAACTGACATTTCGGTGTGAAGTCTTTGAATAATCCCGTTTGGATTTTGGTTTTTGGCGCTGATTGTGATGTTGGACTTTGTACTGCATATTTCGAAATACATCACACTAAAAAAATTATTAAGAATCAAAATTTATTGTACAGGGTGATTCATAATGAATGGGCCAAAAAGAATAGCGTAGTGTGCCGTAATAGATTTATTCAGCCGATATAAATTTATTCTGCAACTACAATTATACAAGTTTTATTTGGCAACAGGGAAAATCATCGAATGACGAAGTCGCCGCTAGAGGCGCTGTTAAACAAAATGTCGTCCATACAGGAGAAAGCGTACTGCGTTTTCGAATATGCCAAATCCTCCTCGGTAACTGTTGTGAAAAGGCATTTTCGCACGAAATTTCGTAAATAACCACCGCATCGGCATAACATAAGCAGGTGGGTGAAGCTGTTGCCATCGAAATACTCAAGGCCAGAGGGCACGAATTGTGACGTCATCACTAATCGACCGACTTCTCACGAGTGTTGGAATTCACACCGGAAAATTTTGAATAACAATTTTATTTTATTTTATTTGTGGAATATCTAACATTATATAAAACAACAGTAACTATTTAAACTGGCTGGTGAGAATTTCGAATCACTAAATAAAAATTCAGCCAGATGCAGAATGACACGTTGTTTCTGCATCTGGCTAATTTTTTATTGGGAGATTCCAAATTCTCACCAGTAAGTTAAAATAGTTACTATTGTTTTATAAAATGATAGATATTACAGAAATAAAATAAAATAAAATTGCTATTCAAAAATTTTGCGGTGTGAATCCCATCACTAGTGAGAAGTCGGTCGATTAGTGATGACGTCACAACTCTTGTCCTCAGGCCTTGAGTATTTCGATGTCAGCGGTGAAGCAGTTCCAGGATACCGGCTGCTTATGCAAGAACAAAAGCCCAGGACGAAAAGAAACAAAACCCGAAGTTGTTGAAAGAATTCGTGAACGCCCTGTGATTTTATTTTTCTCTAGGGTTTTGTTAAAGACAAGGTGTTTGTGCCTCCACTTCCTCAGGACTTAGAGGAATTGAAGCAGCGGATAACTGCAGTGTTGAACTCCATCACAGGGGATATGCTATCACGAGTGTGGCAGGAGCTTGATTACCGTGTAGACATTTGTCGTGTCACCGGAGGGGCACATATTGAACACCTGTAGAAACTTGAATAAATGTAGTTTTGAGGTAAATTTGAATTTTCTAAATATATTAATTTCAACGTTCTCAATCATGTTTTCTTTTTGTCCCATTCATTGTGAATCATCCTGTATATTATACAATTTCAAATATTATTTGTAAAAATTTGTTTGATAATAATAAATAAAGATCTAAGATGTGTAAAATAGCGGCCTTATTCGCATTAATTTGTATGGTGTAAAACAAACATTAAAACACAGAATTCTCGCATGATGGCATTTCCACAAATGTGAATTTGTTCTATAACATCTTTTTTTTCGCCTTAAAAAATACTAATTGCATATTTTATATAGAAACCTGATAATTATTCAATTTCTGTAATAAAAAAAATAGGTACTTTTTTGGTGGTTTTTCCAAAAATTAAGCCACCGTTAAGGGGTTAAAGAGGAGTGCTGCACATTAATTTGACAGTTTGTGTTAAAGAAGGAAATAAACATTTTCCTTCAATTGTTCGGTGTTCTTGAAAACCAACAAACACAGAAATTAAGTATGCCACTTACTTTGGAACATCCCCAGCTGACAGTTCTGGATTTTGACGAGAGTAATATCGTTCGAAAAAGTTTGACATGAAGATCAAGAAATGTTAAGGAACTATACTCACGAATCCAATAGTTCGCAAAAAATTCGCAGTCGAAAACAGGAAAAAGAAAAGAAGAAGGAAGAAGAAGAAGAAAATATTTAACCCTTAAATGCATGATTTTTTATTTTGTTTCGAAAAATTGTATATGATCTCCAGAGAGGTTTATTACACAGGAAAAGTAATGAAAAAAAAAATCAGAGATACATTTTTCGTGTAATGCGTCAACCTTTTCTTATGTTGCACATCTGCAAATACAAGTAAAACTACTGTTGTATCTAAAATATGGCAAATTAGTAAACATTTTAATAAGTATGAATCTAAATAACTTATTTTATATAATTTTTTATGTTGTAAAACTTAATCCTTAAACGCATGAATTATTCTTTTATATTTGTGTTTTTTATTTTTATGTTAAAGATTAGACACTAGGAATTTTAAGATAGATTTTTAACTTTATTTAGCAGCACATTTTGTAATTTTTTACAGGATTAATATTTCTATATAAATATAGTGGTTGCTAAGAGTTAAATGAAAAGTGATGCAGATATGCATTTCTATACATTTAAGGTTTAACCCCTTAATTCTAACTCCCGTGATATTCGCGGGCTGTGTCTTTTATTCAAATTCTTTGATTCCCGACAGTTCTATAAAATAGTGTACCGTAATTTCGGGTGTATAGCCCGCAGCTCAAACAATTCAGTTTGGACCCAGAAATTTTATTCAGTATTTGAGGACCAATATTTTACGTGATCTAAAAAGTTACATTTTATTTTTAAAAATTTCTGGGTCGAAACACGATTGTTTGATCCGCGGGCTATACACCCGAAATTACGGTAATTGGTTTTATTATGGTATAATTTTACCTTTCATTAACACTAGAACGGCGGGAAATTTTACTCAAGTTTTATAAAAATATTTCACATCAGAATTTTTACTTAAAACTATTTAACTTATTTATTTAAGTTATTTTTTCGCAGCATATATTAATTTTAAATTATAAAACGTTTTCTGGTTCGAATCGACATGTATTCGTTTGGCAGGGGTCAAAATGACCCCTTGCCGCCGTTCTAGTGTTAAATAACCTGAATATTTCTTTTTCAGAAAAGGGATGCCAATAAGCAATTTGAATTTTTAAACCGTAATTTAATGCGACCGTTAAGGGGTTATAAACTGTTTTACGAATTAGTGGGCAATAAATTAACTTACTAGCAGTATATGATTAGTAAGACGAACTAGCTTCTCGCTTGATCCTATGGGATGAAAAGAGGGCATAGGCAAGGCCTTGGTGGGAAGTTCCAGTTCTGGATCAAGACAGTTTTGCCGTCATGCAATTATTCCCTTCCTTGTTTGTGACTGGTGTTAGAAATACTTGTGCTTTCAATACTTTTACATCGAAAAGCCCATCATGGTTAATTATGACAAAATTCTTGCCTTCAAAAGTTTTTGAAGGAATCTCGTACTGTTTTCACTTCTTTATTTCTCTTCTTCCGAAACAGAAAAGGGCCCATATTTCGTGAACTGTTGACTTCGGGAATATAGTTACTGTACATTTCTTGATACTCGTGACAAGAGCTTTCGAACTATACCACTCTCGTCTAAATCCAGAACCGACAGTTGGGGACGTTCCCTCGTTAGATTCAATCCAAAATGTCAGTAGGATAATATTGTACGGAGCCATTAAGGGAGCACAGGACCTTTGAGTTTCTTGAAAGGATAAAATCATGGACTTTTTCAAAATACCAAACCACAAATAATATGCAATTAAGATCTTTTTCCCTTTCTGCCTAAAGTATATATTTTTAACTATATTATCCAGAAAAATATGTTGTATATATAAAATTATCGTTTAAATTTAAAATTTTAAAATTCATTTCACTAATGCGTGAATAAAATATTTAAGTGCTGCGCGGAAGAGAAAACTTTAAATTATGCATATAGAAAACAATTTTTGAAGAAAATTGAATCATAGCACACCTAATTCCAAATTAAAACCAAAATATACACTAAAAGTTTTGTTTAAAATTTTATTTTATCACAGAAAAAAAAAATCAAGTTCTTTAAGTGCAAATAAACAAATAAACAAAGTATGTGACTTTTTTTTGTGTTTTTAGCATGTAGACTACAAAGAAACACATATTTGTTTACTTTTCTAAAGCTATAACTTGCATACTTTGAAAGTAACACTGCGCACAAACTTCAAATTTACTAATCTGAGAAAACGCTTTTTAAAATTTCGATATCAACGCACCTTCAGTTATACTTACCGTCTGTAAATGATTATAACTTAAGAAATAATGCAGATTTTTGAATGGGTTTTTTTGCATATTGTTGAGAAATTAAAAAAAAAAAAATCAGAATAATACAAAAACCAACAGCTGATCTTTTGAAAGATTAATGGTTCTGTACCCCCTTAATTGTACACAAAAATTATCGATCTTGATGCTCATATAACAGGTTTATAACTCAAGCAATGCTACCAAAGATTACTGCTTGACGTATAGATCTCTTTTAACCATTAATTATTTAACTCTTAGCAACCACTATATTTATATATAAATATCAATTCTCTAAAAATTTCAAAAGTATGCTACTAAATAAAGTTAAAAATCCATCTTAACATTTCTGGTGTCTATTCTTTAATATAAGATTAAAAAACACAATTCTAAAAGAGTAATTCACGCATTTAAGGGTTATGTTTTACAAAATAAAAAAATATATAATATAAGGCATTTAGATTCATACTTGTTAAAATATTTATTTATTTGGAATATTTTAGTTATGACAGTAGTTTTTACTGCAGATGTGCAACATATCGAAAAGTTGACGTATTATACGAAAAAATATATCTCTGATTTTTTATCATTATTTTTCCAGCGTAATAAACCTTTCTGAGAATCATATATATAATTTTTTCGGAACAAAATAAAAAATAATGCATTTAAGGTTTAATTCATGAGGAATGAAATGATTGGAAAATTTTAACATTTTTAAATATTCTCAAAGAGGAATACACAAAACTTTAATAAAGTTATATGTGGCATTTATTTACTTTTAAAATATATAGTTAACTATATTCATCGAAACAAGATTGGAAAGGAAAATAAGAAACAGTTACAAATAAAAAAAATATACTAATAATAATTTAGAATCTATTATTTATAGTAACCGGCGTTGCTAAACGAGATAAAGATACATATTTTGAAATAAACGTGAATTTCAGTGTACAATTCTCTTCCTTACAAAAATAGTTAATCTCATACAATCCATGCGCAGCAATGTAAATTTACTTTTAGAACGGCTTTTTGATCACAAATAGCTTTGAGATAATTCTTTTGTAAAGAGGAACACTGGTCATCACTTCGTCAGCCGTATATGTACTAAAGAAGGAAAAAATAATTTTTCCTCATCTGAATGTTCTGTTTCCTTGGAAACCAAAAAGCCTGCAGAAATTAAGACCGTCCCTTAGATACATTTCAAAACGTCAGTAGATATTATGTAATGAATATTATGTAACGAAATGATTAAATGAATACACAGTTCATCGCTCTTTATTCTCAGATAGCCTTTTCATGGTTCTAGTACTATATCAAAAGATTATCTAAGACTATCCAAGATTTCTCAGCTTGTTAAAGAAATATTTTTAAATTTATAAATAATTAAAATTTTAATAATGTTACAAAG
Organism: Maratus speciosus; assembly: GCA_963932465.1. Taxonomy (NCBI): domain Eukaryota; kingdom Metazoa; phylum Arthropoda; class Arachnida; order Araneae; family Salticidae; genus Maratus; species Maratus speciosus. The sequence continues at coordinate 59,860,827 of OZ010787.1, forward strand.
AAAAATCCTTTTCGTTTATTATTAATACTTTGATGTTTGACCTATTTCAACCGCATATATTCCTCGGGACTGAGGGTTTTTGACACTTTTTATGATTAAAAAAAAATACTTGGAAGGTATGTCTTTAAATGATTTTTTTATTATAAACTTTAAAATGTTTTTATTCATAATCAAGGAAGTATTTAAATGTACTAAAAATTAATATTTAATGAGAAATTATTGAAAAAAAGGATGTTTTATATTTTTAAAATAAGTTCCGCAGAAGAAAACATCTTTTTTTAACATAAAAAGTTTACATAGACTAAAATAAAATCTTACCGAAATGTAGTACAAATATCTGAAAATAGGTTTTGTTTGTATATAAACGTCATTTAGTAAAATTCGCTTCAGTGGAGTACATTTCAAAGCACAAAGAGCAACGCCAAAAGGTTCACAATAAGTTCGAATTAAGCTCTGATTCCAGATATTTTCATATGCTTTCTTCTGTTTAGAACTGTAACCTATATATATATGTTTTTCAAAATAAAAGATTCGTAGATGATATCTGAAAAGCCTGCGAACGTATATTGTGGGAATTTTATAGCGCAGAGAGTTAAAAGTGAACCCAGAGATACTCTCGGCCTTAGTCGCTGCAATCGAAATACTCAAGGCCAGAGGACACGAGTTGTGACGTCATCACGTCAATATATATATATATATCATCTTATAAAACAATAACGACTATTTAAACTGACTGGTGAGAATTCGGAATACCTAAATAAAAATTCAGCCAGATGCGGAATGCCACAGTGTTGTCACATCTGGCTGATTTTTTATTGGGGGATTCCGATTTCTCACCAGTAAGTTAAAACATTTAATATTGTTTTATAAGATGGTGGATAATCCACAAATTAAATAACAGAAAATTGCTATTCAAAAATTTCCCGTGGGAATTCCAACACTAGTGAGAAGTCGGTCGATTAGTGATGACGTCACAATCGTGTCCTCTGGCCTTCAGTATTTCGGTGGCTGCGGCTTAGTTCACTTCACCAAAAACGGCAATCCGAGTGACACGTTCTGAGACCTCAAAGTGTTAAAGATGGATGTAACAGACATTTAAAATACTTATTAAAGTTTTAATTCAAAATAAATTATCACATTTTTCAATAAAATTAACTTCGTATCACATTCTTACGAAACTATTTGAACTGAAATTATCCGTGCATAACAATGTACATTTAGTTTTAAAACGATATTTTAAAATCACAATTAGCTTGAACTTAATTCTTTTGTAAAGATGAATACTGGACATCACATCGTACATCGCACGATGGAAGATTTACCGATTCTAGCTGGCCAAAATTATTTTTGGCATCATTATAGTCGCATCGCCATGAAATTGAAAAATGTTATTGATATTCACTATTGAATGTTAGGTATTGTAAAATGCAGCGTGTAGTAGTCATAATTTCGTTATAGGGGCATTAAAAATTATTTAATTACATTACGGCCTATGGGAAAAAATCGTTTGAGGAGGTTTTTAATGATGTTTCATAATTTCAAACACTTTGAAATTTATGCACATATCTATGAAGTGCACTACACGATCATTGCTATAGAATATGGTATGGGTAGTATTTATTCATCATTTACAGAGACACTAAAAGAATTATGTTACATTACGGTCTATGGAGAAAAATTGTTTGTGGTGTATTTTATTCATGTTACACTTTTTCAAAAGTATTTAAATTGATATATATCTCCGAGGTGCTCTATGAGATGCTTACTATTGAATATGATGTGCCATTGATCTTTCATATACAGGGACACACAAAATAAATCAGTTATATTTTTCTCTCTATGAACAATAATTGATGGAAGTGCGTTTTCAGTTGTGGAACACCTTTTTAAATTATAAAAATTGCATATTTAGTTTGTATAAATTCTATAAATCATATACAGGGCTGCGCAAAACATCTGAAGCATATTTCCGTTTACTGACGGAAATTGCTGACGAGGAATTTTGAACAGTGCTATGCGTTCTCTAACTGTTCAAAATTTTAGCATATTGGGAATTATACGATAAATCTATAGTTCATATAGAGGGATGTACAAAATATTCAGCTATTTTTTCGATTTTGGTTGAAATTGTGTTTTCGAACGAAAATGTTTTACAAATTATTACTTAGAAATCGTTTTTCACGTTATTAATTTATGAAGTTTTATTATAGTAGTCCGAATGCGCTGAAAAATGTTCCACAATCTGACTGACGCATGATTTTACGTTCTTCTTGGTAATTTTAATGATACTTTCTTAAAGGTATGGAAGCTAAAGTGATAAACTATTTTTGCATTATTATACCAAAACCTAAAATTACTTTTTCTAAAATTTAAGATACGAGGCAAACTTTCGACAGCTTTAATGAAAACTGCTGTGTTTCATATTCTGTTGTATATTTATATTTATCTCTGCACATAGGAACCTTATGTAAAGAATGGGAATTATAAGATATCATGAAAAAATACCTGCATTATGTTTTGCATTGTATCAAATCTGAATTTAGAGAATTTGTCTGGATCAATTTTGTAACCACTCAAAATTTTCAGACAAGTAATATATTTTAAATCATTTTGTCTTGATATAACTACATACAACTGTCATTTTTTGTCCAAATTTGGTCATAAATTTAAACATTTCGCTCTTTAAAAATTCATGTCCTCTTCATTGTAATTTTCCTCTATAAACAAAACATTTTCAACCAAATTCACATTTTCGTTGAATTTAAAATCTTGTTGTCATTGCATAATGGTGCAAAAGTTTATTTATGAGACTAACTTAAATTCTGCTGTCTTTGATAAAAAGAAAATGGTACTTGAAGTAAAATGTCATAAATTTTTATGTAGACTTAATAAGCTAAAAACAGTTCTAAAAACTGGGGGGCACCTAGGGGCAGACAAATTAAATTGGAACGAAAAGATAATAATCTATACTATTTAATCATATCAAAAATTGAGCTTAATCGTGCTTTATCATATAACTTTTTCAATATTAAATCTTTAAAACTGTAAAAATAATACAGAGTTTTTGGCGATATTAAATTTGAAATAACGGCTGATATGTGCGAACTTTATGCACATAAATCTGATAAAATAAAGTCCATATTTTGTTTGGAAGCGTCCATAATCGAGCAGTATATTTTATTCCGCTTCAAGTAACAGATTAAAGAACAATACTCAAATGGATTGATTCATTCCCAACTAAGAAGGACCAACTTTGCGCTAGTCTATGGACCATACAATTATATTCATGTCAAAACCTATAGCAGGATACAACGCCTAACTATTGAGCTATAACAGGGAAAAAATATATTACGCTAGGATAAACTTTTAAAATTTGACTTTTGGCAGCTAGAATCGGTAAATCACCCACCATGCGCCGTATTTGTGCTCCAGAAAGGAAATAAAAATCATTTTTCTTCATCCAATTGTTCGATTTCCTTGGAAACTAAAAGACCGCTGAAATTGAGCAAGGCCCTTAAATTCATTTTAAACTGTCGGTAGGATAATATCCAACGGGATCATTAAATGAATGCAAAGTTTATCATTCTTAATGCTCATATATTCGGCCTCATGATTCTAGCGTTAACTGTAAAGATTATCTAAGATTTTTAGACTGGATGTACGAATACTTTTAAATTTATAAACATTGGAATTATTCAGAAAGTTTCAATAATATTAAAAAACGAAATTAATTTTTCTGCGTCGTTAATGAAGCGTGTGATATTCAGTTATTTTAAAAATATCTGGTTATCTACTTTCATAAAATTGCTTCGAACACGAAAAGGAGAACAATATTTTAATCAAATATATTATATTAATCGATATGGAAGTGAGAGAAAATATGTCACGTATTGATTATTTCCATGGAAGTATGAATAAAGTACATTGAGCTATCCTCAAAATGGTGAAGTTTCAATTGTAAGCGGTTTCGCAAGAGCTGATTATCGCCGGGACAAACTTGCACCAGTAAAGTCCAATAGCAATTTTCTGTGCCTTATTCATGCAGAATTTCAGGCATAATAATGGAAAAAATGAGATATTCATTTTTACTGGTGGAATTTTACCCTGATGGTAGTAAGGCAGTGCGTTTCTGCTACACTGTGACGACCAAAACAACCTCGTGCCAGAGAAAGCGATTTTAATACCGAAGCCAAATTTAAAAAGCAAAAACGAATAGAAATCTTTACCATATTTGTGAGTGAAATTTGTTTTGTGTTTAAATAAGGTGAAATTTTCTATTTAAATTTATTGGTGGAAGTTTGCCCCGACGGTGCTCAGAAACTGTTGTAAAGAACGGCCGCCATTTTGTGACACCCTCCTCAGTTACTTCGCTCACCTATGGTGAACATTCCACTATACGAAGAGTTCCGAATGGTCCGCCTTTTGAAAAATAGTATTTTTTAAGAATAAATACGTTATAGGTTTGTTTCTGCAACAATTGGAGAAAAACTTGCAGTCGAGATCAGTTTCCAAGAAAATTACAGCGAGTACTTTTCTTAAAAAAAAAAAAAAAAAAACTGTGGTTTTCAAAAAACTTACCGAGTAAAGCTCTGTATGTGTCTCTCCCTCTTTATTCATAACTATTATTATTTCTCTTTTTTTATTTGTTGGATGGCCTATAGTATTATTTTTCGTATTTGAATTTGCTTCATTCTAAAACATTCCGAACGTAATGAAAGAAAGTTTATTATAAAATAAGTGTCAATCCTTTGTTATATAAATATCTCAAAACAAAAAATCTCATTTTCGAAATAGCTAGTTAAAACTTTAATAGTACGTCATGCTTCCATTGGGAAAAATTCTGCAAGCGTACCTTTACTAGAATAAAACTATATGAAGTTTGTGCTGCTGTACCATTGCCATCGAAATACTCAAGGCCAGAGGACACGAGTGTGACGTGATCACTAATCGACCGACTTCTCACAAGTGTTAGAATTCCCACTGGAAAATTTTGAATAGCATTTTTCTTTTATTTTATTTGTGGAGGATCGATCATCTTAGAAAACAATAATAACTATTTAAACTTATTGGTGAGAATTCGGAATCCCTAAATAAAATTTTAGCCAGATGCGGAATGCCACAGTGTGGCCGCATCTGGCTGATTTTTTTATTGGGAGAATCCAAATTCTCACCAGTAAGTTTAAATAGTTATTATTATTTTATACGATGATAGATATTCCAAAAATAAAATAAAATAAAATTGCTATTCAAAATTTTCCGGTGTGAATTACAACACTAGTGAGAAGTCGGTCGATTACTGATGACACCACACTCGTGTCCTCTGGCCTTGGGTATTTCGATGGCAGCGGCTGTACTTACTGAAATTGCAAATAGTCGTATAACATCAACTTTAAAAAAAATTCGAATATGAAGGTTGTTTCTGTTTTAATCAGTAGAACAGAGTTTGAGTGAAAAGGTGCTGGTAGTAAATATTGTGACAACAATACAATAAACAAGTGCTGTTAATGATAAATAATAAAATAAAATATTAATTAGGGTCCAAATTTAGTATTTGATATTAAAATCTGTCAAAGATTTTTAAGAAACACGGAAAAAGAGGTTTAGAGAATAATATTTTTGAAAGTATTAATAGTGCGGTATATTTTTTAACGGATTGCATTGTGAGAAATGTTAAAGTACGAAAATTTTTTTTGTTTTACCCTATTTTGAAAAGCTAAACTGATCCGCACTGTAAAAACACCTACAAAAATTTTGCGTTTGGACTCTCGGTTCTTCATCTGCGGAACGGGGTCTCGACGCTTCTGCTGCCATTTTTCACACCATTCTGTGAAGTTAATTATTGTAATTAATAAATATTGTGTTCAGTTATCCGAAAATGAAAAATCTCAGCCTCAGATGCATTCGGACAGACCTTGGACTATTCTCATCAAAATTTTCAGACCTCTACGTGCCGTAGATTTTCTAGCCATCGTGCGTACAAACGCGAAAAAAAAACCCCCCATACTTTACCCATACCATTCTTTTCTTTTTTTAGAGTAGATAAATTTCCATTATTTGGGATCCCTTTCGAGCACGAAAAAAATTACTGTACATTGGGTAAAATATTTTTGATCCGGCAAAGTGGGATCGGAGAAAAAAAATAATCTATCACCTACAAAATATGTTTTTATATTTTATTGTCGCAATGTTCACTTTACCCTTTCAGAGGCAAAGTCATACTGGCTAACTTGCAACTAATCTTCCATAAAATTGGGATTAATTTGATCAGGGTTAACCACGTTTCAAAGTAGAAAATTTATTTCACAAATATTTATTTATAAAAATTTCATGTTTCTACGTGGAACTTAATTAGTTTCATTACTTTAAAATATTTCCGGTTCGAAACGTGTTTAACCTTCCGTCTACCAGACGGGTCCATTGGACCCGACATGTACATTCAAAATATTTATTCAAACCAGAAATTTCTTCAAAACAAACTAAATGTATAAATCAGACAATAATAAGTTAAATAAACAAATTAAATAGTTTTAAGTAAAAATTCTTGTGTAGAATGTTTTTATAAAACTTGAGTAAAATTTCCGGTAGTTCTAGGGTTAATCTTGGTTCAGTTAACCCACATTTTACGGATGATTAGTTGAAAGTTGAAAGTATGCAAAGTACTTCTGTAGCTAAAATGTTAAAATGATTGAATGACACCGGTATTTATGAACAAATTTATATGAAAGTAAATAAAAGCTTTTCTTCGCGTACATCGCATAAAGCTAAAATTAATTTCTATTTGCTGGTGCCATTGTGGCATTCGGTAATTAAAATTAAGTGGTATATATACAATACCGGTGCTTCCCTTCGGAGCAGACTCTTTTTTGACAACGCTATTTTTTTTGCTACTTCAATTCCGAGAAGAAATTAATCACGAAGCAGATTTCTACGACATTTGCAAGAGAAAAATTTCGTAAGTAAATAGTAGTAGTCAAAATAGAGATCACACCGACACTTGAAAGAGGTTGTCCTTTTGATAATTAAGTACTAAATAACAAAAGAGGATGATAAAAAACATAAAATTTGCTTCTTATTAATGTATATGCAGCGCTGGAAAATGTGCGCAAGGTTAGCACTTAAGTACCGTTTTTTCCCAATAGAAAACTTTGCATTATTTAATCGCATAACTGCTGTCAATCCCTTGAAGGTTGTTGGTACATTTTTATACCACTTAATTTTTAACCCCAAATGCCACAAAGCCTCCAGAATTTTGGAATAAAAATTCATTTTTTGAATGTGCATGAAGAAATGATTTTTTATTTTAAGATATGATTGTTCTTGAATACTAGTGCCAAAATTATTATATTTTATATTCGATCTTTTTAATATTTGAAAGTTATACGATGAAATCATGGAACTATGAATAAGAAGGAATTGTCTTCGTCGGTACCATGTCAAACTATCCAATACGAAAACGGCGTTGTCAGTGGACTACTTTTTATAAATTCAGACTTTTTGATTGGCACCGCTTTTCTGAAATGATAAAATACACTTTGTTTTCGCCTTAATTAATATATCATTAAATAAGGCGAATTTTAATATTTTAAAAAACTAGCGCCAATCAAGAAATCTGAATTTTTTAAAAAGTAGCCCACTGGCAACACTGTTTTCAGGTTGGATAGTTTAACATGGTACCGACGACATATCCTCAAAATAGTGAAGCTTCAACTGTAACCGGTTACGCAAAGCCTGATTACCGCCGGGGCGATCTTCCACCAGGAAATTTGAATAGAAATTCCATCCTTATTTAAACGTCTTATTCATGCAAAATCACGCAGTCACAATAGCGGGGAAAATATCGATTCATTTTTACTTGAGGAAGTTTGTCCCGTCGGTAATCAAGCCCTGTGGTTCTGCCATATTTTGACACTCGAAACAAACCTTCTGTCAATATCAGTGAATTTCATTACCGCCAAGGCAAACATCCACCAGTAACCTTTGATAAAAAATTATGCTTTATTTATATGCCTTATTCGTGCAGAATTTCTGTCATAAATAAAGCAAAAATTTCTATTAGTTTTTATTGGTGGAAGTTTGTCTTAGCTCCATTGATAAAATAAGGCAAAATTCAGCATATAATAATACTGGTAGTAATGTGATTTATCGTCCTCTGACGCTACGACACTGCTCAAATGCAGAAACCTCGGGAACCAATGGAGCAATGAATAATGAGAAGGAAACAGATAATTTAGTGCCGGACGGTTGCGAGCAGAGTTGCCAATTTTGCCTCCATTTTTATTTCGAAATTCATATACATACCGAAAGTTTCGAAAGAAGAATTTTTACTTGAAGTAATTACGAAATGTCTGTCATTAAATAAAACAAAATATACTATTTTAAATTTTTGTGTGAATTTGGATTTTCTGAATAAAAATGGAGGCTAAACTGGCAACCCTGGTTGCGAATGAAGTAACGGAGGATGTAGTCACAATATGGAGGCTGTAATTTCTGTTACATAGAACCAGGATCGGATTAACGCTGAGGCAAACTTCCACCAGTAAAAAGGAATAGAATGACATAAATTTTATACGAATAAGGCGCCTAAATTTGGTGAAATTTTCTATTACAATTAACTGGTGGAAAGTCCCTGCGGTAGTCAAATTCACTGACATTGTCAGGAGTATTGTTTATGTGGTCATAATATGGTGGAACCGCACATTACAGGGATGAAAGCTCTGCGCCACAAATATCTGATTTTAACCATTAAAGTTTAATAGTATTCTTTGCTGAATTAAATCTCAGAAATCATGTCATTAAATAAGGCGAAAATTTAGTGGTACTAATCGGTCATTTATGATGCAGCGCTTGGAGCTCTAGAATTCTGACTACAGCCGGGGGAAACTTCCATCATAAAAACGAATAGTCCCGAAACGAAATGACCCTTTACATAAATTTTGCATGAATAGAGCGTTTTAAAAAGGAGAAAGTTTCTTTTCATATTTACTGGTGGAAGTTTTCCCCGGCGGCAATCAGGTCCAGCAGAACTGTTTAAATTGGAAGCTTCACTATTTTCAGGATGTGTCGATTCCGATTTATTCGTAGTTCCACGAACGAACCATGCCTATATTTCCCACTCCTATATGTGAAATACATAAAACCTGTTCTGTCTCTGACATTTATATGTAATACGCAGTGAAGTGTTACTTAAACTTACTAAATGTAAAAAAAAGTTTCACTTCAAAACTTTAAAATTTATAGCTTTTAAGCTTTTTTTTAACGTAACAAATTAACTCATTTTTTTAAACATCAACAAATTCTTTAATTAAAATAAACGAGGCTGATCTTTTAGAGATGTACTGCCTTCCCGTATGTAGGGGAAGTTTTGTCGACTTAGTTTTACATAAATGTTATTTGAATTTACTTTGTAAACAATGAATCGGATGTTTCTTCCACCTCTTCATAACTTATGGCTATGTTATCTTCAAAAATATTCATTATTATATTTATTGAATTAAACATTACCATTAGTGTTTGCCTAGCAACAAATTTGTATCCAGTATAATTAAATAACCTTCTAATGCACGTCTCCCTTAGTCGTGAAAGAATATATTCATAATATTTACTGGTGTGAATAAGCAGAATAGGGATAAAGAAAGTTTGTATAGAAGTTTGGATAATACCTGTGAAACTTTTGTGCGCCTCAAAGTTTTATGTTCTTAAAAATCTACGCGTTTATTTCTGAAATGCACATAAACTCAAATTCTTTGTAAAGATTTTTCTAAAGGTTTTTCGCCAAAGATGTAGTTCTCTTGAACAAACATCGATGAAATATTTTCTTACTCTGCAAATGTTATACGGAAGAGAATAAAAATCTTATTAAAATATATAAAAATACTTAATGAAATATATTATGATTAGCAAAATTTTATACTTTAGCAGAGCGTTACAAAGAAAATTCTACATAAACTGTAAATTGAAATATCGGAAATTCAGCCACTTACGTGTCTAAAATGGATATTTAATTTTTAGATGATTTAAAATGTCTTACATTTTTTTGAAGCAGACAACTGAAACATGTGAATTGAGGTAACTTTTGACCACTTTTTTAGCATTGTGCACGTCTATTGAATCTCCTTCTGAATTTATCTGAATTATTGACACATTGAATCTCCTTCACAAATGGAAAAGTATTTAATTATAAAAAGGGTTGGGTGTTTTCAGAAGCAGAAACTTATTAAATCACTAGGCACTACTCAGTTTCTTATTAGCACATAGCCGAAGGGCAATTTTTATCGAATTTTAATTTTAAAATAGTAGAAGCTCCTCCCTGTTCTAAGTTTTTTTTTTTTTTTTTTTTTTTTTTTTTGTAAATTGGTGTTCTAGATAGGTTTCCTAAGTTTATGCATCGGTAAATATGTTTCAATGTATGAATTTAATATAAAATGTCTTAAAATCTAAGAAATATGGGCAACATCATACAAATGCATTTCCTATGAGGTAGAAGTCACGCCTTTAGTCATTGATGTATCATCATATATATTAAAGCAGAAAGGTCGAAATTTATGATAAAACCAGAAAGGTCTCATTTGCGAAAGCGTCAAACCATAGCTGCCAACTTTAACGCTTCTTTCTTACCACTAAAATTTTATAGTAAATATTGTATTATTTAATCGTCGAAATCAACGTAAAAGTTGGTAGCTATGGTCAAACCCTCCTCCGGTCTGTCCTATCTGATTCATACAACTGAACAATTCACCATACACAGATAATCATCGTCATTATCATCCGGGTAAACTATGGAGCTATAAAGATAAAACAGGGTAAACAGTGCATGAGCAAACACTGATCTCCAATGGGAGTTCAGTGTCTCAGAAGACAATCCTGTCTAGATGCGTATTGAGTCGTTAGTAGCAAGCGCGTATCTATCTGCTGTAATCCTATTTACTTTACATGCTGCTTTCAATTACTAAGTTATTTATTGTTATTTATTCAGTGTCCACTCCGATCTCTTCTTATTTTGTTCATTTTAATTTATATAGCGAATCCTAGTATTATTTAATTGAGAAATATGTATTTTAGCATCTTACGATATTCGCGAAGTCGTAGCGTATTGAAATTGTTTTATACGGTGTTTTGTGCGGTACTCTGTTTTGTTTTAAAGTTAATTCACGTTCCTGAGATATTTTTTGATGCATCGTTTTATAGCATTTTACATATGGATTTCATTTAATTAAATTGAGAAATATTTCATAAAGACTATACCCTCTAATGGAACTAATCAAACGGAGATAAATTTGAAATGTTATGATAAACAGCACATCGGTAGTACTGAATTTTATATGGCTTTAAAAATGACTACCTTTTCTCTATGAGCATAACACTTTTTTTTTTTTTTTTTTACCCTAGCCGTTTTTTTTTTTTTTTTTGGATGGAGATTGATAACAAGATTTTTTATCTTTGCATAACACTTTTTATTTTGTTCTTACAGTTTTTGCTTTGTCTTTTTTTTTTAAATGTAATACCGTATTGTGTGCTTCATTTTCATTGCCATCATACAATAATGGAGTTATGAATAAAGAGGACGAGACAAGACACATAATGTACTGTCTATCAATTGCAAGTGAAGTAACTGAGGAGGTTGTCACAAGATGGCGGCTGTTTAATGTAAATCGGATCTACAGTTTCTGATTACCGCCGGGGGAAAACTTCCCACCAGTAAAATTGAATAGGAAATTTCGTCTTATTCATGGGAATATTTTGTCACAAATATGCTGAAATTTCTATTTGTTTTTACTGGTGTCAGTTTGCTTGGTAAAACGGTCAGTTTGTTTCCCTGGTTGCCACAATATGGTGGAAACTCAGGGACTGACTACTACCAAAATAAATATACACCGGTAAAAATGAAAATATGTTTCTGCCATTATTTATGACTGAAATTTTGCAATAATAAGGTGTTTAAATAAGGAGAAAATTTCTATATAAATTTACTGGTGGAAGTTTCCCCCGGCGGTAATCAAACCCTGTGAAAGCGGTTACAGTTGAAGCTTCACTATTTTAAGTATATGTCAGTTTCTCTTTATTAATAGTTCCATGCATAAAATAAATTGACTTCTATTTTGCAACATTATCATTTTGACAAATAATATCAAATATTCTGGTTGCTGCATTTAATTCCAACTATTCACAAAGAATTCTAATTATCAACAATATGTTTAACAATTGCGTGGTGCATGTGCAAGTAATGATCTTCTGCATCATATAAAAACAAACAAAACTGACAGTACCCTGAATAAGTAATTTCTTTCCGCTACAGTTTCACGAACAGTGTAACATGCTAAATTGATATTGCTAAACTAAATAAGCTTAGGACTCGCTAAAATTAATAAAATATCAAATTGGAGACCTATTAAATAATTTACATTTTCAAAGCTCCAGCTACAAAATATGCTTATTTAGTACTTAGAAAACTGGCGCCCAATAAACATAAAAATACACAAATTGATGACTAAAGTTTTTTTAGTCCAGTTTGGCAGAGCAGCACCCAGTGGCCCTTTACTTCTCTTTTTAATATGACCATTTTCTTAAATTTTGTCAATTAGCCGAGGGAAAAAATAGTGAAATTTATCAGGGGGAGGGATGTGTGCGTGTGTGTGTGTGAAATTGACATTGTGAATTTTGTCAGTCAATCGCAAGATGAAAGGACAAGATTTGCCAATCAATCAAGATGACCAATTGACAAATTTTACGATATTTTGCATCGACCGTTTCAAGAATTTCCTCAATTTCACGATATTTTAAAGCGACCGATTGAAGAATTTTGTGATTTTTTCCGATGGTTCACTGAGAAAATTCGCATTTTTTCTGATGATCGAAGGAAGAAAGTTTCAACATTTTCCCGCAATCGATGAATTTTGCGATATTTTTCTCCTACTGATTAGCGATTTTTTGGGGAATTTTTGCGAGCACCAAACGAAGAATTTCAGGATTTTTTTTCCCACGACCGGCTTTCGATTTTAGCATTTTCCCTTGTGACTGACTGACGACTTTTCTATTTTTTAGGCGATAGATCGACAAAAATTTCGCAAAGGAGGAATGAAGCATCGTACCACTTCACAAACATGGTACGATAATAAAAGGAAGAATGAAGGAAGAACGTTGCGACTTTTTTCCTAAAATTGATGAACTTTGCAGTACTTTTCTTTTTCTTCTAACGATTGGTCAATTTTTGTGTTTTTTTATGCGACCAATCGAGAAATTTCATGCTTTTTCCCTCACAAACAACTGTCGATTATTCTTTTTCCTCTGCAACTGATTGATGAATTTTGTGATTTTTTAACCCTTTTCGGCACGGGCAATTTTTGTTGTAAAATGATGAAATTATTAACTGACACCGGAATTTTAAAACGACTTTTTTAGAAATTAAAAGCATGTTATTTTAACTATTAATTGTAAAAGCAGAATTTTACTAAAATATTCTTGGTGCCGTTCATAAGTTTGGAATTAAAATTAGGTATCCCGACCCGGGCACACTGTGCCGTAAAGGTTTAAGCGATAGATAGAGAAGGTTTGCGTTTTTTTTTTTTTTTTTTTTTTTGCATGACCAATGGAAAAATTTCCTGTAACAAACTGGTGAATTTTTCGATTTTTTTTCCTTCACAAGAGCGATCTAGAAATTTCTAAAATTTAGAAATTGCTATGAATTGAAGAAATTGAATTTCTTCCTTTATTTAGAAATTGAATCTCTAATTTAGAAATTGCGAAAAAAAAAATGCGAATTTCGTTTAAAGATCGCGGGAAAAAAAACACAATTTTTTTAAAGGATCACGAAAAAGACACGATTTTCGTCAAAGATGTGATTTTTAGCAAAGGATCATGGAAAATACGCAAATTTCGCCAAAACATCGTCGGAAATACTCGAATTTCATCGAAAGATCGTGGAATAAATCGCGAATTTCGTCAAAGGATTGAAAAAAAAACCATGAATTCATCAAAGGATCGTTTATTAAACGTGAATTTCATTAAAAGGACCGCAGAAAAAGTGCGATGTTCGTTAAATGGTCGCGGAAAAACACTAATTATGTCAAAGGATCGCAGAATAAATGCAAAATTCCTCAAAATGTTGGAGGAAAATGCGACTTTCGTCAAAAGTTCGTGAGGCTGTGAAATTTCAGCTTTTTTTTTTGCTGAGCCTGTACCACGTCTGATTTTAAGTCAATCCAACATGAAACTGCAAAATCCATTTTAGGTTAACACGACCCGAACCTGCAAAAATTATTTTCGAAATATGAAAGATATTGGTACTTTTCAGTTAGCCGGGGGACAGTGTTATACACTATATGGCCAAAGGTGACCGGTCACTTGCGATTTTTGACGTTTTGTTAAATATCTAGAAAAATACATAAGGAATTAACCTGAAATTGCAGGTGTGTAAACAGTATAGTATAGGTCATATATTCCCGGAAAATGTTTTCCCGAAACCCTATAGGGGACCGTCAAAAAATTGAAAAATAACGTATATCTTTTGGATAACCCTGTAAAAACTAATGGAGCAAAATCGTTTAAACTCGGGATTATTAATAAGTGGCTTATTGTAATATACTGTGTTCATTTTTATGAGGATAGCATGTATACTCGTAGAGAAATTAAGGTTTTTATAAAAATAGTCCCAAATTTCTCCAAGTTTTTTGCTTATCATTTGCAGAGGTCTTAATATAAAAAAAAAGTCCTTTTCAGAAAATATGACAAACAATATTTTACACAACACTGTGCAATCAGAATTAAAAAGTAATAAAAATTGGATGAAAAATCAGCAGGTTTACTAAAACGTGTTTCACTGCGCATGCGCGAATGCAAACAAAATATAATGTGTATAATGTGTTAGCTAAATTTATAGAAAAACTTTTGTAAAAGTCTCAAAAACGTACTTTGAAATGTCTGATAATAATCGTTTATAGAATAAGCTCAAAATCCGTTGTTCCCAAAATGAAGCAAAAACATAAAGGGTTTTATCCATATATCGATTGATTAGTGCCAATTTAGCATACACAATATTGCACGTAATATTGTATTTGGATACAATCCCTCATCTTGTTGCTTCATTTTGGGAACAACGGATTTAGAGCTTATTCTATAAACGATTATTATCAGACTTTTCACACTATGTTTTTGAGACTTTCACAAAAGTTGCTCTATACATTTAGCTAACACATTATGCACATTATATTTTGATTGCATTCGCGCATGCGCAGTGAAACATGTTGTAGTAAACCTGCTCATTTTTCATCCAATTTTTATTATTTTTTCATTCTGATTGCGAGGTATTTTGTATAATCTTGTTCGTCATATTTTCTGAAAAGAACTTTTTTTTATATTAAGAACTCTGCAAATTATAAGCAAAAAACTTGGCGAAATTTGG
The DNA here is from genome assembly GCA_963932465.1 of Maratus speciosus. Classification (NCBI taxonomy): domain Eukaryota; kingdom Metazoa; phylum Arthropoda; class Arachnida; order Araneae; family Salticidae; genus Maratus; species Maratus speciosus. Next base: position 59,876,221 of record OZ010787.1, read on the forward strand.
GACTGTTTTTATAAAAACCTTAATTTCTCTACGAGTATACATGGTATCTTCATAAAAATGAACACAGTATATTACAATAAGCCACTTATTAATAATCTCGAGTTTAAACGCTTTTGCTCCATTAGTTTTTACAGTGTTATCCAAAGATATTCGTTTTTTTCAATTTTTTGACGGTCCCCTATAGGGTTTCAGGAAAAAATGTTCGCGGAAATATATGACCTATACTATACTGTTTACACACCTGCAACTTCAGGTTAATTTCTCATGTATTTCTTTAGATATTTAACAAAACGTCAAAAATCGGAAGTGACCGGTCACCTTTGGCCATATAGTGTATATACATATTTATATACATACATATATGTACATACACACACACACATTTATATATATATATATATATATATTGTATACAGTGTGTCCGAAAAGTCTGGAAACAGTCGAATAACTCAAAGAATTCATATAAAATTGAAAAACGAAAAAATACGTGTTAAATATTTTTAAAAAAGCTACTCAGTGATACAAAATTTGACACTCTCAACCGACCCCACGGGGGTCAATGGGGGTCCAACTTTGAAATATTGAATTATAACCCCCATTTTTTAGTGCAGATTCGGATTGTTTTGATGGCGCTATATATGTTTTTTTTTCATAAAAATTAATAGAAATATATTAAGTTAGTTTTCTATTTGCATTTCTTCTTATCTAGTCGATCACTTTTACCCCTTTCAGGGGCACCGTTTGCAGTCTGCAAACGGTTAATTTTACTTCCCAAAATGCCAATTGGCACCAGTAAATTTTTACTACAATTTCGATCTCATAATATACGTGAAAAAGTGCTTTTGAATATTTTCAAATAAATTTGTTCTTAAATTGCGGTGTGAATTAATTATTTAAATACTTTTGGAGCAGAAGTACTTTGCCCCTGAAAGGGTTAAATAATACACTGCGTATTTTGATATTTTAACGAGTAAATATGCACTTCCTCTCCCGAATAGGAAAGTGATTGTCTCCATTATTTGGGGGCGGGGAGTGTTTAAATTCTGCGTTTCGATGTCTTCTGCTGTTAAAAAAATCATTTAATTCGGGGCCGGATGGGAGTATGTGAGGTTTTTTTTAATTATTGCTATAGAATATTATACAGGACCAAAAAAACGTTTTGTCATATAAAATCTTTTTGTGCTGGCTGAGCAAAGGATGGAGAAATTTCTGGTGGGGGGTGGATTATAGGTTTTGATGATTGATTAGATAAGATTGAAAAAAGAAAAAATGCGTGTCAAATATTTAAAAAAAAACTGTTCTGTGATACCATATTTGCATCCCCCCCCCCCCCGACCACCTGTGGTTCAGAGGAGTTCCAACTTTGAAATCTTAAATGATAATCCACATTTTTCATTTCAGATTCAGATTTCAGCGCAGTCGTCCATTTTTCAAGCAGGGCTGCGTTGTCGGAGTCGGAGTCGTCCATTTTTCCTCCCGACTCCGTAGCCCTGATTACATCAACAAATTTTACTTCTTTCACGGATTTCTTCATGCGTGGGAGGAAAAAATGTTCTCGGCTTTTAGATTCGGGGAGTGTAGTGTACTTTTAAAAGTAGTGGTATTGCCTTTAGTTGAAATGCACACGGATCGTAGTGTGTTAACCCTTTCAGGGGCGCCGTTTGCAGTCTGCAAACGGTTAATTTTACTTCCCAAAATGCCAATTGGCACCAGTAAATTTTTACTACAATTTCGATTTCATAATATACGTGAAAAAGTGCTTTTGAGTATTTTCAAATAAATTTGTTCTTAAATTGCGGTGTGAATTAATTATTTAAATACTTTTGGAGCAGAAATACGTTGCCCCTGAAAGGGTTAATAGGCGTTGTTGGCTTCTGTTTCGTATACATACGTTAACACCGTATGAGTCTCCGTCGCCGTTTTTCTCAGTTTCATAGTTGCCATTCTTGCATTTTCATCATATCAACTAAAACTAATAAATTTATTCTATAAAAAGTGTTCTGCTTCTTTGTGGCATTCATTTGAATTCATTTATTAAGTAAAATGTCTTGTTCAAAATATTTGTATTTGACTTTAAGAAAAACAGAAGGTTGGCAGCTATGCTATTTATAACCCTTGAAGACCTGACCTACACAATTGTCTAGGTGATCCTAAAGAAAAAGAAAAATATATTTTCATATTTATGTGCGATTTAAAGTTGAGCGTGCGCCCACAGATTTGCGTGGAACCTCCCTTGGCATAACCTAACATAGGTTATTTTTAAAAAGATTTTTTCAATCAAATATGATCCTATTAATTAGAGGAAATCGCCAAAACTTGTTTCATTTCAACGAAAAATCTTCCGGTCTTAAAGGGCTATCAAACTTGATGTTTACGTGTTTTTACATTGCATCGTGCAGCTAAAGAAAGAGCCAGGTCGCGATATTTTCACCCATTTTTACTACTATGCAATCAAGATAGGCTGATTTCCGCCAATTACTGAACTGGAATGGGATGTCTGTAGGCTGAGAAGAAGCGGACGTCGGTCTATTATTGAGGTTTGTCTCTTTCTTTGGCTGCGATTGCACCGTGACATGTGTACTTATCAGCCACTAAGCTCTAATTGCTGCAGTAGTGAAATTCACTTTTCTTTATGTTCGACGGTATGTGTTGTTTCTGCACTATGCACGTGCATTTTTAGACCCCTTTGGAGATTATAAATAAATCAATTTGCGGAAATTTTTAAATTCACCTTTTTACTCTCTCTTTACCTATCTATCTATCTACCTATATATCTCTCACTATATATATACACACGTATGTATGCATATATGTAGGCTTGTTAAATGGTTTTTCAGAGACTCCTCCAATTCATAGGTTGTAAAATAAGAACATTTATTTGTTTATAATATCTACTGTAAAATACAAAAGAAAATACAAATAGAAAAGACAAGATACATAGTTCAAAATAAAGTTAGGAAACAATTAAATAGCATCTGAACGGATAAATCTAGAATTGTGTTAAAAGTTTCCACCTACAATAAAACAACGAAGTGCTATCATTTGAGTGGCTGCAGCTCTCCTGGAGTCAACATTTGAAAACTATTGACCTTATCGCATAAACTATAAAAATATAGGCAAGAAAATGAAATTGTAAAAGTGGCGAGAGCCCTTGATTTAGTTGAATACTAGGCCTGAGCGCTGACATAAAAATGGCGGCTGCCGAAGGCGTATTTTTTTTTAACATAAGTACGGTCCCTTAAATGTAGACACCAGTATTTTATAAAAGATTTCCCTGACTTGTTTAATCTCAGAAAAATAAAGCGGAAAGAAACTTAAAAAAATTATTGATACGAATATTTAAGGGACCGTACACACGCTGAAAAAAAATCTGCCTTTGCCAGCCGCCATTTTTGTGTCAGCGCTCAGGCCTAGTATTCAGGGGGCGGTAATTTAGTATAAAATGACGTCTTACACGAAAAAATAATCTTATTATAATTCCTAAAATGTAAGCTTTTCGGTATACAATCACCGATTTAAAGACCGCACTAATCTCGTACTGAAATGTTGAATTATGAGACAAATGCACATTTACTAATGACACTAACCAGAGCTGCCAAGTCTCCGGCATTTTGGATACCGGTATTTTAATACAGAAAATGTTGTTTTATTTAATTGGAATATTATGCGGATTTAAAAGAACAGCATATTCTCTAAGATAATATTGGTGTGCAAAAAGACGGAGACTTGGCAACTCTGTTCTAACACACCTAACTAAGAAATAATTTGTTTTAATAAAAAAATGAAGTTAAGTATCTCAATGTTTACACCATCGGGTGCAACACACATGCACGCGCATGTGTACAATACATTGCTGCAGATTTCAGTCTCACCGAGCATACTAAAGTTGATTTATTTTTAATTATTAAAGGTACACATATATTAAGACAGACTTTCAATACAATTAAAAGCAATAAACCCAACTGGAGTGAAAAATCAGCCGGGGCCGGGAATCGAACCTGGGTCGACAGCATAACGTGCTGTTGCTCTACCGTTAAGCTACCCTGGCCGATGTCCTAGCCTGGCAATTTCCCACTAATAAACCAAGTTGGTGAACGTCACCGTCCATCTATCAGATAGCACAGGATGACGTGACAACGATGAATAAATTTCTTTTTCCAGTCTGTCTTAATATATGTGTACCTTTAATAATTAAAAAAAATGGAATTCAGACGTTAATTTATGTGCTTTAATAAAGTTGATTTATTTTACTAAAATAAATTGTATGCTACTTGCATTTCTTAGTTGTATTAGTAAATCTGCATCTACCTTATAATGTTGGAATACTATCACATTAACTACATATTTATTCTGATATATTGTTATTGAAAAATTAATATTTCAGAGCTTCTAATAAAACATTTTAACGTTTAAGATCTCTGCTGTTGCTAAGTCGAGGACGCTCTACATTTTTAACGTTATTTCGCTATCTGTCGTAGATTTCGAGACAGTGTAGATAACTTCTAAATTTGCTACGGTCACTCTCATATGTCAGCCCACAGTCGTTTTACTATGGTATGTAGGCATTTGTGCAGCAATTCCTAGCTGTATCCAATTAGATGTTATTTTAGTGTTTCCGAATATATTTTCAACCCTTTAACCCTTGACGGCACAGAAAACTTCTGTTCGTAAAATGATGAAATGATTGACTGACACCAGAATTTACAAACAAACTTCTTAGAAAATAAAAACTTTTCTTTTTAAGCTTTCATTATAAAAGCAAAATTTTATTAAAATATTCTTGGTGCAATTTTGTAAGTTTGGGATTAAATTATGTGGTCCTGTAGTGGAATCACTGTGCCGGAAAGGGTTACGAATATGGAATTTTATTACTTTACCTATAGATACCAATGGGAAAGTCCATTCGTTACTCTTGTGACAATTAGAGCAATTTTTCAAAAATACTTGCAATTATTTCATTATAAAATATATTTAAGATAAAAATTGACATAACCAATTAAATATCACTGTGTTCCACTCTCTTAATATATGTCTAATTGACAACAAAAAGCATTTTATTTGTTTATATATTACAGTAATTTCCGGCGTATAACCCGCGGCTAATTTAAGTCTGTTTCAAACCGGAAATTTTATTTAAAAAATGAAGTCAAATGAATGCTTAGCAGAAGCATGTTACATCTTATTTTTAAAAAATTCTGGTGGAAAATACAATTATCTGAGCCGCGGCTTATACGCCAGAAATTACGGTAAATCAAAATTTTGTTACTCTTGTGACAAGAGTGTCACAAGAGTAACAAAATTTTGATTTATTATATAAACAAGCAAAATGCTTTTTATTTCAAATTAGATATATATTAAAAGAGTGGAGCACAGTAGTATTTCACTGGTTATATCACTTTTTATTTTAATTATATTTAAAACCGCTAGAATGGTCACAAGAGTAACAGTGGACGTTACCCAATACCTATTATTTATTCCAGAGTCTCATACTGGATAAACAAACATTCCGCTAAAAAAATTTTATAAAAAAATTTAGAAATTAAATCTATTAAATGCGGTATGGAGATAAGACATATTGCCTTATATAAACTTTCCGGTTTTGAACATTTTTGCCTCGTATCAGACTCCGGAATAACTAAGAGATGTTGGCATCTATGATTTATCACTATAGAGGCCGTTTGACGCATTTATACGTCTATAAAACTATCGTTAAGAAATTCTAAGTCCTCCCGATAAAATTTAAATAGTTATTTCTGCTTATTATAAGGATGGATTTTGTGAATAAAATAAAGGAAAATTAGTATTAAAATTTTTTTGGTGTGAACTCAAAACGTCTGAATAAAAAAACGCCATTTTGGCACGACTGTTTGCGTTTAGTGTTAATAGTATGTCTGAGTTTCATTTTAAATACATTATTTAATCACTATATATCACTAATAGAATGATACGTCGATAGCTTAATATTAAAGGCTGATGAAAATTTTTTCATTACAATCTAAAGTCCTGAAAGTTATTTCGAAGGATCCTAGTTTTTTTCCGTTTATTAATTAGAAATTTAAATTAGTAAAACATAAGTAATTTATGCCATGCATTGATCACCTTCTTTTAACCCTTTCAGGGGCGCCGTTTTCAGTCTGCAAACACTTAATTTTAATGCTCAAACTCCCAAATGGCACCAGTAATTTTTTAGTACAATTTGGATCTCATAATATACGCGATTAAAACCTATTGATTATTTTCAAATAAATTTGTTCGTAAATTGGGGTGTGAATTAATTATTTGAACATTTTTGGAGCAAACGTACCTTGCCCCTGAAAGGGTTTAAAAGAATTTTAGATATTTGCAGCTCGGGTATTTACAATAATTGCTATCCATAGATATAAACTAAAATTGTATCGTTTTATTAAGAAACTAAAGCCAATATATTCCTTTATTACCATTCCACCGTAGCAAGAAAATGTATATTTCCCTTCCAGCGAAATAGTATATGTATCATAAATATGCGAAGTGGTGATCAATTGCATGATTACATTAGCGAGTATTCTACTATACAGTGAAACAAATAATATATTAACGATAACTAATATAAATTCGGTTCTAGAAGCTTGGGATATTTATAGTGCTACTGCACTTAAAGAAAACGTAAGCCCCAGAGATATATTAACTATATAAACTCTTTTTTTTTTTTAGAAAGAATGCAATAAAAGGTATCAAATTAGCACCAAAATAAAGAACTAATGAGACTATTAAAAGATGCAAATATTGTAAAACAAAACAATAAATTAGAATTATTATAGAGATACTGTGTCTATCATCAGTGTAATAAGGAAAAAAAATTGCTGTATATTACCAAGAATGTCAAGAGGAAGAAAAATAAAAGTACATTTTTTTATATCCCAGAAATATTCCTTCTTGCCTTCAGCGCAATATTTCGCAATAAATGAATCAGATTGCTGGTGTTTGATGTTGTGACTGCAGTTTCATGTTGTGAAAGTGACTGTGTTGTATGTAACTTTGCTCCGTGGAGGTCAAGAACTCCCTCTCCTGATGATAGCTCATTAGAAAGAGCTTGAAACGTTGGGTTTAATTTTAATGTGTTTTTAATCTAGTTTTTATTTATGTTGTACGCTGATGAGTATCGTAAGAGTTTTTAATAATTAGATTAATGCATTTTTTCGTGTATATTATAAGCCAAATCTTTTGTTCACAAAAAACTGGTGCCAATGTGACATTTGGGGATTTTGAAGAAATTCACCCCCAGAGCTGAACGGGTTAAGAATATCGTATGAGCAAGATGTGTATACACTTTGCAATTTTCATGCGGTATGGCGCCATATTTTCGGTCACAAATCTTTGCTGAATATTCTTTCTTCAGATCAAAAATTTTCTGCGATTAATCGCAGAATTTATAATAATTTTCTGCGACAAAGTTTTGATGAAATTATATGCACATTTTTTATAAGATTCCTATTTTGGAATTTCATCTATTATTTCTTTTATGAATATACTTTTATTTAAATATATAATAGAAAATGTTTACGTACTACAATGAAAAAATAAAATCTCTTTTTTTTTCCCATTTCCATTGATAAACAATGGTTTATTTTTTCTCTTTCGTGAATGATGAAAATAAAATGCAGGTAATCCTTAAATACATTTTATCTAATATTTTTTTAGGAAAGAATGTTATAAATTTTTGAAAGTCTTGAAATTCAAAAATCCTTAAGGGGCTACTTCAGTCACCCGAAAAGACCCGTTCTCTACTGAAGACATTTTTAAAGACATCTCGTTTGCATTTCGACATTTTTAAATGATTTTTTTTTTTTTGCATTGGATATCTGAAATCGATTTGTACAGAACCCGTTTTTTACTTTTTCGATTTTTTTATGAGGATGCTTTAACTTTCGAAACCGGTTCCGAAAATAAAAATATCCTAATTAAAAATGCTTGTATACAAAACCGAAAAAGCAAAAAACGGTCTTTGCTATTTACCTTATTTATTTAACTTATTTCTCTGTGGAACAAATTTAACTTATTTTATAAAGAAATTTCTGGTTTGAATCGAAATACTTTTAAATAGCAGCGGTCAAAATTACCTTTGTGGTCGTTCTAGTATTAATGTCCGTTTCGAAAAAAAGTGCATTGGGACGAAACTAGTGGTCAAATTTCACCGAAAAAATCAGGTGTGCAATATTACCATTGAAATAGTGGATATTATTTTCAGTTTTCTTCCATAAAACAAAAACAAGTTTTATTGCATGTTTCTTTTTTTTTAATATAACTTTTTAATTACGAACATACCGAACTATTTCTTTAACCCGTTCGGGAACATGGATGCATATATGCACCCTCAAATAGTGCTTAAAACTCTTGATTTTGATACCAATAAAAAAGAAAAGTAAAAATGATTTTATTTAATTACGACATTTCCGTGATTTATAAAGTTAAGTCAAATAATGAAAAAAAAATAGTACCAAACGAATAAAATTCGTGTAAAAGATGCCGGGCCTGAACGGGTTAATCCTTTGACGGGTGCCGTTTGCAATCTGCAAACGGTTAATTTTAATGCCTAAATTGCCGCATGACAACAGTAATTTTTTTTTGTATAATTTCGATCTCATAATATACATAAAAAAAAACAAAAAACTTTTGATTTTTTCCAAATAAATTTGTTCGTTAATTGCGGTGTGAATTAATTATTTGAACATTTTTCGAGCAGAAATGCCTTGCCCCTGAAAGGATTAACTTCCATCAAATTTTTACTGCAGATACTACTAGGTATGATGTACGTTTGGTGTGAGATTCAAGTCTCTACGCAGTGTGCATCTTTCAAAAAAATTAAAAATCTAGATGGAAACCTGTGGTCGAATTTTCCCGAAAAAAATCAGGTGTGTGTAGTATTACCATTCAAATAGTGGATATATTTTTATATTTCTTCCAGCGAAAGAACAAGTTTTATCGCATTTTTCTTGTTTTTAATCCATTAAAGACCAGCATGTTTTTCAGGAATTTTATTCATTCGCACCACTTTTTTTAAACAATTGCATTTAATTTATGAATCACTGAAATGTGTTAATTAAATAAGGCAAATTTTACTTTTCTCTTTTACTGGTGTGATTTTTTTTTTTTATCACAAATATAATGTTGCGAAAACAGTCTTTAACCCTTTCGCGCGCAGCTTTGCATATATGCAAACAACAGTGTTTTGAATTTAATAGATTTTTTTATTCTTATATCTAATTGACACCGGAAAATTAAAGTAGCAATATCTCGTTTAATTAATAACCGACATTCCGTATTTAAATAAAGCGGAACTAACCATTGAAACTTTCTGGTGTAAATTCAGATAATCTGAACTACGTAATTTCTAGCTCGAATTCTATCATGGGAATTAAAGGGTTAAATGTTAAGTTTTATAAAATAAGGTATTTGGAGACATACTTCTTAACCCCTTCGCGACGGGATCCTTTTACCAAATTTTTAATCTTTTGTCACCGTTTTTTAAAAACAGAAATTTGTGTCTTCTTGAATCGAGAAAATGCGCTGATTAAAGAAGTCAAATTTTACAGTAAAATTTTACTGGTGAGGAAAAACAAGGATTCTGAGCGTATCATGCGGCACGTATACGTGCCGCTCGTCCTCAAGGGGTTAAAATATTTACTAATTTGCAATATTTTAGCGTAAAACAGCTACACAACAGTAGTTTTTACTTGTATTGCAGATGTGCAACAGAAGTGAAGATTGGCGTATCATACGAAAAATGTATCTCTGATTTTTTTCGTAGCTTTTCCTGTGTATTAAACCTTTCAGAGAATCATATATAATTTTTCGGAAACAAAATAAAAAAAAAAAATCACGCATTTAATGGTTAATGGGTTAGTAGAACATTTTAATTAACCCCTTAATTCTCGCTCCCGTGATATTCACGGGCTGTGTCTTTTATTCAAATTTTTCAATCCCCGCCAGTTTTATAAAATAGTATAATTGGCTTTATTGTGGTATCATTTTACCTGTCATTAAACAAGATGAACATTTCTTTCTCAAAAAACTGGTGCCAATAAGCAATTTGAATTTTTAAACAGTAATTTAATTCGAGCGTTAAGGGGTTAAGAGCATACTGAAATATTTCTTTGACCACCTACACTTTTTACCGCAAATACAACGAGGTATGATGCACATTTTGTGTGAGTTTCAAGTCTCTGCGCAGGGTGTATCATACAAAAAAAAAAAAAAAAAAAAAAAAACAGTAATTTCAGGGAGTGTTGGGTTGTCACTAGAAATGAGACTGCCCGACACTGGCTCGGCCTCAATTTTTATTCTAATCGCCGGGCTAAAAATGGCTCGAACTCATTCTTTCTGAAACCAGAAAACTTTATTTGAATAAATAAAGTGAGTGGTGTAATTTATGAATATAAATATAAAAAATTAAAAGACCTTTTTCTCCCTTAAAAATTACTTATTACTTTTCAAGTCATATTATTGCTATTTGGATCAGAATGAAATTGTGATCAGCATTTTTTGCTACCACTTAAGTTTAATAGAGATTTTCGTCTTCGCTAATCGTGAGATTTCGACGATTAAATAATACAATATTTATTATAAGATTTTAGTGGTAAGAAAAAAGCGTAAAAGTTGGCAGCTATGAATATGCAATATCATATAAATATCTCATACAATGCTTCAGAAAATTATTCATAAAATTAGCAATTGAATTATACTTATAACTACCTCTTTATGTTCTAACCTTAACAAATTTTTTGGAAAAAGTTTTGCATTGATGTATCACTTATATGCATTTTCATTTCATAGAACTAAAAGAGGTAGCGATTATATGTCACATGAAATTTAAATGTACTTATTAACGATAGTTTGTGCTTTAACCTCTTCAGGAAGGGTATCACGTATACTTTCCATTTAAGATGCGTGTGGTTTTTTTCCCAGTACCATCGAACTATGAATATAGAGGAAATGACATATCCTCAATTTGGTGAAGCTTCAACTGCAACCGGTTTAGCAGTGGCTAAACTTCGAGGCAAACTTCCACCAGCGAATTTGAATAGAAATTTTCTCCTTATTTAAACGCCTTATTAATGAAAAATTTTAGTTATAATTATAGACAAAAACCGATATTTATTTTTACTGGTGGGAGTTTACTTCTTCGGTAGTCTAGCACTGCGTTTCCGTCATATTGTGACAACCTAAACAACACTCCAGTCAGTGTCATTGAAAGAGATTATAAAACTCCGGCCAACTTCCATCCGTAAAAAAGAATAGATAATTTTGTATAAAAATAAGACGCTAAAATTATGGAAAATTTTCTATTCAAAATTTACTGGTGGAAGTTCGATTCAACTGTAATCAGAAACTGTTGATGCGAATTAAAAAATCCGCCGCCATCTTGTGACAACCTCCTCAGTTACTTCACTCGTAACTATTAGACTCTACGCTATATCTCTCCTCCTGTTTATTCATATCTCCATTTCCAATAATACAGTAATTTAGGCGTAATCTCTGTTTCGTCTGGAATTCATGAAAAAAGTAAGATCATACGAGGGTTCGTACGCTTCAATGACTATCAAGAACCTTAACCCTAGATCTACCGGGAATTTTATTCAAGTTTTAATAAAACGTTCTACACCAGAATTTTTATTTAAAACTATTTAACTTATTTATTTACCTTATTTTTGTCTGGTTTATATACTTAGTTTATTTTAAAGAAATTTCTGGTTTGAATGAATATTTTGTATGTACCTGTCGGGTCCAATGGACCCGTCTGGTAGACGGAGGGTTAATTAGAATTTTTGTAAAGTAATTTTTGCCATATTTAACGAAACAAATTTCTATATTCTGATATAGTGACGAGTACTTTACTAAATTTCTGGTACAAAAACACCTAAAATCCCATGAATCCCTTGATGCGTACAAAACCTGCATACCATATGGAATTAATGGCATTTAAAATTAAAATGTCGCTAAAAGACGCCCGTTCTGAAAGGGTTAACGAAGGGTTTCCACGGCTATTTGAATTCTAGTAGCATCTTTCAGGAATAGTAATATTGGTCTTATAAAATTACAGATATTATACTATTAAATAAGGCTAAGGTTTATATACGGAAATAATGGTACTAAAATTCAATGATCCGAGAGAACCCTGTAATGTTAAAATATTTTTCTAAAAACGTTTAGAATTGTGACTTTGATACACATTTTATGCGTTCCCTGTTATAAATTTGCTTGTGGTAAGTCTGCATTTTTTATTTACATTTAGTAATTTTTTTAAGTTTGAAGATTTTTTTACTAATATAATTTCTGTAATTGCAAAATTGTTTAGACATTAATATGGCTAGTGCTTTTAATGTGTCTTTTTTTTTTTTTTAAATATTTCAGCATAGATTGATGATACAACCCTTATTACGACTTTTTTTATTTATCTAGATGATACATCTGATGACATTGAGATGACATTTGTCAGATCGAAGCCTCAAAGGATTGAAGCTCTTTGTAGGATAACTAAATTTACTAAAAATGAATTGAAGCTTATCTATCAAGGATTTAAACAGGTAAATTTATTACACAATACTAATAATCTTGAACAGTTCATCATGCGGCACGCAGGCCGCATAGCTACTAATAATTCCGAACATAATAATTATTTTTATTTACTGACAGAAAAATTAACGTTTAAACATCTAAAACAATATTTTTTAAAAATTAATTTAAAATTCTGTTGATCTGTAAATGCTGTTTAAGAATATTTTGAAACAGTTTGGTCCCAATGCAGCAAGTTTGGAATCAGTCATCTCTTACAAAAATTTTTGCCATTTTAATCCAAAATTTTTGTAATTAAATAAGGCGAAAAATTCTGTAAGCAAATGCCACTTCCACATTGGCCGTTATTGGTACACACTACTTTATAAAATGCTGTTATTATATTATTTGATTTAAAAAAATAGTAACACAATAATTGCAGCTTCCATACTGTCCTTAATTTTCAGCACCACCACATCCAGAGTCGAATTCTGCAAATTTTGCGTTAATTAGTCTTAGAAATCAGAAAAATATCGCAGAAATTCTGTAATTAACCTTTGCTTGGTTGTTTTAATTTTAATGTTTAATTGTGTGCCGCAACTGCCAATGTTCTGCCTACAATTAAAAAAAACAAAAACTTAAGTGCAAAAAGCAGTAGCAGAATAACTTTGCCCCTGAAAGAGTTAAAAGAAGTGAAGATTACTATTCGGAACTAATGGCGCAGAAATTTAAAGACCGCATGCTCGTTTTAATTCGAGAGGGAATCGCTAGCCCGATTTTTATATGCTTTTCATTTGTCAATAAAACAATGTACAAACATCAAAGAAAATAAAAAACTTACATCATAATCGCAAAACTGTTATAGAGAAATACGAAACGTGCTGTTACACTCGGAATTGTTACTAATTCCCAAATTGAACTACATTTTGTTAATAGGGCTATTCTGCATATTAACTATTGTACCAACTTTTAATTTTCAAGTATTAAAAACAATTTTTGACACCATATTTGAGCTCTTAAAGTCCAAAGCCTATAATTAAGCCTTTTGTAATTACTTTTTCCTATATCATCATACAGTTATAAGAGATCAAAGTTAGAAGATGCTAATATTAAATAAACGTGACAAACTTTATTTTTTATCTTCCCAAAAAATCATCACATTGAAAAAATTCTTTTTTAACCTCTTAATTCTCGCTCCCGTGATATTCACGGGCTGTGTCTTTTATTCAGATTATTTGATTCCGACCAGTTTTATAAAATAGTGTAATTGGCTTTATTATATTATCATTTTACCTGTCATTAAATAAGGTGAATATTTTTTTTTTTTCAATAAAGTGGTGCCAATAAGCAATTTGAATTTTTAAACCGTAAATTAATGCGACCGTTAAGGTGTTAATCCGGGAATGCTCGCGCATATGCACGAAATGTACGATTTATACTTTGCCACCAATTAATTTAAACAAAAATCTTCATTCCATTTAATACTTGACACTGTTCACAAATTCTGCGCTAAAATAATTTCAAGATTACTTTTCGAAAATTAATGGTGAGAAATGTGATAAACATGCTGACCATGGGTGTGTCATAACCTGAGTGTGTATAATACCGGGTTAACCCATTCCGGCTCCGAAAAATTCCGTTCGTAAAATTATGAAATGATTAACTGACACCGGAATTTACAAACGACTTTTTTAGTAATTAAAAACTGGCTACTTTAAACTTTCATTGTAAAAAAAAAATTTCATTAAAATATTCTTGGTGCCGATTGTAAGTTTGATATTAAAGTTAGGTGGTCCCGACGTGAGAACATTGCGCCGGAAAGCGTTAATAACACTCAATAAATGGACACAATTATATTCCAAAATTGATGGTACTTAGGCGCACCAGAGAACGAATCAACACCACTAAATTTAAATAGTATTCTTCGTTTTATTTAACACTAGAACGATCACAGCGGTTATCTTGACCGCTAACATTTAAAACTTCTGCGATTCAAAACAGAAATTTCTTTATAAAATAAATTAAACTTGTTCTACAGAGGAAGAAGTTAAATAAATTAGTTAAATGGGTTTGAATAAAAATTCTCGTGTAAAATATTATTATAACTCTTGAGTAAAATTTTCGGTGGTTCTAGTGTTAAGGAGAAAATTTGTGATATTTTTTAAGGCGAGGTTTATTACTAAAATTTATTGATGGCAAGCGTCCAACTGCTGTGCCACTGTTCCATCAATGTTCCAAGTATGTTTTCGATTCGAATGCATAATTCATATGAAAAGAATTTAATTAAAGATAGTACAAGTTTTAGAAGGCAGAAGACCCCTATTTCAAAACGAACAATTACATTCGTAAAGAAGTAATGGAGCTGTGAATAAGAGGTAGATACAGATGGTGTATTTTCTAGGAGTGAAGGAACTTAGTATGTAGTTACAATACTGCGTTTCTTGATTTTTACATCCTATCTGGACCTCACTTATAATGCAGCGTAGCAGCAGAGAATCAATTGACACCTCTAAAATTTATTAGTATTCTTCGTCTTTTTTCAGGATAGACTTTCTGAGATTTTTTGAAGGCGAAGTACACTAATAAAATTTAGTGATGACAATCGTCATCACTAATCTCGACTGTTTCATCACTGATAATGGGGCCAACTTGCATCACAAAAACGAATATAATTGTTTTCTTTATTATAATTGGAATTCTTTATTTATAAAGCGTGTAAATAAGGCAAAAATTTCTATTAAAATTTACTGGTAGAAGTGTGACCCGGCGGTAATCAAATTAGCTGGCATTGACAAGCAGATTGTTTTTGTTGTCAAAATATAGCGGAACCGCAGGGCCTCATCGGTGCCAAAGTAATCTTCAACCAATAAAAGTGACTATATATTTATGCCTTAATTATGACAGTACTTATGCACGAATGAGAAGTTTACATACGGAGAAAATTTCTATCCATATTTACTTGTAGAAGTTTGCCCCTGCATTTAACCCTTTCCGGCACGGGCAATTTTTTTTTGTAAAATGATGAAATGATTGACAGACACCGACATTTTAAAACGACTTTTTTTAGAAATTAAAAATATGTTACTTTAAATGTTCATCGTAAAACAAAATTTTACTAAAATATTCTTGGTGCCGTTCGTAAGCTTTGAATTAAAATTAGGTATCCCGACCCGGGCACACTGTGCCGAAAAGGGTTAACAGGCCCTTCAGAATCGATTACAGTTGAAGCTTCACCCTTTTGAAGGTATGTGAATTCCTCTTTATCCATAGTTCAATTCTCAGTAGAACTGTACTTCTCGAATATTTCTGGGGGCAATTTTGTGATAAAATGTTGTAGAACAGTGCATTTTTTGTTATACAGTAGTTTCAGTGACAGGGCTACACACCCAACTTTAATATCATATAATCCGAATTATCCAAGCCGAACAATGTAAATTATAACTAGCAATCACTAGAACACGAAGGAAAGATTTGAAATTATCGCTGGCGGCGCAACTATGTTATGGAACTAAAAGAACATGTGACCGCCAGCACGTCATGCGTAAACCAAACTTCTAAAGACATATGTTTATTCGAATTTTACAATTTTCTTACTGGATACTTATTCCAGAAGAAATTTATATGGAGCCAGACAGAGGTTTTCGATGCATTCTTGTTTTTATCGCGATTCAGACAAAGCACCTGTAAATCATGGTTTCCACGAAAATTTTTCTTATTTTTTAATTAATAAATTTCGAATTCGTACCAGAAATTCTGAAGAGGAACTGTTGCTTTTTTGTACGGACAAAAAGGGGTTAAGGGGCGGCGGTATATATTATATACCACATACGATTAATCAGGATTTGCACCAGAAAAATTTTAGGAAATTTTAGTTTTCTGACTTTAGTGGAGAAAAGTCGTAAAATTGCTTTACCTTATTTTGAAATAAAATTTTTCTAAATTTCCGGTTGGAATTAAGCATTACGCAAGCGCAATTGCTTGCCCTTCAAAGGGTTAATCTTCATTTGGTACGTCACGAAATCAGTCCGGAGGCCTTGAGTATTGAGACGGTAATGGCAGCGGACGGGATTGAACTACAGGATGAATAATGGTTTAAACTGCACGGTTTATTGCTAAATGACAAGGTTCGCACACTCCTTGGAATTTCCAGGGACTCTAGCAACAATATTAATGATAAGAAAATTTACATTTAATATTTAAAACACAGAATTCGCAAACACCGCCTTTATTCACAGATTTTGCAGTATTCTCCTGCAGTGAAATACTTTGAAAATACTGTAAAAATTTAGTGGTAAAACTGTGCGAACCCTGTAAATGTGTATTTGCATACGAGCCAATTTTAAAATGTTCTTTCAAACACAGTGTCAATTTGATTCAAGTTTAGTATCTTTTGAGCTAGAAATTTTTCTTTTTTAATGTAGTCAAATAAGTATCACAATGAAACAAGAAACATTTTATGAAATAAATTTTCTGGTTCTAATCCATTTTTTTTTTCATTTTGTCAAATTAAGGGGACAAGGGACCTTCAAACTCATTTTGATATATTTTTTAAATTTCGCTTTAAATACTATTGAAGGGCACACTATATGCACTATGGCATATATTTATCTCACAAAAAATTAAAAAAAAAAAAAATTGATAAAAATAAGAAATTTTCCTGGATATTTTAAGCGTTATGAAGAACTTTTCAAAATGCCCCATGCGCATTCCATATCAATTAAAATCCCCAATATTTTTTATGAAATTTTCGTTTCTATATACAGATAAAACTTTGCATCGAATTTTATATATTTGAATATAAAGGTAAGAAAAAAATATTTTCTAAATTTTAAGAAATTTTCAGCATTTTTGCATTATATGTCTGCAATTAACTACCTTTAGCTTTTACAGTTTTATTTAGTTTAAAAAAACTATGCACAGTTTTATTTGTATATATAAACCAAAGTCGCATGGATTTTAATTGATATGGAATGCGCATGGCACATTTTGAAAAGTTTTTCATACGCTTAAGGTGTCTTGTGCCTTTTAAACGCGTCGAAAATTAACGCAAAACTTGAATTTGTCTGTCTTCAAAACCTTTTTATGTATAAACATGAAATTTTGGATATTGATTAAACCGATTGTGCTTTGTAATATGCTACCATTAGAAATATATTAGCCTTTTACAATAGCCCAACAATTTGTGTATTGTTGAAATGAAAATAGCTCTTATTTTTTACTTCAGAAATCATTGCACGCAGGATAGATCGGGAAAGTATGCATGGATTGTCATGAAATTTGGTAAAGACACTAATCAAATATGTGTGTTTAAAATGAACTACTTTTCAGTATTTACAATGGTAATAATTTTAGTTTATTTTTATTCATGAAATATACAAAATTTGTATTTTGTTTTACAAAAATATTTTTTTATGTAGTTAACCCTTTGAGAGGCAAGCAGTTGCATTTGTGTAATGCTGAATTTCCACCGGAAATTTATAAAAACTTTATTTCTAAGTAAGGAAAAGCAATTTTACGACTTTTTTTTTTTCCACCAAAGTTAGAAAAGTAAAATTTCATTAATTTTTTCTGGTGCAAACATTTATTAATCATAGGTTGGATAAAATATATCCCACCGCCCCTCAAGGGGTTAATGAAATAATTTTTGGCCTAAGAGTAGTTCATTTTAAACACACATATATGTTTAGTATCTTTACCAAATTTCATCATAATCCATACACACTTTCTCAAGATATCATGCGCGCAATGACTTATGGAGTAAAAAAACCCAGTTATTTTGATTTCAACAATACGCAAATTCTGTAAAAGGCTAATAAATTTCTAATGACAGCAAATTACAAAGCACAATCTGTTTAATCAATATCCAAAATTTTATGCTTATACATAAAACGTTTTTGAAATTAGACTAATTGAAACTTTGAATTTTTTTCGTTAGATTTCGTCGTGTTTAAAAGGTACAAGACCCCTTAAAATATTCAGGAAAATTCCTTATTTTTATCCACAATTTTTTTTAAAATTTCTTGTGTGATAAATATATGCCATAATGCGTATAGTGTGCATTTCAATAGTATTTAAAGTGAAATAAAAAAATAAAAAAATGAGTTTGAACATTCCTTGTCCCCTTAAAAGAGTTACACAGTAGGATACTAGAAGTTTGGCAAGTATGTATGATAAATGTATTCGTAATTATTCTGATATTTATTTATTTCCTAAGAAAACCAGAGCTAAATTTTTAGAGCTAAATTGAATTACTATGCAAAGATGTAGGCCGTGTAATTTTTTTCAGCTTAACTGCAAGAACAAAAGTCTTTAATAGTCTCATAATCAAACAAGAAGACTAGTCTGGTTACGGATTTTCAGTGCACCTTTTAAAAAATAAAATATTGCTTTATTCGCAATTTTTTAATTTAAATATATTGTGTTATTGGGTCGCTCGGAAAGTCGTGTCCGTTTGGTAAAATCAATTCGTACCGGAAAATTCTATCATTTAATTACTATACATAGATTCCGATATCTAATGTCTAAGAATTACCGGGCAGAATTTTCCGGCTCGAATTAATTTTCCCAAACGGATACGACTTTCCGAATGACCCAATAGTTGTAGTTTAATTGGATGATTTAAATAAAATCTTTGATTTAATTACCTAAAAGTAAAATCCGGTTACAACTGAAATACCAAAGAGGAAAATGAAACAGAGCAAAATGAAAACTCGATTGGAAATTCCAAAGTTTATTATTATAATTGTCAGATCTGATTTTTTAATAGCATAGTCACCGCTGAGCCACCTTGCACCGGCACTTTTGAATAGTTAATGCTTGCCTTGCGTGAACGTACAAGGAAGGTTGACAAAATTTTCTCTTCCAAAAAACTTGTGGAAGTTTGCCAACACATCATGCAAAGAAACCTAAAAGACGTTTGGCATGTACAAATCTGAGTACATGAAAATTGCTGTTACTTCCATACTAATACAGGTCACGACTGCAATGCCACAAGAGACTAACGTTGTGTGTGAGAAGCTCGTAAGATTGATGTGGCATCATAGCGCGTAGACCCACCTATTTGTAAGAAGAAGGGAAATTCGTCCACGATCAACATTTAACGCCAATTTCTACAAAACAAACATCAACTTATTCGACTGACACTTTATCTCCAAGTAGACGCTTTATCGTCTACATGACAAACGCTTATTATTGTCCTCAGAAAAAATGCATCAGATTGAAATTTTTTTATGAGATACCATGAATTAACACAAACACATAATTCGGGTATTATTTTCAATCCAAACACATATTTTTTAATTAGGAATATTATTAACCTTCCAGCCGCGGACGGATCTTTCAGTGGGTTACTTTTTAAATTAAGATTGTTTGATTCCCAGCACTTTTTTGAAGTAGAAATAGTCACTTTATTCAATTACAGATTAAATAAAGCGAGAATAAGGCGAATTATACGCTTTTAAAAAAGTGGTGCGAATCAAGCAATCTGAATTTTTAAAAAGTAGCCCACTGGAACGCGAAAATAGCGTTTCCCGCAGCTGGAGGGTTAATAAATTATGCACACTCATCAAAAACATGGGCGCGTAAATTTACACCTTATCCAACTGTTAGTTTTCGAAATATAGATAAGTTTATATTTTTGTGGCTTAACCCTTTAAAGGGCAAAGTACTTCTTTTCCAAATTTTAGGAATCATTGATTGGCACTAGAATTTACAAATAAATTTAATTAGAAATATATAAAATGTTTTCTTCAAGTACCTTATGAAATTAAAATTTTATTTCAAAATTCTTGTGCCAATATCGAATTTGGGAATTTAAATTAAGTGGGATATATATGTCGCTCCACCTTCCTCTTGTTTAAGGGGACCACAGACCTCGGAGCGGTAAATTGTTTGAACCCACCACTAATTTTATAAAATTATTTTTAAGGCACATTACTACAAGAATCGCAAAACAAAGCTCACTACGAAGGAGTTTCCTTCGACATTTTCAAGATAAATCTTAAACGAAAATTTTCGTAAGTAAAAAGTGGTGGTAAAAGTTTTGATTAAGTCTCCATAAAACGAGGTTCTCGGAGACCAGGGCAGTGTTGCCAGATGGGCTACTTTTTTTTTATCCAGATTCTTGATTGGCTCCACTTTTTTGAAATGGTAAAATGCGCCTTATTTAATGACATATTAATTAAGGCGAAAGCAAAGCTAATTTTATCGTTTCAAAAAAGTGGTGGCAATCAAGAAATCTGATTTTAAAAAACGTAGCCCACTGGCAACACTGGACCTGGGATCGTTTTTTGCTATCGTTGGCAAGCACAGAAGAGAAAATCTTGAGAAGTTACTGAAAATTTTTTATTAAATTTTCTTTCTTATAAAGGGAATTGCAATTACAAATAGAATTGCTGTATTTTAAATTTTAATGAACACATGAGTAACATTAACAACGCTGTCGATATCAAAATGAACATGAAGTTGAAAAACAATGCTTATATGCTTAATGGAATCTAAAATATATCAGTTGACATATTGTCTGCTGATTTTGTTCCAAAAATCCTTCGAATGTCGAAGTTGAGTAGCTCCGTCCCAAATAACACCTTAAAATGAATTTCAATAATTTTACTATACATTTTTGTAAATATTTATATGTAGTACCAAACGCAAACTTTCGGCATTTATACAGAATATATGGGCACATATGGGGAAAGAAAATGGTAATTTTCGGATAACCATAAAATACGATTTTTATTTTTTGAATTTTTATTTCGCTATTTCACACAGTTTTTATAAACAGAAAATTATACAAAAATTACCAGTTATGCATCTTTGTTATTTATATATCCCCAGTTAATGGCATGAAATTCCGTGCAGCAGTTTTTGAGAAAATCCGTTTTTTTAGAAAATTGAAAAAACATTTTTATCTCATTAAATATCAATATTTATAGGGTGATAATAGGGAAAATATATTGTCAGATATGTAGCCACATCTGGTAAAAAAATCAGGAAATTTGATTGAAAAGCATGTTTCCAATGCTTATCCGGCTATGCCCTTTGTGTTTAATATATACAGTGGTGGAAAATTGGCGCAGAGGTGGAGCCTATTGACACCACTAAATTTTTATGGTATTATTCAGTTTAATAAAAACTCAGAATTTTGATCATTAGATAAGAGGCAAAATACTACTATAATTTAGTGGTGTCAATAGGCTCCACCTCTGCGCCAATTTTCCACCACTGTATATATATTCAGAATTTCCAAATGACATTCTCTTACGCCCAATCCATGCGGATGTGAGTGGACTTGTCTGACACGTTTAGAAACAAACTTATTTTGTATTTAAATGATTCAAAGTCCAATTACTATAGCAGAAACGATTTTCTGAAACTTAATTTTAACCACGGAACTATGAATAAACAGGAAATGACATACCCCATAGCTTCCAACTTTAGAAGAAAGCATAAAAGTTGGCAGCTATGATATCCTCAAAATGGTGAAGCTTTAAATGTAACCGGTTTCGCCCGGCCGGTATACCGCCGGGACAAACTTCCGCCAAAAATTTGAACAGAAATTTCCTCCTTATTTAATCACCTTACGTATGCAAAATGTCTGTAATAGTTGAGGCAAATATATCTGTTCGATTTTACTGGTGGAAGTTCACCACAGCAGTTAGCAGTTCCGCCATATTGTGACAATTTAAAAATCCTCCGATCAATGTCAGTGAACTTGCTTGCCGCCAGGAAATTTTACCACCAATAAATTTGAATAGATTTTTTTATCTTATTTAAAATGTTTTATTCATTAAGAACTTATTTCATAAACAAGGCGAAAATTTATAATAGTTTTTACTGGTAGAAGTTGGCCCTGGAGTTAGTCAGATCCTGATTCGATGTAAACAAACAACAGAATCTATCTTGTGACTACATCCTCAGTTACTTCCCTCGCAACCGGTAGATTCTACACTACCTGCCTCCACGTCTTTGTTGATAGCTGCATTATTTTATCATTTAAAAAATAATTATTACTTTCTGCGGGTATGACACGTATGTCAAATAAATGTTTATGCTGCTATGAAAAATAAGCATTGTTTATAAAAACGCATAAATAAATAAATACATAAAAATATTTAATTTGAAAATTTGGGCTGTATACCCTTTAAGTGCAAAGCTAAGTTTGCTTTTAAAATGTCAGAATTGCCCACATACATATGGCTGGTAACTAATTGAATCTTCCTGGCAGGGTTGCAGTTTGGCCTCCATTTTTTCAGAAAATTTGTGTAGTAAGTTTTGCTTTAATTGATGACAGGGATTTCGTGATAATTAAATTTCTTCTTTCTGATATTCCGGCATGAACACGAAATTTCTGAATAGATATGGAGGTCAAACTGGCAAACCTAGTTCCCGGGATATGTAGTTCTAGGATCGTATTTTTAGGGTTTCGTTCATCTGACGAAACCCTATTCGTCTCGCTCCTCTGTCTGTCTGTCTGTCCGTCACAGAGCCCGTTCTCAGAAACTATACATGTTGGAGACTTGAAATTTTGCATACTTATAGCTGAACACCACACATCATACGACAAATCATAAAATTTTGAAAACGTCGTACATTTAACCGTTTGGGCTTCCAAATATGTATTTCAAACAATTCTTTCTAAGTGAGCCCCTCATTAGGTTGAAGGCGTGAAATTTTGCGTACTTATAGCTGGACACCTCAGACCAAACGAGAAATCATAAAATTTTGAAAAAGTCGTACATTTAACCCTTTGGGCTCCCACATGTATATTTTAAACAATTCTTTCTAAGTGAGCCTCTAATTAGGTTGGAGGCATGAAATTTTTCATACTTATAGCTGAACACTTCACATCAAATGACAAATCATAAAATTTTGAAAAAGTTGTAAATTTAACCCTTTGGTGTCTCACATGTGTATTTTAAACAATCCTTTCTAAGTGAGCCCTTAATTAGGTTGGATGCGTGAAATTTTACATACTTATAGCTGAACACCTCACATCAAACGGCAAACTATAAAATTTTGAAAAAGTCGTACATTTAACCCTTTGGGCTCCCACATGTGTATTTTAAACAATTCTTTCTAAGTCAGCCCTAATTAGGTTGGAGGCGTGAAATTTTGCATACTTATAGCTGAACACCTCACATCAAACGGCAAATCATGAAATTTTGAAAAAGTTGTACATTTAACCCTTTGGGCTCCCCCATGTGTATGTTAAACAATTCTTTCAAAGTGAGCCCTTAATTAGTTTGGAGGCGTGAAATTTTGCATACTTATAGCTGAACACCATCATGCGACAAATCATAAAATTTTGAAAAAGTCGTACATTTAACCCTTTGGGCTCCCACATGCGTATTTTAAGCAATTCTTTCTAACTGAGCAGCCCCTTATTAAACTGGAGATTTGAAATTTTGCATCCTTATAGCAGAACACCTGAGGCCAGGCGACAAATCATAAAATCTTGAAAAAGTCTTACGTTTAACCCTTTGAGCTACCACTTATGTATTTTAAGGAATTCTTTCTAAGACAGCCCTTAATTAAGTTGGAGAGATGAATTTTTGCATACGACCTCAGACCTCTCGACTGAATACCTCAGACTACACAACAAATCATAAAATTTTCAAAAAGTCTTATATTATTTATTCCTCCGGGCTCTAACTTTTGTATTTTAAGCAATTTTTCTAACCTCCGCCCTTTTCACCCGGTGAGCACTTTTCCAACTTTTGCCGACACCCCTTTGACCATTCTTTCATATTATGCACCATAGCCTTACATATTTTAGTTCCACTTTTTACCACCAGGGGCGCCTACTTATCTCGGGTGCTATGGGTCCAATCCCCTCGACTAATTTATCTACGGATAGTATGTAAAACGGAGTTTCGTTCGGATAGAGGTTTGTTTAGAATAGAGTGCGCCCCTGGTTGCGAAATGTGGAACTAACAGATTTTTCAAAAATATAAAGTGTTTTGAAAGGAATATTAAACGAAACCCTCTGTGCGATCTGTGATCACACTTACCCACTTGTTATAAATTATTATTCGATTAACCTTTAACACATTTGAAAGAAAATTTAGACATTTGCACATTCCAAACGCGTTTAAAAGAGAATTATAAAAAAATATACTTTTTTCCGGGCTGATTTGATAAAAAAAGCTCTTATAAGTTGTGAAAAATGCACCATTTGATCATTCAAAGTTGAAAAGTTTTTTAATATGAAGCCTATTCCTCTTTTTGAAATTGTATTCATATTTGGAAAGTGGAATAAATACGTATGCGTTACCAAGATTAGGCAAAAATCCAAAATCTTACTGAAAAAGGAAAATACAGTGCGAGAGAACCCAGTGCTCTTGAAAATTATAATTGAAACTTTATCAAGAAATGAAAGTCAAGCTTATTTTATACTCATCGTCCCGAAGCTTAATAATTTTTCTGGTTCTTCAAGGTGACTTCCTTATTGTCTTCTTGACTCATCTGAATTCCATAATGCTTTGTCTCTAACTTCTCTCGCTGATGATAATTATTGAAATCTGTTATATTTTTTCGACCAGTCGTTGGAGTTATATAGGATATTGGTACTGTTGATGTTTTTTTCTTGGGATTCACCCATTACCACAACGTATTCGAAGCTATCTAAATTAGTACTAGCACAAATCTGTATCACTTTACTTGAAGCCACTTGACATTTTTTGCCTGGTGTTCTTCTTTCTGTTTGTCACAAATTTTGAACTCAATAGTGAAGATCATGAAGATTATCAAAAGGATTTTCGTGAACGGTTATTAGAAACTGTTTTAAATCTTAAGGGCTATAATTTTATGATATTTCACCTTTTTATACCAGTAATTCTGTATAGTATTTTTCGCTTTATTTAATCCGATAATTCGACAAGAGTGCTGCCGGATTGGGGACCGTTTTTAATTCAGTTTATTTCACTGTCACCACTTTTTAAAAATAGTATAACTCGCTTTTTTTCAGAATTTTTAATCTAATTTTAAATAGGGCGAATATTTCTATTTCAAAAAAGTGGTGACAATCAATAATCTGTGGACAAATAAGTTCCCAATCTGGCCACACTGTTCGACGATTGGACAAAAAAAATTATGATTGAAATATTTTGTTACTAAAAGATAAAAAAACATCAGCATCCTATATATGTACCAGAAAGTAAAAGTCGTTCTAAAACAGTTAATGCTCATTTTAACCCTTTTAGGGGCAAGTGATTGTGTTCCTGTAATGTTGAACTCACACCGGAATCTTTGAAAAATTCTCTTTCAAAATAAGTAAAAGCAATTTTACGGCTTTTTTCCACCAACGTTAGAAAAGTAAAATTTAATAATTTTTTTCTGGTGTAAAATTTCATTAATCGTAGGTGGTATATAATATATACCGGTGCCCCTCAAGGGGTTAATAAAGCCTTTGATTATGGATAGTGGCATGTAAGTCAAAGTGGACTATTTTTTACTCAATTTAAACCTATTTTTGAAAAAATAATCTCTTCCAGACACTCAGAGTAAGATATTGTCTCGAGAAATATACCACAATGATTTTTTCTTTTTTGTAAATTGTGGCACGATTAAATATAAAAAAGGACTTCCGTCCTGACCTGTAATCTAAGGTTACATTCTCTTTGTAAATAGAGATTTGAGCTAAATAAAAATTCAACCAGATGCGGAATGCCACGGTGTTGCTGCATCGGGCTGAATTTTTATTGGGGATTCCGAGTTCTCACCAGTAAATTTAAATAGTTATTATTGTCTTATAAAATGATAGATATTCCACAAATAAAATAAAAGAAAATTGCTATTCAAAATTTTCCGGTGTGAATTCCAACACTAGTGTGAAGTCGCACGGTGGGTGATTTAGCGATTCTAGCTGGACAAAATTATTTTTGACGTCAATACATTCGCATCATCATGAAATTGAAAACTGTTATTGATTTTCACTATTGAATGTTAGTTATTGAAAAATGTGTAGCAGTCATAATTTCGTTACAGGGCCATTCAAAAGTATTTCATAACATTACGGCCTATGGCGAAAAATGGTTTGCGGTGGTTTTTAATGATGTTTCATAATTTCAAACACTTTGAAATTTATATACATATCTATGAAGTGCACTACAAGATGATTGCTATAGAATATGGCATGGATAGCATTTATTGATCATTTGCAGGGACACTAAAAAGAATTATTTTACATTACGGTCTATGGAGAAAAATTGATTGTGGTGTATTTTTTCATGTTACACTATTTCAAAAGTATTTAAATTGATATATATCTCCAAGGTGACCTATAAGATGCTTACTATTTAATATGATGTGCATAGCATTCATCTTTCTTATACAAGGGGACATAAAATAAATCAGTTATGTTTCTCTCTATGAACAATAATTCTGGAAGTGCGTTTTCAGTTGTGGAACGCATTTTTAAATTAAAAATAATTGTATACTATTTAGTGTGTATAAATTCTATAAATCATATACAGGGGTGCACAAAACATCTGAAGTACATTTGCTTTTATTGACGGAAATTGCTGAAAAGGAATTTTCAATTGTGCTATGCGTTCCCTAACTGTCCTAAATTTTAGCATAATATGCATTATATGATAAATCTATAGTTCATATACAGGGATGTAAAAAATTTCAGCTAGTTTTTTCGACTTTGGTTGGAATTGTGTTTTCAAACGTGTTATATGCTTTACAAATTATTACTTAGACATCGTTTTTCACGTTATTAAGCTATGAAGTTTTATTATAGTAGTCCAAATGCGTAAAATTATTTTTTATAATCTAATTGACGCATGATTTTACGTTCTTCTTGATAATTTTAACGATACTTTCTTAATGGCATGGAAGCTAAAGTGATAAAACTATTTTTATATTATTATAACAAATCCTAATTTTTTTTCTCTAAAATTTAAGATACGGGGGAAACATTTGACAGCTTTAATGAAAATTGCTGTGTTGTATATTTATATTTATCTCTGCATAGAGGAGCCTTATGTAAAAAATGGGAATCATGAGATATCATGCGAAAATGCCTACATTATGTTTTGCATTGTTTCAAATCTGAATTTTGAGAATTTGTCTGGATCAATTTTGTAACCACTCGAAATTTGCAGCCAAGTAATATATTTTAAATCATTTTGTCCTGAGATATATACATACAACTGGCAATTTTTGTCCAAATTTGGTCATAAATATAAACATTTCGCTCTTTCAAAACTTCATGTGCTGTAATTTTCCTCTATAAACAAAATATTTTCATCCAAATTCACATTTTCGTTAAATTTTATATCTTGTTGCCGTTGCATAATGGTGGAAAAGTTAATGCATGCGACTAACTTAAATTCTGTTGTCTCATATAAAAAGTAAATGGTACGTGAACTAAAATTAAAAAAATATATATATTTAGACTTAATAAGCTAAAAAAACAAATCTAAAAACTGGGGAGGCGCCTAAGGGCAGACAAATTAAATTGGAACGAAAAGGTAATAATCTAAGCTATTTAATCATATCAAAAATTGAGCTTAATCGTGCTTTATCATATAAATTTTTCTATATTAAATCTGAAAAATTAAAAAAAAATATATATACAGTTTTTTGCGATATTAAATATGAAATTACAGCTGATATGTGCAAACTTTATACACATAAATCCGATAAAATAAAGCCCCTATTTTGTTTGTAAGCGTTCATAATCGAGAAGTATATTTTATTTTATTTTAGCAGTATATATTGTTATTATTAAACTTTTAAAAATCGACTTTTGGCCAGCTAGAGTCTGTAAATCACCCGCCGTGAGTCGGTGGATTAGAGACCACGTCACACTCATGTGCTCCGCCCTTGAGTATTTCGATGGTAGCGTTATTGCTCACATTTTTTTCAATATATAATTTTAAAAAAAATTTCGAAAAAAAATATGAAATGTAAATTATGATTTTTAAACACAAATCGACTTCTACAAGCTTAATAATCCAAAATTACTTCTCATTCAGCTAAATAGCTTTTGAGTTATACTTAAAAATCGTTCCGCATTGCAATCTGTTTTGCAACAGTTAATAAAGCATTTAACATTAATAAATTTTAAACAAGCGTAATTCCCAAACCCCTTTACGGAATGATTGGTTAGTTATCCTATTGTAAATGTTACTGGGGAATCCAAATATGATGTCATTAATAGATGTTAGTATTTAAAATTTTCGATCTGGTACAATTTCTATATGTAGACGAAACCTGAGCCAAATTTAATATGGAATTAATTAGTAGATGCTATTACTAATCGTTCGTAACCGCCGCATTTTTTTACGTTGATTTGATGATTGTATGGGTCGCTCTGTCTCTTACAATTTTTTTACAATTTTTCGGAAATAATCCCTTATTATACCCTATTTTATTTGAAACAATAAATAATTGATAAATTAGGAAATAATTTTTTTTATTTGTGACAAAGATTTCTCCTTTTGCTTCTATTTTCCAAAAATAGGGTGGTCATATGATTGTAGAACGCAGTGTATGTCTTCGTATAGCTGCTAACGCTTTTGTCTTACCACAAAAATTTAAAAGAACATTTTTCCGTATTTAATCGACGAAATCTGCAAGTAAATAAGCCAAAATTTTCTTTTAAATTTTAGTGGTAAGAAAAAAGCATAAAAGTTGGCCGCTATGCTTGCGTGTATATTATGTAAATTTTCTTGAAAAATTAGATTTTATTTTTATGTTAAATTTTTCGATGTTTTTATTTGAATGATTAATTTGCATAGAAATCGGAGAGTTTTTTGGAGAAATTTTACGTTACTTCCAAAAACAGAAGAACTGTTCAGAAATTTCAACTTTAATAAATCATTGTCATTTATAACTGAAATGAGTGTTCGCATAAATTATTCAGTCTGTAACAGTACCCTGTCCTTTTCCCCGATTTTGAATTACGTCGATTTGTACTTTCAACAATTGCTCAATTGACAAAACAACTGCTGTTTTTTTTAAATTTAAAACTCTTTCATGCAAGACAGTATCTAAATCAATATTTATATGGCTGCCAACTATTACGTTTTCTATTATCACTAAAATTTAGTTGAAATTTTATAGCAATATAATCGCAGATTTCAACTATTAAAAACGGCAAAATTTGCTGCTAAAAATTATTTGTACAAAAAAAGCGAAAATGTCGGCAGCTATGCATTTAATTATTGCAAAGTATATGTAAAAATATGAGGAAAAAATGTATTCTTTGGGCGTTATCAATTTTCTTTATCAGCCAAAATAACAGATAATCACTGAAAATCGTTGATAAACTCAATTCCCCAGAAAAAAGATAAAAACTAATCAATGAAATCGCAACTCAGTGAAGAAAGTTAAGTTTCATTTCTTTTCATCTCTGGAATGTTACCTTTTGAATTGCCGAGAATTCTTATCTCAAAGACCTTCCAAAAATGCTTTTTTTTCTCTTTCTTTTTAATACTTTCCAACAAAGTTGAAAAGTGTTTATGCATTTGGTTTGTCTCTCCGTCTGGCTGTCTGGCCGTCTATCCACCTTGTAACTCCCGTAAATATACTCGGATTTTCATGCAATTGATAATCCATATTTAGGGTCACCTAACCATGTTTGGTATTGCATATGAAGTATTTGGGATTAATATTTCATTTACAGGGCTATCCAAAAGAATTCCATTACATTATGGTATACGGGGGAAAATCGTTTGCAGAGTATTTTAATGACATTAAGCTGTTCCAAATGTATTTAAACTAATATAAATCACCGAATTTCACTACGATTACGACAGAATAGGGTATTCATAGCATCTGCCGCTCATTTACAGGGACACACAAAAGAAATTGTTTACAATACTGTCTTTGAGTAATAATTGCTGAAGTACGTTTTCAATTTCGGCTTGCGCTTTTAAATTTAACTATTTTAATCATATACAGTGCTGCTCAAAGTATTCGGATAATTTCTCTATTGTAGATGAGACCAGCTGAAATTGGGATTTCAAATGTGCTATGCGTTTCCATATGGTTGAATTAGACATAATATTTTAATTAATAAACTATGAAGTTTTGTTACATTTTTCTGAATGCGTTGGGAAGTGTTTCATAATCTATGCTTGACACATGATTTTTCTTTCTTGTTTTTTTTTATTGATAGAGGCCAAATAATGAGTGAAGAACAAGCATTTTGGTCTCATTTCATTAGATTTTTATTGAATATATTTAGAAGTTAATTATAAATTATCAAATTGTCTGATTATTTTATTGATCTTTTTGTTCCTCCTATATACACAAATTATGTCTATTTTTAACACTTTCCAACGAAGTTGAAACGTGTTTATGACTTCGGTTCGTCTGGCCGTTTGTCCGTCTGTCCGTCTGGCCGTCTGTTCACGCTCTAACTCTCGTAAATATGCTCGGATTGTTCTGAAATTTTTGGATGTTAGTGACGTCTACCATAGCACGTTCCCTATTTCAAATGAAGTTTGTAGCATGTTTAGTTCATTTACAGGGATAGTCAAAAGCTTTCCGTTACATTACGGCCAATGGGAAAAAATTGTTTCAAATGATTTTTAATGGTGTTACTCTCTTTCAAACATAGTAAAATTTATATTCATTTATGAAGCCCACTAAAATATGCATTCTGTTGAATATGCGGTGCAAAGCCTAGCCGGTTTCTAAGAGAGCCCCTAATTAAGTTGGAGACATGAATTTTTGCATACGTATAGCTGAATACCTCAGACCACACGGCAAATCATAAAATTTTCAAAAAGTCTTATATTATTTACTCCCCCGGACTCAAACTTGTGTATTTTAAGCAATTTTTCTAACCTCCACCCTTTTACCCGGGGAGCACTTTTCCAGCATTTGCCGACACCCCTTTGACCATTCTTTCATATTATGCACCATAGCCTTACATATTTTAGTTCCACTTTTTACCGCCAGAGGCGCCTACTTATCTCGGGTGCAATCGGCCCAATCTCCTTGACTAATATATCTACGGATAGTATATAAAACGGAGTTTTGTTCGGATAGAGGTTTGTTTAGAATAGAGTGCGCCCCTGGTTGCGAAATGGGGAACTAACAGATTTTTCAAAAGGATAAGTTGTTTTGAAAGGAATATTAAACGAAACACTCTGTGCGATCTGTGATCACACTTACCTACTTGTTCACTATATTTATGCATACTATAAAGTGCGTATAAATGCTATAGTTCATATACAGAGCTACAGAAATGAATTCGTAAAGGTTACTGAGTATGAGCATAAATTGCTTAAAGGTGGGTTTTAAAGGAGTTATGCATTTTTACGCTGAACTGAATTTAGTGTACTAAGAACTATTTGTAGAATATAGATAAAATGATATACAGGGCCACGCAAAGAGTTGGATACGTGGCCGTCTATGGGTGATAATTTCTGGAAATGTAATTCAGTAGTTTTAAGCGTGTTTAAGTTTGAATTAAATTTTAACTAAATAGTGGCATGTAATAAAGGCACTAGGTAAACTACAGGACTGTACAAAAGTATTCAAGTATGTTTCCATCTATTAGTATAAATTGCTGAAAGATGAATTTCAACCTGTTATGCATTTTCTTGCTAAACTAAATTTTCCAATTATATAGTATATATATCAACATACAGATCGAATACAGGGCTGTTCAAAAGAATTGGAATACATATTTGGCTATGGGCGGTAACTACTGAAATCAGATTTTTAAATGTTTACTTAGTTATCTTATTTACCTTATTTCCCTAAGTAACGAAGTTTCGTTAAAGCTTTCAGGGAGTGTTGGAAAGTGTTTCATAATCTATGCTGTACGCATGATTTTTCTTACCTGTTTATATTTTCATTTGTCTGTACTTGCCGTTTTCCAGTGTTTAAGTCGACCCCGAAATTCGAGCGGTCTTCAATTTGAATAGACAGTATTTCAGTATGGTATTTTTCATCTTATATAGTTTCAGAAATTTATCACGAATTCTGCGATTTAAAAATGGGAAGACTATATCATAACTGCCAACTTTTATGTTTGTTCCTACCACTATATCTGATCTGGAAAACTCGCCTTACTTAATCCTATGTTTTTGATGCTTAACCTCTTAACGGTCGCATTAAATTACGGTTTAAAAATTCAAATAGCTTATTGTCACAACTTTTTTGAAAAAGAAATATTCATCTTATTTAATGCCCGATAAAATGATACCATAATAAAGCCAAATACACTGCTTTATAAAACTGGTGTGAATCAAACAATCTGAATGAAAGACACAGCCCGTGAATATCACGGGAGCGAGAATTAAGGGGTTAAAGAAGACAAATTTCTCTTTTAAAAAACAGTGGTAAGGAAAAAGCGTACAACTTGACAAAAATGTTATATGAAAACCATGGAACTATTAATAAAGAGGAACTGACA
The DNA here is from genome assembly GCA_963932465.1 of Maratus speciosus. NCBI lineage: Eukaryota > Metazoa > Arthropoda > Arachnida > Araneae > Salticidae > Maratus > Maratus speciosus. The sequence continues at coordinate 59,909,135 of OZ010787.1, forward strand.
TATACTTAAAATAGTGAAGCTTCAACTGTAACCGCTACCAAAGGGGTTGTTTATCGACGGTGGAAGCTCCCACCAGTAGGTTTATATAGATATTTTAAACTTATTTAAACGCCTTATTTTTACAAAATTTCAGTCATAAATAGTGGTAGAAACAAATTTTGATTTTTACTGGTAGGAGTTTTCTTTGGTGGTAGTTAGGCCCTGAGTTTCCGCCATATTCTGACAACCATGGATACAAACTGGCAGTTTTATAAGGCATACTGACACCGGTAAAAACAAATAGAAATTTTTATGACATTTTTGAAAAAAAAATATTATGAATAAGACGCTTTTTTAAGACGAAATCTTCTATTCAATTTTACTGGTGGGATGCTTGACCTATCGGTAGTCAGAAACTGTAGAACCGATTTTAAGAAAAGCAGCCGCCATATTGTGACAACCTCCTCAGTTACTTCACTCGCAACTGGTAGACAATACACTATATGTCTCCTCCTTTTTATTCATAACTCCATTATGAAAACACGAGTATTCACACGTAACGACAAGATATTTTTTTTTTATCTTAGCAACCACTTATGTACCGGAAACTATAATGCCACTGTTACCAACAACAAAATAAAATATTTACAGAAAATTTCTGTAAAATTCTCTCACCGTCACTAAGTCAAATTAATAAGTCTGACGCCAGAAAAGTTTCTTCTTAAGTGATTGACATGAGCAACAATTAGCTACAAATCACATTAAAAAAATATTTTTTCTGGTTCAAATAGTGTTTCTTTGCTATAAAAGACATCGGTCAAGTTTTGCAGAAATTCTAGATAAGCTGGCGGCGATGCGGTACTTAAAACTCTTTAGTGCGCAGCTTCGCATATATGCAAACAATAGTGTTTTGAATTTAATACACATTTTTTTTATTTGTATATACATAATTGACACCAAAAAATTAAAATAGCAATATTTGCTTTAATTAATAGCAGGCCTTCACTATTTAAATAAAGTGACATTAACCATTGAAACTTTCTGGTGTAAAGTCATATTCTCTGGACTACGTAATTTCTAGAACGTATTCTGCCATGGGAATTAAAGGGTTAAAGGTTAATTTTTATAAAATAAATAATAATATAAAATAAGGGATTTGGAGACATACTTATTAATTAAAATATTTAATAATTTGCAATATTTTAGCGTAAGACAGCCACACCACAGCAGTTTTTACTTGTACTGCAGTTGTGCAACAGAAGAAAAGATCGACATATTATGTGAAAAATGTATCTCTGATTCTTTTCATTATTTTTCCTGTGTAATAAACATTTCAGAGAGTCATATATAATTTTTTTCAAAACAAAATTAAAAAATCGCTCATTTAAGGGTTAAGGGCTGTTAGATTAATTGCAAGCATGACTTAACATTGCACTCGAGAGGTGACTCTCACTCACCAGTGATGAAGTAGCGTCACCAGTAGAGTGCAACGGGTTAAAATTAAAATAAGCGTAAATAAGTGATGGGCAAAATCAATGATTTTACTATTCGAATGAGTCATTCGGGCATGTACAAATGCATAGATACCAACCATTGACTTTAAAAATTTAATTTCTAATTTTGCATCGAAAATGAACCTTCTTTTTTTAATTAAATTAATTTAAGAATCCCTTAAAAATTAAAAATTTCTCTTTATCTTCAAAATTTATGAATAATGAAAAATTTTATAAAAGTTGGAAACTATGGTTTGCTTCTTTTTTTAGAAAATTCTGGTGGTAATTGATTAAAAATATATATACAAAGGTTGGAAACTCTGTTTTCGCTTATGCCCAAATAACTCCAATAGTAAAATTATTCTTTCTGCTCATCACACTCTAAATTAAAATGTCTGAAATTCAGACACTTAAGTGTCTGAAATGGAGTGTTCAATTTTCAGACATTTTAAAATGTCTGAATTTTTTCAGACACTTTTTGCGTCTGAATTTCAGACACTTCAAACGTCTGAATCGCATCCATTTTTTTGTAAGCATCATACGTAGCCATGTTTGACCACGTTGAATCCTAGAAAAATATTTGGCTGTGGTCCTGCCCCTCCCCCCCCCCCCCCCAATACAGCCTGATTTTTTTTGGTGCTCTCAGTTTTGGTATACAATTTTCGTTACGATGATAATTTAAATCTTTTACGACATTGTACTGATTATAATCAATATCTTGAACTTCAGGAGTAGAACAAGATTAAAAAACAAAAAATATTTATCTAAATATTAGATTTTTTAAATTTATTTTGTTTTTAACCTTATTTTACTTTAAAAGTTCAAAATATTGATTATAATCAGTACAATTTCGAAACAGATTTAAAATATAAGCTTTACAAATATTGCACATCAAATTTGGGGGCACTACAGTCGTAATGTACAGTCGTGAATAATGAAAATAAATAAATAAATATTCTACTTTAATAACATTGGGGAAAAAATGCCTTTGGTATTTTGTTAAATATATTTGCGTTTTTAAACTTGTCCTACTCTAAAAGTTCAAAACTTTCAATCAGTGCAAGATTTAAGATGCCAGCTTTACAAAAATTCATGCAAAATCCCCCCCTCCCCCCCCCCAAAAAAATGAAAATACTTATTTAAAAATTATGTTTTTAAAAAATTTATATTTCCACATGGGCAAGTTTTTATGTAGATCAGAGGGTACTCACAAAAGCTATTCAACTATCAATAAAAACAAATAAGTACATATTCTATATTAAAAACATGAGGAAAAAATAACTTATGGTTTCCAAACTTCTTTCGTCTTAAATATATACAGTAACATCTGTCATTTTTGTATTTTTCGTATAAGTGCATATAAATAAAGTTACCACAATTTTAAATACGAAATCTAGTTAGAGGTTTTTAATTTTCCCTTTATAAATTTCAAATTACTTTTTTATTAAAAATAATAAAAAAATCAGTGTTAGAGTTGATTGCAAATCAAATACATATGTATATTTTTACAGGCAGCTTCATATAATAGACGAGTCTCATTTACTTTATTTATCTTTTTTTAATCTGCGGTTTTATGCCAGGAAGTAAGAAAGCATTAGGTCATCTTTCAAAGTTTTTTTTTCTTTACTTCCTTGTGGCCGTCCTTTACTGCGAGATAAAAATTATCCATTGAAACTAAGAACTGACATTGAATATATAATTCGTAATAAAAAAGAACGTCATAAGTTTAAAAATATATACTTCTAGAATTAGTGGGGTTTTTTGCAAACAGATTCAAAACTAATTAAATTTCATGCAAGATTTTGTTTAGTACAATAAATAAAATCATAAAATACACTAATTTTACTACTATAAAGAAACTTACTTGAGTTGCTGCAAGAGGTAAGAAAAATTCCTCGATTTGAAATTTTAAAAACTACCACAACCACAGTGAGGGAGAAAGACTTTCATCAGTTTAAAAGGTAATCCCATAATACATCCGACTAGCCATATTTAAAGAATGAGATGTTTCATCCTCAAAACAGGGCCCGCCAGACAAAAGTTTCTTTTTTTTTGCCAGCTTCGACAGGACGAAGATGAATAACACAATATTATTCATATAAATTAATACGAGTTAACACTAAGCCCATTGCACACGCTTTGTAGAATTTCCGGGTGTAATCTTCAACCGTCGTCTACTTCTGTTCTGTGTCTATCACGCCCTTATATAGACGACAGCTTCTAAGAGACATTTGATGTCAAGCACACACGTCAGATGTATGTATTCAATAAATAAATAATCCAAGTGAATACGAATTTAAATCACAGAACTTCACATTCCGCGAAAAAAGAATTAAAATACATGCGTACATAAAAACAAACTTCGTTTGAATTACAACGTATACCAACTTTGAACGAAGACATCTAAAACGCATGCGCGACTGGCAGTGCCCCAGTGCCCGCTGGTGGTTATTGCGTCGGAAGAATCAAAACGTCTTAAATTAAGACACGTTTAAAGCAATGAAGTGTCTTAAAATAAGACGTTTGCGGATATTTTAGACATTATTCTCAGTTCGTTTACACCATGGTCATAGTAAGACGCTTATGTATCTTAAATTAAGACATCTATAGTGTCTTAATTTTCAGATTAAGACACTTAAGTGTCTAAAATTCTTTTTCAGTCACATATGTGTCTAAATTTAAGACGCTTCTATTTGCAGTGCACTAGTGTAAATATCGCTACATATTTACAAAGCTTGTTCAATGGAATTTGAATTTGAATTTATTTAAGTTACAATCTAGATTCAGTTTTTCTCAAGCGGTGTGCCGGGTGCAAACCTCAGATTTACCGCGAAAGTTTCCAATCAAGTTGTATGTAGATTTTAAGAATTAACGAATTATCGGTACTTAAGCATCGAACATTTCATATTTAACTGTTTACTTGGAAAAAAGTTTTATTATCACAAAATTGCATTTTTTGGAAGTTCATTTCTATATTTGTATACTTTTTATAGTGGTGTGTGGGGAAATGGTGAAAATGGCCTCACATCTACAGATGCAAAGAAAACTTACGACTTTTAGAGTAAAAACTCCTGAAGGAAAAGTGTTGCAGTATAAAATGCAGTGGAAATCATCTTTAGAAAATTATTTAAGTTATATCTATCCGAAAATTCTACGTCAGGGTAGGCGAAACCACGTTCCCAGAAGACAAAATGCCACCAATATTTCAGAAAAATAATATTCGATTTATTTAGTGAAAGGATGTCTGATACTAAATAAGGTAAAGAAACTATTGATGAAAAGTTTGTGGCTGTTGGCGTTCTGTGACGTGGGTTCACAATAGAGCTATGATTAAAGAGGAGGAGACATGTAGTATAGTGTCAGTGACGTAGCGTTAGGGGGGGGGGGGCGGTCGATCTTTTTACTATCAGCGCTATTATATAGATAATTTAACTTTATTTAATCATTGGACGTTATACGATTAAACAAAGCAAAGTTTAGCATACAATAATACTGGTAGTAAAATTATTCATCCCTCCCACTAACGCAAAGCCACTGTATAGTGCAGTGTGCCAGGTTGGATACTTTTTTGTGCCCAGATTGTTGATTGTTACCGCTTTTTTGAAATAGAAATATTCGGTCTATTTAAAAATAGATTAAAAATTCTGAAAAATAAGGCGAATTATACTATTTAAAAAAAGTAGTAACACTCAAATAATCTGAATTAAAAAAGTCCCCAATCTGACAACAATGGTATAGTGTGCACCGCCTGTAAGCGAAGTAACTGAAGATGTTTTCATAAGATGGTGACTGTTATTTGTTTACATTTGATTAGTGCCTGATTAATCTCAAGGCAAACGTCCACTAGGAAAAACGAATAGAAATTTTCTTTATTTACGATAGAAATTCAGCACGAATAAGACGTTTAACTAAAGTGAAAATTTTTATTAAAATTTACTGGTGGGAGTTTGCTTTGGAGGAAATGCAATTCACTGACACTGACAGAAGTATTGTTTGAATTGTCATGATATGACGGAACCACAGAGCTTGACTACTGCCGGATAAAACTTCCACCATTAGAAATGAATAGATTTTTTAGCTTCAACTATGACAGCATGATTTCGCATGAATAAGACGTTTAAAGAAGTAGGAAATTTCTATTCAAATTTGTTGGTGGAAGTTTGTCCCGGCTTTAACAAGATCAAGTGTTACCGGAAGCTTTAGCATTTTGAGGATATATCGTGAGTACCATGTCAAAATATCCAATGCGAAAACAGCGGGTTACTTTTTAAAATTCATATTTCTTGATTGGCACCACTTTTCTGTAATGGTAAAATTCAGTTATTTTTGCCGTAATTAATACGCCATTAAATAATGTTAAATAAGACGAATTTTACTACTTCAAAAAAGTAGTGCCTATCAAGAAACCTGAATTTTAAAAAAAGTAGCCCACTATTTTCACATTGGATCGTTTCACATGGTACCGACAATATCAATTCCTTTTCATTCATAGTTCCATGGGGTTCGCCTTTCAGTTCTATCTTATAAACAAAAATATTCTATTTGGAAAATTCAAGATAAGATATTTCTTTAAATGCTTATGTATATTTCAAAAAAAAATATAAGAATTTGAACATTATTTTAATTACAAATTTTAATAAATTAATTTGGCCCTTTTCTAGTTCTGTTACAGCATTTTGTTTTTGTTAGTAAATAAAATTATAATGACACTTAATTTTCATGTTCTTTTTTTAATTTTAGTAATTCTAGAGTGCTGCTGAAGTTTAAGGGGACAGTTTACCTTTTGAGTAATTTTGTTTATTTTTTAAAATATGGTTGAAATGCTGAACTCACTGTATTTAAATGTAGAACTAAAAGTACATTTTGTAAAAACAAACTTTTTTAACTGCATATTTAAATAACATTTTTAAAAAGTTTATAATTTTTTTTTTTAATCCGTACTGCTTTTTTAAAAACTGATATTATTGCCCAATTTTTTTGTAAGATTTTCAAATGTGTATTACACAAGACTTCGCATGGACTTTTAGATACAATTAATATTAGATTTAATATAATTATTTTACTGATACATATAGTGTAAAACGATGAATTCTAAAACATCTTCATATACTTATTTTTTTAACCCTTTCAGGGGCAATGTACTTCTAATCGCAAAATTCTGAAATGAGTGAATGACACCAGAATTTACAACCAAATTTATTTCAAAATAAGCAAAAGTTTTTGTTCACGTACTTGATCACCCGACCGGAACACCAACCGAAGAATGGCATAGGATGTAACGCTCCGGCGTAAAATCCCCACAACAATCACGGATGCCGGACATCAGAACGCACCCAAAATAACCAGTAGAAAATGGCACATATTCTGACGTACTTACATCAGTAAATCATAAATTTACAAAAGAATTGATATTGCTTTCATCGTAATAATAAAAATATAAAAAACATAAAACGATAGTGAGGTGACTTAAATGTACAACAAAAGTCAAGACTATAGAATTTGAATCGATGTATAGAACAGATATTCGAAAAGTGATGAACACTAGTATTCATTTCATTTTATAACGCAGAGCGTGTATCTGCGCCCTCTATTATGATGCTATCATCAGCATAAGAAATAAACGGTAATCCTCTCTGCTTGCAACTCTTTAAAATCCTGTCAGACACTAGTGTCCAGAAAAATGGCCGAAGACATGACCCTTGCGGGCAGCCACGGAATACATGAAGCCATGTTAATCCATGCGTATATTTAAAATAAATAAGTCTATTGCTCATGTAATTTTTAACCCTCTCGCTGCATAAGTAATGCTTTGCGATGAGCGTCTTTTACAGAATTTTTAATCCTTTGTCACCGGTTCTTTAAAGCAGAAACTTTTGACTATCGTAATCGGGGAAAATGTCCTGATTAAATCAGACAAATTTTTCGCTAAAAAATAACTGGTGGAAATAACCAAATAGTATTAATTAGACGGGAAAATGCATGCCCGAGTATATCTCGGGTTGCGCAGCGAAAGGGTTAAGTGTTACTTCATGTAATCAAAAATAGGTAAGATATTTATGATATCGGCTACAAAACTCCAATCCAAAACGTCGAAGGCACCACTGATATCAAAAGAAATCATTGCACAGTATTTATATACTGATAGTGTTTCTCCAATGATATTCTTTATTGTAGAAAGTGCTGTCAGGGTGCTCCGTCCCTCAAGAAAGCCATGTTGCCCATCCTCAAGATAATTAGCAGATTCCAGCATTGTAATAACTCTAGTTTTAAAAGTCTTTCATATAACTTACCCATCATAGGTTACTGTTTGACCATCATTACTGTTTGACAAAAAAAATTAAATAAATAAATATAAAAAATTAAAATAATAATAATAATAAATAAATAAATAAATAATTCCTGTCGTCTGAGCTATGAAATTTTTATCGGTGATAAATAGGAACGTTTTTTGCTCTTGTAAAAATAAATATCTTGAAAAGATATTGCTATCCAGTTATAAAAGAAATGCTTTCCTTTCGTTCTAATTTATTTTTCACGTCGGGACCTTTAACTCAACAACAAAAAAAATGTCTTATAGCGTAGGCATTGAAATTTTTATCGGTTATAAATATGACTAGTTTAAAGCACTGCTAAATTAAGTATCCTTGCTGAAACACTTCGAAATTTTAATAGATGGTGTAAATCCGGTTATCGAAGAAGGTGTTAAAAGATTGTATCGAAATACCGATGTTTAATTAGCGTTACTTCAGAAAAAAGAGCATCTCCGGGAAACACGAGCGAACGGTAGTTGGGAATATTTTCGAAAGGGTTAAATTTCGAATTTTAGAACACCGATTGCACGGTCAAAAAATGGAAGGTAACAGCTTTAAAATTAAGCTTTAGCGATTTTTTGTTAATCGCTACCTATAAAATTGAACCCTAGAGAAACGTCACACGAAGGGAGAAAATGTTCACTACGAAATGGACCCCTTTAGATTTAGTTTTTCAAAGAGTTAGCAAAGATATTTTTTTTCAAACTAATTGTGGCATTGAAGACATAAACGTACGAAATTTTAGAATATGTCTTCCTTTTTCAGTATCCTGAACGAATCGGCCGATGGGTGTTACGCCATAAAGAACACCCTCCTTTCGATCCCTGTTAATCCGGAAGTGCGATCCACTCTATGCTGTAACGACGGAACCTTTGATGTCATTTTTTATTTTAGGTTTTTAATTAAAATCTCGGCTAATTACCAAAATATGAAAAATCTGAGTCTCAGATGCATCAGGACCTTAATTAGACTATCGCACTCAATTTTTCAGACTTCTACGTGCGGTAAATTTTGCTAGCCGTCGCAGGCAGACTAACGCACAGAGTGAAACTTTTTTTTTATTAGTGTAGATTTTAGAATCGATTTATAATAAATGATAGTCTATATGCGTTTTAATTAAATCATTCGCATCATTCAGAAAAGTGGGAAATTGGTCCTGATCTTCCAAAATTCTTTTTTTTTCTTGTATCAGATTGGAAATAATTCAAGATGTATAAAGTACTAAAAACCAAATAGCATACAACAAAAATTCATAATTTGATTTAGCTCATAGAAGTTCATACAAGTCAAATCAATGGGGACGGGTCTGACATTTTTAACCATAAATTGGTTTTTTATTTAATGTTTTTAAAAGTCCAAACTTTTAAATTAAACATTTTTATGTTTACCCAATTTTTATCCATTGTAATATAGCAGCACTGATTCTCTAAATCGCTATTTCAATGCTTAACCCCTTCAAGCAGTGTTGCCAGATTGGTGATTTTTTTTGTCCCCAGATTGTTGCTTCTCGTCGCTTTTTTGAAATAGAAATATTCGCCCTATTTAAAAATAGACTAAAATTTCTGAAAAATAAGGCAAATTATACTATTTTAAAAAAGTGGTGACAGTCAGATAATCTGAATTTAAAAAAGTCCCCAACGTGTCAACACTGCCTTCAAGGGCGGTGGTTCATTTTTGGACCACCTAATTGAAATTCCTAAATGACACATTGACATAATGGAATGGAAATTTTCCTTTCATTAAGTACGTGAACTAAAGCTTTTGCTTATTTTGAAATAAATTAGTTCGAAGGTTCTGGTGTCGTTCACTCATTTTAGTATTTTACGAATAGAAGTACCTTGCCCCCTGAGGGTTAAAATGTATATTGCTTTTCTATTGTGACACATGAAAATTCGCTTTTTTAACACTTTCCAACATAGTTAAAAAGGGTTTATGAATTCTATTTGTCTGGCTATCTGTCTGTCCGTGATCTAACTAGCGCCAATGTAGTCGTATTACTATGAAATTGATATATGTTATTGAGGTTACCATTGCATTTTCGGTATTGAAAATGAAATGTATGGCATTTAGAGTTCATTTACAGCGACACTGAAAAGAATGCCGTTACATAATGGGTCTATTGGGAAAAATCGCTTATAGTGTATTTTAACGATGTTACACTATTTCAAACATATTGAAGCTGTTATACATCACTGAAATTCACTACAAGATGATTATTATAGAATATTGTATGCATAGCATTTATCATTTATTTACAGGGACACAAAAGAAATCTGTTATACAACTGTGTATGAGAAAAAATTCCTGAAAGTGCGTTTTGAAATATAACTAATTTTTGTTTTTATTAACTCGTTTTGTATAAATTCCATAGGCCATCTACAGTGCTGTACAAAATAATTCGAGTGCATTTTCACTTATTGACAGAAATTGCTGAAGGGAAATTTTCACTGAGTTATGCGTTTATTAATCAGACTAAAGTTTTGCTTACGTATGTATATAAAACTACATGTTAGTATGTATATGAAACTACAGATCATATACAAGGACTGTACAAAAGAGTTCGTGTATATTTTCACTTACTGGCGAAAAATGCTGAAGGGTGTCACTGTGTTATGTATTTCTTAACTGAGCTATTTTTTTCATTACTATGTAGTATATATGGAAATATATAGCTTATATACAGGGCTGTGCATAAAAATTTGGATATTTTTCCGACTATAGAGGGTAATTTTTGAAATTGGGTTTTGAAATGTGTTATGCGTTTTCCGAATATTTACTTAGACACCATCTTTCACCTTATTAAACATGGTGAAATTTTGTTACAGAATATTATGAATGCGTTGGAAAGTGTTTCTTAATCTATCCTTGACACATGTTTTTTTCTTTTAAACATGAATCGGATGTTCCAGAAAATCGATTCTGCAATTTTGCTGTACATGAATCATGAGTAAACATAAAAATATTTAATTTAAATGTTTTGACTTTAAACAACTTAACAATATACAAGCTTGATAGTCAGTTTGGCCTTTTTTCATTAAAACATTTTGAATTCATACCGGAATTTTTGAAAGAAGAATTTTAACTTAAAGTAATCACGAAATGCTTGTCAATGAATAAAAAAGGGAATATTATAGGTAATTTCTTGTATTAACGGCAAATTTCGAAAATAAAAAAAGGTCAAACTGGCAACCCTATATACAAGCCTCTGAAACATTTATGCGTCATTTATGAAACTATCGTTAAGAAATTCTAAATTATCGCCAAAAAGTTTGAATAGTTCTTTATGGTTATTATAATGACTGATATTTCGTGAATAAAATAAAGGAAAGTTAGTATTAAAAATTTTCGATTGTAAACTCGAAATTTCTGAATTAAACAACCGCCAGATCTGGCTGCACTGCTTGCGACCCAGAGCGATTATGCTTAGAGCTTGCACAGTATGTGTTAAATTTGTTACAGCACGTAGCTCTAATTTCCATCCCCGCGGCGGATTGAAAAACATAATTGACCTGCAAGTGCACAGTATGCAAATTTTGTTCGCATACATGAGCGCCACTCTCCACTCTTGGGTCGATTTAACGAATTAAAAGCTGAGGTTGCAAAAGAACAGCTACAACTAATCCCCAGATTCGGATGGATAATCCATCTCACTGACTTTAATTCAGCAAAAGTTTTCATTGCATGATAGTTTGATGTAGTTTAACGCACTGTTGCCAGTGGGCTACTTTTTTTTTTTAAATTCAGATTTCTTGAATGACACCAATTTTTTGAAATAGTAAAATTTGTCTTATTTAATGACATATTAATTAAGGCGAAAACAATGCAAATTTTACCATTAAGAAAAGTTGTACCAATCGTGAAATCTGAATTTTTTAAAAAAGGTAGCCCACTGGGGGCAGTGGTTTAACATTGTTATTTAGATTATTATGCGTCATTTTCTTTTTTTAATTTTTCTGGTGTAAACTTTTCGTTTTACAGCATCCAAAAACATCGTAAGTCGTAAGAGGGCGCTAATTTCAGCTGAGGATTAATATACAATGACTTTGCGCGAATGGCTTTTCAATAAGTTTGGGTGGTGTTGACATCTAGACGATAATTGAACCTGTTAACTCTTTGAAAGGCGGTGGTAAATTATTTATGCTGAACGGTACTCAGAAATTTTAAGTAAAATTTTGTTCGTATAATGTACGCAAAGAAAAAAAAAAAAACTTGATTTGAAATAAATTTTATTGTAAATTCTGGTGGCAGGCAATCATTTCAGCATTTTAGCAGCAGAATTACTTTGCCATGGAAAGTTAAAGGATTACTCAAGGATTTGCTATACAAATAAAAAGAATGAAATTTCTTTGATTGAGTGATAAGCCAGGGGTACTAAATAAGCGGGACGTGGGACGCAGAGTTGCTGCTTTTTTTTTTTTTTTTTAGAAAATCATTACTTTATTTAACACTTTCAGGGCAAGGTACTTCTTCTCATAAAATGATGAAATTTGTGATTGACACCGGAATTTACAAGCGAATTTATTTTAAAATAAGCGAAAGCTTTTGTTCACGTACTTAATAAAAGGAAAATTTTCAATCAAATATTCTGCTGCGAATGTGGCATTTAGGAATTAAAATTAAGTGGTCCAAAAATAAACCACCACCCTCGAAGGGGTTAAACTAGATTTTTTGTCATTGAATAACTGGAAATAAAAATAAATAAATAAATAAAAATAAACAAATAACAAAATAAATAAAAAAGCGGTATGGGAATACTTTTCACAAAATGTAAATGTACAGAGAGTAAACCCTAGCTAAACCAAGAAATCTACAAACACCCATGTTGGACAAGAAGACCTAACTCTGTATCTTTTGTTTCTTTTGGAAGTAAAAAACATTCTATCCAATCGTCAACCCTTTGGCGGTCTCTCAGTATTTTTACTAACCTTATTTTTGAGCATCACTATTTACGAATTTTCACCAGTGTTGACAGTGGACTACTTTTCTTTTTATTATTCAGATTGCTTTATTGCCACCAGTTTTATAAAATAATGAAATTCGTCTTGTTTAATGACAAATTAAACAAGACGAACATAAGGTTTATTATACCATTTCAAAAAAGTGGAGCAAAGCAAGCAATCTGAATTTTTAAAAAGTAGCCCACTGGCAACACTGACCTTCACCTTATTCAACCCTTTCACGGTAAACTTACTTATGTTGCTATGATTTACTGTCATCAGAATTTACGAAGAATTTTATTTGAAAAGAAATAAGTGCTTTTTTTTAGCGTGCATTCTAAAAGTAAAATTTATTTAAAAATTCCGATACAAAATCGGCATTTGAGAATTAAGATTATGCGAGAAGTAATGCCCCCACCACCTTTGAACAGGTTAATCCTTTCGCGGGGGGTATACTTAAAAAAGGACACATACATTTTATTTTAGTTTCACCCAGAGTATTTAATTGCAATTTTCCTTTTATAACGTACTTGAAATTAAACAAGTTCGTTTTTCTAATAAATTCGTTTATAAATTCTGGTGTCAGTCCATTAATTAATCAGTTTATAAGCAGAATTACTCCGCGCCGGAAAGGGTTAATGCATAGCTGCCATCCTTTACGTCTTTTACCTGCCACTACTTTTACACAGAAAAATATTTAACTTTTAATCGTCGAAAACTAAGATTTAACCCTGTCCGGCGCGGTGTCCTTAAAAAAAGACACATAATTTTAATTCCAAAACTGACCGCACCAAGAATATTTAATTAAAATTTTCCTATTATAATGTACATGAAAATAAGCAAGTTCATATTTTCTAATAAACTCGTTTATAAATTGCGGAGTCAGTCTATTATTTCGTCAGTTTATAAACAGAATTACTCCGCTCCGGTAAGGGTTAAGTAAGGCAAATTATTCTGTTGAATAATATTGGTAGGGAAAAAGCGTAAAATTTGGCAGCCACGCTAATGAAAGAATTTGTCAAAACTGACGGCGATTAAATTATGTAAAGATTACTATTCAAAAATATTAGGTTCTAAAAAAAAGTATCGTGTGAACACTGAGTGACGAATTCTTTCATAATATTCAAAGATTTAATTTGGCTCTTTTTTTTTTTTTTTTTTTTGTAAAAGAAGTCTAACATTACAGTTGCGCCATGAATGCTCCCACACCTAATTTAGCGGATTACTGAGTACCACTATTTCCAATTAGTAATATTTTTCTTATTTAATTACAAAATTTTGCAATTAACTAAACCAAAGATTACTTTTCGAAAATTGTCGTATCCAAGTATTCACCAAATCGGCAATACTGCGTTTACCTGACAGTGACAAAATATCAATTTTGAGCATTTTTGAAAAACATTCGAATCATTACAACTTTGTGAACTGCTCGTTCAGTTGCAATAATTACGTAAGAATTAAACTGATTAAAAAATTTTCTTCAATTATTCCATTTGTGAAGCACATTTTAAAAGAAGAATTTACTCTAAATTCATTCCTGCATTTTATTGTTGCCATGTCAACGTAATCTTTATCCTTTTTGGAAACTATTCAAAGATTTCTTAAATTTAACATGATTTGTTATTGATTAAACATTTTTTCATATTTTGGAAATACTTATATAACAGGATTTTTTAAATTATTTTATATTCTTGTATTTAATGCATGATTAATTAGAATTGCAATAGTTTCTAGTAATAAACAATGCTGAATATGTTATTACTCTTTTCAGGCTTGCCCTACTGGTATTGTCAACGAATCAACGTTTAAAGATGTATATGCACAATTTTTTCCTCAAGGAGGTAAATTTATAGGTTTTAGATTTTTTAATATTTATAATTTTATGTGAAATATTGAAATATTTGCTCTATAGTTTAGCATTTGTGTAAAAAATATTCGAAAAAAATCAGAATGAAATCTTTGTTTAAGCACTAAACCAGTGGAACTTTTAATGGTACATTAAGCGGGCCGCATAATTACCACTTAAAAAAAAAGTAATTCTCATCTTAATTAATCGCAGAATTTCTTTTATTTAATAAGGGGAATATTACTTTTTGAAAACAATGGCGTGAGAATACATTTCACAAAAAATAAAATGAGTACTTTTTAGAGTATAGTGAGAGTTTTTGTGATTATATAATATCCAGATTAACATAAATTTAATTTTTAAATTTTAAATTAGCACGATGCATTATAAAGCTACGAGTTCGATTTATCTTACAGATATTATGAATTTATATCATTGTATCTATTGTATATAACAAAGGCTGGTAGCGTGTACCTTAGATATTGTAAGTGCCTTTGTAAGTGTATTTATAAGTATGTGTGTAAGTGTATTTATAAGTATTGTAAGTGTACCTTTGGTGATTAGATTGATCTGTTTGAGATCCACTAAAATAGTGGTGCACAACCCGTGGCCCGCAGGCCACCAAGATACCACTATTTTCATACCGAATAATTTTTTTTATTAAATGACAGAAGCTTTGCTATTAAATAAGTCAAACATTACCTTTCAAATATTGTGGTGTCAAACAACTTTCTGGAAAAAAAGTTTCACAGCAAAACACTAAAAGATTCTTTTAGAGATTATATTTTTTTTATATACTGAAAAACAAAATGTTATCGAGGGATCGCAGCTTTCCTAACGTTTCAAGCCTTTCAGGGGCGCCGTTTGCTGTCTGCAAACGGCTAATTTTAATGTCTAAACTGTCAAATGGCACGAATAATTTTTTAGTACAATTTCGATCTCATAATATATGCGAAGAAAAGCTTTTAATTTTTTTCAAATACATTTGTTCGCAAATTGCGGTGTGAATCAATTATTTGAAACTTTTTGGAGCAAAAATGCCTTGCCCCTGAAAGGGTTAAACTTTGCTACCAGCATTTCAAAACTGTACATTTTGTTGCAGATTCCTGTTCTGATGTTACCGTAATTTAAATTCGATTTTTGTTTTGAAATAGTGGTAGCAAAGTTAAAAATAAAATTCGAAACGCTGGACCGTGAGTGTCATACCTCGGATCTTTAACCTTTGCAGGGGCAAGACACTTCTGCTCCAAAAATGTTCAAATAATTAATTCCCACCGCAATTTACGAACAAATTTATTAGAAAAATATCAATAGCTACTCTTCACGTATATTATGCGATCGACACTGTACTAAGAAATTACTGGTGCAACTCGTCAGTTTGGGTATTAAAATTAAGAGTTTGCAGACTGCAAACGGTGCCCCTGAAAGGGTTAACACATTAAGGACGGGTCACGTGAATTGACGTTTAAGGGGATTGATGGCAGAAAATATTACTTGCACCGGTAATTTTCTGAGGATGAGTAAAGAAGGTGTAATCCAGGCATCCTTGCTTCAGGTTGGTCGTGATTCGGTTTTAATTTCTAAAGACATTTGTGAACGTATATATCGTGCTCCTTTTCGAAAAGTGACCCGTCCTCTTTTAAAATATAGTAACTTAGAAAATTTTAGATGTAGAAGAATGTTTAAATATAAGTTCTGGGAAAAGGAAGGCTGTATAAAAAATTTAATTTTGTAATTTAATATGTATACCGTCCCTTTCAAGACAAATGATATTTGTAAAAGTTGTATTTGATCTTTATATATTTTGTAACTGGAAGTGTGATTTTATTATGAGCGATTTAACCCTTTGAAGGGCGGTGGTTAATTTTTGGACCACCTAATTTTAATTCCTAAATGCCGCATAGGCACCAGAACTTTTTCATAAAAATTTCCTTTTATCAAGTATTCGAATAAATGCTTTTTCTTGCTAATGCTTAACGCTAATGCCCCTGAAAGAGTTAAGAGATATTCCTCGAGACATCTATTTTAAATTACTCGATATAAATGTGTGTGCGTGTGAGCATGCATGCATCAGGATTTACACGCACCCCTATTGAAAAGTAATGCTTATTCTTTTTTACAATCAGCATGGAAACAAAACAAGTAAATAAAACAAAATAGACTAATCATACAAGTTTGATAATTGATGCAGATTAAACGAGTTGTGTAGTAACATTGGGAGGAGGGGGGGGGGGAGCTTCCAGATATTCTAGATGCCATCAATTTTGTAAAGTGATTTTCGGTTTGTTTAATTGAAGAAATTTCTACGTTTAGAGAAGGCGAGAAATATTTCTTTAAAATAGTGGTTTACAAAAGCTTCTGGGCCCCCTCCCTTGCTACGCCACGGGATGCAGCGCTAAATATAAACTTAACAGTGAATGTTTATCAATATTTTCCCAGTTATTTTAAAGTATCAGTGTCTAAAACGCAAGAAATAATTCTAATATCCTTCTGAAGTTATTTTTTAGGCATCTGTGTTTAACTTGTGGAATGATTTAGAGATGTGTTCTATATCTTAGTGTAAAAATAAATGCACGAAAATGTAAAACAGTCAGACAGGAGACACATAAATCTACACTCTCCTAGACGTATTTATATTTTCCCTTTATTTAACTTAAAAGCATAGATGAACATATCGGAACGGTGGTATATTTAGTTAAAAAAGAAAATCTGAATGCCTCAATTACAGTAGTTCATTTAATCCTTTAGAGTGCAGTGATATGTTATTTATGACACTTAATTTTAATCCCCAAATGCAACAATGGCACCACAATTTTGAAATAAAATTTTAGCTTTACAATGTACGGGAGGAAAACCTTTATCTTATTAGTTTCAATTAAATTTGTTAGTATATTCTGGTGTCTATCAATCACTAGATCATTTTAGCAACAGAAGAATTTTGCTCCTTAAAGTGCTTTTTTGTCCCTTTGCTCTGGAGAGGTGATTTTCCCACACCACAAGAGTTGTCAGGTATCCCGCGTAAATCGGCGATCCAAATGCTGCGGACACCACTAATTTTTTACAGTTTATTTCGTTTTCTTTAACGCGCAGATAATTCTGTCATTAGATAAGACAAAGAAATTTACTTTAAAATACTTATGTCAAGCGCAGGAGCATTTGAAGTGTTGGGGCAGTGGGATATATTTTATCCCACTTGCGATTAATGAAGATTTGCTCCAGAAAAATTGTATAAAATTTTACTTTTCTAAGTTTGGTGGAAAAAAGTAGTAAAATTGCTTTTCCTTATTTTGAAATAAAATTCTTCTAAATTTACGGTGGGATTTCAGGATTACACGAACGCAATTGGTTGCCCCTCAAATGGTTAAACAAAGCAAAATTTAGCATACAATAACAGTGGCAGCAAAATAATTTGAGCCCCCCCCCCCCCTCCCAACGCTACGCCTCTGGTGTAGTACGTACACTGGTGCGTACAGTCGCTGCAATCGAAATACTCAAGGCCAGAGGACACGAATATGATGTCGTCATTAATCGACCTACTTCTCACTGGTGTTGGAATTTACCCCGGAAAATTTTTAATAGCAATTTTCTTTTATTTTATTTGTGGAATAGCTGTAATCTTATAAAATAATAATAACTATTTAAACTTACTGGTGAGAATTCGGAATATCTGGCTGATTTTTAATTTTTTTTTCTGGTGGTCAGGATACTAAATTCTAACCAGTAATTTTAAGTAGTTATTAATGTTTTATAACGTGATAGATATTCCACAAATAAAATAAAAGAAAATTTCTATTAAAAATTTCTGATGGGAATTCCAACACTAGTGAAAAGTCGGTCGATTAGTTATGACGTCTCACTCGTGTTCTCTGACCTTGAGTATTTCGATGGCAGCAGTACGGTCCCTATAATTTCTAAAAAGTATGTCACTATAAATTCAATTTAGAAATTTCCTAGTCAATATTATAATTTATAATTATAAATCGCAGTATTTGTACTCTCGTTATTTAATGGCAGATTTTGTAATATTTTTAAGCGATTATGTGAGGCAAAAAATGCCATTCAATTATTCCAGTGCAACTGGATTCGTCCTGGGTTAAATACAGTAATTGTAAATGATACTATTTATTCATGCTGTATGATTAATCATGTAAGATAATTCTGAGATTAAAAATAGGGATAATTGCTAATCGAAAATAGTGGTTCTTAATATCTGTAACCCATGAAACTTATATAGTACATTCATATATGCATCGGGATAAAATTAGAGGGAAATAAAAAAGCTAAAATGTTTAAAAAAGATATTTACGCACAAATAACGTAGAGACACGACAACAAAATCCCATACGATCGTTTCGAGGATACTTTCGATCGTATTTTATCTAAACCTCCGATAATCACTGATTCTGTTCCAGCAAATAAAGAATTTAAAAATGTTATTGTCTTACCTTATTTTCCTAAAATCAGTACACAAATTTCCCGTATTCTCAATAGGTTTAGTTTTAAAGTTGTTTTCTCTCCAAACAATAAAATGTCTTTCTCCAATCTTAAAGATCCTGTTGACGACCGTAATACCTGGGCATTTACAGAATTTTTTGTGAGTGTGGCCTCTCTTACATTGGGCAGACGAAGCGTGCACTTAGAATTAGGCTGAAAGAACACCAGAATTACGTTAGAAAGCAGGAATTTGAGAAATCTACAATAGCGAAAGTTTGTTGGAAATCCAACCACCAGTATAATTATCCAGAGGCTAAAATTATTCAAAAATGTAACTCAATTTCTGATCTAGACTTTTACAATGCTCGCTATATTCATAAACATACTTTCTCCTTAGTGAACGATATGACCAGCACCCCTTTTCTTTCGCCAGTGTGGAGGTATCCTGCACTCTGACTCTTTTTTTTTTAGTTGGTTCTGGTCCATCACGTCATTTCTTTAAGGTATATAAACTCTTGTATTCAACTTTTCAATCAGTCCGTAAGCCTGTACTTGGGGCTATAACCGAGGGGTTCTTCGAACCCCTCGGTTTCCTCGAACCCATTTTCATTCTTTTTTTTCTCTCTTACTGGGGAAGGGGATCCAGGTATCCTCGAAACGATCGTATGGGATTTTTTTGTCGTGTCTGTACGTTATTTGTGCGTAAAAATCGTTGTTAAAGATTTTAACATTTTTATTAAAATTTGCACAAAGTTTTAACTATGCTTATAGGGAAATAATTCCCCTATTACGAAAAGAAGTATTAGTTTTAAAATAATTAAAATAATACTGTACATTGCATGCTTATTTTTATACTTCTTGAAGTAAAAACGGTTTTTGCTTTAGCCTCTTCGTTCATGAATACAGGGATGAGATTTCCGACTTTTTGCACACCAGTATAATTTTAGGAAAAATGTTCTTCTGTTAAATCGCAAAAATGCTCCGATTAAGTAAAACAACATTTTCTTTAAGATTATACTGGTATGCAAAAAGTCGGAAATCTCACCCCTGTGAATAACAACTGTTGCAAAACTGTGACCTGCTCGATACAAGTTTTTTTCAAATAATAATCTTGGTCTTATGTAATTGAAGATATTATGTGATTAAATAATGGATTATTATTAAACATGGTGGTATCCAGCATTTGAGGACAATGCTGAATACAATTTTTTTATCAAGTCTGTTAATCGGTGAAGATCATTTTAAGTTATATTGAAGAATTTTAGTAAAAAAACTCTTAAATTTTTCTTAGGTAAGGTGGGGAAGGTATATTAAAGATTTGGAACTGAAAGATTAAAAGAAAATTACAAAAAAATTCGAAAATAAAATTCAAAAACGCACGACCCCATACAATTCTGAGCAGCATTTCTCGTTGAAGAAAAAGAAATGTACCAATCGATCTTAAATAACTCCTATTTTTTTTTTGCTATTTTAAATTTTTTCAGAGGGGACAATCTACATATTAAGATAGACAAAAAATTGATTTTTTTTTCTTTGTAAGGCAAACAAAATTATGAAATAAACTACACCATATTGTTAGCCAATTTACAAATTTTCATTCGGTTTCTACGATTAGGCTAAAATTTATTAATGAGTCGCTCGGAAAGTTGCGTCCGTTTGGGAAAATTAATTCGTACCGGAAAATTCTTTCATTTATTATTAGACATTGATTCCGATATCTAATCTCTAACAATTACCTGTCAGAATTTTCTGGTACGAATTGAATTTCCCAAGCGGGCACGACTTTCTGAACGACCCAATAATTACTAGCTGTTACCCGTGAGGTCATGCACGTAGCATTAAAAGAAAAAAAAAAGATAAATGCATTAATTAAGCCAAACATTTCACTCACGATGATTTAAAACATATATAATTAACCCACTCTTTATCACATTTTATAGGAGACATACGGTACTTCTTATTTATAGGGGCTTTGACATAACTCAGTCAAAAAAGGGAAATTTTGCGCCAGATAATATAAGCAATCACGAAAATAAAACTGCAACCAATGAAAAATTGGAGAGTCAAGAAAAATAGTGAAAATCGGCGAGTCTCTCTTCTTAAAACGAAAAAACAGTGCTGCGATAATTCTACTACAAATCTGTATTTTTTGTGAAATTTGTATCAATATGCACTGCATCCTATAGCACTTTACATAAATCCATTAAAAAAGAAAACTATTTTTAAAAGTGACAACATATTTTTACTCTTATAACCCTTTAACGGTCACATTAAATTACGGTTTAAAAATTGAAATTGCTTATTGGTACCACTTTTTTGAAAAATAAATATTCACCTTATTTAATGACAGGTAAAATGATACCATAATAAAGCCTATGACACTATTTTATAAAATTGGTGGGAATAAAAAAAATCTGAATAAAAGACACATCCCGTGAATATCACGGGAGTAAGTATCAAGGGGTTAAAGCTAAAAGAAATGTGGACTTACAGACCGGTTGCCAAACCACGATATACAAACATGTCTCCAAATTCTTCGAGCTCCTGATCCTTAATTTCGATATTTGCAGCGGGAAAATTATATTACTTTGACGCAATCAATCTTCAGGTTTTCTGACCGAAAAAGTAATTTTCTTTAAAAAAAAAAAAAGTAATTTTTATTCGTATTTTCTCAACCGTACGGCTTTAACACTAGAAAAGCCGGGAAGTTTTACAAAAATATTTTACACCAGAATTTTCATTTAAAACTGTTTAGCATATTTATTTAACATATTTTTTTTTCTTCTTCTTTGTGTCTTTTAAACATATTTTATAAAGAAATTTCTGGTTCGAGACCGAAATATATTCCTATATTAGGGGTCAAACTGACCCCTCACGGTTCTTCCAGCGTTAAGAATTCACACTCTTTAAAAAGCGTTTTTTTTTTCAGGAAGTCACGTTAATTTTTTACTTTTTAAGAATAAAATAAAAAACTGTTTTTCGCTAATCATAACGTAATTTACGACATGGATAATTTTCCGGTGCATGTTACTGACAGTTACTATTCATTTCCTTTTTAACCTTTCTTTTTTAACGTATTTAAATTTTAAATTAAAAATTAAATATTTATATATAATTATATAAATATTTAACCGTGCGCAGACGATAAACCGTCAAGTATTGATAACATATATATATTTTTAATTTGTAAGGACTGATACCATAACGCAATCCCATTTTATTTCAACATCAAGATATATCCGTCTTATTTTCCATATATGACGTCATATACGCCTCCATTCCGTACTTACTCAAAATTCATGCACCTTGCATTATTAGACATACTTGAAAATTTCTGTTTAATTTCCAATATGACGTCACATTCATATACACTGACCTCTCACTTATACGACTCTGAGTTATACAACTCTCTCGGTTATGCACCGAATTCTCTAGGTCCCGTCCACGCTTTATGGGAAATAATGCTAAACATCTCTCAGTTATACGACTGCTTCTCTCACTTATACGACACGTTAAACTGTTCAGGCGATTTTACATTTCTAACTCAAGAATTCATTTTTATAATCTTTAAAGAACAAATCATTTATGTTTTCATACCTTTATCCTTTTACTATTGTTAAAGTGTTTATAAATAATGAAGACGTGAGCGAGGGGGCTGACGAAGATGAGAGCGGAGTTCTTGATGCTGTAAATTTTTCAGAAGCAAGTGTTGCTTTAAATACGTTAACGAATTACATCCATCAAAATGATTATTCCCAAAATAGACTTAAAACTTTATTAGACTTAGAAAAGACGTTTTATCCTTTTGTCGACGACAGAGACTTTATATCACTTCCTTTTTAGAGAAAATCTTATTTGTAAATCTTTAAAATAAACACAGTGGTAAGTGGACTGTGTTGTGAACTTTTTAAAAAATATTTTATTTTTAAATAGATTTTATAAATTTTGTTAAAATATGTTCTTAGTACTTAAAACGTATCGTATTTAATGCAGGTAAAATAATTAATGCATATAAAGTTTGAAACATGTATAATAAAGCTGACTCTCACTTACAGTCCTCAGCAAAAGTTTAGGCACTGGTGATTTTTAACGATTAAATAAAAAATACGAACACTTGGGTTATACAAATGTCTGTACTTATTTTTAAATATATTTTAAACGTTTTAGGACAGAAATAACGGTTTTAATGTAGGATATTATTTAATTTAACTTAAAAAAGCGAAATTTCGATATTGCAAAAGTTTAGACACTTTTGTGATTTTTTGGCAACTGTTCACGGAAAAACGCAATTTTCAAACTTATGACGTCACATGCATGAAGTATTTAAGTGCACCTCGCGATAGTATCGGTTAGTGAAGGTGCCGCGTGCTAGAAATGTTCAGCAAGATGAAGTAATTACCGTAATTTCGCGCGTATCCGCCGCGGCTTAGGTAAGACTTTTTCATACCGGAAATTTTATTGAAAAAAAGAAGTCAATTATGTTCTAAGCAGAAGCAAGTCATATTTTATCTAAAATAAATTCTGGTACGAATTCGAATTATCTGAGGTGCGGCGGATACGTGCGAAATTACGGTAAAGCAAGGAAGCTGAAATCGATATGGAAAACTGTTGCAGAAATTTCAGCTACTTTGAATCGTCCAAAGAAGTCTGTCTATTAAGTACTGTCTAAGGGTGACTCTTTCAAAGCAAAACATAAATCTGGAAGGCCTCGTGTGGCCAGAAAACGAGATTATAGAAGGATCCATAAACTGGCATCCAGACAAATGATGACTGCTAATCGCATTAAAAGTGAGTCAGAGCTTTCCGTGTGAACGAATAATTCCGTAGATGAATTGTAGAAAGATATACATTAGTTTACATGAAAATGATAAAACAACCAGCCTTGAAATCTCACAACAAATTGACCCCTTTCCGTCGCGGAGTAATTCTGTTTATAAAACTGATGAAATAATGGACTGAAACCAGAATTTATAAACGAATTTAAGAGAAAGTACGAACTTGCTTATTTTCACGTACAGAACAAAAGGAAAATTTTAATTAAATCTTCTTCGTGCAGTCTGTCAGTTTTGGAATTAAAATTAGGTGTCCTTTTTAAAGACACTGCTCTCGAAAGTGTTAATGATTTGGGCCTAACTTTGTTTTAATACTAAGGTATCTCTGGAGTTTCTCAATGGTTGCCAAGCAGCGTAAGACTACATACATACATTGAAATGCAATTTACAGCCATTTAGTGAACTTTTATCTCTTCCAAAGTATGTATTTGAGCAAGATAATGCGTCTGTTGATGTTGTATACAAATCAAAAAATTGGTTTAACTCTCAAAATATTACTGTTATCGACAGGCCCGCGTGTAGCCCTGATGTGAACCCAATCGAAAAC
Organism: Maratus speciosus; assembly: GCA_963932465.1. Taxonomy (NCBI): domain Eukaryota; kingdom Metazoa; phylum Arthropoda; class Arachnida; order Araneae; family Salticidae; genus Maratus; species Maratus speciosus. The sequence continues at coordinate 59,933,514 of OZ010787.1, forward strand.
TTTTGTGGCATCATATCTCATACGGTTTATGCAATTTTTCGACAATACTCCACTGTAAATGAACTTCGATCAGCTGTTGAACGTGTTTGGTACGAAATAGACCCCCAAGTAATCCAGGATTTAGTTTCTTCGATGGGAAGTCACATTTTTGTATTAATAGCAATCAATGTAGGTGCAGTTCGATTTTAATTTATGAATATTTTTCTGCTAACAGACAAATTGTCTATACTTTTGCCACAATGTTAAATTTGTTTTTTGTCATTATATATTATCTAAAGTGTATAAATTAAAATTTATTGTTTGGGTATGAAAGATAAGTCCCCAGTAGTATATGACAGTTGAGCTACAACAATTCGTTACATACTTCTCAGTACAGAAGCAAATCGATCATTGTCTAAACTTTTGCTGAGCACTATATACGACTCTCTCAGTTATACAGGTTTTTTGTATGGTCCCCTGAAAATCGTACAAGTGAGAGGTCACTGTATTTTTAAAATTCTTATTCTTTTATTTCATTTTCCTTTTTCACGTGAAAATCTTTCAATGCAAAATTAATTATTGAGTTGAAATTATTATTCCGGGTTTTTATTTTTTGGCAACGAAAAAGAAAGATGGTTAAATTTTATAGGAAAATTTGCAATTGATTCTGTATGAAAAATAATGAAATTTTGAATTATCAAGAGTAGCCTATGATGATTCCTGGGTTATTATCAATCCATATGAAAAGATAAGGCATTAATTCATTCGTTTTGACGTTGACTTCATTCTAACATTCACAGACACATTCACATTTATAATATTATAAGATTTTTATAGACGATTTCAAGGATTCATTTCAAATTAAACAAGAATAATTATATAGATTATAGGAACATGGATTACAACTCATACATCATAACTTAAGCTCACATCATGATTTTTTTTAAGTCTAACTAATAAACCACTCGTAGGACAAATGTAATATTCTCTAGTCGCGTAAAGGAAGCATTTATCAATCGAGTGCAATAAAAAACATTATGTTATATTTAATATCTTTTTCGTTATTAATTTACTAATTCATAATTCCTATCACAGAATTAGGGGAATTAAGATATTTTCATTGAGGATAGGTATTATTTTCATACAAAAAATAAACGTGATAAAATTATAATTCCCGGAAATATTTAAGAATTTGATGGACATAATTTAATGTTAGAGGGACAGAAAGTTGAATAATTGATAATACTTTTCATCTAAATGATTTTACGTACCAGTAGAGTCTTAGGAGAAACGTTCCGATTAGAAAAAGTAACATTTTCTCTAAGATTATACTGGTATGCAAAAAGTCGGAACTCTCATCCCTGATATGGTCATAAATTTAACATGTGTTTAGGGAAAGAAGGGTGTGGCTATTGAAAATTTAAAAGTTATTAATGTTATAATGTGTAGATTGCCTCCGATTCTTAATACATATATATCAATTAATAGTAGAGATTATTCTGTAGCAATTGTTATACAGGGTGCAAAGGAAAGTCCCTTTAACCTGAAAATACTTGCGAACGGAGAGAGCTACAGCTATAAAGTGGGGTATCGGTACAGTAAAGCGACTACGCCCGACGTAATGCAAACGACAGCAGCACCCCTAGTGGCGAAATTTGGAAGATAGCCATTCCAAATCGAAAACGAAAAAAGGTAGAGTAAATTTTCCAGTTAGAAAGTTTTAGAGCATCAATTAATTAGTATGAAACGACATTTGGTTCACACGGATAAGATAAATATTCGCCTGCATACACAAAAATGTCCGAAATCGATGAGCGACGATTCTACTTTGCCTATTCACACACCGGAAATGTAGCAGTGCTCAATTGCAGATTGTGACGTTGTACTGTGCTGTAATGTCTGTAAATATTTAATTTCCAATGCATTTAAAATTTTAGAATAATACTTTAGGGCCAGAAGAATTCTGTTCATAAACTGATGAAATAATTCAGTGACACCAGAATATTCAAATGAATCTCTCAGAAAACAAAAACCCGCTAATTTGCACTTTCATTACAAAAGCAAAATTTTATTAAAATATTCTTGGTGCCATTTGTCAGTTTTGGAATTAAGATTAGGTGGCTAGACCGTCTAGCCACCGCCCTTGAAAAGGTTAAATCTATGTCGTCGTATTAAAGAGGCTTGCAATAGACGTTCCATGATGAGAAATGTGCATGTAGAATTACTCTCACGAATACAAACGTGTATCGTGAGCAATGGCGAACTTTTCGAACATACTGAATATTAGCTTTTTATCACTGTGAGACAGTATGACTTTTTTTGTGTGTGATGTTATCAAAATGTATTGAGATAAGTGCGTATTTATAGCATAAATTGTGCGTATTTCTTCATACTTCTGACTATTCCATTCAAACGTTTACACAAAATGGAGTGCATCGATTTCGGACATTTTTGGGTAAATAGGCGAAGATTTATCATGCTCTAAAACTTTCTAACTGGAAATTTTGCCCTATCTCTTTTCGTTTTCGATTTGCAGTGGCTAACATCCAAATTTCGCCACTAGGGGACGCTGCTGTCGTTTTCATTAAATCGGGCGTAGTCGCTTTATTATACCGTTACCTCACTTGCATAGCTGTAGCTCTCTCCGTTCAAATGCATTTTCAGATTAAAGGGACTTTCCTTTGCACCCTGTATGTTTTCGAGCACATAAGCTATGACCAGAGTTAGCATCAGATGTTGCATTTTGGTTCCTTCAGATGTATTTAAAGATGAGTGATATCAAAATTTAAAACAAATTATCTTTATTATAACTCATATATTTTTTTTTTTTGATAATTTACATTATTTTTGTGATACAGATCGATAAAAGCTGAAAATGCGTTTTCCTCAGCGGTATGCATTTTCAAAATTATATAATATTCAGCGTATTACATGATTTGTATAAATTCTATAATCATATACATGGCTGAGGGAAAGAATTCGCACATATTAATGGATATGAGCAACAATTCCTGAAAATGGCTTTTAACTGAGTTATGTGTCCTTCCATTTGTCTATTTAGAAATCTCATTTCGTTGTATAAAAAAAAAAAAAAGAAATTTCTTAATAATCTTCTTTTAGTGTAGGGAAGTCTTTTCAACGTCCAACCATGCTTAATGCATGATTTTTCGTTATTTGTTTTCCTTTTTCATTATTTAATCTACGCTAAAATAATTCTGACCGTATTCATAAATATTCCCAATTAAAAGATTTCATCGTTTTTTCTCACTGGATGGACTTTTTAAAAGCCACTTTAGACGTTTATTCATATTTACAAAAAAAAAATGTCTAAAATATAATTTTTTCAAATTTTAATTTAAAATTATTTAGCATATTCTAGCGGAGTTACGTAAAGATCCGATGCTTATAAATTTGTGAATTTTTTTTTCGCTTAATCCATTTCTCTATAAGTCTTTCAAGGGCAAAGTACTTCTGTTACTAAATTGTTGAAATGATTGATTGACAACAGGGTATACAAAAGAAAAAATATTTATAAATAAATAAAAGCTTTTCTTAGCGTAAATTATAAAAGCAAAATTTTATATCAAAATTTAAGTGTGAATTTTGCATTTTAGAATATAATTTAGGAGGGATAAATTATACAGTGCTCGTGCGGGTCAGGGAATTTTCAGACCAGGAAAATCTTTGGTACCAGTATTTTCTGAAATAAAACTGCTCCTTAAATAAGGCGAAATTTGCGCTTTTAACCTAGATTTATTTTTCTATAAAAAAATACCTATATATTACAGGAAAAGTACCTGAAACGTAGAAACTTGTTATATCCATTTAACTATGAATAAAGAGGAATTGACATAACCTCAAGATGGTGAAGAATCAAATGTAACCGGTTCCACAGGGCCTGATTACGGCCGAGATAAACTTTCACTAGCAAATTTTAATAGAAACTTCATCATTATTTAAACGTCTTATCCATGCGAAATCATGATTTCGTAATTAAGGCACAGATATCCATTCATTTGTACAGGCGGAAGTTTGTTCCGTCGGTAGTCAAGCCCCGTGGTTCCGCCATATTATGACAGCTCAAACAAACTTTCTGCAATGTCAGTGATTCTCATTACCGCCAAGGCAAACTTCCACCACCAAATTTAAATAAAAAATTACGCTTTATTTGTACGTCTTATTCGTGCAGAATTTCTGTCATATTTAAAGCAAACATTTCTGTTAGTTATTACTGGCGGAAGTTTGCCTTGGTGTTTATCAGGCCCTGATCAAATGTCAACTAATAACAGCCACCATCTTGAGACTACGTCCTCAGTCACTTCTTTTGCAACTGGTAAACACTGCACTATCTGTCTCCTCTTCTTTATTTATATCCCACTGCCCTCCAAGGTGTTAACTGATTCAGCGTACAATCCAAATTTTTCTTCATTTGTGTTTATTCAATGTATCGGTATGATCAGAGTGCTAAAGCGTCAATACATACTTTTAAATTGTTTCCTTAATCTTTTTTGACGATCCTTAACCCTTTCAGGGGCAAAGCACTTTCATTGCTAAAATGTTGAAATGAATGAATGACACCGGTATTTATGAACAAATTGATAAGCAAATGAGCATAAAAAAACTATGTCTCATATTCGTAATAAATTGAATATTTTTTACCCAAAATTTTGGTACCGCAGTTGCATTTGTGAATTAAAATTAAGGGATTTCCTAGGCATACTACCGTCCATGAAAGCAGTGTTGCCTGTGGGCTGCTTTTTTTTTTTAAATTCTGATTTCTTAATTGGCACCACTTTTTTGAAATGATAAAATTACCCTTGTTTTTGTCCTAATACGTCATTAAATATAGCGAATTTTACCATGTCAAGAAAGTGGTGCTGACCAAGACACTTGAATTTAAAAAAAGTAGCCCACTGGCAATTTTGCTTGAAAGTGTCAAGGTACAGTTGAGGGGAAAAAAGTAAACGCCCCCTACTAACTCTGCAACAATTTATCGTATAATAAAGTTACTGGTACCAAACGATTGGAAATAAAGTCTACTTCTATATGGTGTATATAAAATTTGTCTAGGGTGCCATCTACACAGCGGTGCCAGTGGGCTAATTTTTTTAAAGTCAGATTTCTTGATTGGCACCACATTTTTGAAATAGTAAAATTCGCCTTATTTAACCTTATTTAATGACATATTAATTAAGGCGAAAACAAGGGGAATTTTACCATTTCAAAAAAGTTGTGCCAAACAAAAAATCTGAATTTTAAAAAAGTAGCCCACAGGCAACACTGCATCTACACATCAAAACAAACCAAATCTTTGTTTTTTTCAATAGCAAGACCCAATTTTGATGCCATAAATAAACTCTACACCCTTTAATTAGCTTAAATATAAATTTGCATGAAATTCGTAAGATTAGCTTACGAGGAATTAATTAATTTAAAATGGAATTATTTTAGGGGCTGTATCCAAATTGAAGTTAGGCACTCGAAGGCTGAAAAGCTACAGATTGACAAAGTCACTTCTATTAATGTATTATTTCTTTCCAATGTGGCCATTTCACACACTTAGCTTGGGCTATTGTTATAGATCGTAAAATCCTCTTCAATATTCATTTTATAATACTTACACGTGTTGAATTATCCGATTTAACCAAAATATAATTTACCTGTAATTCTAATATTTTTCAAATATGTGAATGTGATTGGAATTGTTTAAGTGTTTTTATAATGCTTTTTCTCATCTTTTGAATTTATTTAAATCAAAGTTTTATTTATTTATTTGCTGAAATGAAAAGAATATCGGCCAATTAAAAATTCATAATAAAATACAGTATAAAGCAGTATAATGAATCAATGTAGAAACCCCCCCAGAAATATTGCTCTTTTGCCTGAAAATAAAATCCAAGGTGATTAATAATGCCATATTTTGAAGAATTTTTTTTAAAGAGTTGTTGTGTGTGTGTGTGGGGGGGGGGGGGGGAGCGGGGGATTGTTTCTTATTAGATCTTTTCAGATATGCTCGCATGTGTTATATTCGGATTTATTTGAAGAACTAAAATTAAATATACTTTAAAAAGACATCAGAATAACATTACATTCATTATTCTCAATTGAAATAGTGTTAATAATTCTATGATTAGTCTTATTGTGCTATTTCGTTTGATATTTTGCAATTAACTCATTAATGCCAGTTAGCTAAAAAACTTGCCATTCGAAGTTTCTTTTTCTTTATATTTTAGATTTTTTTGTACGCTACTTCCGATTTTCAAGAAAACGTGCCTATCTGAAAGTCATAAAAATAACTTTCAAAAATTTTTTTAAGTTCTGTGTACCGGATAGATCTAAATGTTAAGCTATGGAAGCTTTTTCTTCATATTTTGGATTTCTTTGCACGATACTTCCAATTTTCAAGAAAGCTTGCATATCTGGAAGTCATAAAAATAACTTTTAAAATGTTTTTAAATTAACCCGTGTACTCGAATAGATCTAAATTTCAAGCTATTGAAGAAAAGGTCTAATTATTTCAAACTCATTATTAATGGGTTAAAAACTTTACATCGGTACTTAATTGTAAAGGTTACAATTTTTGATTGATATACAAAAGTTATTAAAAGAATTAATTAGAAGATTTAACTAACAATAACATACTTTCGTAAGAACATTTTATCTAAAAGATATTCAGTATAATACAGGAAACAATTTAATAAGATTTGAGCAAATTAAACGGATATGTATAAATATCTCAATGACTACATTAATTATATAATAATGGTTTCAATTATGTAAAATCTTTTTGAAAAACGTTTTGCAGATATCAAATGCTAAAATTAGATTAATCACTTGTCGCAAATATATTGGCGTCTATTTAAAGAGAAAAAATTATTTTAGGTAATCTTTTATTTTGTGGAAAGCATTTAAATGAATAATTTCGTGTTTACACTTCTAATTAAATTTTGCTCTCTGAAAATTCATATTAATTTGATCATCACAGATTTTTTTATTAAATTTAAACACCAACCAAACGCAAACATGATACAAGGACATACTTGTCCGCATAATGAAACTTAAAAAGCAACAATTGCAGCAACTTGTTACCAAAATTTTAAAATACTGAAATTTATTCAAATAAAAAAATATGATTACCCCAAATAAGAAAAATTATTTCATATTATAGAACTTTAACCAAAAAAAAAAAAAAAAAAAAAAAAAAAAAAAAAAAAAAAATAGCAGAAAATTATGGGTAGATTATTACAAAAAGTGAGAGATCAAAAAGTCCTCAACCATCCACTCCCAATAAGCCCCATTCTTTGCTTAAATTTAAAAGAGAGGATCTGTTACTAGAAAATATTTTTATGAAGAATTTCTTGTAATCTCCATGTTATTGATTCAACGAGAGTGTTAGCATTGTCAAGATCTCTTTTGATAATTTGCATAGCAAATGAACGTAGAAAGTATTCAGGTTAACGCAAAATCACAAGGTACTGACGCTTTGTTTACATTGTAAAACAGACATACGTTCTAAGTTGATCTTAAGCGAAGCACCGTAATCCCAGCACAAATGCTTCGTTAACATGAGTAATATATATATATATATATATATATATGTTTTCAAATTATGCTTTTCTGCTTATCATAGACGGCCCTTAACTTAGCATTTTGAAGTTTTTTAAGCATAATTTGAAAACTACTTGAAAGAGAAATTTCAACATATATAATAAATATACAACCATAAAAAAATTGTAGGTTGCAATTCATATTTTTTTCGAATATTAATTTCATAATTCATATTATTGAATTTTTAAAGAAAAAATTCAATGTATTTATGTTTGGGTTTTTTAGTGTTGTAACCACACAAAAAAAATTCACATTAGGATTATATTTTCATGAGATATACATAAAAATATGAAAATGTAAATTAACATTAGAAGCTCTAAATCTTGAGTATTTATAATTCAAAAACTCATTACCCAAAAGACATGAAATTTTGTTTCTAGGCATAGTTTCAACCGATGATTTAAAATATCGTATCAAAATTGGATGTTGCCATTGAAAAAATAAAGTTTAGGCTGGTTTTGATTTGTAGACGGCCACTTAAGCTAATTTTATATGCATCATTTAACAGAAGACTTTATTTCCAATCATTTGGTACTAGTAACTTTCTTCTATGATTACTTGTTGCAGAGTTAATAGGGGGTGTTTACTTTTTTTTCCACGAACGTACATTTCATAAAATTGTGGATAGGACTTTCAGTAATATAAAGAGTTTATTTTGAAAAAAATAGAAATGTTAAGTAAGTAGTCATTTTCTTTGTACATGGTGTGTTCAGAAAGTTTCAAGACTGGTCTGATAATTCAAAATTTATTAAACATTTCTGGACCGCGAACTAAAATCCTTCGAAATATGACCCTTGGTCATCAACACACCGCTGCCAGCGTTTTTTCAATTGCTCGGAGACCACTGACTAGGCCCCTACCTACCGGGGTTAACCCAGCTGAACGGGTTTGTAATTGCCTGAAAGCAGGGCGATGCATTGTGAGTACATACGCCAGATCGCCGCAGGCGGCGGACCACACCAGCAAGCACCCGGGCCGACTATATTAAGCTAAGTTGTTTATTGCACTTTGCAAAACTATGATTGTTGCCGCACACCACGTACTTGCCCTGCCAGTTGGAAAAGGGTTGGATTATTTTTTTATGCCTAAAAGGTGGTAGACTTCTTAGCTGTAGAAGGGGGCAATTTTGAGGGAAATTAAAAAATGATGTGGCCGAAAAGCTAAGATTTACCGCTGAAGGGATAATTTTGGGCCGAAATGCAAGGCAGACGAATCGATGCAGAGGGAGACGGGAATAAACCTGACATCATTGCCTCGATCTTTTTTTCAATTGCTCATACGATCCGTGGAAGACTTCACGCGCAAGGCTGTTAAAGGACCTCGTCGAAACTGGCTGGATCGCTGGAATCCTGACAAATCGCTTCCCTTTCAGGTCTTTTTTGATCCAGGGGAACAAAAAGAAAAGTTCCGGGAGCGAGGTCGGACCTGTAGGTGGTTTGCAGCAGTATTGTCACCTTAAAGATAGCCAAAACGTCGGCGGCGGCGAGCGACGTGTGAGAGGGTGCATTGTCTTGGGGAACAACCTAATCTTTTCTGATGTCTGAGCGGATGCGACGGGTCAGATCAGTCTCTGGAGTGCTCCATCAGTTTTAGCTATATTTAAAGTGGCAATACTGCTGAAAGCCCTTTACATCCCCGACCTCGGTCCCATCAACTTTTATTTGTTCCCCCCGGGTCAAGAAAGATCTGAAAGGGAAGCGATTCGACACGATTCAAGCGATCCAGGCAGTTTTGACGGGGTCCCTTAACAGCCTATCGTGCGAAGACTTCAATGGGGTCTATGAACAACTGAAAAAACTATGGCAGCGGTGTGTCGATGCCCAAGGGTCATATTTCGAAGAATTTTAGTTCACGGTACAAAAAAGTTTAATAAATTTTGAATTATCAGACCAGTCTTGAAACGTTGTGAACACACCATGTACTTTTTCATAGTTCGTGACATTTTATTTATTTTTTTCTTGAACTATCGTAATTTCCGGCCTATAATCCGCGGATCAAAGAATTATGTTCGACCCAGAAATTTTATTTCATAAAATGTAATTGTGTAAATGTGTTTTTAAATCGCGGTACCTATTTAGCTTGAATTTTTAAATAAAATTTCTGGGTCGCTAACATGATTGTTTGATCCGCGGCCGGAAATTAAGGTAATTAACTTTTTTTATTTGATCATAGAACAGACTTGAAAGAAATGCATGCAAAAAATCTCTTTTATATCCTTCAAGGGCGGTGGATCATTTTTGGACCACCTAATATTAATGCCTAAATGGGACATCGACACCAGAATTTTGGTTTGAAAATTTTTGTTTTATCAAGTACATAAAGAAAAGCTTTTACATATTTTTAAATAAATTTGTCTGTAAATTCCGGTGACAATCATTAATTTTATTATTTTATTAATAGAAGTGCCTTGTCCCTCAAAGGGTTAACACTCTAGCTGTGCAGCCCGAGATATGCTCGGGCAAGCATTTTCCGTCAACTTAATACTGTTTGGTTATTTTCACCAGTTATTTTTTAGCGAAAACTTTGTTTGATTTAATCAGGACATTTCCCCCGATTACGATAGTCAAAAATTTCTGCTTTAAAGAACCGATGATAAACGATTAAAAATTCTGTAAAAGACGCTCATCGCGAAGAAATACTTACGCAGCGAGAGGGTTAAAAAGTTCAAAATTGTAGGTAATTTAGGGTTTTAATATTTCTATTTTTTTTCAATTTCTACCACAAGAATTAGATCTTTTCTTGATTAAATCATTTTCTGTTATGCAACCAACTAATACTATGTCAATAAAGTGTTATTAAATACTCCTGTAAAAAATATTTCAAAATGTACCAATACTTTAAAAACAAGGTTTTTATGACGACAAAAGTGGAGCGTTACGATGAATAAGATGTGCTTTCCATTTGACCTGAATAGAAATAAATGTTTGGCAAGAAAATTTGGTATCGAGTATGAATTTTCTTTGACCGTGATTCGAAAATATATTCATATTTCTTTTTCTGCACATAATAAATTTTTCTACAAATTACACATTTACTGAACTGAACTTTCAGCATAAAATTTACGATAAAAAAAAAAATGTTTTTATTAAATAAGAAAATTGAGAACCTTTTTGATGCAGGAAATTTTTCTTTCATTTTTGGCAAAATATTTCTGTCCCACTCATACACAGTTTGATATTATTATTAATATTGATTTATTTAACCCCTTGAGGGGCGCCGGTATATATTATATACCACCTATGATTAATGAAGTTTCACACCAGAAAAATTTTATTAAATTTTACTTTTCTAACTTTGGTGGAAAAAAGCCGTAAAATTGCTTTTACTTATTTTGAAATAGAAATTTTCAAAGTTTCCGGTGGGAATTCAGCATTTCACAAACGTAATTGCTTGCCCCTCATGGGGTTAAAATCAATAAACTTTTTGGAAATCTGATTCCTTACCGTCGTATAACAGACTTGTAAGAAATACATGCAAAATATCTGTTAATTTAAAATTTCTATTTTAAATTTATGAAAATTAAAATTTAATTAAAATTTATTAATTTTAAAATTTCTATTTTTTCTTTCAATTTCAACTAAAAGAATTGCATTCTCCTTTATTTAATCTTTTTCTGTCATAAAAACAATTAAGAATGTGTCAATAAGATATTAAATAATACTTCTAAAAAAGTAGTTCAAAGAACACGAAGACCCCTTAAAACAGAATTTTTATGACGACGATACATGAATTGATGCGTTGTGCTGAACGAGATATTCTCACCATTTGTCAAGAAAAGCAATAAATACTTGACTAGAAAATTTATTGCTGAGTATAAATTTTCTGCAACCGTGATTCTAAAAAAAAAAAAAATAATTTATTTTCTCTTTCCTGCAAATAACAATGTTTTCTATAATTTACACATTTACTGTATTGAGCTTTCAGCATAAAATTTACAATATGAAATTATGCCTTTATTGCGCAAAAAAATTTGAAAACCTTTTCGATTCGGGGAAATTTCTCTTTCATTTTTGGTAAACGACTGTGTCCCACTCATAAACAAAAGGGAACAGAAATTACTGTATATATATGAAAAAATAAGTACGTGTCAGATTTACTGGAATAAATATTGAGAGTATCTTATCAAGACAGTATATTACAGAGGTTTTATTCTGCCGTTTATTAACCCCTTAACGGACGCATTAAATTATGGTTTAAAAATTGAAATTGGTTATTGGCACCACTTTTTTGAAAAGGAAATATTCACCTTATTTAATATCAGTTAAAATGATACCATAATAAAGCCAGTTACACTATTTTATAAAACTGGTGGGTATCAAACAAAAAAGAGTAAAATGAATAAAAGACGCAGCCCGTGAATATCACGGGAGCGAGAATTAAGGAGTTAAGGGGACATTCTCTGAGAGAAATTGACTTATTTAGGTACAGAAATATAGAACAATTTTCGAAATTTTCAAAAAAATTCAGAAATATTGGAAACATTTTTCAAAATAGTTGTGTTCCACCATCTCCAAAAAGAACTGTTTGCCTTATTTAATCGCATAATTCGTAAATTGTAAAAGGGTATTTTTTTCTTGAAAATAGTGGCATTCATAATACGCTCTCTAGAAACGACTTTTTATCATATTTATATTAATATTATAAATCAATGTAATACAATGCTTCAAACAGTAAAACGCCCCCCCCCCCCCCCCAAATACATTTCTTTAAAAATAAAAGTATTATTTTTTATTTGAAACACGTATGCGTTGCTACAATGTTGCGAGTGGGCTACTTTTTTAAAATTCAGGTTTCTTGATTGGCACCACTTTTTTGAAATGGTAAAATTCACCCTTTTTAATGACATATTAATTAAGGCAAAAACAAATTGTATTTTAACATTAAAAAAAGTTGTGCCAGTCAAGAAATCTGAAAAAAAAAAAAAAAAAAAAAAAAAAAAAAAGCCCACTGGCAACACTGCGTCGATACTTAGCTCAATCACGTTGATCAGTATGTTTACTTGCCACTTAAAAATCACGAAACCTTTAAATTTGAAAACCAGTATTCTAGTTAGGGGAATTCCTTTTTATTTAATCTCAAGTTTTGAGCGAGTAAATAAGTAAAAATTACAATGTGGAAAAACTGGTGTCAAAGAATTAAAAGAGATGTAAAAGATGCTCCTCGCGAAAGCGTTAAGATAGGCTTCTAAATGTTGCTAGAAAAAAACGCATGGAAGTTTAACCTCTTGCTTTCAGTGGTCTTCTGTTTTGCCAGGTGAAACAAACTTTTCAAATGTCTCTGTTATTTCTAAGAAACAAATGAACACACTGCATGAAAATGACCGTAATAGACAGTGTGTCAACTAAATCTACGTAATACAGTGTTCATACTGATTTTTACTTTTGCAAGGTGCATATATACTTTAGAATTTACAAGGACAGGGTCGCCAAGTCTCCGGCTTTTTGCACACCACCAAAGTTGCCAATTTGGCCTCCATTTTTCTTCAGAAATTTAGATTTAATTCCAGAAATAAAGAATAGCATATTTTATCCTTTATTTAATAGGAGACATTTTCAATCATATACAGTAAAAATTCCTCTTTTAAAATTTCCTGTGTGAATTTGAAATTTCGGATTAAAATTGGAGGCCAAACTGGCAACCCTGCACACCTCAGTTATCTTACAGAAAAGCCCCTTTAAATCGCCCAAATGTTCCAATTAACCCTTTGCATTCCGTTGTCGCTGCTACGGCGACGTCGTCTTCCTTTGCAAAATTTGTTTTTGGCACCAGTAATAAAAAGAAGTAAAATTTCCCTTATTTAATCAGAGCATTTTTGAAATTGTTTATTTAAAGGAAACTTCTCTTTAAGAAGTGGTACCTACCGAATAAAATTTGTGAAAGAGACGCCGGAGTGCAATGTGTTAAATAAAACAACATTTTCTGTATTAAAATACTGGTATCCAAAACGCCAGAGACTTGGCAGCTCTTCAGGGAGGCTGGCATCAATATTTAAAATTGGGAGTCTTTTAGCTTTCTTATTAGCTAATCTTATCGCTAATCGTATTTCATATTAGAAAAAGAAATATTTTCCCTTCGGATTAGAAATCTTTCCCTGATTAAACGATAATTTTGATATATTTTCTGTAATAAAAAAGGGGGGAAATTTGCATATGAAATTAATGCTCTGTGCGCATCTTCCTTTATAATACCTGTACTTTTTAAAGTAATTTTTGTCCCATTTAATTTTAAGCTTCTGTGATTAACCCTCTCACTGCACATCTTGCGATTTCCACGGGCAAAATTTGCGCAAAACGCGATTTCCGCGGGGATGAATTTTTTTCCGTTTAATTAACACTCTGGGATTATTCCCACCAGTTATTTTTTATTTGTTGTTAAAAATTTTGCCTGGTATTTTCAGGATTAAATTAGACAAAAAATTCTGTTTTGAAAAACCGGTGATAAAAGATTAAATATTCTGTAAAAGGCGCTCTTTCTGACATTGAATAAAAAAATCTTTTAAATTTTTGTCACGCATTTTAACTTAAAATATATGTAGATTTGTAATATGTAATAAACAAATTGCACAATTTTTGAACCCATTTTGATAAAACAATTACGCAGGGAGAGGGTTAAGGTATCTGATTACGTTCAAAATGCGATTTTTGACAAAAATTTGCATTTTATTTTTATTACATTTTGCTAATGTAAAGTCCAAGTCTTTAAACGAAAAGAATAATTCCCCCTATAAAATTTACGCGAATTCTAAATCTGTGATTATTATTATTGTGCTATAAATAAAACATGAGTTATAGTTATTTAAAAACCATTTGACAGCTATGAATGAAACTAGAAGTGAGAATTTTTTTTTTCCACATCATACAAAAACTGCCAAAAATTGCCTTCTACAAATAAAAGAAGGCTCAGAAATAAAGGAAAGGCCATGGTTTATAAATGCAGTAAATTTCAGATGCACACAACTGTAAATAATTTTAGTAAAACATAAATGTAAAACTTTAAATGCGTGTCATGTAAAATGCAGTTTTCAGTGAAAATTCCACATGTAAAACATGATTTCTCAAAAAGTTATAGAAATATCACTATGAAATTCCAACTGCAATAACTGACACTGTTGCGAATTCAATGAACTAAACATATCATTTCAGAATAAATGCATTTTGTTTTTTAGCTCTTTTCGTTGAACGACAACTATGAATTTCTTTAAAATGGCATGTACGCAGATGCGATACGCGATTGGGTCGATCGGAAAGTCATGTCGTGTTGGGAAAATCAATTCGCACAGGAAAACTCCATCGTTTAATTATTAGACATTGATTCCGATATCTGATGTCTAATAATTACCGGGCAGAATTTTCTGGTACGAATTGTCATTCCCAACACGACACGACTTTCCGATCGACTCAATATAATCATAGATTCGAACATCTCTTAATTATTCCGGAGTCCGAGCCAAGAGAGGATGTTTGAAACCGGAAAATATATATAAGGTAATGTGTTTTCTTTCTGTAAGGTACATTTTAGATTTCATTTTGAAATTTTGATTAAATAAAATTTCCGTTTGAAATTATGTCCGTCTTGGATCAGACTCCGGTATAATTAAGAGATGTTGGATTCTATGCTATAATTAATGAAAAATTTAAAATATCTCTTACATCAGGGGTGGCCAACTGTGGTACGCTAGACACCACTATAATTTTATAGTAATCTTTGCCTTGTCTAACCATCGAATCTCTTCGATTCAAGAAGTCAGCTATTTCTTTAACCCTTTCGTGGTCACGCACGCGTTTACGCGGTCGCACTTTGGTACTTGTAAGTGGTCGTGAACGCATATAGGCGGTCAGACTTTTGTACTTGTAGATGGTCACAAACGCGTATAGGCGGTCAAAATATTCTACTTGTAGATGGTTATGAACGCGTTTGCGCGTTTGTGCTTCCCCCCACTTCTCGAGACTGGGAGTTAAAGAAGGCGTTTCTCAATCACTCCCTCTTTCCACACACACAATAGGCGTTAGGCAGACTATTTGTCAACTGGATTACCGTATTTTAAGTCGAATGCCTTTAGAGAACTTCGTTTTCTGTAAATGCTTAAGAATGGCATTGTATTTCGAAACAAATACTAAGCAACTTTATAGAATATCGTCGTTTACTTATTTTATTTTATTATTTCTATCCATAAGATTCTAATTCATTACTATAATTATTATTATTTCAGATCCTTTGCCAAATAATATTTATTTATTTCGCATGTTCATTATTTATTATGTAATATTTATTTATTTTGTTCTTTTAATGAATATACACGTTCTTTTCTTTCCTTTTTTTTCTAAATGTATGTCATTTTTTTCATTTAACTATAATACTAAATAATTAAACTTTTTTTTTCTTTACTTACACCACTTTTGTTGCATAATAATAATAAAAAATTCAAATATCTAATCTAACATAACACATCAAAAAAAAATATTTTTATTTATTATTGTTGCTCAAATTTTATTCAAATTCTAGCATAATTTTAAAACTAGTACCGTGAAAACTGTCTATAATGACACTGAAGGAGCCAGAAAAAGCATCGATGTAGATATAGGTTTTCATTATAGGTAGATTCAAGACTGTTCATTTATTCAGAGTACATAATATAATAATTATTACATATAGATGAATCCTTCGTTTAACTTTTTAGAATTATCTAATTAAATAATTCAATTTAATTATTTTCTTATTAATAAAAATAATTCTGGAATTTTATATTAATATACAATGCCAAATATAAGACCGTAAAGAAAAACAAACAAACAGGGATTTACAATTTTGACTATTAAACAGGAGAAATAAATTTCAGATATTTTGCATTTGGATATAAACCAAAGAGAAATACTTCATGTAAAAAAAAAAAAAAAAAAAAAAAAAAAAAAAAAAAAAATGGATGTTTAAATGTTGAAGCTAAGAAGAGAAATAGTACTTTTATTTATTCACAGCCATTATTTGACATTCCCAGCCTTCTAAAAAGAAATAAAAAAAGAATTATGTAAAAGTTTCATGTAAAAAAAAATAAAGTTTTTTGCTCAATTAATTCAATCGCATGTACAACAGTCTTTACCATTTTCCTTTGGCATTCTAACAGGGTATTTTTATCAGTATTTTAACTTTAGTTAACAATAAAATTGATTAACTAAATTTAAATACACTTCAATATTTATAGAGGGCTTAAATATATGTTGTAGAATTCATATGAGCTAAAGAATATATCCACATAATGCTCTTTTTTAGAAACATACAGTTGATCGCTTCGTTCAAAAGTTAATCGTGAGTATACTTCTCTGAGGAAAACACGCATTGACTAATATTATTCCTAAGGAAAATTTTTTTTAAGATAGCTCGCTTGCATTTCAGTATTTTTAAACGATTTTTTTTATTTGAGTAGCTGAGGTCGATCTGTACAAAGGACGTTTTTTACTTCTTCTATTTTATTTGCAGGTTTTTCTTTTCTTTTCTTTTTTTTTTTTTTTTTTTTTTTTTTTTTTTTAATGAGGATACTTTTACTTTCGAAACCGGTTCCGAAAATAAAAGTATCCTAATAAAAAAAAACTATAAACAAAATAGAAAATGAGAAAAACGGTCTTTGTATAGATCGATCTCAGCTGACCAATGCAAAAGAATTGTTTAAAAATATGGAAATGCAAACGAGATATCTAAAAAAAATTCTTCCATCGGATAAACATTAGCGAGCGGGTGCTTTCGCGTGAGTGAAGTAACCTCTTAACTGTTGGAAGTAGATCAAAAACTCCAAACAATTAAATATCATAGACGGGTTTATTAAGTCCAATATTTTTCGCAGTAATTTGCAATGCTTTTTTAATATTTTAGAGCAAAAGTAAAGTAATTTTATTTTGCAATTTGAAAACTTTCTTTAATAATATGAGACAAAGTTAATGATAACTCTCTCGTGAAGGCTGTATTTAAAAATCTGTACAAACATATCATAACGTTATTTTTGTTTGTATTTTTCTGTTCTTATTCGATTTTCCTTTTGTTTATATGGCAGTTTACATACAAAGGGGTTTGCCATGAAAGGATTATTTCGATCAATAAAATGATGTTTACACAGTACTTCTCAGGTTGGGAGATATAACCTATCATCTCACCAATTTGATTATGCAAATTAAAAAAATAATAATAATTTTAAGATAGGTAATGCATTCATATGCATTAAAGACATATAATTTTTAAAAAAGTTACTCTTTCCTGTTTTTACTTGTATTAAAAAATAAATAAAGGGGTATTTTTAGACATATTTATACGTGTAGTTTTCATTATATTTGACCTACTTATATTTTTAAATAACTTGACACTTGTACCGTGCATTAGTACATTTATAAATAGTATATAGACCCAGTTTTAAGCATTATTACAGCAAATACTTGGCTTAGTATGAAAAAAGTTCTATTTGCACCTCTTTTGAAGGTTGGGGGTGGGGGTGGAGATAATCCAAAAACCATTTTTATGTTTATATCACTGACTGTGCCCACTTTGCAAAAAAAAAAAAAATTGTGTATTATTTGTGCTTTCTTAACATAACGAACCCCAATATAGCGATTCTTACATTAAAACCTCCATATTAAAAAAGCCCTAAATGTTATTTATTCACACAGTTATATTTCACAGAGAAGAACCAGAGGTGTAGCCAGAAAAATGCTTATGAGACTACAGTTCCCCGTTCGATAGCTACAGTTGTCAATATTGTTTACCTAATCATCCTACTAAATACAACAGAGTTGACCAAATATTCCAGTGTTATTAATTCCAATGATACTTTAAAAGTTTCTATGAGTTTTCTTTGAAGTAAGTTTTGAAAGAGAGTAAGTATATCCCATTGTTATCTAGTCCAAACTCTTGCAACCTGAGAATGACATCGAAATTGTACTTATAAGTGAAGCTTTGAGCTTTAAGAAAACTATGATTGACAGCCCCACCCCTTCCCTTGTAAGGATGATTTCTAAAGAAAACAGTTCACAGGAATAGTAAAATTTCAAATAGCCGTAACTTGCTACACATTTTTTTCATTGTCACGTATTTAATAAAAGGATTATGAAAAGTTTATGTTTTAAATCAGTTCTTTTAAAATAAGTATTAATCTATAATTATTAAATCGTGAATATTGCCCAATGTAACAGGTTTGGCCAGGTGGGGAGACCTATCAATTGACTTGAGCACAACAAGCACCACCCATGCACAATGTAACAAAAGATTGTTGATATAAAAATAAAGTAAGATATCATTTAAAAAAAAAAAAAATCTTTTCTGATATCACCGCATAAATATTAGAATAACTCCCTCGCCTCCCCCCACGAAAAATAAAAACTGATAGCCGGAGAGTTATCCTTATTGTAGCCTAAAAATTATTATCAAACTAATGGTTATTTTTAATAATGAAAACTCTTTGCTGCACATTTCCTGTATGTTATCAAGTTCTGCCCCATTCCGCAAGCGTCTTTATGGAAGAATTTAATAATTTAGCTGTTCTACCTATGTACTTTTAAACAATCACCTTTAATGATCTACTTTAAAAAAAAGTAAAATTCGTGATATTTTTTATGGTCATGTTAGCTTTGATATCTTGAAATAATAATTAAAAAATATATCCGATTAAGTCACACACTAATATCAATTTGTAATTCTAAATTATAAGGAACCTCTATTTTATTTATGTATTTATTTTTTACATTTTCCAAAATAGTTAAAAAGGGTTTATGACTTCCGTTTGTTTGTCAGTGCTCTAACTTGCGTAACTATAATTCGATTTCTCTGAAATTTTGCATGTTATTGACATTTACTATGGCACGATCGCCATTGAAAATGAAGTATGTAGCATGTACAATTCACTTACAGGGGCATTCAAAAGCATGCCGTTACATTACGGCCAATGGGAGAAAATCGTTTCAAGTACAGCACTAAAACATACTTTCTTTAGAATATGAAATGCAAAGAATTTATTATTCATTTTCAGAATCGCACAGTAGAATTACGTTACATAATGATCTACGGGGAAAACCGTTTGCAGTATATTTCAATGTAGATAATCTATTTCAAACAAATTTAGGTAAAAAGATCTTAGTAAAAAAAAATCATTGTTAAAAATAATAATTATTATAAATACTTAGATGAACGTAAAATTAAGAACTATTAGTTATTAAAGTTACATACATATTCAGTTATAGAAAACCGATTATAAGCTTCAAGTAAAGCCCGAGGCAAGCTCGCAAATCTGTACCCTATTATTAATAGCAAAAACATATATTATACATATCTTTTCACTAAAGCACTCTAAAAAGCCCTTGGAAAGGGGGAGAGGTAAACATAAAATACAATCTATAGATTCTTTCAATTTAGTATGTGGATAGCTTATGTATAAGAGCATTAACTTTTATATATTTATGGGAGCTTTGACCAAAGACAGCCTTTTAGGGAAGAGGGAGGAGTAGGACATGGAATTAAAAGAAACAAACCTGTACATACAGATATTTTAAAGGGGTCAAAACAATAATAAAGAAAAAAGAACTTTTTTCAAAAGTGTAGGTTTTCCATTATCTTGATTTTCATAATGTAGGAGGGGGCAGAGTTAAGAGCGGGGTATACGTGTGTGTGCGTGGGGGGGGGGGGGGTAAAAATAAGTGGGAGTCAAAATTTTGAGGTTTCGACAAATAAAACAAAATTTAGGGAATTCACAGCAGAAATGAAAATATTTTCTCGAAAATAATTTAAAAATAATATTTAGCATCTAAATTTATTGGGTATGGTGTACAGTCCTGCATCGGGTCGGGAAAACTTTCCTTTTTTGCCGGAAGTCGGATTAACTTCTACAATTTTGCAGCAAATCGGGTCGATATCCATTATTTCGGCTTCGGGTTAGGTTTTGGCTAAAGCGGGCCCGGTTCGGATTGAACCGATTTTTAAAAGAGTTTCTAAAATATTTTTTCTGGTGAAAAAACTATATAGAATAACAGTTTTTAAAGAAATGGAAATTTGAATACACACATGATATTTTACATACATAAATTTTTACACACACATGCGAAAAAAAAAAAAAAACTGGAAAGTAAAAACTTTTTTTTTCCCCGTTTGAAAAATTAAGGAAGATATAATGAAAATAATTAAATTTTGAACTCGAGTGCGAAAACCAAACTTCAAAATAAGACAGTTTTCTGTATACATATTAAAATTATTTTAATTTCAGCAATTCACCCTTTCCTAACAAATATTTTAAATATTCACAAAAGTACCCTTTTTCAACCGTCATTTTTTCGTACACTGTTCTTCGGTTGCCTTGGAATTCCTCTGTTAATGATTAGTAAACACTACGCGCATTATTATTACTATTATTTTTAATGGGAAACAGACTGCAGTGCACATTAGCAATGTGTATCAGTTATTATGGTTGGAATAATATACACTATAAAAAAGTACTACAAGCAGATATCGACCTAGACCATAATTCGAGTTTATTCAAATAATTTTATACACTCATGTAAACCAACAATAAAAACTGCACTCACTATTTCCAATAGTGAACACGCCTCCATATCATATATCGATTTCACGGCAATACAAGAAATATTTACAAAGGTCAGATGGAAGAGCAGTACTAGACTTTGTCGCGATGGCGCCCCAAGTTCACAATTACCCTAAAATATTCAAGTGTAACTGCATATTGTTTAAAAAGATACCAATGGACAGTACAAGTATCGAATTATTCAAAAATATAAATAGAATGGATGCAATTAAAGCAGTAGATATGATAAAGTGTAAGTGCATGTCTTTAAAAACAGGGAAGAATCACTATCGAAAAGATTCTTACAATAATGCAAACGAAAGCATTATCTGCCAGTTAGGAATTAATGCTAATACTACATTACAAATATGATTAAAATAATCATGATGAAATTAATGTATTGAAAATGGAAAAAAAAAGTTAAAACCTAGATTTTGATGACTGAACTATTCATTTCGTTACCATGAGAATTAAACTAAGAAAACATTTATTTTAATGCATTAAACTACAGTAATACAGTATAATGTACATTTATTTTACCGTATTCCATTTTTAATTATAGATTACTTGGAGATCACAAATATATTTTATTATAAATGTTGATTTCTTTCCTTCTCATGCTGACTGATAATTGTTACATCATATAAATCCAACTTATTGCAATTGCTTCAGAGTTTGTGACACTAATTTTGGGGGGCTCTGGGAAAATGCCCCGTACAAAAACTGCATAATATTCCAAATTGATTTTTTTCTGACACATTCCTGAATTGAGTTTTGTTCATAAACACATGGAATTGGCAGGTGCTCTTATTCAAAAACTATAAAGTCGAACAATTTTTTTCCATTTTTCGATAAACATAGGAAGGAGGTCTTTTAGAAAATGCTGTTAAATTTGGCGTTTTGAGAAAAAATTCTGCATACGGAAGCCCGATAAAAGTTATAATAGGAAAACGCTTGTAATTCTCAAGTAATTTATTTGTCGAAAAATGAAAAAAAGAAAAAGTGAAAGAAAACAAAACATTTTGTCCCAAATCATTGTCATACCTGCATTTGTCAAGCTTTTACATTTATATATTAATTCCTGAATGTGTCAAAGTTTTTATTGTTGAACGGGCATTTTTTTTTCTTTTGCATCCAAATAATATTTACAAAAGTTAGTAGTAGGGCAGGTGGAAGAGCATTAATTAACCACCATATACTGGCAGGGTCCGACTTAGGCTATGGGGAGGAGGGGGGTGGGGGGAGGTTGTCCGGGGCAAGAATCATTTTGGGGCTCCTTCTTCTATCTATCTATCTATAGATTTTTTGTGAATAATATGGAAGTAGCTAGTACTAAACTTCACACATATTGTATTATATGCATAAATTTTATATCCGGTACTGTTTTCCTCTGTATACAGAGTGTCACAAAAAGATAATCAGAACTTTAAGAAAAAACACTAGTAGGATAGTAGTAGAAAAAAAATTACAGATTGTTTGATACGAATATTTCTTTGCAAACTTTTACTTTGCTTATCTACGTACGGGTAAACGGAAAAAAGGTGACAGGAAAAAACGGGACCGGAAAAAACGTGACAGAAAAAAGAAGAGCGGAAAAAACGGGACAAGGAAAAAACGGGACCGGAAAAAACGGGACACGGAAAAAACGGGACCGGAAAAAACGTGACAAGGAAGGGTTAAATATTGAACTTGTCGATAAATAAATGTTAAAAACTAATCTAATGTTTTTCCACTGTCAGTTTCTTACAGCGTAGGGGGTGGGGGGCACAGTTAATGGGTGAGTTAAACAATTCTAAGATTTGGTCCAAGAAAACAAAATTTTAACATTTCATTGAGAGAAGTTTAACATGACTTCTACAAGGGTAGCTGGTGCTTTCTAAGGGGGGGGGGGATTAAGGAAATACAATTTATAGATTCTTTCAACTTCACATTCGCGAACGTCAATACAAATATTTTTTGTCGATTTCTACGAATGCTAATATTGAAAAAATTTGAAAATTCGCTTACGCTAATTCTAATTAACATCACTACTTGATATTTGATGTTCGCGAATGGTAATACCAGTATTTTCCGTTGATGTTTGAGTTAATGGGTGGGTTAGACAATTCTAAGATTTGGTCCAAGAAAACACAATTTTAACATTTCATTAAGAGAAGTTTAACATGACTTCTACAAGGGACAAGCTGGTGCTTTCTAACGGGGGGGGGGGGGGGGATTAAGGAAATACAATTTATAGATTCTTTCAACTGCAGATTCGCGAACTCGAATCCAAATATTTTTCGTCGATGTCTACGAATGCTAATATTGAAAAAAATTGAAAATTCGCTGACGATAATTCTAATTAACATCACTACTTGATATTTGATATTCGCGAACGGTAATACCAATATTTTCCGTTGATGTTTAAGAATGCTATTATAAAAAAAATTCCTGAATATTCGCATAAGAAAATTCACATTTACACTACTACTTAATTTGGACATTATGTGAATAAGAATGCTTTCCGTTGATAATTAGAATGCAAATATTGAAAAATGTTGTGAATGTTCGCATACGAGAATGCTCGTTTACATAACAACTTGTTTTTCGACTTACGCATGTATAATATCATATAAAATTTATTTTTTTTTTTTAATTTTAAAGAAATTAGTTATAATAGATTCGATTGGAAAGTTTTATTTTTATTATTTTTATTTTATTTAACGCTATTTGAATTTTTTGTTTATTAACATAAAATTATATTAATAATAATAATAATAATATTTTTTAGACTTTCTGAATCACTTATCAATTTATAATTTTTTATGTCCCGATCAGTGGCATTAGTATTTTCAGATATTAGCAGAACAAATAAAGAAAAAATAATAATAAATAAATATCTTTGTTAAGATATGCCTAAAATTAGAAATTAGCATAGTTTGTTACTTTTTTTTTTTTTTTTTTTGTTATATTAAGCAATTGATTGAAGTCAAATTTTTTGCAATTTTTGGTTTCATCATGGAATTTCCAGATATATTATTCTAAACATTTAAACTAAACAAAATAAATTAAAATAAACATTTCTATAAGATACTGGAATCACGGGGAAAAAGCGCACGTAGGAAAAAACAAATCGGATAAAAGATCACGGGAAAGTATTCTATTTATTAAGTTGTATACATAACAGAAAATATAATATGAAGTTTGTTTTTTAAGGAATTTAATATATATTTTAAAAACACAGTAAACCTTATATATTTTTTAACGACATGAAGGCCATATTTAAATAAACAATTAAAACTAAAGTGCAGTTTTTCCACTGTCAGCTTTTTACAGCGTAGGAGATGGGGGGGAGGTACTGAGTTAATGGGTGAGTTAGACAATTCTAAGATTTGGTCCAAGAAAACACAATTTTGACACTTCATTAAGAAGTTTAGTACGACTTCTACAACGGACAAGTTAGTGCTTTCTACGGAGGGGGAGGGGGGGGGTATTAAGGAAATACAATTTATTGATTCTTTCAATTCGCTATTGATAGCTTATATATAAGCAAAGATGTTTTATATATTTATAAAACTTTAATCAATAATGATTTTTGGGTACAGTGGAGGACGGAGGGGGAGGGAAAAATTACGTACACAGCTTATAAAGGGAATAAAATAAAGACGAAGAGAGGAGGCATTTTCTTTAGAGGAATTTTTTCATTATACTGCTTTTTAGCTCGCAGGCTATCAAAGCCCAAGAGCTAATGAGCACGCAGGTTCTGTATGTATGCACTTACGTCTTATGTACGTAACGCGATAACTCTTGACAGAAACATCCGATTTGCTTCATTTTTTTTCCAGGTTCATTCTGATAAGGCGATTCCCTAATTAGTTTTGGGGGTTATTGGTTAACAGTAAAGGGGGGCTACTCCCCCCACCTTAATTTAGATAAATGGGTTTTTCATGCAGAATTATTCGATTTGCTCCAAATTTGGTATACCGATTTATTATATTAAGGAGCTTCCATGATTAGTTTTGGAGGATCATTAGTTAAATATAAAGGGGGCAAAGGGGGCTGGACCCCCCTTAATTTAGATAAATGGGTGTTTCATGCAGAGTTATTCAATTTTCACCAAATTTAGTACACCGGTTTGTTATGCTAAGGAGCTGCCTTGATTAAATTTGGAGGTTTATTGGTTAAGTATGAAGAGGGGGGCGGGGCTAGTCCCCCCTTAATTTAAATAAATGGGTTTTTCATGCAGAATTTTTCGATTTGCTTCAAATTTGATATATCGGTTTATTCCGATATGGCGCTCCCTTCATTAGGTTTGGAGATTCGTTGGTTAAATTTATAAAAGGGGGGAAAGGGGGGCAAGACCCCTCTTCTTAATTTAGATAAATGGATTTTCATGCAGAATTATCCAATTTATTTTATTTTTTTCTATGTTCATTCTGATAAAGCGCTTTCCTGATTAGATTTGGAGGTTCATTAGTTAAGTATAAAGCTTAATTTACCGATATGGTTTTTTCATGCAGTATTATCTGATTTGCTTCAAATTTGGTATACCGGTTTACTATGTTAAGGAGCTTCCCTGATTAGATTTGGGGGTTCATTGGTTAAGTATAAGGGGGGGGCGGAGGCTACCCCCCCCCCCCCCCCTTCATTTTTTTTTTTTTTTTTGAGGTGCATATTCTTCGAAAGTTATATTTTGCAAGATTATATTATACTGTTGTATTTTACAAGATTATATTATACTGTTATATTTTACAAGAAAACCCTATTGTTCCGTTTGCTCCTATGTCCCATTAGCCCCCAGTCTCCCCTATATGTATTTTCCCTCAATATTTGTTATCTGGATTTTTTGTTATACTGATAGCATGAACTACGGGTGACATGAACAAAAATTTAATTCCCCTTGAGGTTCATGTTAACGAGGTTTGACTGTATTCACTTATCTTTATGTACCTAAACTTAATTTGGTAGGCAGAAAAAAAAAAAAAAAACCGCATGGGAAAATTAACATTTATATTTCTGATCAATTCTGTGGAAACTGATCGAGAAAAAATTCTGGAAATGTTCATACATATAGGAATAAAAAATATTTCGTAATCGTATTAGCGAACGTGGAAACGGAAAATATGAAACTTAGCAATTAAATAATACATTAACCCTTTATGTGACGACAGTTCTTCAAAATACCATTAAAATAACTGTTTATAAAATTCATTTAATACATCGATTAGTAGTAGTACAGTTTAGAATGAGTTACTGACGCTTTACTCTATCATGTTCGAAAGCATTATTGGTTGGACAAAACAAAAGTATTTTTAAAATGATGATTTCTTGGCCTTTGCATCTTTTCAGCTTTCTTGATGTTGAAAGATTGGGGGGGGGGGGGGGGATTCTGTTGTAAGAACATGACATTTGTACATTTCCTAAATCTACAACAAGGTTAAAACAATGAGAGTTCTTAAATTATTGCCCCTCCAGTGGCCGAGAGGTTCTGCTCTCGAAGCTGGTAGACGGGAGGTGCTGGTTTTGAACCCAATCGCACCCGTCGGCCCAATCGTTCGGAGTTTTTGTGGTTTGCTTCGAACCATGGATTTCCATGCGTAAATACGGGTTAGGTTCCATTAGAAAGACACCCAAGGAGGGCACCCCCACCTTTTGGGCCCATATCCCTCGTGTTGATAATTGGCCGTCATAAACACAACGAACCAATCTCTTAAATTATTATACATCAATCTGCAATAGTTAAGCAAAAAATAATTCAGTCTTTAAACTTGTGAGGTCTCTAGAAATGTAGCATATGGCACTTCAGGGAATATTTAAAAATGATAAATACAGCTGAGTATTTGTTCCAATAATCCGGTTCAAAGTTATTCATTATACGCTATCTCAAATTGTGTGAAATATCTAAAATCAACACCATTACCTATTATTTACATGAAAATATCTCATAAAACACGATGGGTGGCACGTAAAAATTTCACAGAAGAAACAACCCTTTTATTATACATTATTCGTCTGTCAGATTAATATCATTCAACAAAAACCATTCTGGAAAACTAAGGTTTATCTTCTATCACTTTCAAATATGTATATTGAAGTGAGTTGTAAAATTCCAATGTATTTTTCGTCAACATAATACCTGTCTATCATTCTTTTAAAACTACAATCTGCAAAACGCCTGTTACAATCAAATAGAAAGCAAAATATTTTGAATGATTGTCAATCAATAATAAGAGGAACCACTCTCTTTGTTGAAGGATTAAGTATTTAACCTGGGGGGTCCCATGCTTCGAAAGCATGATTTTTCATTAAAGTTCAAAATATGGGTACATTTTTTCTTAATAGCCATATTTATTTAGTTTGAAATATTTTAATTTTATTCAATTATATATATTTTTAGTAAGCTATAGAATTTATTTATTTATTTAATATTTATTTTTATTTTTATATTTAGCCAGGCCTTTACGTTTAAAAATGAATCGGAAAATTTGTCAAAGTTTCGCGTTGTTGAGTAGAGAATTTGAGAACCGCCTAAATGTATATATATTTATTTTCGGTTGTCCGATTACATGACATTTTTAACTTAATTTCGTTATTTGTTTTTTGAACCGGAAGACGAACCAAATTTAATGCCTCCTCCTTCTACCCGGTAGCCCAGGGTATACGCCCCCTAGCTTCCCTCTTGTTTAAACCATGAGGTCATGTAAAGTTAGTTAAACAGTATTACCAAATCTAATCGTATGTAATATATTGCCCTCTCTTTAAAACGATCTTATTGTTTGATAGGAAACAAAATATTAATAAAATTAAATAAATTATAAATAACTATTAGTTATAATATTAAAACTTATGGAATTATATTAAGAGTACCTATATATTAATACTAGTTTACCCCTGTTGTCCATACCAGCCCCGCCCATTTATCAGAATGAACATAGAAAAAAATAAAATAAATTGGATAATTCGGCATGAAAATCCATTTATCTAAATTAAGAAGAAGGGACTTTCCCCCTTTTATATTCAACCAACGAATCTTCAAACCTAATGAAGGCAGCGCCATATCGGAATAAACCGATATATCAAACTTGAAGCAAATCGAAAAATTCTGCGTGAAAAACCCATTTATTTAAATTAAGGGGGACTAGCCCCCGCCCCCCTCTTTATACTTAACCAATAAACCTCCAAATTTAATCAAGGCAGCTCCTTAGCATAATAAACCGGTATACTAAATTTGGTGCAAATCGAATAACTCTGCATGAAACAACCATTTATCTAAATTAAGGGGGGGGGTCTAGCCCCCCTTTCCCCCCGTGTATACTTAATTAATGAACCTCCAAAACTAATCATGGAAGCTCCTTAACATAATAAATCGGTATACCAATTTTGGAGCAAATCGAATAATTCTGCATGAAAAACCCATAGTAGCCTCCCTTTACTCTTAACCAACAACCCCCAAAACTAATCAGGGAAGCGCCTTATCAGAATGAACCTGGAAAAAAAATTAAAGCAAATCGGATGTTTCTGTTAAGAGTTATCGCGTTACGTACATACAGACGTAAGTGTTTACATACATACAGAACCTGCGTGCACATTACCCCTTGGGCTTTGATAGCCTGTGAGCTAAATAGCAGGATAATGAAAAAATTCCTCTAAAGAAAATGCCTCCTCTCTTCGTCTTTATTTTATTCCCTTTACAAGCTGTGTACGTAATTTTTTCCCTCCCCCTCCGCCTTATAAATCATCTTTGCTCATATATAAACTATCAATAGCGAATTGAAAGAATCAATAAATTGTATTTCCTTAATACCCCCCCCCCCCCCCCCCCGTAGAAAGCACTAACTTGTCCGTTGTAGAAGTCATACTAAACTTCTCTTAATGAAATGTTAAAATTGTACTTTCTTGGACCAAATCTTAGAGTTGTCTAACTCACCCATGAACTCTGCCCCCCCCCCCCCCCCCTCTACGCTGTAAGAAACTGACAATGGAAAAACTTCACTTTAGTTTTTAGCATTTATTTATCGACAAGTTCAATATTTAACACTTCCTTGTCACGTTTTTTCCGGTCACCTTTTTCCTTGTCACGTTTTTTCCGGTCCCGTTTTTTCCTTGTCCCGTTTTTTCCGCTCTTGTTTTTTCTGTCACATTTTTTCCGGTCACCTTTTTTCCTAGATTCCTACGTACGTTATAAGATGTCTAAAAGAAAATGTCCCGAATTGGTTATAATTATTGGTTGTAACTTGCTGCGTACGAGAAGAACGTTAATAAAGAATTTATTTTGAAAACAATAGAATACTAAATTGTCATAATAAAATATTAATCATTAGTTTTCTAATGATATTTGCGTAGGTGGAGAGGGTACTGGAAGCGGAGGGAGGAATGGGGACCGCACTTCCTTCTTAAATGTTTGAAAATATATGAATTTTGGTCACTTTTGTTTAATTTTAAACATTTGGCACCTTTTAAATAAAAATTCTGACTATTCCCTAAAAAGGATTCCCTGGAGTCCCCTAAAAAGGGCGGCCCGGGGCAGCTTCCCCGCTTGCGCCTACATAAGTCGGGATCTGACCATATATATGTAATATATATATATATATATATATATATATATATAGATATAGATATAATGAATTACCATAACCAATAACTTTATATATTAAAATTTATTTTAAAAGATCTTTGTAAAACATTTTTATTTATGCAATGTATTGCCTAAATTGTGTTTCCTTTGTACTAAATACTGAAATTTTTACTCATACTTTGTTAGATCCCACGCCCACCCACGACCTCTTTAACTCTGCCCTCTTCTACATTGTAAAGGACAAGATGATAAAAATTTCCTTTGTTAGTCAACATTTTATTTCAACCCCTTTAAAATATCTGTATATAAAGTTTTTTATGTCCCCCCCCCCCCTCTCTTTCTTCTCACCCTAAAGACTACCCTTGGTCAAAGTTTCCATAAACATATAAAACTCGTTGTTCTTATACATAAGCTATCGAAGTAGCGAGTTGAAAGAACAGATACCCGTGCTTAGCGTGTGCTTTACTTGAAACACAGAAAAAAAATATAAGCATTACAGACTATGGAAGTTCTTTAGAGAATAGTTTTCATTGCGTGATGCATTTTCTCGCTGAACTATATTTGTATACCAATAGAAGTTTGTTGAACATAAATAAATTGATATACAGAAATACGCAAACCAACAAAATACATTGCCGTTTGGGTGCGTAATTGCTGGAAGTGCGGTTGGTTGGTTGATTTTTGACGGCCAATTATCTGCACGAGGGATACAGGCCCAGGGGAGGGGGTGCCAGGGAGGGTCTTTCTAAGGGAACCTAACCCGTATTTACGCATGGGAATCCATGGCTCGAAGAAAACCATGAAAACTCCGAACGGTTAGGTCGACGGGCGCGATTGGGCTAGAACCCAGCACCTCCCGTCTACCAACTTCGAGAGCAGAACCTCTCAGCCACTGGTGGGGCTGCTGGAAGTGCGAGTTAAATCGTGTTATACGTCTTTATCTGAATTAAATTTGAGCATAATATGTGTTGTGTAAAAAATCATTAGATAATATACAGGGTCGTGCAAAAGAATTCGAGAGCATTCTTTTCTACTGGCGAAATTGGCTACAAGTGAATTTTCTAAATGAAATAAGTTTTAGAATGCTAAATAATTTGTATGCTATAGATCGTAAATAAGGCTACAAAGTATAGACTATTTTTTTATTAGAAGGTAACTGCTAAAACTGGATTTCTAAATGTGTTATATGTTTTCCATACCTTTTACTCACATATCTTCCTGCACCTTATTTAATGGTAAAGATTCATTACAGTTTTATAGATAGATGTGTTGGAAAGTGTTGAAATATGATTTTTTGTTCATATTTTTATAAACTTTTATTTTTTATGCTGGTGAAAGTTTTCAAAGTTTCCATACATATAAATATGCAGAGATAATACTATTTGTTTATAAAATAAATGGAAAAATAAAAAATATATCTTGAGAAGGAAAATTAAAATTGGCCTCATCCAAATCCTAAAACATTAAAAAAGGATAAATCGTAAAAAGGGATAAAAATGGCATTTGATTTTTTTAAAACTCTTTCCAGCATATTTGAAAAGCGTTTATGAATTCGGTTTGTCTATTTTTCCTCCTGTCCGCCATCTGTCCGTGTTCTAACTCGCGTAAATATAGTCCAATTTTCATGAAATCGATATATGTTATTTGTGTTTACTTTGGCATGTTTAGTATTGAAAATGAAGCGTGTAGATTTCGCTACATTCATTTACAAGGACACTCAAAAGAATGCCGCCACATTACGGAGAATGGAAAAATCATGTGTGGTGTGGTTAAATGATATTACGCTATTTTAAACATATTGGAATTTAAATACATCACTGAGGTGTATACTGCAAGGCGATTAACGTAAAATATAGTGTGCATAGAATTTGTATTTCGTTTTCAGGGACACACAAACAAATTTGGCCTATGAACAATAATTGCTAAATGTTCGTTATCAGTTGTAGTACGCTTTTTAAAATTTGACTGTTATTATTATTTTTTCCTATTACATAGTGATTATAAATTCTAGAGATCAAATACAGCGCTACACTATCTCAAATACATTCCCGTTCAGAAATTGCAGAATGGAAATTTTCATGCTGAACTAAATTTTTCCATACTATGTAGCATACATACAAAGATATAGAACATAGACAAGGCTGCACAAAAAAAAAAAAAAAAAAAAAAAAAAAAAAAAAAAAAAATAGATATTTTTCTGACTACTGATTGCAATTGCAGAAAATGGATTTGCAAATGCGTTATGCGTTTTCTAATTTATTTATTTAGACATCATCTTTCTCCGTAATAAGCTGTAAAGTTTTGTTTCAATTTTCTGAATGTATTGGAAAATGTTAATTTATGCTACACGCATCATTTTTAGCTCTTGCTTCTTTTGACAGATATTCTTTTTCAATTTCTCCAAAGAATTAGAAAATATAATACTGAATCTTACTGTACTAAATATAAAGAAAAATACATGAATATATTCCGAAATTATAAAAATAGTGCTTAGTTTCCATCTAGTCTAAGAATATTCAACTTGTGTTCCACGGAGTTGCGAATTTTGTTATTGTAAAGTATAAATCACTTTTCTCTCCTTATGGGAGATAAAGTGAGAGGGGGGGGGGGGATAACACTTCACAGGCATTTGAAATTGATTGTATTTTTCTCATTTTGTGTAGGAAAATATATTTGGTATGGAAAATAATTCCTGTTATACGAAAATTTTAAATGTAATTATTTCTCCTAGGTGGTGGGAAAGAGAAAAAGGGCACCCGAAAAAAAGGCGATTTTATTACTATGAAACTTGCAAAAGTACATTTATTTTGTATATTGCTATGCAGACTCTCCATTTGCCTATTTATACATAGTAATACCTGTATTAAGCAGAATCTTGCCTTAAAAAGAAATCCAAAGTTCCTTAAAAAATTCTAATCCAAAATAATTATATTGTCCTTTGCCACTCCGTCTTAAAGGGTTTCATTGTTAAAATTAAAACCCCATTTAATCAGTAATACTATACATATGTGGAAGTAGTATTACATCTATATCTCATTAATGCTGCAAAACTATGATCACTAATTAATTACAATAAAACTTGTAAGAATGGAATCTATGTATAACATAATCCCGCTTTAAACGGAAAATTTTATATTTTCAAATACGAAATATTACACAATTACACCTAGTAAAACCCGTCTGAAACAGAATTTGCTTTCGTACCGAGCGATCTCGTATTGACCGTTTTTATTGTAATACAGTGGTACCGTGTAATGTTACTGATTAATTAATTCTGTAATACTTAAGTACTATATCTTTACCATCTGTAAACATGATTTAAATATAAGAAATAGCGTACTTTATAAAAAAGCTGTTTCTTTTATTGCTCGCAAAAAATGAATTAGAGGGATTATCATTTAGAAGAAGATTTTTTCCATTTATTTTGAATGCGCATTTGAAATATTATATAACAATCGCATTTTTTGGGGGGGAGGGGGGGTTGGAATATTTGAATGTATTTTCAACTGGTATATTCATCAGGATAACGTAAAATATATCAGCTCTCTTAGATTTATATCACAGGAAAGCAAAGAAAGCAGATATTACACTAACTTGTATAACGACAGATTATTATTATTATTTATAAAAGAAAAATTAAATAATATTAACATAAATTGAAATTGAGATACGAGGAATTACAGTATCTAAAAGCGAGCACCATGGTATGCTGTACTAAACATTTAATTGTGATTTATTGTAGAGTGAGATTTAGCGATATATGTACGTTATATAAAATTTAAATCTATTAATAAAATCGATTACTTCCAGTCTAATTTCATAATTAAATCATTACAAATTAATTAAATTTCGAAGTTTATGTAGCAGAAACTGTTCAGAAAAAGATGCATTTAGAGGAAATGAAACGTCTTGTTATTACGAAGATATAAATTCTTTTCAGATTTAGATAAAATTTAATAGCACACAAAACAAATTATACTAGATTCAAACATTATATCAACGGTCGTACGCTTCGGAGAATTTTTCAGGACAAATACCAGTGTTTTAAAATAAAAATAAATCTA
The DNA here is from genome assembly GCA_963932465.1 of Maratus speciosus. Taxonomy (NCBI): domain Eukaryota; kingdom Metazoa; phylum Arthropoda; class Arachnida; order Araneae; family Salticidae; genus Maratus; species Maratus speciosus. The sequence continues at coordinate 59,967,262 of OZ010787.1, forward strand.
GCTTAAACGAGCAAAATTTTGACTTATATAAGGAGCGATTTTCTATAAAAAGATTACGGGTACGGAAGAATTTTCTGGTCTTGAAATGTCAGGGCACATACGACCCCTGTTATTTCAAACCAGAAGGAAGAGAGACCTGTATTGTGAAAACTGTTATGTTGTCCCGGATTAACCAGACATCTTTTTCGAAAGCTATTAGTCAAATAGTGTTAAACGCCCATCCCGCCTCCGTGGACAGCCTACTCAATCATTCACTGATAGAAAGAAGGGGAAAGAAAAAAATCCCTAAGCACTTTTGAACTACAAAATCACATAACCCCTTCTGCTTTTTGAACAAGTTTTTTCTCGCTATTCAAGTCCTTTTTAACACACATTTTTACAATCTGTTGAAACGCTCAATGGGTTAAAAAATTAGTGGTATGCGACGTGCCACAGTTAGCCACCTCTGTCTTAGATGTTAGTTTATTGATTTCACCATTGACATACAAATTACTTGTAGACAGAAAATGCACATATATGCAGGAGTGTAAAAATCTAGGTACCAGTCTCTCAGCCCCAAATTTTATTAGTTTTCTTCGCTTAAAATTTATTAGCATTCTTACAAAAAATGTAGATGAAATATTAGACGAAAAATAATGAATAAAATTTAGTGGTGAGAGAAGCCCGCTGATGCCTAAATGTTTACACCTCCAGTATATGTGTGATAGAATTTCCTGCAGAGCGTTTTGCTTATTGGGCTTAATTTCACTAAATTTTACTATAAATTCCTCAATTTACCAAAAAGGAATCAACGTATACACTACTTTTTGCTTTTCTTTGTGGTTTCGAATCGCAATCTTCCTAAAAATAAGTTAAAACTATAATTAAATAGCTTTTAAAAGAAAAGTTTCTCCTCACCTAATCAGATACTTTAAAAAAAGACTGAGATTTCTTCTCAAAAATACTAGCCTTCAAAAGTAAGCATCCACACAAACCTTGGAATATGTAATAATTTATAAATATACTAACCAGGAAAGACATACATAAATTATTTTTAATGGCAGAAAATGGATAGCATTTATGAAAAAAAGTTAAAGATATATCTATCAGATTTTTTTAATATGTTACAATAAAAATATTTGATATTCTGTAGGTTAATTTTGGACAAAGATTTTTCCAATGGCCTGGCGTCAGGGAACGCTGAATTATTTTACTTTTAGTATTGTTACATAGCTGCCAACTTTTACGCTTTTTTCCTACCACTAAAATTTAAAAGTACATTTTCCCTTATATAATCGATGAAATCTTCAATTAAATAAGTCAACATTTTGTTTTAAATTTTAGTGGTAAGAAAAAAGCAAAGTAGTAGCTGTGTTATTATATACTATACTTGGCGTAAATTAATCGTATAACGTTCAAAGATTCTTAGCTTGATAAGTGCACTGGTCATTATTATGATTGTTTAACCCTAGAACTACCGGAAATTTTACTTAAGTTTTATAAAAACATTCTACACCAGAATTTTTACTTAAAACTATTTAATTTGTTTATTTAACTTATTATTGTCTGATTTATACATTTAGTTTGTTTTGAAGAAATTTTCTGGTTTGAATAGATATTTTGAATATACATGTCGGGTCCATTGGACCCTTCTGGTAGACAGAGGGTTAATAAAATATTTTAATTATTTATGTTAGGGCTTTTCCTTTTTTGTTTTTTTTCAAATCCGGACTATTTTAGTGATATATTTTTGGAATATGTTATTAGAGAAAGGGTTCTCCTGGCAATGGCATAGCATTTGGGTGGAGAGGGGGGGGGGGGTAGGGTGTCGATTATTTTACTACCAGAACTATTACACAGAAAATTTGGCTTTATTTAATCATTTAACGTCATACTATTAAACAAAGCAAAATGTAGCATACAATAATACGGGTAGTAAAATAATTTGAGACCCCCCCCCACCTCCAACGTTACGTCACTGTCCCCACGTGCACTCTGTGCAATTACTTATCCCATCAAGTCAAGTAGCACGCCTTTATATGGGTTATACAGAAAAACTAAGCTACTTCGATGAGCGCTGGGCTATTCTAACTTTTTATGATGTTTAAAAAAAAGTTATTTTCTACTTATTGTATAATAATACATAATAGTACTGAAAGAAAAATAGCTCCATGCAATTGTTAATTTTTTTCAGTTTATATTACTCTAAAATATTCTCAGAGGTTTTTCTAATACGATATTTTTTTCTGACAGCAATAATATAACTAGAAAAAAGCAATTTAACAGATTACAACGACCATTTGGAAAATGATTTTTCAAAGACTAAAATTTAAGACATAAAAAATCGCACGGAGTTGATCATACATTACGTACGCCGTGAATTAAATATTAATAGTATTATTACACGTAAAAATTGCAAGCGACAAAAATCGCCTGCGACTCCTCAGATTTCCTGAAACTTACTACGTATTATCCACCTGAAACTTACATATTATCCAAGCATTTCATTGGCTGTTCAGGAAAAGGCTTTTCCATCGTCAGATTTCCAACCAATTTTAAACGAAATTTCATTCTGAAACTTCTAAACATCCCACAATATTACTTTTTACACCGTCGTACAGCGAAAAAAATGTACTTTTAAATGCAATTTGTTTGAAAGCTGTATCTCAATTTTTTTCTGAGTTATTAATCTTTTTGTAGTTTTTATTACTTTTTTTGTCATAGTGACAACAGAAGTATCCATCTCTGTTGAAAGTAAAGGTTAGTGTATAGACCAATCAGAAAACGAATAAAATTTGGATTAAACCAATAAAAAGCTTCAGATATGCTTTTGATTTCCTACCCTGGCGAGGACAATAACCATTTTTCCAAATGGTTAAAAGTCTTTTGAAATGTTCCGTATAGAAATTTAATCTGTTTTCAATAAATGTCTTTTTCTAGAAAAGGTGGGGGTCCCAATGTTTTTTTTTTTGGTGTTTTTTTTCAGCATTAAAAGTATTTTGAACGTCTATAAGTAACGGTCCATTTACTGATCCTTAAATTAAATGTAACATCCGGCAAAGCTAATGCTATTGTTAGTGCTGCATGGAAAATCCAATGTTTTGTTTTGGGATAAAAGCTTTTGTCAAGAAAACCAAACAGAAATCAAGAATAGAATGGGATTACCAAGGTACTGTTTATATAAATAAAACATTATCACGGAAAGTGAAATTTAATAATATTTTTCATAATTGGTAGGCAAAAATAAATGCTTTAGGTTAAGAAATAACTTTTAATGATAGATTTTCCTCTTCCTAACAGCTTACCTTCTGTATTAAATCGAACGCTTAGATAGCGGCCTATGTAGGTCAAAAATACGGTAAAACTCAGTTTTAATAAGCTAAAACAACTAAAATAAATTGATTTTAACAAATTTTGATTTCGTGAACTTAAATATTTTCATAAATATTCTGTAAATATGCTAATATTTCTTGATAGATAACTGCGCTTATAGTTTTACTAAGTTTAACCCTAGATCTACCGGGAATTTTATTCAAGTTTTAATAAAACGTTCTACACCAGAATTTTTATTTAAAACTATTTAACTTATTTTTTTACCTTATTTTTGTCTGGTTTATATACTTAGTTTATTTTAAAGAAATTTCTGGTTTGAATGAATATTTTGTATGTACCTGTCGGGTCCAATGGACCCGTCTGGTAGACGGAGGGTTAATATCACTAAATATTGTTAGAAGCATCGCTATATTTTCATGCCATGGCAATACAACCTTGGCGCAAAATTGACAGCAATTTTAAAAGCATGACAATTTTTCGGCCAAAGTTGCAACATAGTTTCCGAAATGGCTCCTTTTTGCCACCAACTATTGACTTGGACACCGATTGTTGACGAATCTATATATATATTTTTTAAAAAGGCTGTTTTTTTAGTCATCTGGTCAGAGCTTTCTACTGAACCGATTTTGATATATATTTTTTTTAATTAAAGCAGTTTATTTGCAGATGTGCTCGCACTCGCTATTTTTTAAAATAATCCAATTTTTATATTTTTATTTTAATTTTAAAAATTCTTTCTGAAATTTCTTCAAATTGATGGCAATCTGCTTTCCTCCATTGTTCAAGAGAGAAGGGAAACAATGGGAATTACCATATCAATACGGATGCCATTTTCGCATTGCAATTAAAATTAACTTTAAAAAATATATTGAACAGAAAATTACGTTACGGTGAAAAAAAACGTATTTGTTACATTTCAATATTTTTTTCATTCCGTTGATACTGATATTTAGACGCTAATGTCATAGGGCTTCAGTGAGTGAAAATGACGTCATAGTAAAAATGAAATGAATATTTACTTTGATAAAACTAAATATTTTATTATGAATGTGTCTAAAGAGGCATAAATTTCTGGATTTCGCCGGCACTCATATTAGAACCACATGCGATGAGTGCGAATGTTCGGATGCAAAATTGTAACTGGCAAACGTGACATCAAGTTTAGGACTATATCATACATGCCAACCTCCGGCTTTTTTTTAATAAAAAAAAGTATACTTCAAACCAGATATTTATGCAATGAGTGGAATAAAGTAGTTTTCAATTGCCTCCCACATTTAATTAAACAGCTCTTCTGGTTCATTTTATTTTTCAATTTAACACTTTCAGGGACGAGGTACTTTCATTCGTAAAATGCTGAAATAAGTCAACGACACCGGAATATAGAAACAAATTTATTTAAAAATAAGAAAAAGCTTTTGTTCACATACTTAAGAAAAGGAAAATTTTCATTCCAGTTTTCTGGTGCTAATCTGGCGTTTAGGAATTAAAATTAGGTGGTCCAAAAATGAACCACCGCCCTCAAAGGGGTTAAATGCACGATTTTTTATTTTGTTTAAAATATATATATATATGATTCTCTGAAAGGTTTATTACACAGGAAAAACCATGAAAAAAGGGAGAGAGAGATTTTTTTTCATATAATACGTCAATCTTTTCTTCGGTTTCACATTTGCAATACAAGTAAAAAGTACAGTCGTGTGGCTGTTTTACGCTAAAATAATGCAAATTGGTAAATACTTTAATAAGTATGTCTCGAAATACCTTATTCTACATAATTATTTATTTTATAAAACTTAATCTTTAATCCTTTAATTCTCCAAATAGAATGCGTTCTAGAAATTACGTATTTCAGACAATCTGACTTTCCACAAGAAAGTTTCAATGGTTAATTTCGCTTTATTTAAATGCGGAATGTCTGTTTTTTAATTGAAGCAAAAATTGCTATTTTAATTTTCTGGTGTGAATTAGGAATTTTCGAATAAAAAAAATCAATTAAATTCAAAACAGTGTTGTTAGCATATATGCAAAGCTGCGCAGTAAAGGGTTAAAAAAAGCCGGAGTTGGGCAAGTATGACTATATCTATTATTAATGATCTGTAGCACGTTAAAATATTTTTAAAATAGTGAATATGACAAGGAAAAGTATGAATGTGAATTTTGCAACTGTGAAAACGACGTTATTTTTAGATTTTGTTGGGGGGGGGGGGGATGATTGCGTCATAGTGGCGCAATTTTCGAGGATTTTACAAAACGTAATACCAAAAATCAAAGCTTAAATTAATAACTTCATAATTTCTTTTCTAAATTGCATGTTACAGATTATGTATGGGAATAAAATTCTATTTTTCAATAATTTGAAAAGTTGAAATTAAACTTTAGTTAACAATAATATTTGTATTAACACTAGATACCCGGAAGGAATTGATTCGACTCCGACCACATGATTAAATGTCGATTGGAGTCAGAATTTTTTTCATAAAATAAGTTAAATATAAGCGACGCAGAATTACGTTAAATAAATCAGTTAAATAATTTTAAATAAAAATTCTGGAGTGAAATATTTTATGAAACTTGAGTAAAATTTCCGGGCGTTCTAGTGTTAAGAGGTTAGGTCAGCCAACAAAAGATTTGATTTTTAATTGTAGTTATTTTTTTCCATTTTTTTAATTAATTCAATTAATCAGTTCTTTTAAATATTTTCATTCGTCAAATTCGACGGGTTTCAACTCCTAATTATTTAAATTTTTAAACATGTAGAAAAACCTGTCAGAATATGCCTGAGGCAAAGGTCGTACTTTTCCGGAATTTTCGAGACAAGGAAATTCTTCGGTACCAGTATTTTTTTATAGAAAATCTTTTCTTGAATAACGCGAAATTTCGCGAGTTTAACCTATATTTATTTTTCTATAAAAAAAAAAAAAAAATACTGATATTTTTCCTGAAATATTCCCTGAAGCGTACGATCCCTCCGGGGGTAAGAGCACTGTTTCCCTATACCCGTCGCCGGTGAAGTGGATAAAGATTATTGGCCCACATATTTACAGATTATTAAACATTCACAAATATAATTAGGGAAAATGTAGAGGGGCTAATTAAGTTACTTGAAAAAAAAATCTTTCTTCTTTATACATATCATGTAGAGTATCGTGTGAAAAGTTTTGTAATGCTGAACTCAAAAATACATTTCTTTTAATTTTAGGCATTATATTTTAAGAGATATTGTCGAAAATGTAGTGCAAAAATATGTCTCCCCCCCCCCATCTATTTTCATATTTACCCAACCTAAAATTATGAAAAAAATTAGGGATAGAAGACGTTAATTTAAACCTTGGAGGAAAATTATAGCGATTACCCTCGGTGGCATAGTTTTTGAGAAAAGCGTCTTTTTCCGTTACACACAAATTTCGATTTACGGTGTTAAGGAGCACTGGAAGTACCTATCATAACAGAAGTATAAAAGTACTGTTGATATTGATTTTCGAAAAAAAATCGTCGGTAATTAGCCAAGATATTAACCCTTAAAGACACGGACGGTTTGGTCATACATAATGACAAAGGCGGCGTACTCTATCTACTATCGACTTTTAAAGCCTAGATAACAACTTTTAATGATATATTTGTGTAACGCAAAGCCCAGTAGCAGTATAAAAGAAATAAACGTCAAATTGCTAAAAACAGACTAATTTAATTAGAATTAATTACATAAATACTATGGGATTCGCGACTAGTTTGCATTGAGTGGATCTCTCAATACGCCTCCCTTATCTTTAACCCCCTAATTCTCGCTTTGGTGATTTTCACGGGCTGTGTCTTTCATTCAGATTGTTTGATTCCCGCCAGTTTTATAAAATAGTGTAACTGGCTTTATTGTGATATCATTTTACCTGCTATTAAATAAGGTGCCTATTTCTTTTTCGAAAAAGGGGTGCCAATGAGCAATTTGAATTTTAAAACCGTAATTTAATGCGACCGTTAACTCCTTAATTCTCGTTCCCGTGATATTCACGGCCTGTGCCTTTTATTGAGATTGTTAGATTCCCACCGGTTTTATAAAATAGTGTAATTAGATTTATTATGGTATCATTTCAAATGTTATTAAATAAGGTGAATATTTCTTTTTCAAAAAAGTGGTGCCAATAAGCAATTTGAATTTTTAAACCGTAATTTAATGCGACCGTTAAGGGGTTAAGAGGTTAAAAGTTAATTAGAAACTTACCTGGAAAAACGCGGCACGCACCAAGGTGGCGTTTCAACTTTGCGACCTCCTTCCGAAGCGCACTTAGTACAATGTCAAGTTTAAGCGTTGAACAAGGGTTTTGTTTTGCTACATTGTAAAAAGAAAGGATTATTACTACGCTGAATTTAGTTTTATGAAATGTCAAATGAAGTTTAAATATGCACTACTTTTATTGCCAGTGCCGAAATAAGTTCATCATAAGCAGATTAGGATAAGATTAAAAAAAGAGTTATACAGAATAGCAATATTTGATATTATTTAGGCTTCATATCTCTTTGAACTTTTACGGTATACCCATTCATACTTTCCTAGTAGATACAGCTATACCCAACCCTACGTTGTATAGTTTTTTGCAAAGTCTTATTATTCTTTAATAATACAGTTAATAGTTCATATATTAGTGTAAAGAACTCTCTGAGCGCGAGTAATACTCGCACTTGACCGTTTATTTTTTTTTAACCCTCTGTCTACCAGAAGGGTCCAATGGACCCGACATGTACATTCAAAATATTTATTCAAACCAGAAATTTCTTCAAAACAAACTAAATGTATAAATCAGACAATAATAAGTTAAATAAACAAATTAAATAGTTTTAAGTAAAAATTCTGGTGTAGAATGTTTTTATAAAACTTGAGTAAAATTTCCGGTAGTTCTAGGGTTAAGATAGGGCAAAATGAAACATTTAAACTATCTTTTACAATTTCTAAATTGATTTCTTAACGAATTCGTTAATAATAAACTATTAATTGATAGAAATGTATTCTTTACACTCCCTTATTTAAACCCAACCTGGTTTTTGTATGTAAAGATGAAATTTTGTAATTGTTTTTTAATCCACTTCTTGATAAGCTAGAACGACTAAAATTTTGTTCACAGGTGAGTTTCCGATGACTGTGCAAATTTTTATTTATTTTCAGAAATTAATTATAAATTAATGCTTTACTTTTAAGGCATTTCCCCGTTAGCATGCTACACATGATAAATCGATAAATATTCTGTGTAATGCTGACAAATCTACAAAAATTAAACAATAATGGATTTAATTATACTCCAATAAACGCTCCCAAAAACAGGCCAACTGGCTGAGAAAATGGAACAATGAAACGTTTTAAAGGCTAAAGAGTAGAAAATAAATTATAAATTAAAAATAAATTATAAATTAAAAATAAACAGTGTAATATTTAAAAAATGAGTATGCTTTTATCAATTAATATTTAGTATACAGGGATGAGATTTCCGACTTTTTGCATACCAATATAATCTTAGAGAAAATGTTATTTTATTTAATCGGAACATTTTTGCGATTTCATAGAACAACATTTTCTTTAAGATTATACTGGTATGCAAAAAGTCGGAGATCTCATCCCTGAATATATTAATTAATTTACGATTAAACGTTGAGACATCAATTTAGAAATCCTAAAAGCATAGTTTAAACAATATTGAATTCCTTTCATTCCCGTTTCCCTATCTTAAAAAAGAAAAAGAACAAAAATTATACAGTTTTTAATAAATTTACTTGCTTGTGTTTTCTACAAAGCGCAAAAAAATTCGTTAATTTTTCCTTATCGAAATGGGTGTCCGCGCCAAATGTATTGTAACGGAAAGATTTAGAAAAAACGTGAATCTCAATCAAACAAATAGACTCGATTTTCAAGATGAACATTGAATTCTTATAAAATAGTGATTTTTTTTATTTGTTTGCTTTTATTCTTATTAGTAAAATGTGAAGAGTATACTCTTCACATTTTATTTATAATTTATTTTCTGCTTTTTAGCCCTTAAAATGTATTATTGTTGCAGTCTATGGCAACCAGCTGGGATATTTTAGCGTGCATTTATTGGGGCATAATTTAATCCATTGTTGCTCCAACTCCCTTCCAATTGTAGGCGTCACAGACAATATTTGGAGATTTATCACCTGTGGCGAACTAATCGAAAAATGCCTAAAAATTAATGTATTAATTTGTAATTAAGTTCTAAAAATAATAAAAAGTTATACTGTCATTGGAAACACGCCTATGAACGTATTTTTTATAATTCTAACCTATACAGAAGTGGGTTAAAAATCTATTATAAAATTCCATCTTTGCATACAAAAAACAGGTTGGGTTACATAAAAGAGTGCTAAAAAAACTACCGAGCTAGGCTCGGTCAACCAGGCATTATATATATATATATATATACAGGGTGTCCGAAAAGTCTTGAAACGGTCGAAAAACTCGAGAAATACAAAGCACATTGAAAAACGAAAATATACGTGTTAAGTATTTTTAAACAAGTAATTAAATTTAAAAAATCAAAAAACCCGACTGAATAAAAGCCAACTAATTAAATATTTCTCATCAATGTGAAACTATTTTTTATATTGCTTACCTATTTTTTTATTTACTTGTATTGATGACTTTTAAGTTGTGTTTAATTATTGGTTCCTATCTAAAAAAACTGTTTTGATGAGGCCTATAGATGTCCTTGAAGGTTAGAGTTGCAGTAAAGCTAGAAACAACTTTCAACACAACTTTCATGTTGTGTAATATTTAAACGGAGCTTCTGACTACAAAATAGTCAATGAAACATCGTATTCATTTTGAAAAATCTCGTCGATGATATGCAACTCAATATAGTGCGTAATTTTTTTCCCTGTCTACAGCCGTTTTGTATTTTGCGGCCGTCATTTTACATTTCTAAAAACAAAACTTATCCTATAACCATCGGAAGATTAAGACAAATCGATAGAGACCTCAATCATAAAAATCCATCCAGCCGTTGGGATGTTTCGAGGGTATAAAGAATCGGTAGATATCAAATCTATCTTCAAATATTACATCCACTTCAATCGAGGTGTCGTGGTCGAGCGGTCTAAGGCACTGGTTTAAGGCACAAGTATCTTCGGAGGCGTGGTTTCAAATCCCACCGCTGCCAAAATGAAGATTTTGCTAATAATATTCTTTTTTTCCCGTAAAATCCAATAAATTAAGCAGTTTCCATTTAAAGATTTCTTTTCGAGATATGCAAAATATTTTGGCGATAATTAAAATTCTTTTCAGAAGAATAATTTTATTCCGCGTTCAATGTGGCCGAATGAGGAAATTTAATTTTTAAATTATCATTTATTAAAATATTCAGAATCATAGGTTATTTTCAAACCCATGTTACAATAACAGAAGATTCTGATGGACATTTTTAAGGTAAAACAAAATCACGTGTTCTCAATTTGTGCATGCATTATCATAATCACGGGCTGAACAGGTCCCGTGTTGCAGTTTCGCGGCAAAAATTACTTATAAAAATAGAGATACGCCAGCTAATTGTATAAGTAAATGAGTTTTTTTTTTTTTAAATGTTTAATTATAATTTCTTGTAATAATATATTAAATTTAAAAAATCAAAAAACTCGACACGTAAAAAGCAAACTAATTAAAAATTTCTCATCAATATGAAACTATTTTTTATATTATTTACCATTTTTTTTATTTACTTGTATTGATGACTTTTAAGTTGTGTTTAATTATTAGTTCCTATCTACAAACACTCTTTTGATGAGGCCTATAGATGTCTATTATGAAGGTTAGAGTTACAGTAAAGGTAGCGATCCAAAGTACACAACTTCCAGGTTGTGTAATATTTAAACGGAGCTTCTGACTACAAAATGGTCAATGAAACATCGTCTTCATTTTGAAAGACCTATCCAATGATAAGTCACTCAATATGGTGCGTAAATTTTTCTTTTCGTCTCTACCGCGATTTTGTATTTTATGGCCGCCATTTTGAATTTATAAAAACAAAACCTATCCTATAACCATCGGAAGATTAAGACGAATCCATAGAGACCTAATTCATTAAAATTCAGCCAGCCGTTGGGATGTTTCGAGGGTATAAAGAAATCCACTTACACAGATGTGCGTGAAACACATAACCCTTCTTTTCAGTCGGGTAAAAAGCTACTTAGTGATACCAAATTTGAGCCCGCAATCAACCCTAGGTGGTCAGAGGGGGTCCAACTTTGAAATCTTGATTGATAACCACCCTTTTTTGTTGCAAATTCGGATTCTAAGGACAAAAATACGTAACTTTTATATTTAGCATTTTTTTCGCATCCTGTTTGATCACGGTGTAATCGAGCATATACGACAGATACATACCGTAATTTTCGGCGTATAATCCGCGGATCAATCAATCATTTTTCGACCCAGAAATTTTTAAAAATAAAATGTAAATTTTTAGATCACAGTAAATATTTGGTTTCAAATACTAAATAAAATTTCTGGGTCCAAACAGAATTGTTTGATCCGCGGATTATACGGTACTTTGATTTTCCCAACCTGGTTTTGACATCTCGAAATCTTATTGGCCAGAACTTTCGTCGTCAAAGTAGCTGTCTTTTGCAGGAATAGTGTTTCTCGAAAACCATCAGTGGCGGTTGTTTCGATGACGCTATATATGCTTTTTCCATAAAAATTAATAGAAATATATTAAATTAGTACTCTATTTGCGTATTTTTTTAACCAGTCAATAATTTCTAAATAATAACCTGCGTATTTTGATTCTTTAACGTGTAAATAAACACCTCCCTCCTCCCCCCGAACAGAAAAAGAATAATCTTCATTATTTTGGGGCTTGGTGTGCAGGTATTTTGAGTTTTGATGGATTCTGCTGTTTTTTTTTTCTTTTTTTTTAAATATCATCTAATTCAGGAGGCTTATGCGGATGTACAGTTTTTTGAAATTATTACTATAGAATAACATGTAGGACAAAATATTAAAAATATATATATATATAAACTCTTTGTGCTGGCTGAGCAAAGGATGGGAAGTAGCGTAAATTTCAGTGGGGGTGGAGTTGTATGTTTTGATGATTCATTTGTTACTGTAACTCCAAAATATCAAGTCGGGCAGAATTTTTTCAATAATTCTTATAAAAGCAATAATTTATTGCAATTTAAAATATTTTCCGATTTAACAATTTTTTTCATAATTTTAAAATTAATAATTTAAACAATTGAAATTTTTTGAACTTTTAATTTTTTTCATTTAAGAAATAATTAAACTCTTTAACCCCTTAACTCTCGAATTAAATTACGGTTTGAAAAATCAAATTGCTTGCTGGCACCACTTTTTTGAAAAAGAAATATTCATCTTAATTAATGATAGGTAAAACGATATCAAAATTGAGCCAATTACACTATTTTATAAAACTGGTGGGAATCAAACAATCTGAGTAAAAGACACAGTCCGTGAATACGACGGGAGCGAGAATTAAGGGGTTAAGCTCTCTTGATTATTTCCTGGGAGAGACGATGGCGTTTTAATTTTCATATCGGTAGGATGATCTAGATAATTGTTTAATTATTTATTTATTATTACAATAAAATATCAAATGTGACAAAATACAGGGTGTCCGAAAAGTCTGATAGTCTGAAAAGTCCAAATAACTCAAGAAATTCATAAAAGATTGAAAAACGAAAAGATACATGTTAAATATTTTTTTAAGTTATTCCGTGATACCATAGTTGTAACCCCACCCTTACCACCTGGGGGTCAGAGGCGTTCCTACTTTGAACTCTTAAATGATAATCTCCATTTTTTATTTCAGATTCGGATTCTGTGGGAAAAATTCGCAACTTTTGCTTTTAACATTTTTTTCGAATCTTTGTAGATGACGATGTAATCCAGCAAAATGTGTCAGATACCTATTTTTTTTCTCAACCATGTTTTGCAATCACGAAATGTGATGGGCCAAAGCTTTCGCCGCCAAAGTAGTCACCTTAGCTGGAATTTTGTTTATCGAAAACTATCAAAGGATGTTGTTTCGATGTCAAAAGTGTTTTATATGATTTTGACTTGAAAATTAACAGAAATATATTGAATTAGATTTCTATTTGTTTTTTTATTTTAACCATTCAATCCATTCTAATCAATTAACCTTCGTTTTTTTATATTTTAATGTGTAAACATGTCCCTATTCTTCCGAACAGAAAAGAAGATAATCTTCGTTATTTAGTAGAGGCAGGCGTGGATATTCGGCATTTCGATGGCCCCTGCTGTTTTTTTTTTATACGCTAAATCGTGGTGAGGATGTGGGTGTATGGGATTTTTTTACTATTACTATAGAGTAACATACAGGACAAAATAAAAATAAGTACATAATTTTTTTTTGTGTGCGGGTCAAGTGAACAATGGGGAAGTAGTGTAAATTTCAGGTGGTGGTGGGATTGGAGATTAAGATCATTGATTATTTACTGCAACCAGAAAATAACAAGTATGACAAAATGTTTTCAATAATTCTAATAAATGTAATAATTTTTTGTAAATTAATATATTTTTTCAATTTAACATTCTTTTCATATATTTAAACAGTAGAAAAATTTTGATATTAGAAACTTTTTAATTTAAAAAATAGTTTAACTCTTTATCTCTGTCGGGATTTGTGAGGCACATATGTTCATCGTCAAAAGGTGCAATCGAAATTTTTTATTGGCACCATTAATAGACGAATAACAATATTTTACTTTTTAATTAAAGGATTTTTTTATATTTCACAAGTAAATGGGACAGTTGGGAAATCACGGTGTATTCCAAATAATGTTTGTGTATGCGATGCGGTCTCGAAAGTTTTAAGGAGTAATGGTTATTTGCTAGGGTAGACAACGTTTTAATTTTCATAACAGAAGGATAATGTAGAAAATTGTTTATTTATTATTACAACAAAATAACTTATGTAACAAAAATATAATCTAAAACGTAATTGGCAGAACAAATTAAAAACCGATCAGTTTATTTTCTACATTTTTTAAGCCCTAGAAGGGGCATTTATTAATATATTTCATTCACTTAGTTCTACGTTCAATGTTAAATTTTTGTAACAAATAAGTTAAACCAATTGAACGAAAAAAATAATCAAACAATATGATACATAAAACACATTAAAAACTTAGGTTCCGTTAAAAAGAAATCTAAACAAATTTTTAACTTTTTTCATTTTTAAGCTGCAAATTTTTGTACTGCAGATTTTGTATTATGCTTATTATGAGTGTTTAAAAAATGATAAGGCACGTGTAAAATGCCAAAAACAGAAAAAAAAATTAAGAGTCAAAGATTTATTTCGATTTAATTTGAAGGGAACCTAAGTTTTTAGGGTATTTAATTTATCATATTGTGTAAATTTTGTTTTTATTTTTTAATGTTCATTTGGTTTTACCCTTTCCGGCACGAAGTAATTCTGTCTATAAACTGATGAAATGATAGACTGACATCAGAATTTATAAACGAGTTTATTTCGAAATATAAACTTTCTTATTTTCAAGTACGTTATAAATGGAAAATATTTAATTAAATATTCTGGGTGCCAGTAAAAACATTTAGGTGTTCTTTTTTAAGGACACTGCCCTCAAAAGGGTTAACTTATTTGTTACAAAACTTTAACATTAAACGTCGAACTAACTGAATGAAACATATGAATAAATGTCCCTTCTTGGGCTTAAAAAATGTAGGGAAAAAAAACTGATTTCTTTTTAATTTGTTCTGCAAATAACGTTTTTGTTTATAAAGTTTTTTCCCATTGTTATATTATTCTAATAATTAATAAATAATTAAACAATTTTCTACATTATCCTTCCCCCTTGAAAATTGAAACATCCTCTGCCCCAGGATATAATCAACAGTGCTTAAAATGTTAAATTATATTTTATATTCAAAAGTTTAAAAGATAAAAATTGTTCAATTGTTTAAAATTATTGGGTCGTTCGGAAAGTCGTGTTCGTTTCGAAAAATCAATTCGTACCGGAAAATTCTGTCATTTAATTATTGGACATTGATTCCGATATCAGTGTCTAATAATTACCAGGCAGGATTTTCCTGTACGGATAGATTTTCCCAAGCGGACACGACTTTCCGAATAATCCAATAATAAATTTGTTTTCGTGGTTCTCTTCGAACCATGGATTTCCATGCGTAAATACAGATTTGGTTCCCTTAGAAAGACCCCCCCAAGAAGGGCACTCCCCCCTGGGCCTACATCCCTTGTGTTGATAATTGGCCATCAAAAATCAACCCAACCCAACCCAATAATAAATTTAAAATTATGAAAAAAAAATTAATTTACAAAAAAGTTTTATATTTATTAGAATTTTTGAATGTTTTCTGCCCTACTTGCTAGACAGTAGTTGCAGTAACTGACCAATCATCAAAACTTATAATCCCCCTTCCCCCACCTGAAATTTACGCTACTTCCCATCCTTTGCTCAGCCAGCAAAAAAAGATTTTATATGTTTGTTTGTTTTTTTGGTCCTATGTGTTATTCTATTGCAATAATTAAAAAAAAAAAAAAAAAAAAAAAAAACTCGTACACTCTCATCAGGCCCCGATTTTATTTTATTTATTTTTTTAACAGCAGAAGACATTGAAACACAGAATATCAACACACCCCGCCTCCAAATAATGAAGACTATCATTTTACTGTTCGGGAGTGGAGGTGCTTATTTACTCGTTAAAATATCAATATACGCAGTTTATTATTTAAAAATGACCGACTGGATAAAAAGAAATGCAAATAGAAAACTAATTTAATATATCTCTATTAAGAATTATGGAAAAAGCATATAAAGCGCCATGAAAACAATCTCCACTGATGGTTTTCGAGAAACACTATTTCCGCAAAATTCGGCAACTTTGATGTTAAAAGTTCTGGCCAATCTGATTTCGAGATGTCAAAATCTGGTTGGGAAAACCAAAATATGTATCTGTTATATTTGCTCGATTACACAGTGATCAACAAGGATCCGAAAAAAAATGTTAAATACAAAAGTTACGTATTTTTGTCCGTAGAATCCGAATCTGCTATAAAAAATGGGGGTTATCATTCAAGATTTCAATGTTGGACCCCCTTTTTCTCCCGGGTTCGGTTGCGGGTGTCAAATTTGGTATCACTGAGTAGCTTTTATTAAAAATATTTAACACGTATATTTTCGTTTTTCAATCTGCTTTGTATTTCCGAGTTATTCGACCGTTTCCAGACTTTTCGGACACCCTGTACACACACACATATATATATATATATATATATATACAATTGTTTTACAATATTTGGAAAAATAGTTTATCATTTTCAGTATCTTATATTAAATTATCTGTAAAAAACCTTTTGGAAAAAAAAATATATATATATAACAGTTTTATTTGAAGATGCCATATATGTATTAAAAATAATTAGACACTATCCATTACTGTTTGCCGTTCTTAAGAACAGTCAGCTGAGAGTAAATTCTACGATAAAAAAAATCGTTTGACAGGTTTCTATAACAATGGGTACTTATTGGCTTCTCAAAATTGTAGACATGTGATTTCAGCAAGAGTAAAATGGGTAAACAATGAACAGCATATCAAAAGGAAGCTATAAAAAATTTCTACTTAAGGAACGAAAATTATTTTCTGTACATTGTTGAAAGTGCTTCATTATTCAATTTTCTAAGAGCTTGTTATTAATAAATGTACTCTCTTTTCAGAGTTAGATATTTAAAAAAGAAATAATTACAGTGTTTAGAATGATGTGTATAATTATGTACTACAGATGGGACATTTAAAATTTACACGCAGATTTCTTGTCCTGAAAATTAATAATGTTTTCCTCGTAAAGCAGCATTTTCATTCAGTAATTCCGCCACTTTTGTTGTATCTTATCTGCTTATTAAAAAATGTATATACAATCATGTTTAAAACTTTATTTACTAAACAAATATTGAAACATTCATCGATCATTTTTTTTTTTACTGTGCGAAGATGATGTTTCTTTCTAATATATTGTGTATTTAGTACTATAACATTCTCTTTATCATGTTCAACTATTTAATTTTAATAGAAGATATTATTATAACTAAAATATTACATAAAGTAATCTTTCAAGCCCATGTTATGCTATATTTTTGACTAAAATGTGGGTGCCCCTGGTTTGTATAATCTCTGTTATGTAAATTCAGTTACAACATATAAATGTTTTCTATTTTTGTCAAACGCAGGCAGCGCAGGACAGGAGTTTTGTTTATAAGTGAGCATGCAGTCACACTAGCCATTTTGGAATAGACCCTACTTCAGTCACGCGAAAAGACCCGTTCACTAATGCTATTCCTATGGAAGAAATTTATAAAGATATGTTGGTCGCATTTCAATATTTTTAGATGATTTTTTTTTTCAGTGGTTAGCTGACGTCGATCTGTATGCAGGACGTTTTTTACTTTTTCAATTTCGTTTGCAAGTATTTTTAATCAGGACACTTTCATTTTCATTTTCAGAACCGGTTCCTAAAATGAAAGCAACCTCTTGAAAAAAATCCACAATGAATATCGAAAAAGTAAAAAACGGCCTTTTTACAGATCGACCTCCGCTAGCCACTGCAAAAAAATCATCTAAAAATATTGAAATGCGACCGAGATATCTCTATAAATTTCTTCCATAGGAAAAGCAATAGCGAACGGGTCTTTTCGCGTAACTGAAGTAGACCGTTAAGAACATCAGATACAGTGGACTGATTTTCATTTTCCTCAGGTAACAGTTTTTCTCACTGTAACTTCTGTTACAAGATATTCACCAGCTTTATGCTGAAATATTAGAATAGTTTCGAATAAAATAAATAAATATTTGCAGGACTTCCACTGCTCCGCTTTTGAAAACCAGTATTTTTAAGAAAAAAAATCGTGGTAGGTTTCTGCAACAATTGCATGATGTTGCTTTCAAAAAAGTGATATAAAAACTGGCGGAGTGGGAATCTTGTATTTGGTATCGCTGTCAAGTAATTTGAATTAGAGATAAGCCAAACAAAGGCCTGTTCTCAGAATTCTTATTCTTATTATTTTACTTTCTGCGTGTACCACATGTTACCACAGAAGTACCACAGATCATAGGATAGTAAAATAAGTCACAGATGTTATTCTTAAAAATTAGCTATTAATTCCTTTAATTAACGAAATGTTTGGTGCAGTAAACTATAAGCATCATTTCTAACATGTGATAACAAAATCACTATAATTTATTGGTACTGGTAACTTTCTGGACCTTTGTGACTACATTTACTTTCTGTTATGAAGAAATAATTATTTCCTGAAAATCTTCCATATCTGTTATTATGTAATGTACTAATCGATTGATATATTCAGTAAGTGGCCAGGTAATTCCTAAAAGTCCTTTTCCGTGTAGTGATCATATAAAAAATGTTTTGAAGACGTTTCAATTAAAACTTATGAAATTTGTTAAAAGAGGTTATTTGGCCTAGTTTTAGTGGCTTAGCCAGAGGACGGGGTGGGGGGTGGGGTCCAGATAAACGTGACACCATAAATTTTAGAAAGTTTTCTTCGCTTTATCTAGTCAGAGAATTTTCTGCTGTTAATCAAGGCTAAAAAATCTTTAGAATTTTAGTGGTGTGAAGTGCATCGGGACCCTCCCCCCCCCCTCCGCCCTCTGGCTACGCCGATGCCTAGTTTTATTCATTCTCCTTAAACATGCTTTGGTAAATACGCAGCATTAACTTCCCTTTGTATATCTATAAACGCAGTGGTAAAGAGTATTAATTACTTGTTCTTATATATATTATAAGTAGAAAATTTTGTCTGGTAACAGATGTTACAAATTGCACCATCTACGCATATCTCAACGACTTTGATACCTTAAATAAATAACATGAAACTATCTTAATTATTTTCCTTACTTTGCACATTATACAACTACAAAAGTCAATTATTGTGTCTAAAATGAGAAGAAAAAAAAAAAAAAAACACTTTACTGAAAGGAAAAATCGGCAAGTAAAATTAAAATAACCCAGATTCTATATTCAATAAAAAGAAAAAAAATGAAAGTTTTGTTATAAATTATTGGCATTCGAACAGCAAAAGGGTTGAGAGTTATCCTGTGACCATATGATAACGCTAGTCCTTAATGTGTAAAATGAGCCAGAACAGAGTTGCCAGTTTGGCCTCCAATTTTTTTCAGAAATTTCGAGTTCACACTAGAAATAAAGAATAGTATTTTATGCTTTATTTGATGAGAGACATTTAGTGATCATATAAAGTGAAAATTCTTCTTTAGAAATTTCCGGGGTGAATTTGAAATTTCGGATTACAATTGGAGGCTAAACTGGCAACCCTGAGCTAGAAAAACATTTCCCATAACCGAGGGCTGCCTCAGGCGACTATTTTTATGTTCTGTTCGCACCACTATTTTTACAAAATACATTTAGTAATTTATTTCCCTTGCGAATGTTGCCAAAGCATATGCAAAAGATTTTTGTTTTGAAAAAGTGGTGCGAAATAGTATTAAAAAATAGTCGCCTGTCGCAGCCCTGCATAACGTTACTTTAAACTCTCTTTTGATTTATCCACCATAATATTTTTCAGTCGGTTATTATTATATACCGAGAGTAGTCACGTCTTTTTTCAGACCGTTATTAGCAGCACTGGGACTTTTTACCGTCGGTCTCCCGCATACAGAAAATGTAAAGTAAGAAACAGTTTTCATTTCATATTCGAACATTACATTTCAATTCAGTTATAAATTTGCAGTTTACTTAAATTGTACCTTTATTCCTGAGATTGGGAATAATTGGAAAATTAAAAATGAATTGACATTAGGGTTCTTTGCGCAGACTTTTCCAGCAAGTTCCAGCAGTTCAACATTTCTTATTAAAATGTACCTGAAAGAAAAACAGAGATGTCTTGTTACTTCACCATGGTGGTGGAGAAATATTTAAAGCCAGCTACGTGGTAGTTCTCCATTTTATTTTTAAAGGGATATGAGTTAGGAGAAGATAATTTATATGGGCGGCAAAAAACTGACACGCGACTACTGCCGAGACATACATGTGAATAATATTCCTTCTAATGTGAATAATATTCATTTATACGTTGCTTTCCATAAAATTTTTAATAATATTTTGTGCATTACATAGTAACCAACTGCTACAATTTTCTGGCATCACTATTTTCTAATAATTATCTTGTCCTATTTTAATCGTAGATTTCTTTGAATAAGTAGTGATAAAATTACTCTTTGAAATTACTTATGAGAAAAATTCGTAGTAGTGGGCAGCTATGATATTAAAAGAGGCTTTCAGAATCAAGGTGGTTCATGAATAATACAGGTGTTGTACGCTTCAGGGAATATTTCAGGCCATATATCAGAATTTGTTTTTTATAGAAAAATAAATCTAGGTTAAACACACGAAATTTTGCCTTATTTAAGAAGAGATTTACTATGAGAAAATACTGGTATCGAAGAGATTCCTGGTCTTGAAATTTCAGGACAAGTACGGCCCCTGATAATATCATGGATCATGTAAAATATTATCCATGGTGCGTCACGTAAAATGTAATCCATAGTGCATCATGTTAAATATTATCCAAAGATATTTGGAAGTGTCACTTGTTCGCTATTTTTATTGTTAATTTTATTCAGATTCTTTAATTGCTACCAATTATTATAAATAATATGATTCGCTTTGTTTTGGTCTTATTTAATTTGTTGATAAGCAAGAGAAATATTATCATTTCAGAAAAGCGGTGACAATAAAGAAATCTGAATTATTTAAAAATCAGCGACTGGCAACACTGGTTTGGAAATGAAATTAATTCGAGGTCCGCAGAGTGACCAGTAATTTTTCATTCAACTCTTCCACTGGTTTAATCACAGAATTTGTAACAAATTTCTGCGTTAAAAAAAGTCGAATTTTACTTTTAACCCCTTGAATGTCACCGGTATATCATATATACCAGTTAATTATAATTCCCAAATGCTACATTGGCATCAGAATCTATGAATTATTTTTTTCTTTATATAATGTACGCGAAGAAAAGCTTTTACTTATTTTCTTATAAATCTGTTTATAAATACCGGTGTCATTCAATCATTCTAACATTTTTGCAACAGAAGTACTTTGACCCTCAAGGAGTTAAAGAAATGTTATAGCTCTGCGGCGCGCGATTGAATTTTTGGAAACCCTTGCTACAGATCTCAAATTCAAGTCAAACTTGGCTGTAGGGTTGGTAGTGGGCTATTTTATTTAATTCAGATTTCTTGATAGGCATCACATTTTTGAAATGGTAAAGTTCTTTATTTAACCCCTTAACCTACGATTTACTTTTAACAGCAAATCCATAGCTACCACTAAAATTTAATAGAGATTTTCGCCTTGTTTAATCATGGAATTTCGACGATTAAATTAAACTATATTTACTGTGAAAGTTTAGTGGTAAGAAGAATTTACATTTGGCTCGATCATCGTACGCGGCCTATGCCCGTCATTGTAGGTTAAGGGATTAATGACATATTAATTAAGGCGAAAACAACCGGTATTTTACTATTTAAAAAAAGTGATGCCAATCAAGAAATCTAAAATTTAAAAAAATAGCCAACTGGCAACACTGCTTGGTTGAACGAAAAAAAAAAAAAAAAAAAAAAAAAACAGACGACTAGATCCCCTTTTTCTGAAAACATTATATAATGAAATATATGGAGTTAAATAAATAATTAATGTTTGAAAATAATGTTTTCTAAAAGTTTGGTCTTCACTACATATAAAGCTTAATATCGAAAGTATTTTAAACATAAATGCTTTTATCTCAGGAAAAGAGAATTTAGCTATCTAGCATTCTCTTTATAATCATTTTAAATGCAAATGATCTTTCGACCAACTCTGATTTGTCTAGACATTTCTCGTTATTCAAATAACAGAATATATTCTAAGCTCGAACGGAAATTAAGTTTTTTTTTTTTTTTTTTTTGTATTTCACATGTATAAAACTCTTATTTTAAAATTCATGGAATTTTAAGATTTATCTTACTTCTAAAATATTCCCAGAGAAAAAAATCTAATCTTCTAACACAGTATGAATCATTAATCACATTAATTTGCTGAGTTGGTGAAAGATTTTCCTTTACAGACTTAAGCAATACAAATGCATTATATTGAGAAACTCTGTATGTATAATTCCAAGATAAGAGAAACAAGAAAGATTTTACTTCTTATCGCCTGAAGAAGTTTAAAAATAATTACTTCTGTGCCTTTTCTGACGAATTTCCTTATTTATTTCGTTAAACCTGAATCTTCATGGGAAATTTCTTATGTTGGTAGCTTTTAAGGGAATATGTCGGTTTCTCGGTTTAAAAAAATGCTCTTTTTTCTTGGGTTTTCTGAATTACAGCTCAGGTAATGCCCACACCCGCAACTGGAGATAGCGCACGCGTTTTCTGAATCTCTGAAATTTCGCAAATGTTCTTTTGAAGCTGTGTTTCACACTTTTGAACTTACTTGAAATAAAGAGACAAATACCGGGTGAGGCAAACGTTCGTTAAAACTTTAAAAACTCATAAAAAGGGAAGAAATTATGATAAAGGAGTGCGGTTTGCAAGAAAGGGCTCAAAGGATAGTCGGAAGTTTTTTAGCTAAGAAAAAAAGTTATAAAATCACATGTAGAGGGCGCTGACGACCCGAAACACAATGAACAGGACAACATTTGTGTCGTAGAATGTTCTGGAGGTCATGTTGAACATTTCTTATTGAAAGAACAAATTAATGGAGCATGGAGAATATTGTTGTGCTGTTCATTGTGTTTCGGGTTGTCAGTGCCCTCTATATGTGATTTTTTAACTAATTTTCTATTGCTGCTAAAACAAATTAAAGTACCTTGTGAGCCCTTTATTACAAACCTCACTCCTTTATCACAATTTCTTCCGTTTTATAAGTTTTTAAAGTTTTAACGAACGAACGTTTGGCTCACCCGGTATTTGTCATAAACTTAAAAAGGAAGATAAGCAAACCACTATTAACCCTTTGTGGCTGAGTGCAACATTACATGGAATACCCAACTTGATTCCTAAATGCCACTTTTGCACCAGAATTTTGGTGCAAGTATTTTCCATTCATTATGTATGTGAAATAAAGTTTTCCTTATTTGAAAATAAATTTGTTCGTAAATTCTGGTGTCATTCATTCATGTAATCTTTTTAGCAATGGAAGTGCTCTGCTCCGGAAAGGGTTAACCCTTTCAAGGGCGGTGGCTAGACGGTCTAGCCACCTAATTTTAATTCCAAAACTAAAAAAATGGCGCCAATAATGTTTTAATAAACTTTCGCTTTTGTAATGAAAGTGAAAAATAGCCAGGTTTTATTTTCTAAGAAATTCGTTTGAGTATTCTGGTCTCAGTCAATTATTTCATCGTTTTACGAACAGAATTCTTCTCCCCTGAAATGATTAATTCTTCCAGACGTTTGTAAATACATTTGGAGGGATGCAAGCGCTGCACCACAAATGGCTGATTGACAACTAAATTTTTATAGTATTCCTCACCTTATTTAATGACAGAATTTCTGAGATTTATTAAAGCGAAGAATACTGCAAAAATTTAGTGTTTAAAATCAGCCATTTGTGGCACAGCGCTTGCATCCCTGCATTTGTTATTTTAGGACAATATTAATAAAATAATGAATTCTTTATCTGAATATATTTTTTTTAGTTCCTGTTTAATTTATAAGACTGGCCTGTTATATGGGGTTAATAGAATATTTTATTACTACAGATATCTATAAAGTCGCGAAAAATAAAACTACATTTAGCAGGTGTTTCTCTGGGTGAGGAAATATAAGTACCACTATTTCTGAATAGTGGTATTTCTTTGCCATTTTTTAAGCAAAATTTCTGTCCCTTAAGAAGTCAAATATTACTATTCGGAAATACAGGTAGAAAATTTCCATGCTTTTCGATATCGATCTCGGCTAATTTTAAGCCTAACTTGATCACATGACCTGGGCTCTCAGTCTGTTGGTTTTCCTTTTAAGACCACTTTTTTTCAAAGGAAAATTTTTCTTTACAATTTTTGTCGAAGCTTACCTCGAAAGGAGTTTTTGTTTCAATTGTTGCTAGAACATGCCACAATTATTTTCAAAAAAAAAAAAACTAGTTTTCAAAAAACGGACCAGTGGGAGCGCTGCATGCCAGTCCCGCAAATGTTCAAACTTGCCTATCTTGATCATGTATTAGCCACCGCCCCCAGAATACTAGGCCTAATCGCTGACACATTTAAATGGTGGCTGTCATAGAAGGATTTTTTAAGAGTTTATATATTCCCCTGTTTTTACACACCAGTAATTTCTAAAAGCTTTCTTTAACTTATTTAATCTCAGAAAAATGAGCCTTTTTTTGAAATAATGGTATTTAAATTCAAAGGATCGTACAGACACCGAAAGAAATCTGTCTACGATTGCCGCCACTTTTGTGTGAGCTCTCAGGCTTACTACTCAGGGGGCAGTGTATCAGCCAATAAGGGCAGAAGTTAATGAAGGGTAGGATGAATGATTTTACTATTCGAATGAATCATTCGTGCATGAGTCATTCTCTGAAAAGTGGCAATTTTATGTCCCAGGGGTCTTAAAGACATATTTTTTAAATTACAAAAAGAAAAAGTGATTTAAACTATCATTATCAATCAGTTATACATGTAAACTGTAATTATTTGCTTATTGAAATTGAAAAATGATAAATTAAATGTAATTTTTAATGCAAATAGCATTCCTTCACTATGTCCCCATTCACATATGTAGGAAAGAAAATGCTTTCTCTGCCACTGCAGCGCGTATGTTTATAATTATTTTTTCTTGATCCATTAAACATACTTAAATAAATATTTAGCCATTTAATTGTATTTATATTTTATATAATGAAAGAATTAGAGCACTTTTTAATGATGTCCCTAGTATTTGCCATCATTCCCTCACATAACTATAAATTTGCTCCTATTTACTTAGTAGAAAGCAGCGCATGCTTTATATATGTCTAGGACAGTTTTTACATGACTAAAGAGAAGCAGCTGTCTTGTTGTTTGCTCAAAAACATTCTTGAATAACTATCACATGTGTTTCAAGTACTAGATCAAAGTAAGTATTTTTATTATCCATCATTCCCTCATCTATTATAAATATAATAAAGACTAATTAAATGTTTTTTTAGGTTGTTATATTATTAGAAATGCGTTTCAAAAGATATTTAGTAACTGAAAATATGCATTAGACTAATCATTTTTGTGTAAAATGGTTTTCAGAAGTATTTCATCATTCCCTCATAATTTTAGTATATGAGGAAATGATCTAAATTCATTTATATGTATTAAACTGTAAAATAAGAAAATCTAATGCAATAAAATACACATTAAAAAACTCATAAGGTTTTTAATTAGCGTAAGTAAAGATAATACCTTTTTAATTTTTATTATGTTACTGGGAGATATTAAAAATAAATAATATTTTTTGTACTAATTCAAATAAATATTAACTCTACTAAATGTTAATGCTTTATCTTTATGTTTTTCAATTGATATAGAGTAAAAAAAAAAAAAATATTATTTATTGACGGTATGACTTCTAATTATAATTTATTTTCTTTTTTAACCCTTTGAAGGGCGGTTATATGTTTATGAAACCACTTAATTTTAATTCCCAAGCGCCACAATGGCACCAGACGTTTTATAAAAATTTTCCTATTTAACATGTATGTGAAATATAGCATTTTCTTATTTATAAATAAATTTGTTCTTAAATTCCGCTGCCAATCATTTATTTGAACATTTTAGCAATAGGAGGTCTTTGAAATTAAAATTTTAGAAGATCTATCAGGTACAGTTTGGTTCATGTTATTTTTGATAAATATAGCAATAACATACTTGTAGGCTAAATTTTGAGATTTTTGATTAAATTTTATTGGGTCGCATTAAAAAAAACAACAACAAAAACCAAAAAAAAAAAAAAAAAAAAACAGCCACTTTTCAGAGGAAGATCGGCATGCGCAAAAGCATAGCTACCAACCATTGTTTTTTTTTAGTTCAATTTATACCAGAAATTTTGTATCATGAAAGAATTTCCTTATTTTAATTAGAAACAATTTAAAAAAAAAAACCCGCATATAAAAATTCTGTTCACCTTCAAAATTTCTGAGGATAAATGATTCGCGGGGGTACGCCGGTTGTCAACTATGCTCATGGTTATTTTCTATTCGCAAAATTTCTGGTAGTAATTGATTAGAAATATATACAAGGTCGAATAGTGTTGCCAGTGGGCTACTTTTTTTTAAATTCGATTTCTTGATTACCACCACTTTTTTGAAATGGTAAATTTACCTTTGTTTTCACGTTAATTAATATGTCATTGAATAAGGGGAATTTTACCATTTGAAAAAAGTGGTACCAATCAAGTAATCTGATTTTTTAAAAGTAGCCCACTGGCAACTCTGTGCCCGAATGATTCATTCAATAGTAAAATCTTTCATTCTTCCCATCACTAGCAGAATTATCGCAATCTGTCTCTTTCGTTGACTGTGTGACAACAGTGTTCCCAAGTTCGGGGTTTTTTATTCAAAATATCTACGCAATTTCAGACTAATAATCTTCTTTTTTTTTAATGACAGACATTTCTTTATTAATTAAAGTGAACATTAATCCTCTGCGCTCGGCGTCTCTTACACAAATTTTATTCGATCGGTACCACTTTTTTAAAAGAAGTTTCGCTCAAGTACACAATTTCAAAAATGCTCTGATTAAATAAGGTACATTTTATTTTCCTTTATTACTGATGCTAAAAACAAATTTTGCAACGAAAGATTATGTCTCCGCAACGGAGCCCTCGAGTGCAAAGGGTTAATAATAGGAAAATGCTGTTGTTAAGTTGAATAAAAAAAAAAAATCCCAATCTGGCAAATCTACCCTGTTTGAGATATTGAAACCTTTACAATATTGTATCCCATTTTAAAGATTTTAAAAATGATTAGCTCCAAATAGAAGAACTGTTATTATTTTTATTATTATTTATTGTCTGTTTCTATTAAAAACCTACATAAATCCTAATCTTTGTATTGTCTGCTTTTTATAAATAGAAACTGATAAAGCCAAAACAATTTATTAAAAACATACTTTAGAAATTCAATGCGAAAAATAAGAAGGGGGGGGGGTACTTTCTTCTTATAGGAGCAACGTTTTAGAAGATAAAATTCCATACAGTTGCACATAGTGGCGCCGAGGTGGCAAAAATACCTAAAATTGACAATTTCTATTTTAAGGCCGTTTATTGAATTTTTCTGTTCTTTGATAATTGAAGAATAAAGATCTTCTTTTACTTTTCCGAAAATAATTACAGAAGGGTCCAAAAGTGGTCTTTTTCAAACTTTTGGAAATTGGCAAATTTTAGCAGATTTTTTCCTCTCTATGTGTACCTTTATTTTCAATGATAAAATTTTGAAACTATGAGGATATTTACCTTGTAGATACTGGACAAGAATTGGATTTCTTTATAGAAAATTAAAATATACCATATTCAGATTTTAAAATAATGAGAAAATTTGGTTTTTGAAAAAAAAAAAAAAATCTCCATTAAACTCCCTCATGGCTTGGCAACTTTTCTCAACTACATGCATTCAAGAAACAGCAATATTTATAGTCCGGTGCATTTTTCTGCAATTGTGGCTTTCCTCTCCAATTTTGTCATTCCCCATTTCTTAGAGGCTCATAAATAGCCGAGAACAATTTGTGGTACCATTTGGAATTGATCTTATTCGATTCCTCCCATTAAATACGTAAGGATCTTTTCAATGAACCCTAGAGCATGCATTGTTTTATCTTTTTAAAATTTTTAAATAATTTCTCGTTTATTTATTTGCTTTATTTAATCTATTCTTTCCATGGAACTATTAACGCATTGTATGCGGGACACGTAAAAATACGTTTTTGTGGGTTAAGGACAGAAATAATTACTGATACCGGAAATTTTGTACGGACGAAAAAAGAAGGTGTAATCTAAGCATTCTTGCTTCTTATTGGCTGTGAGCAGGTTTTAATATACGGTGGCATTTGTGAACGTAAGTTTAGTGCTCAATTTCGAAAAATGTCCCCCGTAGAATGCGTTAAGAAAGAGTAACTGACGTATCCTAGGGTGGGTCGAAAAAACCGAAATATTTATAATCGAAACGTAATAGCGCGGAAAAGTTGCCTTTTGTAAAAAAGATAAAATATGTAAAATATTACACCGATTGGTTAATATCTTTTACCGCCGCAAGGGGTCCAAATTTCGAAAAAATCGCAAAAAAACGTACTTTTAGCATTTTTTTTTTTTTAAATTATCCAAACATACTTATTCAGTTTCTAATAGAACGCAATAGCCACGCCAAGATATTAGTAATGTAACATTAACATTTCATTTTTGTAACATCGTTGCTTTTACCGCCACAACAGGGCCAAAATTTCTAAAAAATGTTAAAAATTAATGTTTTTCAATTTTTCAATTTTCATAACTTTTGTAATGTTTTCAGATTTTTTACGTTTCTAATAGGCTGGGAAAGGCATTTTATGTTGTTAATTTCATGCACATTGTTAACCATGATCACTGTAATTCTATAAAAAAAAGGCTCAATGATAGAAACACCTGCAGCTGCCTGCACGTAAAATTAATTTCTCGCTGCTAGAGGGCCACTTTTAACTTTGTTCGTTTTTTTTTTTTTTTGTAATGTACTCCTTTTGCTCTATACTTTCATGGCCCTAAAGATAGAAATATCGGCCAGGTTAAAGTGGTGGCAAAGTTTCATCTTTGCGAAGTCAAGGAGGAACATATCTCTTTGTACTCATAGCTGCCAACATCTTACGCTTTTTCAGACCACAAAAATTTTATAGTAAATTTTATCTTTTTAAATCGCCGTTATCTGCCTATTAAATAAGGCAAAATTTTCTATTAAATTTTTGTGGTCTGAAAAAGCGGAAGAGTTGGCAGCTATGTGTACTAGAACCAGGTCTGAATTATTTTCGTCTTGTGACGCCATCGTCTGGCAAGGCGACTTCTATATGCAATGACGTTATAGATTTTTTGAAGAAAAATGAAATCCCGACTGGAATAATAATTGTAGTTGAATTTTGCGGAACTGTCTTCAAAACAGGATGCAAAGGTGGTGTTATAGTAGGATTAGTTGTGAACAACTTTTAAAAAACCACTTTATTGGCTTCCTTGACCTCACTTCAATGAGCTTCCACTGAGACATCTTTTCAAACATCTTGATGACAAAAACAGGTTCTCTATCATATTGTGGCCCAATTGGTTGATCTCTTGCGATTTGCGAATTATTACCAATTGCAAAATTTAAGCCAATTTAATCTGATCACCTAGCTGTTGATAAAGAGGATTTGTCAACTGACCAGAAGTACATGTCTGAAATATTGCAAGCTCTTTCAACACGCGTGTATACAATTGACCTTTTTTGCTGAGTCCCTGGACAAATATTTCACGCAAGGTGGATCATTACTGCTATTCGAATTTTGAGGCTCTACGTTGGAACAAAGAAACCCTCTTCTTAACTTGTCATACTCTTTGAGTACATCCTGAAAATGTACTGCATCAGTTGGTTCACAATTAAAATGAATCACTCATGTTTTCCAGAATCTGTGCACTATAGTTAGTAACTTACGTTACTTGACAGATAATCTTCGAAAGATTATAGTTCCTGTATTTTCCCGAAATGACTATTTCGCAAATCATACAAATAGCCTCTTTGGAATGATATCATATGAAGAGGAGAACATCAGGGCCCCAGCCATGAAGAAAATTGTAAAAGCACGAAGTTCTGTGGACTAGAATAGTGCCATCCGTCACTTTATCATAGCAGACTTCAACACTGAAGCTTAAAATGGTATGGCTTTAGTCTACTGACAAAACTGAAAACTAACGGAACCACCTGTTATGGTTTCTTTATCGACTAAAAACGCTGGTGAGTTTAAATGTTCGATTAAAGATACCAGCTATTATAACTTTCCTTGTCCCACTCAATCACTAGAAAGATGCGTGAAATTATTCATTGAAGCATTGTTAAAGTTTGTTTACTAGAACAGAGGGAGGATCGCATCTGATCAGTTTTGGCCTCTCGAGAAATAATGGCTTCATCTGAAAGCAAGTTATATTATAAAATTCATTTACATTAAATTCTTCTTCATTTTAAGTTTATTTAACCCGTTTCGGTTAAACATCTCTATATTTTAATTAATAAAATACTAAAACATTTGGCTCATTTTATATAATTTTTGTGAAATGAATTGGCTGTTATGAAGTAAAACATCAGTAGATGAAGCGATCGTCAAGAAAAATGAATGATTAACTTTATTTTCAAGTCTATTACAAATAGTTATAAAAAATTATGATATATTAATAAATATGAAGTAAAATTATTTCTAGACATATTATAGAAATTATAAAAATTTAGAAAAAAAAAATGAAAAATTGAAATTTTTGAAAATTTTACAAAAAATATGGTCTTTTTGCGGCAAATAAAGATATGATTTCATCATAATGAATATTTACCGGGACATTTCTCATATC
Source organism: Maratus speciosus (assembly GCA_963932465.1). Taxonomy (NCBI): domain Eukaryota; kingdom Metazoa; phylum Arthropoda; class Arachnida; order Araneae; family Salticidae; genus Maratus; species Maratus speciosus. The sequence continues at coordinate 59,998,184 of OZ010787.1, forward strand.
TTCATGTAGCCATTGCGTTCTATTAAAAATTGTATTGGTATGTTTGGATAACTTAAAAAAAATGATAAAAAAAAACATGTTTTTTGCGATTTTTTGAAACTTTGGCCCCCTTGCGGCGGTAAAAGATATTAACCGATCGATGTAATATTTTAGAAATTTATTCTGTATTACAAAAGGCAACTTTTCCGCGCTATTACATTTCGATTATAACAATTTCGGTTTTCTCGACCAACCCTAGTATCCATCCATGAAGCTTCAACTGTAACCGCTATCGCAGGCGTTGCTTACCGCCGGTGGAAATATCCACCAGTAGATTTATATAGAGATTTTCAACTTATTTAAACGCCTTATTATGGCAAAATTTCAGTTATAAATAATGGTAGAAACAGATTTTCATTTTTACTGATAGGGTTTACTTTGGCGGCAGTTAGGTCCTCGTTTTCGCCATATTGTGACAACCAGGGAAACAAACTGACAGTTTTACAAGATATCTGACACCAGTAAAAAAAAATATATATGTATATATATATATATAAATTTTTACGTCATTTTTGAGTAAAAAAACTCCCCATGAATAAAACGCTTAAATAAGACGAAATTTTCCATTCTATTTTACTGGCAGGAGGTTTGCCTTTGCGGTAATCAGAAACGTAATATCCGATTTTAAAAAAGCAGCCGCCATCTTGTAACAACCTCCTCAGTTACTTCAGTCGCAACTGGTAGACAGTACATTAAATGTCCCCTCCTATTTATTCATAACTCCATTATTCTTTCATTTTTAAAACTCAGGGATGAGATTTCTGCCTTTTTGCATACCAGTATAATCTTAGAGAAAATATTTTTTTATTCAATCGGAACATTGTTCTGATTTAAGAGGGCATTTCTCTAAGATTATACTGGTGTCCCAAAAGTCGGAAATCTCATCCCTGAAAACTAAACAAACTGACAATTTTACTCAAGTTTTATAAAAAATATTTCAGACAAAACTTTTTATTTAAAATATTCAACTGTTTTGATTAGATTATTTCTCTGTGATTTATATTTTATTTATTTTATAAATAAATTTCTAGTTCTAATCGAAATATTTTAATTTGATACCGGTCAAATGATCGGTTGAGGGTATATTTAGTTTTTAAGTATTTTTTTTTTTAAACTGCTTTAGGCAATTTCAGTGGCACAATGTGACTGATATTTCGGATTATAGATAGTTTGAGGCGAAATTCTGTTTTTTCGGACAGATATACGCTTACAGCCGGAATTTAACCTTTTTATCCCTTTCGAACTATCATATTTACCTGAAGTTGTCAAATGCAGAAAAATGGTCGTAACTCAATAGTCATGACACGCATTTAACTGAGGATGGTTCCCTTCTTTTCAGCGGAAGAGGTTACATAAGAGACGACACTGAAATGCTTCATTAGGAAATATACTTCAGTGCTCTGAAAGAATCAATAATTTAAGTTATCAAATATTAACAGAAAAGTGGTTGTAACTCTTAGAAGAGGATTCGATTCCTCCCGAAAAAACACATTAGGAACAGTGGTCAGAAACGAATTTCTTAAAGTATGGGATTAATTTCAGATTTTTTGCCAGAAAACAAAGGTTTCGCCCTACTGTGTACTCTAGCGTTAGGGAACGCTGGATCGCTTTACTACCAGAAATATTATATACTAAATTTTCTCTTATTTAATCTTCGAATTTTATACGATTACATAAAGCCAACTTTATTACATAATAATACTGACAGTGCAGTGATTCAGCGTCTTTTGATACTACGCTACAACGGTAGAGTTAAGTTGAGGTGATTTTTGGCGGCCGATTATCTACTCGAAGGATATAGGCCTTAGGGATAGGGCCCTCCGTGGGGGTCTTTCAAAAGGAACCAAACCCGTATTTGCGCATGGAAAGCCAAGGTTTCGAAGAAATCCACAAAAACTCCGAAACGGTTAGGCCGAAAGGCGCGATTGGGTTCAAACCAGCAGCTCCCGTCTACCAATTTCGAGAGCAGAACCTCTGAGCCACTGGTGGGACGGCTTAGATGCCGTATTTTCCCAGATGACCTCCATATTGGATGTTTTGAGATTTCTTGGCGATTTTATGTTGGCGATCTTTATCGATATGTGGAACCCCATGTGACGTGTGTGTTCTTGCGTGACGTCTTCTGGCAGCCCAGTTTTTCATTCGAGATTGTGTTGCGAGTACGCGAGAAGGGCGTTTTTGCATGTGATATCGTGTTGTCTGTTTATGTTAATTATTTTTCTGTTAAATGTATTGGATTTATTTGATTGAATATGGGTTCTGTAGTCTGTTTAAACGCTGTTGCTGAAGTAATTAAGAAATATGAGGAAATTTTGACGAATAAAGGAGGTTTGTTTACAGTGCAGTCAGTGCATATTCATAAGCCTATTTTGGAAAATGACGGTGATTTTAGCAGGTTATTTCGTGCTTGAGCTTTCAAGAAAGCAGATGTTGGTTAAGGTATGTTGATAACTTTATGTATATTTTGTTGTCTTACGAGTTTTGTACATTTTGAGATTGGTACACAGCGAGAACTGCTGAATCCAGTAATGTTTTTTTCGGTTAATGAGCGCCAAGCACTCATATGACGTTCACTGATTGCCACATTAACGAGTTTTGTGTATTATTTACATTTTATTTTCGTTAAGCCTAACATGCGTATAAACTGGTGCTTGGCGATATTTACTACTTGGCAGAAAAGGGGTTTTCATGACAAGAAAACTTCCAAGATGGCCGCCCCGGGTATTTATGGCATCTGTTTCGGTGGGGCTACAATAATAGGGGCTTTGTGATATTTTTTTAAGGCTCAGTTTATCATTAAAATTTAGTGGAATCAATTGTCCAACTGCTACACCACTTATTCATCACTGAATGTAATATTTTTATAATTTAGAAATATCTGTGTTTAATAACATAGAGTTATATGGTGTGTATCTGGATTAATATAATTGTATTTATTATTAAGTCAATTAAATGATCATTCCTATAATTTTGCTTTCCTGTGTATTCAGAGCTACACAAAATGGTTCGTAAGCAATAATATAAGTGATGGAAAAGGTGCGCTGTAGTACAGTGAGTCAACTGTCACTACTAATTTTAAATATTTCAACCTACATCTTCAAATTATTTATTGACAGGATTTCTGAGATTAAATAAAGTGAAGAATACTATTAAAATTTACTAAATTTACCAAATGGGGCGTAGCTTTTCCATTACTGATTACTTTATATAAGCCTGAATTGATTAGGGAATTTTTTAATTGAGTTATTCCTTTTCCATCTGAACTAAATTAATACACTATGAAAATATAGATAAAGAATTTGTAAACAGTTTGTAGAATATAAATAATTTCATATATAGAGCTACGCAAAGTACTGGATACATTGATCATTTCTGAAAGTAATTTTAAAGTTGTGTTATTTTTTTTTTCTGAATTAAATTTTAATTTAATATGATGCGTATAAAAAAATCTGCAGATAATAGGCTGTTCAAAATCATAAGAGTGCATTTCGGTGTATAGGTAGAAAATTCTTAAGGTGGAATTTTGGCTGTGTTTTTCTCTTTATAACAAATTTTAGACCGCCGTGTAGTGTATATAAAGATCTATAAATCATGTGTAGAGATGCACAAACAAAATTTGACTACATTTTCGGCAAGGGACGGCAATTGCTGAAGTATGGTTTTCAAATGTGTTATGTTTTATCTAAGTTGTTTATTTATCTTCTTTCACATTTTATATGTGAATTTCAGTTACGATATTTTTGAAGTGTTGAAAAATGTTCCATAGCCTATGCTTGACGCATGATTTTCCTTTCTTCTTCTTTTAAACTGCAATTTTATGTTTCTTATACAGTCGCAGAAACAGTGTTTTATTATTTCATCCGTGAAAAGAAAATCTTCGTCAACTGTCTTTTAAACTTATGTCTTATAAAAGAATAGTTATGACTATTAATCAGCATAAAAGAGAAAAGACTAAGGTTAATTTCTCTTATTTCGGAATAAGTGCAACAGAGGAAATTATATATTCATCTTCAGTCTAGAAAGCCCTTGAATGAAGACTTGGGGTTATCAGATCAGTTTTACCTCAAGGCACACTTTTTAGTTTCAAGCAAAAGCCCTTATAACAGTAATATGCCAGCTCAGATAATCGATTTTATTGAATTCGGATTGTTACTTCAAAATGGTTTTTTTAAGAAAATCAATTTTGTTTTTATAGAAAACTTATTTTAAGTAGAATGATACAAAATCTTTAGCAACAGCTGCAATAAAGCTATTCATATAAGGTTCTTTTGATTCTTACGTTCCTTTTTTTAAATAAAATAATCTTTTATCAGAATAATGAATTTTTTTTTAAATTATTACGCGCTATTAATGCATTTTTTGGGATATTAAATCCAAACTATCCTTAGAGAAATCGGAACAGATGTGTTATTATCCCTCCATCCGCCATCTTGGATTTTTTTGGGGCGTGAATTAAAATCTGTTTCTTAATTAATACTTATAATTATTATATTCCAGTTTTTTTAATATTATATTAATCTATCAACAATATTTAACCATTGGCGACATTTACTACTCTGCGGAAAAGGAGTTTTCACGCAAGAAATAAATCCAAGATGACGGATGGAGGGATAATAACACATCCAAGCCGAGAAATCAAGTAAGCAACTTTAAAATTATTCATAAATTTCAATTTATTTTTTATATTTATGCATTTGTGTGAATTTAATTTTATTATTATCATTATTATTATTATTATTATAACTCGGAATTTGTACAGGTGTTTTCCTTTGAATACCGCAAATTTCGTAACAAAAAACCTTCGCCTTATTTAAACTCAAAATCTTGCAATTAAGCAAAGTAAAAGAAATTATTTGAAATAGTGATATTCAAACATGAGCACCCGTAGTAATCCTGTAACTATGTAATGGAGGGATGTCCAAACGTTTTGATTGAAAGCCGATTGTCACCAGTATTTCCAAATAAAAATCTTCACATTATTAAATCACAAACTTTCTGTTATTAACCAAGGTGATTATTCCGTTGGAAAAAAGTAGTAGCTCCGCAGACGGCAGATTGGATACTCCTGGTGTAATGTTTTATCCACTGACAATAGTTGAGGTATTAATGTTTAACCATTTTAGTGGAAGCAATTGTCTTTGTGACATGTTAAATTCACACCGAAATTGAAAACAAGTGGGTAAGTGTGATCACAGATCGCACAGAGTGTTTTGTTTAATATTCCTTTCAAAAAACTTTATCCTTTTGCCAAATCTGTTAGTTCCGTAGTATGATTAAGTGGTCACAAACTTTTCAAGCGATATATCACATCAGAGCTGTCGGCAAAATTCAGAAAAGTGAGGCTGGGGTTTTAAAAAGAAATCTACCGCCCCTCCCCCTCCCCCCATACCCGAAATTTCACGCTCCATTCTTTTTTAAACTTTTTCATATGTGTTATAAACTACCTTAAAGTTTCAAACAGATCGCCTTGTTAGATTTCCTAGTTTAAGGGAAATCCCGTTACGTTAGTTCTACATTCCACTACCAGGAAGCGCACTCTATTAATAACAAAAGTGTATCTGAACGAAACCCCGTTAAACAACCTATCAGTAGGTATGTTACTCGAGGTGGTGGCAGTCTTAAGCAAGAATTTAAGATATTTGCTGAAATTACTATTCGGAAATAGTGGCAACTAAACTTTTGAAATTTTTATATTTAATTAGCATATATCTCAGGACTCCCTCAACAAACGGCACCTAAAACGGTGGAAAACGCTAAGGCTTTAGAAAAAAACCAGCGCTCCTCCCCACTCCCCTACACGAAATTGCACGTGCCATTCTTTTATAAGCTTTTTATAAACTATGTTAAAATTTCAAACAGACCGCCTAGTTAGATTTTCATCTTTAAATGATATCGCGGTCTGTTAGTTCCACATTCTACCACCAGGGAGCACTCTATTCGTAACAGAAGCGTATCTGAACGAAACTCCTTCACGCAACGAAGCAGTAGACATGTAGGTCGGGAGGGTGGCGGCCTTGACTAATAATTTAAGATATTTGCTGAAATTACTATTTGAAAATTGTGGTATGAACACTTATAAAATTTTTGGTATTGAATAAGCAATACTTATTTCATACAGCCATCAAAAAACTCCACGCAAATTGTAAGATTTCCTACTTTAAATGAAATAGCGGTTAAAAAAGCACGTGCCTTCATTTTAATATACGCATTTGATAGAAATAAAACCATTTAATTAAATAATAATTAATATCTCAGCTTATAATTAAGATAAAAGTTTGGAATGGGCATCTATGAAATCAGCGAAAAATTCCCGTCGGGATGTATAAAAATTTAATCTAAAAATTTAATATTTTAAAAGTTTAAATTTCGTATTAAAATATCCTTCTATGGAAAATCACGTGACCAGATGCCATTTGTCTGGAAAGAAAACTTATCCCAGCAGTCGGAAATCAAATCTATCAACACCTGCGTTTGTAATGGAAGAAAATTAATTTTTTATCGATCGAGTTTTAGAGGATTTTTTCTGTTATACACACGCAGAGAAACAATCTGTATACCTGCTAAAAGTGTGTTTTTTTTTTGCGTTTGTTTGTGCACGTTAAAAATATCTAACCAGACAACTTTCTCTGATACAATTCGATTTAAAAAATTTTCCAGCAAAGTTTAAAAAGTAAAAATTAATTAAAAGTTTCTGGTGAGAATTTGCATTAAAATTATCCACCCTGCATCGAAATATATTCCACGGAACCCTCAAGGGGTTATTAATTTTAGAAGAAAACTAATGACATATTCATACTTGCCAACCTCCCGCTTTTTTTAAATCAACTAAACATACCTTAAACCAGAAATTTTATTTAAGAAATTAAATCCTGTAGGTTTCAAATAACTACCGCATAGAACCAAGAAACATTTATTTTAAGAAATTTTCTGGTTGAAAGCATGATTTTTACTTTTTAAAAAAGCGGGAGATTGGCAAGAATGCATGTAAAATGATTTTCTTTTCTTTTTTTGTTATTCGATATACCTAAAAACAAAGAATTTCGAATAAAAATTTTTTTTAAAGACCTTTCTCCCCAGGTTTTAAATTATTGTCTTACTAAAAAAAAATTACAGGTACCAAACGATTGGAAATAAAGTCTATTTTTAAATTATGTATATACAGTTTCCTTAGGGGGGCATCTACAAATCAAAACCGGACCAAACTTTGTTTTTTTCAATGAAAACACCCAAGTTTCACAATATATTTTAAATCTTCTGTTCAAACTATGCCTAGAGAAGAATTTTCAATTCATTTGGATGATACGTTTTTGAATTATAAACATTCAAAATTAAGAGCTTCTAATGCTAAAATACTTAAATAATATATTTAAAAATAATTTTTATTAATATCATCTGAAATTATAATCATAATGTGATAATATTTTTGTTTAATTATAATAATAAAAAAAACCAAACATAAATACATTAAATTTGTAATTTAAAAAATTTTATAATATGAATTATGAGTTATAAAATTAATATTCGAAAAAAATATGAATTACAACCTACAATTTTTTGATAGATTTGTATTTATTATGTCCTGCTTTATGCAAATTCTCAATTTCAATTTTTTTTCTCCAAGAAATTTTCGAATTATGGGTAAAAAACGTCAAAATGACGATTTAAGAGGCCGTCTATGGTGTCCAGAAAAGCATAAATTAGAAAATATATATTTTACTCATTTTAATGATAGTAGTTAATGATAGTAGTTTAATAATAGTAGCAATAGTCGAAACATATTAAGCGAGTGATATGGTCCTATTGCGGTGTTGCCAGATTGGGGACTTTTTTGTCCCCAGATTGTTGATTGTCACCACTTTTTTGAAATAGAAATAATCAGCCTATTTAAAACTAGATGAATAATTCTGAAAAATAAGGCGAATTATACTATTTTAAAAAAGTGGTTCGAGTCAAATAATCTGAATTTAAAAAGTCCCCAATCTGGCAACACTGTCCTATTGGTAAGAAAGAATACATTAATAGAAGTGATATAGTCACTCTGTAGCTTTTCAACAATCGAATACCGAACTTGAATTTGGATACAGCCCCTAAAATAGGCTCACTTTAAAATAATTAATTTCTAGAAAACTAATAATACGAATTTCATGAAAATTTGGATTTTGGATAATTGAAGGGTGTAGAATCTATTTACGGTGTCAACTTGCGCATTGCTATATTGAAAAAAAAAACAAAATTTGGGTTCGTTTTGATATGTAGATGACCCTCTAAGCAAATTTCATATACATCATTTAAAAGTAGACTTTATTTCCAATCGTTTGGTACCAATAACATTCTTCTACATGAATTTGTTGCAGAGATAGTAGGTAGTGTTTACCTTTTTTTCCCACGACTGTACTTACGAAAATTACCTCTAATGACTTTAATAATTATTTTTAAATATCCATTGAAAAGTTAAATTTGATAATCATTAATTTACTTTTAAAAATTTATTTCACAATTGTGAAATTTTAATGAGCAGATGTTTTATAATAATTTGTGTGGTGCTGATTATTTTTCCTATGCAAGTCTCTAGATCTGGAATCATAAAGTATGCAACAACTAATAATAATTTTTCCGAAATACTAAGTTACAATTATTTAAAATATTAGGGAGCTCTGTCACGCACGAGTTACGACCACAATCCCCCAAATAATCTGACGAGAACAGGAATAGGATTAAATAAGAATTAAAAGTACAATATATTTTTAAAGTGATAAAGATTTTTTAAAAAAAATTCACTATAATAAAGGAATTAAATATGGACGTTTCAGACAAAATATATGATGTTATCAAAATATAATACAAACAAAATGTAATGTAGAATGGAATGTAAAATTCCATTAGTTGTTGAAACTACAGGGTGATTTTTTTTAAAGCCGTGAAAGTAAAATCCTATAACAAAAGAACCACTGATCCAAATGATCAGTGGTGGAAAATTGGCGCAGAGGTGGAGCCTATTGACACCACTAAATTATAGTAGCATTTTGCCTCTTAACCCTTTGAGGGGCGCCGTTTGCAGTCTGCAAACGGTTAATTTTAATGCCGAAATTAACAAATGGGACCAGAATTTTTTTAGTACACTTTCGATCGCATAATATACGCGAAAAATAGCTTTTGATTATTTGCAAATAAATTTGTTCTTAAATTGCGGTGTGAATTGAATATTTGAACATTTTTAGAGCAAATATGCCTTGCCCCTGAAAGGGTTAACTAATGATCAAATTTCTGAGTTTTTATTAAACTGAATAATACCATAAAAATTTAGTGGTGTCAATAGGCTCCACCTCTGCGCCAATTTTCCACCACTGCAAATGACCTGAAATTTCACTAGTATGCTCCCAAAGCAATGGGAATTTTTTAGCCGTGGTTAAAGAAAAAAAACTTAAAATCGCACTGACAGATGGCGCTGTATATACAGTAAAGTCGGAGACGAGCTTGCGCACGACACACGCACAGTGGCAATAAAAACCTGAAGCACGCACACCACGTGTTAATTATTATGATCTCAATCCCTGCGATTTCTGGCTCTGGGGGCAGTGTTACCAGTGGGCTACTTTTTTTTAAATTCAGATTTCTTGATTGACACCACTTTTTTGAAACAGTAAAACTAACTTTGTTTTTGCCTTAATTAATGTTTCATTAAATAAGGCACGTTTTACCGTTTCAAAAAAGTGTCTGATTTCCAATCAAGAATCTGTTTTTAAAAAAAGTAGCCCATCTGGCAACACCCTATGGGGGTACCCAAGAATGCTGTGTATTGTGATGGTGTTACGAACTTAGCTGTCTGAAAGCACGCATTGTGCAACAGATCCACAGCATCCAGCCGGATATTCTTTGCTGTGTTGTGGAACATGCGGTTTCACGATTCCAACTCGTAGCTGAAAACGGAGGACAGCACACTGAAAATCTCTTGTGTTAGTAGTGCAGTTCCCTATGAATGCTTTGCTCCATATTTTTATTTCGTTCTGTTTCTGAGAAGGTGTTCGCAGTGTCTTTACCCAATTACTACATTCTGTATGTTTTTGATATGCGTAATAAAGTTTTCTTTTTCTTGAAGTACCGACCATTGTTTTCCTCCCACTGACGATATTCTTTGTTTCTGTTAACTTACAGCGCCATCTGTCGGTGCGATTTTAAGTTTTTTATTAACAACGCCAAAAAAATTCCCATTGCCTTGGGAGCGTACTGGTGAAATTTCAGGTCATTTGGATCAGTGGTTCTTTTGTTGTAGGGTTTTACTTTCACGACTTTAAAAAAAAAAACACTCTGTACATCAGATTCTGGACAATAACGATGATGGAACAATGGCGCAGCAGTTGAGCGATTGTCACCGCCAAATTTTTATAGTATTCTTCGCGTTTAAAAGTCTCAGAACTTACATCCTGAAGTACCAAGAAGAATACTATTAAAACATTAGCGGTGTTAATTGATTCTTTGGTGCTACACTGTTCCATCACTGCAATAATTGGAAAACCTTATGCAGCATTTGGGCTGTGCCCCGAATGCCCTGCTTCAGGCAATGGTATATCTATCAACATCTTACGCTTTTTTGTACCACAAAAAAATTATAAACATTTTTTACCTTTTTCGGGGCTGCTACTGGTCCGTTTTTTGGAAACCAGTAATTTTTTAGAAAGAAATTTGTGGCAAGTTTCTGCAACAATTGCAAGAAAAACGCCCTTCCTGGCATATTTCTACGAAATTTATAAAAAAGATTTTTCTTTAAATAAAAGTGGTGTTCAAAAACGGACCGAGTGGGAGCCCTACTTTTTAAATCGCAGTAATCCGCCGATTAAATAAGGCAAAATTTTCTATTGAATTTTTGTGGCGCAAAAAAGTGGAAGAGTTGGCCGCTATGCAATGGTCCACAGATCATGGGCCCGAAGACCATGACCGGCATTAGATGGTTTTCGGATATTCTTAGTGTTCTGATAATCCAATTTAATAATGTAAATTATATTTTATTTCATGTAGAAAAGTTATAGAATTTGTTTTTTTTTTATTATTATTAAGTACAATTTACCATCCCAATGTTTTTTAAATTAAATATTTTGTATTTAAAATTTTAAATTAAAAGCATTTAATTATCGATATTAAGAAATGAAATTACATGAAATAGGTGCAGGGTTCGCACAGTGGTACCACTAAATTTTTACAGTATTTTCAAAGTATTTCACTGCAGAAGAATACTGCAAAATCTGTGTTTTAAATATTAAATGTAAATTTTCTTATCATTAATATTGGTGCCAGAGTCCTTGGAAATTCCAAGGAGTGTGCGAACCTTGAATAGGTGATATGTATACATTTTTTTTTTACAATTACCGACAAAGCATATATGCTAAGAAAAGTAAGGGATTACTTTCCGTGAAAAAAGAAAAAAAAAGAGTGAACGAAAATATTCATATAAAAACTGTGGTGCCATCTATTGGTATTGTAATACAGTTCATATTTGAGAAAACTAATAATATTTTAACTTCAAAAATTTCTTCATTTCAAAAATTTTTAAGAAAGAGAAAATAGCCCTTAAAAATGACTGACGTTTTAATGATGTAATGAACCTTTTTTTTTCCGTGGAAACCTTCAGTTGTTTTAATCTTTTGTACTCCATTGACACCTATACGGTGACATGCTAAATATAACCACATATCCACTGATACCTATACGGTGACATACTAAGTTTAACTACAAATCCACTGACATCCATACGGTAAACAACAAATGAACATACAACAAATAAACATTCAGTAGAACCTCGATTATCTGAAGTAATTCGGACCTACCATCATTCGGAAAATCGAGAATGCTTGAATTTTAAGATAAAGGAGAAATATATGCACTATTTCATATTATGGTAACAAGTGCTTAATAAAAATAAAGCAATAGCAAAACAGAAACAAAAATAAATTAACCTGAATTTTAATTTTGAAATTAAGTATATTTTTACATATATCACAAGGGTTTGAAAAAATGGTTTGTTTATCGCAGTTTCAATTGTCTTTGCTTTAAAGATCTATCACGGAGTTCTTTAATATTCTTAGTTCACCAGTATCACAGTATTTCAGCTGCTATAGCTATGCCAAACCTTTGGCAAAACATTCAAAAGCTTTAGAATTGCTAGTAATTTTTTCGTTTTCTTCGTTGCACTACGAAGCTTACGGGATCTCAAGTTAAATTCAAAGGAACTCTAAGAAAGGGGATCGAGAATATTTATATGTACTCGTAGTTCGGAAAGGACTGCTTACACACAAGGAATATGGTAGTTAAAAAAAATCAAAATGGATTTTGTACACAAGGAATGTGATAGTAAAAAAAACAACAACAAAAAACAAAGCTTCAAAAAGGGATTTCGGTTAATAGAGAGTTTCAGTTAAACGAGTTTCTGATAAAAGAGGTTCTACTGTACTTTTAGGGAGTTCCCCCCACATATTATTTCAATTGTATAAGAATGCGAGAAGTTGCTGGTAGGTGATTGAAAGTTTGGTGTGGAGTGTGCAAAAGTTTAATATCAAGTTTTGATGCTTACTGTCAATTTTTTTTCTATGTTATGTTATAGTCACTTCCCCTTCATATATTGACCTCGATAATACGTTTTCACAAAACAAAAGAAAAATTCAACTGTATAGGGCTTTAAATTTGTATTTATTTTAGCGTAAAAATTTAATATTATGTTGAATAATTCATTATATCTTTTTCATAACATTATTTGTGAGAAATTTCATGCATATGAAGACAATTCGTGTACATTTAAATTATTTTATGTACTTTTTAAAACTCTAGATACATTTCATTTGTAGAAACATTATTTAACACTAGAACGCCCGGAAGGAGTCGAATCGACTCCGACCAAATGATTAAATGCCAATTGGAGCCGGAAATTTTTTAATAAAATAAGTTAAATTTAAGCCACGCAGAAATACCATAAATAAATCAATTAAGTAATTTTAAGTAAAAATTCTGGTGTGAAATATTTTTCTGAAGCTTGGGTAAAATTTCCGGGCGTTCTAGTGTTAAATAAAAAAATTTCACGGCGCGACACATTTTTTTAGTCATGTTTATTTAGAAATTTTTGTAAGCATAAACTCGCATAACTGCCAACCTCAAACTAATCTTCCGTAATACTTGCGTTCATTTGACCCTGGTTTAATACGTTTCAAACCAGAAAATTTTTTAAGAAATGAAAATAAATATGCCCCATTTAGAAACCTGGAATTAAATAAATACGCTTTCATGAAATAAATTTTCTTGCTCGAAATGTGGTTAATTTGGGTTAAATTAATCCAAACATTACGGAAGATTAGTGGAAGGTTGGCAGCTATGTAAACTGCAAAATTATTTTTTTTATTAAAAGTTTATATATACTATTTACATTTAATGATAAGGAAATATTAGTATTATTATGTTTTAAATTAATGGTTTCCGTCGCTTTTTGTGGGGGGAAGTGGGGGGCGGTAGACGTGTCACTAAACATTTTGTATAGATTTGAAGCAAGATTTAAAGTGTAAATAAAAAAAAAAAATTCTGTAATTACCAGTAGATCAGTTTTAAGAGTAATGCGGATATTTATGCGATTCGTTGTTTATGTTTGTTAACAAAGACATCGAGCCAACAGCCTTGCCGCTTAGAGGGCTCAAATACATTAAAATCACACAAAGGCAGATCGATAAAATGGTAATTTTCTTGCATTAAACTCAGAATATCCCTAAACCTTATTTGAGAAAAACACGAATGAGTTTTCAGATAACAGTCCACAAATAGTAATGAAAACTTAAATCGCTGTGGATATAGAGAAACACAATTTACAGCTTACCAAATAATTAATATTTTTTTCTTAAAGAAATTTGGCCATCTCTTTGAAATATTTACGTATTAGATAATTTTATAATACCATTTTGACATTATTTAATGTTTAAGGAAAATGTCTTAATCAAGAAAAAATGAAATTCTTATATTAAAACTTGAAAAAATAATTAAATATTTTAGGAAAATCTTAAAATTACACTTATCCTTCTATTTGGAACTTTTTAAAATACTTCTTTTTATGCTTTTTCTTAGAATAGTGCTCTAAGCCTTAAGAACAGATTTAAAAAAAAAAAAAAAAAAAAAAAAAAAAAAAAAAAAAAGAGAGAGAGAAAGTGTCATGACACTTACGAAACTGAAGCAAAAACGATAGTATACTCGTAGCTTTAATATTCATGGATTTAATTTATTACTTTCTCACCATTATTTTAAAATAAAAAAAATTCCTGGTTTATTGGGCAGAAATTTCGCTGGATTAGTAAAGCGAAATTTACCTTTCAGAATTTGTGGTGGCAAACGGCTTTCAAGAAGAAATTTGAAAATTCTTATTTTTGCGACAGTGAACGTGTTAACAATTTTATCATTAAAAAATTACATATATTATTGCAAATCTGATCCTTATCCCAATATCCGACGCCTATAAGTAAACTTATAATTCTTTTCTCTAATTCATAGGTCGTATTGCAATCTTTTCACTCAAAGAGAGTTATAAAAATATTGGATAAAAAAAGAACATGTAACGTATGGCTGACTTAGAAATATAGATAAAGAGGAATTGACATATCCCCAAATTGGTGAAGCTTCAACTGTAACCGGTTTCGCAGTGGCTGATTACTGCCGGGGAAAACTTCCACCAATAAGTTTGAATAGAAAATTTCTCCTTAATTAAACGCCTTATTAAACCAAAATTTCAGTCATAATTAGTGCCAAACGCAGATATATATTTTTACAGGTAGCAGTTTACTTCGGCAGTAGTCATGACCTGATTTAAGTCATACTGTGATAACCTAACCGATCTCCTATCAGTGTCAGTGAAAGACATTGTAATATCCGGGACAACTTCCACCAGTAAAAACGAATAGCTATTTTTACCATATTTGTGAGATAAATAGTGAATAAATTAGGCGCTAAAATAATTTGAAATTTTCTATTCAAAATTTATTGGTGTCAGTTTGTTTCTGCGGTAGTCACTCATGGAACACGAATCTTCCTTACCAGATTTATTGCAAAATAATGACGTAGCGTTTGGGGTTCAGATGCACTTAACACCACGAAGTTCTTTTTAGACATCAGTAAAAAAGAAAAGTAATGTTTAGTGTAATCAGAGCATTTTCGTGTTTGCTTAAGTAAAGGTAACTTTTAAAAAAGCGGTGTCAACCGAATAAAATTTGTGTAAAAGTCGTCGGAACCGAACAAAACTGCATACATTTTAACCCCTTAATCGTAGCTTAATTTTGGAAAAATACCTTCAAAAATCGTCGATTTTTTTTATTGCCCGATTTTATTATTCATACAATTCTGAGTTCATTAGCAAGAGAAACAGGGTATTTTCTTAATATTTAACCCTTTTAAGGGTGGTTTGAATGTATGAAATCCCTCAATTTTCATACCCAAAAGTCCAATAATCCCAGAAATTTAATACAAATTTTTTTGTTTACTAAATTTGCTAAATTTGGCTCTTTTATATTTGGAAATAAATCTTTAAATAAATTCCGATGTCAATCCTTTATTTCGACATTCAAGCAAAGAAGAGGCTTTGTTCCTGAAAGTGTTCAAGATAGATAAAATTTTTAAAACTTTCAATCTTATTTATCTTTATTTGATTATATTGTACACACATGACATGCAGAGAAGCTTCGATGCAAGGCTGCAACCTGTGGTTTCATTTTAAGTTAAGGTAAAGACATAAATAAATCAAATAAATTTTTTTATATTACTACAAGGACGATAATTTCATTCAATTTTAATTTTAAAATTGGTATTCAATATATTTTTCAAAATTTAGTAAATTTTCAATGTAAGGATAACTTTAAAACATGACATGCATAGTCCTACATTACAATCCGTCCATTCATATTTGGTTTATTTTATAATTTTGTTTCCGTATTTATTCTCATGGGAAGAACAAATTTTTCATTCCGTGCAAGGTTTTGTCCGTAGGGGTCATAACATCCAGAAAATGGTGTTCACATAAAATACTTGATGTTGATAATTGTTCTTTACAATTCATTCAGATGCGCACAAACAGTGGAAATTTTGTACATGTTTGGATTAGGTGGATTTTGAGGATCGTTATTCCAGAAATGTATTATTTTTTTATCGAATTCGCTGTACCTATTGTACGTCCTAATCAATTTTTTCGCCCAGTTGGAAATTTACATCTAATTTGATTTGTTTACCAAATAGAATAATTGTGTTAATATTAATCTAGTGTACGCCCTAATATCGCGAAAAAATGGAGTTTTAACAAATAAAGTGTAGTCCAAAATATATTTTCTTTAACTATTACTTTTAACTATTTTTTTTTACAATTTTTTCAACAGTAGTAAGAGTAAGAAACAACAGCATTTTATTTTAAGAAATAGTTTGCCATTCCAATCTGCCTTTCTCTCTTTTTTCTCAAACAACATTTCCCTATTTCTCATCATAGTGATTAGTTTCTATTACAATATTATCCGCCTATTCATTATTTATAAAATGGCCATGGTTCTGCAGAATACCCGAAATAGCTTCAAACTAAACGTTAATCTTTGGCTCCGATTTGAATTGCAAGCATAGAGGTGCGTAATATTGGGTCATCATCATTATCTTTTCGGAGTCAAAAACATTTGAAAAAATGGAATCTTCTGATTCCTTTCTAGATATCCCAACACTAAAATAATTCTCTTCACTTGAGCTACTCAGCATAGAAATTTATAAAACAATAACCCTGATGTATTTAGATTTGAAACAAGTAAAAAATGTATTTCAACTCGTACAATTTCTTAAATTAAGCATTACGATCTTAAAAACAAACTTGTCATTTCTGAGTTTCCCTTCTTTTAAGCGTTTAAGATAATTTATTTCTTGGGTACCACTATTTGTTTAAGGAACAATTATACTTGATTTCCGACAAGAAATGCAAAAGAAATTTGCTAAAAACTATACTTTAAAAATATAGTGGTGCAAACTGAATTTAAAAATAGAATCACGTATTTAACGCTTAAAAGTATTTTCGGGAAAGAAAAATGCAAAGTAAATACCAGAAAAAAATAGCTAAAGTCAAAAGACGTCCTGCCCGTGAGTGTCACGGTCGCGACGATATTTGTTCATACAGTTTTGCTCGTAAATGTCTCGGGCGCGACCATTAAGGGGTTAAGTGTACAAACTTAATGATGGAATCGGACGTAAATTAACGCAGCTTGTGGACGGGGTTGTTTATCCACATACGCGGGCTCTTAGTGTAACGTCATATATGGCAGGATATCAACCATCCGCGCATATTTTCTAAATCTTTAGTCACTCATGAAACATGAATCTTGATTATCAGATTTATTGCAAAATAATGACGTAGCGAGAAGGGGTGGGGTCCAGATGCACTTGACACCACGAAGTTTTTTTCGCCTTATCTATTCAGAAGCTTTTCAGATATTAATCAAGATGAAAAAAAACTTTACAATTTTAGTGATGTGAAGTCCCGAAGGGGTTAGGGGGTTAAAAAAAGTAGCCCACTGTTTTCATATTGGATAGTTTGACCGACGATATGTCGTCGTACCATGTCAAACTATCCAATGTGAAAACAGCGGGCTCCTTTTTTTAAATTTCAGTTTTCTTGATTGGCACCACTTTTCTGAAATGGTAAAATTTCCTTCTTTTCTCCTTAATTAATACGCCATTAAATAATGTTTAATAAGGCGAATTTTGCCATTTCCAAAAAGTGGAGCAAATCAGGAAACCTGAATTAAAAAAAAGTAGCCCACTGTTTTCACATTGGATAGTATGACATGGTGCCGACGATGTCTCCTCCTCTTTATCAGAGCTGCAAGTCTCTGCTGTCAAGCTTTTTGAACCCCACTATTATCTTAGAGAAAATGTGTTTCTATAAAATTGCCCAAATGTTCCAATTAAATAAAATAACATTTTCTGTTTTAAAACATTGGTTTCCAAAAAGCCGGAGACTTGGCAGCTCTGACTTTATTCATAACTCCATTATAGATGACACGTACGTTAAAGATCGAATTAATGAAACAAAAATAAATTGAACACCCAAAACCTATAAGCATCAATTCAGTGTTGACAGTGGGCTACTTTTTTAATTCAGATTTCTTTATTGGCACCACTTTTTTGAAACGATAAAATTTGAGCTTGTTTAATGACCTATTAATTAAGGCGGAAAAAACTGGAATTTTACCATTCGAACAAAGTGGTGCCAATCAAGAAATCGAAATTAAAAAAAAGTAGCCCACTGGTAACACAGCATCAATTCGAAATTTAGTTAAATTTAACATTTAGGCAAAAAAAAAAAAAAAAAAAAAAAAAAAAAAAAAAAAAAAAAAAAAAGAGAGAAAGACTTGCAGACTTTTTAACATTTTTTTTTCCGAAAAATAAGACCAACATATGTCCTTTCTTGTTTGAAGGAGGTTAATTTAACTTTGTAAACTTTGGAAGGTAAAATCAGAGAGTTATAGTCTTGTCAGTTGTGTGGGTTTTTTTTATTATTAAGATTGAGTGATTGCTAATTTTTTTTTTTTTTTTGAAACAGTAAGATAAACCTTATTTAATCCCTTCACTGGCCAGGACATTGGACTATTTTTATATTATGTCATACCATAATTTACAAAATGTCTTTTTCAAATAGATTATTTTTAAATGTAGTACTAAATATGGTCCATTGGATCATATGTGTCCTAAGTTGTAACAAAACTGCTAATGGTTAGAATGATGTAATTAATTAACGCGAAAATTACTATTTCAAAAAATTGGCAGCAATCTGAATAAAAAATGCGCCGAAGTAGCAACACCGATTGCATGGAATAAATTAAAAAATTCTCGGTTCATTTGACTACAAAAACTGATGTTTGGCAACTATGCTTATTTGCATTTTGCACAAAATTTTAAATTGCCACGTATAGCAGGGCTGTCAAATCTGCGGATTTCGGAGCTACCACTATTTCCGAATAGTATAATTGGCTTTATTTACTGAGAGAACCTCTGCGATTAAATAAGACGAAGTTTAATGTTCTGAAAAAGTATAGATAAGCGCCTTGTAGCGAAAATGGTTAGACTACGTTGGCTTATACAAAAATTAGAGCATAAATACTTGAGAAAATATTACAAACATTTGTACATTGGGAAATATTTTACTTTGATTTGGGACTTTTAAGTTTTGTAATTTAATCTAGTGACTTAACTAATAGCAATATAAAAAAAATCATAAAGTTGTAGGTAAAATGTTAAACAAAAATCTGCCTGAAATATTCGAAGGCGAGTAATTACTTCAGACAGCAATTAACTTTTCTATTATTTCTACCACATTACTTTCACTAATTAAATAGCTTTTATTATTATGAACATAAATTCGGTTATCTACGAATTTATTTACGTTAATTGACATTTATGTACTTTCATCTATTTAGTGTACGCCGCTAAACAAATTAGGGTTCATAAAACTTTGTTTGATTCGCATTACATTTTCGACTGCACATAATGTTCTGATGTATTTTCACAGGTGCCAAGCATTACAGATTGTTAATATTACTTTTTCTGTATAGTGATATTCGCCTCAATCAATCGTAGATATTTGCGATTGATAAAGGGGAATATTACTATAGGAAAAATTGATATTTAACCGTTTGTGTGCGGAACAAATCTTATGGATGTATGCCAAAAAATAAGAATATGTTTGGGTATATAAAAAGATTGATAAACGAAATTAACTAATTAGATCACAAATACTGTGTTAAAAAGAACACAAGAAATATGTTAAAAAGCAGTAAACCAACGTTTAAAATGCACAAATAAAGCTTGAAAAGCAGCAAAAAGCTGTTTCGAATCGACAGCGAGATTCTTCTTCAGTGCAAGATAGGGAAAAAAGAACAACGTGCTAGAAAAAGCAAGGCTGAGCAAAAGATGTAGATTCGAAATAGCTGTTTGCTGCTTTTCACGCATTATTTGTGCATTTTAAACGTTGGTTTACTGCTTTTTAATATTCCTGCACAAAGGCTTTAATTGCTATTTTAAGAAATATAGTTATCCAATTAATTTGCCTTTGATTTATTTCTTTGAAAGCAGTAAGAAAGTTATACTATTTCAAAATTTTACTTTGAAATTATGGTTGCTGCACAAAGCGCGCGTAGCCCTCTTTTAAATATAGAGCAAATTAGGTTTGATCTCCTAATTCATTTTCATAGGCACTGTTATGCACTCTCTCATCACTACTCAATTCTGAGTCTGTTTCAGGCCACAAATTTTCATAGAATACTCTAATATATATAATATTAATTATATAAATATCTAATATAAATGAGGGTTGTAA
The DNA here is from genome assembly GCA_963932465.1 of Maratus speciosus. Classification (NCBI taxonomy): domain Eukaryota; kingdom Metazoa; phylum Arthropoda; class Arachnida; order Araneae; family Salticidae; genus Maratus; species Maratus speciosus. The sequence goes on from OZ010787.1 coordinate 60,018,573, forward strand.
AATAAGAAAACAAATTCTGCAAATATATTCTTTTCACTTTAGTCACTTTTACTTATAAGCAAACGATATACATAGCAATCGTACGCTTCGATCATGGAACTGTTAATATATAGGAATTGACGCACCCTTAAAATATTGAAGATTTAACTGTAACCGCTTTCGCAAGAAAGGATTACCGTCAGTGAAGACTTCCACCAGTAAATTTATATAAAAATCTTCACCTTATTTAACCCCTTAATTGGCGCATTAAATTACGGTTCAAAAATTCAAATTGCTTATTCACACCATTTTTTTTTTAAAAAGAAATTTTAATCTTATTTAATTACAGGTAATAATGATACCATAACTGAGCCAATTACACTATTCTATAAAAACTGGTGGGAAACAAATAAATCTGAATAAATTAAAAAAAAGTCACAGCCCGTGAATATCACGGGAGCGAGAATTAAGGGGTTAAAAACCTTTTTAATGCAAAATTTCAGTCATAAATAATGTTAAAAAATATATCGTTTATGATGGTAGCAGTTTACTTAGGCGGTAGACAGGCCCTGAGCTTCCGCCATACTGTGATAACCTAGACGGCCTCGTCTCACTATCAGAGAAAAATATTATAGTTCCAGGGCAAACTGACACCAGCAAAAGCAAATAGTTTCACCATATTTGTGGAAGAAATATTTCATGAATAAGGCGCTTAAATAAGACGAAATTTTCTATTCAATTTTACTTGTGGAAGTTTACGCCCGCGGTAATCAGAACCTGTGGATCCGATTTAAAATAAACAGCTGCCATCTTGCGAAAACCTCCTCAGTTACTTCACTTGCAACTGGTTGACAATACACTATATGTCTCCTGCTCTTTATTCAAAACTCCATTGCTTCGTACTGTAACCAGCTTAAATGTACACCATACTGAGACAACAAATAGGAGCGCTATCACCCTCTCCGCAATTTTAGCATAAAACAAGAGGAGCGTTGTTGCGCTCCTCCGCACTCAAAGGGTTAAAATCCGTAGTTCTTGTCACCTATGTACTTTAAATGCATAATAAAACATGAAAGGAGTGAATAAATGGAATCAACATTATTTAACACGTTCACGCCGGCACGGTGGGTCACACCGGGGCCGTCGCGAAACAACTTCCTTCTCTTACGGGCCTGCTTCAAGACCAAAATGTACAGCAAGATGGCGGCGCAAGAGATCTGAGTAGCAAACGAAATAGGTCGGATAGTTGTATATTTGTATCAAAAAAAGTGCTAGGAATTTCCGTTTTAGAATATTTTATTGAGCAATTTGTGGCTTGTTTTAGATCTATTTGATTTATACATTCAATAATTAAACAGAGAAGGGTCATTAAACAGGTGCTTTTTTTTCTCCTTTGATTTAAAATATATTCAAATACATTTGATTCGCCGTTTTTATCGGAGATTTTAACTTGAAATATACATTTATGGTAGAAAAAATCATACATTAAAATTATCAACTTTATCATGAAAAAATAAAAATACAAAAATAGTTAAAGAACTGGGATTCATGGTATTTTTCGGATTGTTTAACTTGAAACATACATTTATGACAGGAGATATCATGTATTAAAATAACACAATTTTAGCAGATAATAATTAAATTTCCCTTTAAAAATAAATACGTCTTAATTTAAAAGTATAAATTTCAGGATTGATATTATATAAAATCAAAAATAAAGATATTAATTTTTTTAAACAATTAAAACAAAAATTCTATTTATCAATTAAAATTTTAATTTTAGAATGAGATTGCCCGAATAAAGTGTATAAGTTCATGATGTAGGCAGATAGTGGTAAAATAAAATGGCTCCAGGAAATATTATTTCTAATTGTAAATGGTTTTCAAATTTTAAAAAATTAATTATAATTAGTTTTTAAAACACTTTTACAATAGTATATTTACAAAAGTACTTTCCTAAAATTCCAAGAGCCCAAAATCGTATTGTACAACTCACTATTGAAAAGACTGAAAATTTAGGTCTGGATTTCATAAGTAAATGCAAGTGTGGAAGCCAACGTTGCTATATATTTAAGGAAGCAGTTTACCTTTTCAACATTTTTAAAAATTTAAATAAATGATTCAAATGGTGCAATAAGTCACTGCATTTCAATGTTCGACTAAAAGTACATTTAAAAAAAGTTTTTTAACTGCATATTTAGTTAAAATTTTAAAATAGTTTAAAACATTTTGAATTTTTTAAAATTCTATTTTTTTAAATATTAATATTTTTGCCCATTTTTTAAAAAAGATTTTCAAATGTGTATTACACAAGACTGAGCATGGAGTTTTAGATAAATCAAATGTTAGATTTAATATAATTTTTTCACTGATATACATAGCGTAAAAGAGTGAAATCTAATACATCTTCATATACTTTTATTAAAAAAAATAAATAAAATAAAACCATGAAGGACAATTCCATGCTCATATTTTCCCCATATATAATAAAGAACATGTACAAAAAAGTTTAAATCTATATCTGAAATACGAAAAAAAGGCCTTAGCATTTTTAAAACATGAAAGTGAAGATAGTAGGAACATAGCCCAAAAAACATTTAAAGATGGTTGTTTCTGGGTAATTGCGCTGGGTGTATTAATGAAATTTACAATATCTGGTGTTATAATCGCCGTATGGGTAAAAATGGTGTGTCACAATATTCATAATTAAATAAGCTTCCATTTAATATTTTTTTTTAATATAAAAAATCGATTTTTTGGGTTAATTTTCAGGTGAACTGTCCCCTTAAGTTATGTGTTTGTCAGGAATTGCGAATATAATAATAAAATAAATAACTATGCAAAAGTCAAGAATGACAACAGAAAACTCACTTCTAATAAAATGAAATCACATGTATTAACAGACATGTAACAGTCGTTGATAAGTTTCCAAATATTTCAACTTCCTTAATACTTGTCTGTTTAAGTGAGATTATTTTTTTATGCAATATTAAATACCATATATTTTTTAAATTACTGTAAGTATGTGCTTACTGTTAGTGAAAAATGCTATTTTAGTTGTAACACCTACCAACGGAATGTGTATTTTAAGTTATGCATACATTATGAAAATTAAATTTTTTATTGATAAATAGAATTTTTGTTTTAATTAATAAAAAAATATAACATTTTTATTTATGAGTTTATGTAATATCAATCCTGATATTTATAATTTTAAATTAAGGCATTTTAATGTAAGAAATTTTTAAAGGGAACTTTGTCATAAATGTATATTTCAAGTTAAAATCATAGATAAAAACCGCGAATCAAATGTTTTCGAATATATTTTAAATCAAAGGGCAAAAAGAAGCAAAAAAAGAAAAAAGAAAGAAAGTACCTGTTTAGCGACCATTCGATGTTTAATTATTGAATGTTTAACCCTAGATCTACCGGGAATTTTATCCAAGTTTTAATAAAACGTTCTACACCAGAATTTTTATTTAAAACTATTTAACTTATTTATTTACCTTATTTTTGTCTGGTTTATATACTTAGTTTATTTTAAAGAAATTTCTGGTTTGAATGAATATTTTGTATGTACCTGTCGGGTCCAATGGACCCGTCTGGTAGACGGAGGGTTAATTCAAACAGCCATAACAAAATATTACAAAACGAAAATTTATAGCACTGTTTCTGATGCATACATACAACTATTCGACTTTGTTCGTTTGCTAACTCAGATCTCTTGCGTGACTCGTCTTATTCTTGAAGCAGGCCCGTAGAGAAGAAAGTTGTTTCGCGACGGCCCCAGTCACACTCGACTGTTTCAGAGCTGTCAAGTCTCCGGCCTTTTGAACACCACTGTTATTTTAGAGAAAATGTTATACCATTAACCCCTTAACGCTGGAATTAAACTACGGTTAAAAAATTCAAATTGCTTATTTGCACCACTTTTATGAAAAAGAAATATTCACCTTATTTAATGACAGGTAAAACGTTACTAAAATATAGCCAATTTCACTATTTTATAAAACTGGTGGGAATCAAACAATCTGAGTAAAAGGCGCAGCCCGTGAATATGACGGGAGCGAGAATTAAGGGGTTAAATTGCCTAATTGTTCCAATTAAATAAAACAGTTTTTTCTGTATTGAAATACTGGTATACAAAAAGATGGAGACTTATCAGCTCTGAGACAGTCCAGTGTGACTCACCGCGCCGGCGTGAACGTGTTAAACATTATTCTAGGTGCGCGAAAAATGGTGTTTTTGAGTTACATTGCATTAACCCCTTGAAGGACGAGGATGCCGCTATGGCATTTCATAATTTTAATCCCTAATTCCTTGATTGGCAACCGAAAAAAATTTATGAAAATTTCACTTTTATTAAGTACGTGAAAATATACTTTTACTTGTTTACAAATAAATTTTCTTGTAAATACTGGTGTCATTCAATTATTTCAACATTTTACGAACGCAAGTACCTTGCCCCTGAAAGTTTAATTATATGCGATTTTTGACAGAAGTAAAACTAATTAAATCCCTTAGAAAAAAGGCCCCACCAGTGGCCGAGAGGTTCTGCTCTCGAAGCTGGTAGGCGGGAGGTGCTGGGTTCGAACCCAATCTCGCACGTCGGCCTAATCATTCGGAGTTTTCGTGGTTTTCTTCGAGCCATGGACTTCCATGCGTAAATACGGGTTAGGTTCCCTTAGAAAGACCCCCACGAAGGGCACCCCCCTGGGCTTATATCCCTCGGGCAGATAACTTGCCGTCAAAAATCAACCAACCAACCAACCCTTAGAAAAAATATCTAATAAGAATTTTATTAAATTTCTTATAATAATTAAGAAATCATATTTTAAATGTACGTGTCAACTCAAAATTATAAAAATTACATTTCGAAAATTTTACGAATTTGGCGAAATAAAATTAACCGGCGAGAAGTCTGGCATACCTGGGGTATGAATGGATTTTACTTTGTCACCAATAAATTCAAATGATAATCGCCAACTTATTTAGTTGGACAGAAATCTGCGATAAAGTAAGTTAAAGATTACTTTCAAAAAATAGTGGTGACAATTGTAAAAACCCATACGCAGCCTGGGTCTGTTAGGGTCGTTGCGAGTACTTCCGTGTTAAAACTTTCAGTTTCTGAATTATGAAATGTATGTGGACGATTTCTATGACGTCATTTGTTAAATGCATTTCCGCTCTTTGAAAAATTGGCTTTTTACTTTTAGGATTCTAGATTAAAGTTTTAAACCTTTCAGGAACAAGTAATAGTGTTTCTGTAATATTGAATTCACATCGGAATTTTCGAAAAAAAAAACTTCAAAACTATTAAAAGAAACTTTGCAACTTTTTTCCACCAAAGTTATAAAAGTAAAATTTAATTCGAAGGTTATGGTGGAAATTTTGATTAAATAAGGTGGGATATAATATATAAAAAACACCGCCTCTCAATGGGTTACACAACATCTATAAAAATTGAAAATATTTCTTCGTTAAAAATTTATACAGAAATCGCAGCAATCCCAATTTTATCCCCTTTTTACGAAGCAATGGAATAACGAACAAAAATTTCATTAAATTAAAAATATATATATATATTTATATAGCTTTTAAATTCACTGAAATTTACCCAAGTCATCCAGATTTAATGTTTTATTTTCTTTTAAAACTTTGGTGCAGAGAGTGGCAACAGAAGATCGCTTTCAAGATCATGGTGTATTAACCCCCTGAAGGGCAGAGGTTCATTTTTGTACTACTTAAGTTTAATTCCTAAATACCACGTTGAAACCAGAATATTTTAATGAAAACTTTCCGTTTATTAAGTACGTGAATAAAAGCTTTTACTTATTTTGAAATAAATTTCTTTTTAAAATCTGGTGTCACTTGTTCATTTCAGAATTTTACGAATAAAAGCACCTTGCCCCTGAAAAGGTTAACATTTTTTTTCTTTTAAATTCTTTTTATGCGATCTCAAACAAACGCACCAAGCATGAAACTCTTAGTATCAAAATTTAATCCGGAATTACACTTTAAGCTTTTGGTATATTAAAATTTAAGAATTATTGTAAAAGGAAATACTCTTCTCCTTTCTATTTCGGGGGATTTTGGTTATTCGTCCCATTCCTTCGCTTTTCGCTTACTTCTCAGTGAGTAATGATTTGTCACGTATCTCTAGGATTAAAACCACTGTAGTAAAACTGTGGATTGCATAGTTTCGATCACACCAGTAATTCCGTACAGTATAATCAGCCCTATTTAATCGCAGAAATTCTGTAATTAGAAAAGGGCAAAATTTACAATGCTAAAAATATCGGTGCCTTTATTAATGGAGTTATGAATAAAGAGGAGGAGGCATATAGTGTATTGTCGACCAGTTACGAGTGAAGTAACTGGTGTGGTTGTCACAACATGACACAACCTTTTTTTAAAATCCTATCTTCAGTTTCTGATTACCGCCGGAGAAAACTGCCCACCAGTAAAATTGAATAGAAAATTTCGTCTTATTTAAGAATCTTATTCATGGAGTTTTTTTCTCACAAATGTCACCAAAATTTCTATTTGTTCTTACTGGTGCCAGTTTGCCTTGTAAAACTATCAGTTTGCTTCCCTGGTTGTCACAGTATGGCGGAAACTCAGGTCGTGACTACCACCGAAGTAAACTTCTACCAGTAAAAATGAAAATCTGTTTCTACCACTATTTATGACTAAAATTTTGCAATAATAAGGCGTTTAAATAAACGGAAATTTTTTATATAAATTTACTGGTGGAAATTTCCATCGGCGGTAAACAATCCCTGCGATAGCGGTTACAGTTAAAGCTTCACTATGTCAGCTCCTTTTTACTAATAGGTCCATGCCTTTATTCAGACACAGCGGGTGCCGCAGTTTGATTAATCATGGAATTATGAATTCAAAGGAATCGACATACCCTCTAAATAGCGAAGCTACAACTGTAACCGGATTTGCAGTGCTCATTTTCACCGGAAAGAACTTCCAACATCAAAACCCAGCAGAAACTCTCTCCTTATGAAAACGCTTTATTGTTAGACGATTTCAGAGATAATTATGGTCAAAAACACATATTTAATTTTACTGGTGGAAGTTTACTTTGGCAGTAGTCAGGCCCTACGTTTCCGCCATATTGTGACAACCTATAGAACCTCGTGTCAGTGAAAGAGATTAAAATATCCAGGCCAAATTCCACCAGTAAGAATGAATAGAAATTTTAATCATATTTCTGAGAGTATATATACATAAATAAGCAGCTAAAACAAGGTGAAATTTACTTTTCAGTATTTTCTGGAGGAAGTTTATTTCGGCGGTAATCATAAACTGCTATTTCGATGTAAAAAATCAGCAGCCATGTTGTGACAACCTCCTCAGTTACTTCACTAGCAACTGGTAGATCTACATATATCTCCTCCTCTTTATTCATAACTCCATTGATCACACTGATTTATATCATTACTGCAGACATACCGTATGTTTTAAATCAAATAAAACTAGAAATGTTATTAAATAAAATAAATTATTAATCAAATAAAGAGAAGAACAAATTCGTTGCATGATTTTTCCGTTCCAAATTATGAGTATCTGACTTGAAAAAACCGGAAGGTACGAAGGTACATTAACGTCCAGTGACATATTTTTAGATCGCTAGACTTAGTGGCAAAAAAGCGCTTTTCACACCTGTAAATATGAAGATAAATATATACTTTCTTTCAAGAGCCAAATTTCTTGATAAAATGAGATAAAAATTACTCTTATTTTAAAAGAGGTGAGAAATCCAAAATTTTAATTTTAACAAAGAAAATAATTCGGGCGTTAATGGGTTAATCCTTTATCTACTGACGGTACTCATAAGTACGACTCACTTTAAACTTTCATTCCATTGCAAATATTAATTATATTCTAATGGTACTTTTCAAAAACACTCTTTGAACTCCACTTTATCCGGATACATGGCAGCAGTAGTTCTAGGTTTTATTATTTTAGCAAAGAAGGAGGATATCTTTGAAACAGCCGATGTGTTTTGTGCCGACATTTTGTACAGACTGTCACGCTCGTCTTTTTATTGCTGCAAACACAGTAAAGGACATAAGATAAGTGTTGGATTTTTTTATGTGTTCATTATGATCTTAGAATACAATTTGACTAGCTATTTTAGGTGAACGATGTATGTGTTTAATTTAAAAGTTGAATAACTCTGTGGTACTTATAAGTACCGTCAGTACACTGGGTGTTGGAGAAAAACTTCTTGTTTACTTTTCGCCTGTGTAGTTATCCATCGTTTTCATCTGCTTTAAAATGTAATTACTAAAATATAGTGTAGTAATGATTTTCCTGATATTTATTTTCTGTTTCATTGTTATTTTTTTATAGTAAATCGAAAAAGTTGTGGCACCGGCTCGTTTTTGGTATGCTAGAAATGGCAAGTGTAAATTCATATACTGCATATGTGGAGATTCGAGAGAACATGTTTTCCCTGGAATATATAGACGTCGCATAACTAAGACATTGCTAAGAAGATCGAAACCTAAAAAAAGGGTTTTTTGAACCCTTTCAGGGGCAAAGCATTTTCATTGCTAAAGTGCTGAAAAAAATGATTGCCACCGGAATTTGCCAAATCATTTATTTGTAAATAAGTAAAAGGCTATATTTCCCATACTTATCTAATCGAAAATATTTTACCACAATTCTGGTGCCAATTGAAATACCTAGTGGGTTTTCTGTTACGATATTTTAGTCATAGTGTACTGACGGTACTTTAAAGTACTACTTTAATTAAATACCTCAAAGAAATTAAATTTCTCACGTGTGAGTATTTTTTTATGTTTATCCTTTAATTTTCATTGTAGTAACTGAAAAAAAAAATACATGAAAGAAATTGCAGTAGATCATAATGCTGTAGATAAAGGGTTAAACAAAGGCAACGGCTTAAAATCATAAAATATGTGCAGTCGCAGCGTAAATGTATGTTTATAAATACGCTTTTTCTTTTTATCTTAAATAATTTAAATTATGGGTCTTCAGTAGTGTTGCCTCTCGTGTAAATCAGGGCACCAAATGCTCTGGACACCACTAATTTATTACAGTTTATATTGCCATCTTTAATCGGAGGTAATCCTGCGATTAGAAAAGGCGAAGAAAATTAATTTAATATACTGGTGTCAAAGCATTTGGAGCCCCGATTCACGCCAGGCACCTGGCGTCACAATACTAGTCTTCTGTATATTTGCCTGAAAGACGTTTGCCATCACCTATTCCGAAATGTTATATACGCTTTATTTAATCGCAAACATTCTGTCATTAATTAAGACGAACTTTTTTGCTATAAAATCGAGTATTTTTGTGACCCCTCGGACCCCAGACTGAAGAACAAAAATTTAAAACCTCACCAATTAAAATATATTTACCTTTCTTATAGTTAATTAAATTTTATGAAATTGTCAGGTAATGTACATCAATGTGTCTTTTTTTTTTTTTTTTTTTTTTTTGTAATGTAAAACAGTGTATTGATTGTAAGCTATATAGACCGGGCGTATATATCGCAATAATGGAATTTATATTATTTCTTATGGAAAATTTTGAATATGTTCTCGAACAGTTTTCAGGAGCTAAATGTACTCGAGAAGTAAGGTACCATCATCTATTATTCGTTTTTAGGTTCGCAATAGTCCACAGAATTGCCCAGATGAAGTTATAATTTTTAATAAAGTTTTTTGATTCAAAGTTTGTTTAAATAGTTAAAAAAATATGTATATAAAACTTACTTTAGTTGACAAAATTTTAAATGTTTCGCATGTGACTTATTAAATATGCGTTTTGGTATTTAGCATATCTGTTTTTCTAAACTTTGCAAAAAGCATATACGTACATCGAAAAAGAGAAACATATACCGCAATTTCCGGCGCATAATCCGCAGTTCAAACAATTCTGTTTGGACCCAGAAAATTTATTGAGTAATTGAATACAAATATTTACCGCGATCCGGAAAGTTATATTTTATTTTTTTAAATTTCTGGATCGAAACATGATTGTTTGATCCGCGGATTATACGCCGGAAATAACGGTATATCGAATATATATATCTTTTACATATCGAAAAATAAAAACGATTACGATGATTTCATTAACGATATTTTTAAGATTTATAGTAAAATTTATATGAATAGAAAACTTTCTTTTTTTTTTTTATATGGCTTCTAAAAAAAGTTATGTATTAAAAATCTAATATCTTAGAAAAATCAAATAAAATTTAACTGTATTTATTTTAGTTCATTCTGCATATACCAAATTAATGTAATTAAAAAAACGCTCCAACTACTAAGAATAAAATATATATTTTTATAACAACACGGCATTCGTTATGAATTAACTTCGCGAAACATAAAATTACTTAACCACATAACTGCATTGTTGCCAAGTTTTACAATTTTTCTTACCACTACAAATAATTAGTAAATTTTGCTTTATCTAATCGCCGAAATATATGATTGTACAAGGCAAAAAATTCTATAAACTTTTAGAAGTATTTCAAAAAGCGCTAAAGTTGGCAGCTTTATGACTGTTTCTTTTATTAATCAATTAGGTCCAAAAGCGTCACTTTCTTCCACCATCATAAACTAATTAAGGATAGAAATAGAGGCAAGACAGCATAGTACCTACTTTTAAATACCACTATTTCTGAAATGTTATCTACGCTTTAATTAATCGAAGATTTTTTATCATTACAAATGGCAATAAAACTTTTCGGAAATAGTGGTGCAGGAAATTAGGAACAGTGCGAACCCTAACGGAGCAGACAAATGCTTCTAACACGTTTTTAATCACAGAATTCTGCTCTTAAACAAGGGGATGATTACTGGGCGATTCTCAAAAGTTGGGCACTGGACACGAGTCATAACTTTAAACCTTTCAAACATAACTTTAATTATCATTGACTTTATTTTTTTTTTTTACATTGGGTTTTTAATTCTATTCAGAGACAGAAAATGACATAATTTATTGTAAAAGCTTTGTATAAATATCTTAAAAGTTTATTATTATATGCTAAAGAGGCCAATTTTGGACATTCATAAAGCTAACTGCTCCAATGTACCACCAAGAAAAAGAGTTTTAACTTTTTTCCAGGTGGTTCTAATGGTAAACAGCGAATGCATAAAGGAAATGGATGATTTTTTGATAATTTCGTTAAGAGATGGCAGGCTGATTTATTGCTTTTTTGAAGATAGAAGGACTTTTCTATAAAGAATTTTTCTGTATTTTGTTATGTCCGAAAGTAACGTACGTAACAAATTATTTGATTTTATTATTATTATTACTGGATAACAAAAAGTTAATTATGCATATATATATATGTACACAGACACATTTACTACATTCTTAGTCTTAAGAATTTTTTAAATACTAAGATCAACGCCCAAAATCTGTAACGTACGTGCGAAAAAATGTCCAAAATTTGTAACGTATACAACTGCTAATTACATGCTTTAATACTTAATTTTCCAGAATAGTTGCTGTCTTTTAATGTTTGTGTATAATTTTGTAGACATACTATTAAAAATATGTATATATTATATTTAAATACAAAATTTAAAAAAATTGGCCTTAAATTTGAAAAAAATAAAAATTACATATAGTTAACGTTTAATGATCCCACCTTTTAAGAATCTCCCTACTACTAGAAAATAGTAGAAAAAATAAACACCTATGCACACAGTTTTTAAGGTAATTTTTTCAGAGGGACTAAATGAAGTTTTCCCATTACGTTTTCTGAATTAAGGTAATTAGCGTTTGTATTTTTCTCCATTTCAGAGAAATTTATAGAGAATCTCATACAGGGTGTATCAGTACAGCTCTTACAAACTTTCAGGGCAGATAAAGTACACCTACAAGATGGGAAATCGCGTAACAGTACATGGTCGGAAACGCTTTCCTGGCGCGGTAGTGACGACACAAAACACAAGAAAGACAGGACACGAATAAAAGGAGAAAAAAGGTTTATTATCCTTAGTACAGAAAAAAACTAAGAAAAATAAACATTAAAGAGACAACAATCGACATCACAGTAGATGTTCTAGATTACGACCCTGGGCCGTGATGCATGGAAGCGGTTCTCCGGCGAATGGAAGATCTAATGTTCTAGAAAATACCGGGAGTGTCCCGGACTTTCCCAGCAGCTGCCTCGATGCGTGCAACAAGTTTCTCAGCACTTTCCAGCATTGTTCCGGCATTTTTGCAGCACTAAGAATAATAAACATGTTTTATCTCCCTGTTCGTGTCTTTCCTTTCGTATGTTTTGTATCGTCACTACCGCGCCAGAAAAGCGTTTCCAACCATGCATTGCTATGTGATTTCTCATCGTATAGGTGTACTCTATCTGTCCTGAAAGTTTGTAACCGCTATACTGATACACCCTGTATATTATATACCTGTAAACCACTCGGTATGCTACTGTAAAATGTATATTAATTTGACACATGATAAATACGTTTCGAAACAGAATTTTATTTTTTCATAAACAAAATCATGTATGTTCCAAGTAAAATCTTGAAATTAAATAAATAAAGATGTATCAAATAAATTTTCTGGTTCGAAACTTGTTTAACCAGGGCCAAATTAAACAATATTTTAACGAAGAATAGTTGAAGGTTAGCCATAGTGGTATACAGTTAAGGGAGGGGGGGCTGGATAATTTTATTACCAGTAGTATTGTACGCAAAATTTTCCTTTGTTTAATCGTATAATGTTCAATCACTAAATAACGCCAAATTTTTATTTAATAGTGCTGGTAGTAAACTATCCAGCCCCTCCCCTTACGCTACGCCACTGGTTGGCCAGTATGTATTATTTCTAATTTCAACATTCCTTTTTCTATGAATATACAAAACGCACAACTATGAATGAGGTATCATACAAAAAGTTTCGAAAGACTTTTGACATAGTACACTCGCCCCACCAGTCGCTGAGAGGTTCTGCTTTCGAAGCTGGTAGACGAGAGGTGCTGGGTTCGAACCCAATCGCGCCGTCGGCTTAACCGTTCGGAGTTTTCATTGTTTTCTCCAAACCTTGGAAAAACCTTGCGTAAATACGTGTTAAGTTCTGTTAGAAAGACCCCCACGGAGGGCACTCCCCCTATGGCCTATATCCCTCGTGCAGATAATCGGCCGTCATAAATAACACCACCATAGTACACTCATATTTTGTTAAAGCACGTCTTTTAATCAACTCTCTAACGCCCGTGGTAGCAGTGTTGCCGCTTCTGGCGGATTTTTTATTTAGAAATATTGAAATCACACCAGAAAATTTTGAATGGAAATTTTATTATTATTTTTTAATTTATGGAATATCTATCATCTCATAAAGCGAAAATAACTACTAAAACTTACTTGTGAGTATTCAGCATGCCTAAATAAAAAATCAGCCAGATGCTGCAACACTGCATGGTAGTGTATATGCTAACCTCAGTGGTGTAGATACAGTGGACTTTTATTCAGATTTACCTAATTCATCCCAGAAATTCCGAATAGTAATTTAAGCTTGATTTCATGACAAACATTCCATGATTAAATAAAGCTAAAATTATTAATCCGGATTTCCTCTATGAATTCAAAATTTCTAGCATACTTGCTTACCGGACCATTAGAGGGTTAAAATTTGCAGCTAATTAAAAATTTGCGAAAAAAATGTATCTGCAAATAATTATAAAGTTTCAAGAGCGAAATCTTCCTACGGTTCCGCTGATATAAAATATAAAATAAAACTGTAGTAAGAATTAAATTTGATGATTGCTTGAAATAAATGTAGGAGACAAAAGTGTCATAAAATTTAGTAAAAGAAAAAAAGTAGAAAAAATACATTGTTTTGCTTGAAAGGAACACTAACTAGTAGCTAAGCACCAAAAAACCTATAAATGATGTCTAAGTTTTATCGGCTTCCAATATCCGGCAATATTCCTTTCTCCATTTGTATGATGAATGAAAGTTAAAGGAATTCTTTTTAAGTTTTGAAATATTGATTTATAAATCATAAATTCTGTTAATCGTTTACTCTAAGAAGAAAATGAATCTTTAATGCTATTTGCAGGGAAACACATATGTATAAGCCAAATAAATTAATCTACAATTTTTAAGATGCTATTTCCTTACATAACGGTATGCGATATTTTAGTATGTAGATTACGTTAAGCTAAAATTAATTGCTATTGTTAATGCATATACATATTTTTATAAAATATTGAAACTTGTTGTTTAAAACGCTGATATATAATTACTCTTATTTATCGATGAACTTGACTAATTACTATTGATTAATGCATATTGATTCAAAACTGATCTGTCGTATGTGATATATTAAATGACGAGCATAATTATTTTAATAATGACGTGAATCATGCATGTCCATAAACTAATTAAGTTTAATCAATGCTTTTGTTCATAGATGTTTTCTGATTAATTAATGTCCAGACTTATAAATTTTAGATAGCTCTTTTTTCATTTTTCCATTCATATATGTACTTAATGTTACACAGATACTCATTGTTTAGATATTTTGCTAACAATATCTTCTTTTGTCTACCTCTCTCTCTCTCTGTCTATATATATATATATATATACATATATATATGTGTCTATATATGTATATATATATATATATATATACATATACAGAAGTGAATTGATGCCTTTACTCGAAGCGTGTGGTTTACGGAATGTAGTGGAAACAGGTCGCTTTTGATATGGATTGATTTCGGTCGGTCAGTTTCATTTAGCTTTAATCTTGTTTCATTTGTTTTTCAATATGGTCTCGACAGGTAAATCTGGGGAGTGTTGCATGCTTAAAACAGTTTTAACCCTGCATTAGCGTGTCATAAGCCACGCAGACCTGTCTCCATGTTTAATTAGTTATTTACCTTGTTTCTTATGGTTGTTTTGTTTAAGTTAAAGTTGGTTATGTTGTGTTTCTTTAAGTTTGTTTATTAAGTTAAATTATAGTTCTTATTTGGTTTGGTTAAGTTAATTTTGTGCTTCAATTAAAGTTTACAGTTTGTGGTAATGCTTGAAATAACTATTGGAATTTTTTAACTATATATACATATATATATATATATATATATATATATTGTAAAAGGATAAACGTGCAGACGTCATTTTGACGCTGCAACACCAAATGATTAAATTTCACTTTTACTGCATTTTCTTCTAATTTCACTAACTATTTTTTTTCTAATAATGATAACCTCTAAGATGTCACACTTTTTCAATTTTAAAACCGTTGAATAGGGGGTAGATATACTTTCGAAGGCAATTTGTTTGAAAACTGTATCGCAACTTACTGTTTTTTATGGTTTTAAAGTATTTTTCAAGTATGATGTTTTAATAAATCTGTCTCTATCGCATGCAGACGATAACGAAATGTAAATCCGTTTCCCTTTAAATTTATATAAATAGTTCAGCATTCGTTTCCAGCTTATATTCCGTAACAAAATTAAAACTTCATCAATAAATAAATAAAGTAATAAAAAATAAGTAGAACACAAATGTAAGATGTGTAATCGAACTACGATATTAACCGCCAGAATCACCAGAATCGAAAAGGCTGCTGTAAATGGCGAACTTTGGCTATTTTTGCGGTTGTTAACTTCTCGCATGAGTTCAATACAAAAGTATGGACTTTAATAATTTTTAAAACTTTATTTGAATACATAATTCCTATCTTTCATATAAAAATGATTTTGGGTAGTGTTCGTGGGTAATCTAAAAAAAATATATGAAATGTAAATAATCTATTAGAGTAATTTGTTTTTTTTATATCTATGTTTGTGTAAACTTATTATGTATCATTGCGGGCACTCAGCTTGAAAATTAACCATAATTCAAGATTAAAAATAACAACAGTTTATCCCCTTAAAGGGTGGTGATGCCGCTATGGCATCACATAATTTTAATCCCTAATTGCCACATTGGCACCCGATTTTTTTTTTTTAATTTCCCTTTTATTAAGCACGCAATAATATACATTTACTTGTTTACAAATAAATTTTATTAAAAATACTGGTGTGAATTAATTATTTCAACGTTTTACGAATACAAATTCCTTGCCCTTGAAAGGGTTATTTAACCCTTTCAAGGGTGGTGGTATGTTTAGGAAACCACTTAATTTTAGACAGAATGATATCAGACTTATGGTATACAATTTTCCGTTTATTCTGTATGTGAACTATAGCTTTTTCTTATTTCCAAATAAATTCGTTCGTAAATTCCGATGTCATTCACTCATTTCAACATTTTAGCAATGGAAGTGCTTTGCTTAGGGTTAACAAAATGATTAAAAGCAATAATAAGGGTGATTGGAAGAAAAGCGGCAAGACTTAAAAAAATATAACCGAAATTAAGATTGAAACTTTAAAAGACTAAAGAAGGAATGCTTTCTGCAAAATATTCAGTAATTTGAACGCTAGCACGAAATAAAATGTCCTCTCTCATAGTTCGTGGATACCGAAGAATAGTGAATTCTGTAAAATTCACTAGGAACACTGTAACACCATAAAATTATAGAGTGCCTATATATGAGAGTGGAGACACACTATGCTCAGACTGTGACGGAAGGTCTGCTTACCGAGCATACTCAGAATATTCTAAAAAAAAAAAAAAAAAAGAAATACTAATTAAACTACTCGTGTATGCAATAAAATATCAGTTAAAATTAGCG
This sequence comes from Maratus speciosus, assembly GCA_963932465.1. Taxonomy (NCBI): domain Eukaryota; kingdom Metazoa; phylum Arthropoda; class Arachnida; order Araneae; family Salticidae; genus Maratus; species Maratus speciosus. The sequence continues at coordinate 60,035,253 of OZ010787.1, forward strand.
GCGGAATTACAGTAGAAAATCTGTAAAAAAATAAAATATTTTCTAGCATTTGGGGCGAAAAGACGCATCACGCGATTTGGCAAGCAGTATACTCTTTCTTCGCCGAAAGCAAACGATTTTAATGCACCTGAAAATTGTTTGTTAATTGATTTTCAGAATGCGTGAAAATAGTATTTCAAGAATTTAAACATAAACAATGAGACAGTTTAATAAATACATTTATTTTGTATTACATATTTATGTTGCTTGTAATTTTATTTTATTTCTTTAAAAACAATTTCATATATAAAGAATATTTTCACATATTTAAGCGTATTCCAAAATAAACGCAAGATGAAGAATGCTGCAGTTATTTATTCCAATATCAAATGAGCCATTGCTTCCATAGCACCAAACTTGAATCGACAGTGCTCAGTTGGACTTAATTTTAAGATTGAAACAATTTTAATTAATTTAAATTTTGTTTTAATTCATAAAATTTGATTGTTAACTTTCATTATAAATATATATATGTGACAAAACTATAGTTAAATCAAACTAAAACTGACAAACTAAAGTTATTTACATTAAATTTATTTAAGCAAGTTAAATATGAAGCATTTTTACCTGAAAGAATATTGGACATAGAAAAGTATTTTTTTTTTTTTTAAATTCCATCGCCAACCGGCGATAAATCACCAAATATCGAAATTTTCATTATTTTTTACGGACGCTCTATCGCGTTTCGGCCGAATTTTTTTTATAAACATATCTATCCTCATGTGTAGAACATTCTATAATTTTTTCAGATTTTTCGGACTATGCCCGTATGGAGACCTTCCTTGTTAGACAGACGCTTTTGGCTAAACTATGGGAAACCTAGGTTTTCTATTCCATAACTGCGATTAAACGAGTGAGACAAGTTAGCAAACATAAAGTCAGGCTCGACAAAATGCTTGACGATTCGCTTTTGTCCAGAATCGTTTCAGGCAGTAAAATGTTTTTCCCTATATGTTCCCACTCTCATATTGAGGCACGGTATAAAATGGCAGTTTAACCACACATATATAGCAAGTACACTACCACGGAACCTAATTATGATATTATTGCACAAAATAACCGTGACAATCATATTCCGGGAGATTCACAAATATTTTCCGAAACTTAAAGAATGAAAATAATATATAGTTCATTCATGCACATTTGTTAGAACTCAGGACATCGCGATCTCAAATACGAACGCCAAAACTCGAAATTCACACGACCAAAGAGTACCTTCGTAAAGCACTAGCTAGGCACTGCTACAACCTTTCCCGGAATCAGAAAAGAAATTTTTGGCTAAACAAGATATTTTTTTTTAATCAATTCATGATCATAAACAATAAAACTGATACGAAAATTTCTTCGAACTAGCAGACTAAATAAATCTCACTATCACAAAATTGCTAACTCCTACGCTGCGGTTTCTACATTCTACGTGCAACTTCCAAGTGCAAAAAACTTCAATGTTCCCAAGCTAAAAGTTCACTGCACATTACATGGGAAAACAGTTTGATTTAAAGATAAAACATGCAATAAACATACGCATGAAAAACCTTTCACTGTGTTTTCACCCCTTGAAGGGCAAGCAATTACGTTTGTGAAATGCTGAATTCCCACCGGAATCTTTGAAAAATTCTATTTCAAAATAAGTAAAGACAATTTTACGGCTTTTTTACACCAAAGTTAGAACTGTAAAATTTAATAAATTTTTTCTGGTGTAAAACTTCATTAATCGTAGGTGGTATATAATATATACCGGTGCCCCTCAAGGGGTTTAAACTGATAATGAAAACAATGTACTTTTCTGATCTAAAGAAATATTTATCGGTTGCTCTAAAATGTAGGGCCACGTTTTAAAATTAAATAATTTGAAAACGGTTAACGACAAAAATGTTTAGTTTGTTGCATCTTTATTAGATTTGAAATAAATTTTTAATCGTATGATTTTAAAATTTGTTTAAAAATTTACCAATAGAAGGAGCTGTAAGCTAAAAAATCTAAATGATAAAATTCATCGGATTAGAATCCTTGTGATTTTTATCTATTTAAACAATTAAAATGTTTCACGGACGGAGAAAGAAACGTTTTTATCTTATATAAATGCTGTATCCATGTAAAGTGATTGCCATATATCTGGCAAGATTTTCTGTACTTTTTTATTGGTTAAAATTTTCTCAGTTGGTAATCAGGCCATGGAAAGTTTACCTATAAAACCGACAAATTTAGCGATACTGGAACATTACATCTGTAAGGCATGTGAGACCGTTCCTAACGAGACATATTTACGGGTATCGGCTAGTTTTGTTATGAGACTACGACATGTTATTATTGTAAATGCGGTATATATCGAACATAATGTCATTTAGTTTTTCAGCTTACAGTGCCACCTGTTTACGAAATTGTAAACTAATTTTGAAATCGAATAGTTAAAAATTTATTGCTTCCCTAATAAAGATGCAACAAAGGGGGTATTTATGTACTTAACCGTTTTCGAATTATTTAATTTAAAAATGGGTCCCCCCTTTTTGGGACACCCGGTATCAGTAGATAAAGTGGCATAGTCTTATTGTAGTGTTAAAAAAGTGCTTAGAAAACTGTTCAAAGCGTTAGTAAAAAAAACTGAAATCTCTTGAAGTACACACTTTTTCTTCCTGTGTACTGTTTTATGCTTTTTAACCCATTAACCGCCAAAACCATACGGTTGAGATTTTCAACTTTTTAGCTGAACATCGTTTGCAACCACAAATTCTTAAAGGTACCGTAATTTCCAGCGTATAATCCGCAGTTCAAACAATTCTGTTTGGACCCAGAAAATTTATTCAGTAATTGAATACAAATATTTACCGCGATCTGAATTTATATTTTATTTTTAAAAATTTCTGGGTCGAAACATGATTGTTTGAATCGCGGATTATACGCCGGAAATTACGGTAATTTTCCCTTTATTTGACATTAAAATTATGCGTCTTCAAGCAAGGTTAATTTTTTAATTGAAAAATAGTGGTGCATCGTTAAATAATTTAGAAATCCGCATTTATTTTAACTGTTGCGTCATTGCAACATCAGCGGGTAATGAGTTAACCTATTAACGACGAGCCACCTTTACACTTCTTTTAATTCTTCGACACCAGTTTTTGGCTCTTTATAATTTGAATTTATTTAATCGCTAAAAATCTGAGATTAAGTAATATGAAAATTTCCAAACTAAAATACTGGTATTCAAATTTAAAAATTTTGTTCGCTTTACCTGGCAAGTTTTCTTTCCAACCGGCTTTAATGAGTTAATGATAAAATATGTATTCATTTATAAATCTATCTTTCAGTGGCGTCGTGGTACTCATTTGAAGTATTGTATATGTATAAATAGACTTGTTGATTTGTAATTTAGAAAATCTTTTTTTTTTATGTTCTGATTTTATGATATCGGAAACACATGTTAACAGAGCGTATAGAGGCCGCAGCGATAGGAAGAATTTTATATTGTCTCACCAGTATTTCGAAAAATGTATTTCTTAGTAGATTTTTGTTTTACGTGTTAAAGACATTTGTCACAAAATTTGTAGCTTTTAAATAATGGTGGTACAAAATAAATTTTTTCCTATCGCTGCAGCCTCTGCAGTGCATAGGGATGATTAATTTTAGATACCATTATTTATGGATAGTAATAAAGTGAAGAATTCTATTCCGAAATAGTGGCACTCAAAAGTAAGACTTGTATATACCCCGGTTAAACAGTTTCTTCATCTTTTAATATTATATCATGTACAAGTTCTTTATTTACAATTTTCCCAATAGCGTCTATAGACACATTTAAGTACTTTGAATTACTTTTAAGTTCCGCTATTTCGGAATAGAATTTTTCGTTTTATTATTATGCGGGAATAATGGTATCCAAAATTAAACACCTCTAAGCACATTGTTAACTGGACTGGTGTTTCCGATATTATAAAATTAGAATATATTTATAAAAAAAGGAGGATTTTTAAATTGCAAATAAACAAGTCTTTTTATTCATGTACAATACTTCTAATGTGTACCAAAATAAATTTTTAATAATTTTATATTCTAAAAAATGTAAACATAAAGCTAAAATCATATATTTTAGTTGTCATTTGTGCAATTAAACAAAATACATCTTTCAATTTTTTTTTCAGATGCCACTCAGTACGCTCATTATGTGTTTAAGGCCTTTGATCATGATAAAAATGGGACCATTAACTTCCAGGTAAGTCAAAATAGACTCAATATTAATTTTATACTAAAAATGAAATTTGGTAAGTAGAATGGAGACAGTCTGACATATTTATTCGTTCTATAATATTTTCTAACTAGCAGGCTTCGCCCGCTACGCGGGTCAGTTTTTCAGCATAAAAACCTTGAAACATACGAAATTTATCGGGGAATTTGACCTTGTGTTTTAAAGCAATATGAACCTTTACTTGAAATGTCCTTCTGCATTGTTGAAAGCGATGTGAACGCTTTTGCGCTGTTATATTTTCTAACGTGTCGGACACAGATTAGGTTATTATGGGCCATGTGTTATAATTGATCATTTACAGTTGGATTTAGTAAGAAACAATGCAACGATATGCAATATACTAAAACCATACATGAAAAAATTATCTTATCAACAGTGCAAGTTTCATCAAAATACGTCCTGTAGATTTTTTTTAAAGGCTTTTCTTTCTCAATCAGGTTTTCTGATCATACAACTTTCCCCAATAATTCTGTAATTAAGCAAAGGTAGAAGGATATGGAATATACTAAAACACTCCCTGGAAGTTATCTAACAAACAATGCAAGATTCATCAAAATATGCCCAGTGAATTTTTTTTTTAAGGCTAATCTTTCTCAATCAGATTCACCTGATTATAAAAACTTTCCCTAATAATTCGATAATTAAGCAATCTAGAACGATATGTTATATACCAAAACCTTCTTTGAGAAATTATCTTACTAACAGTGCAAGTCTCATCAAAATCCACTTAGCAGAATTCAAGTATAAGCAGCCGGATAGAAATTCCAATTTGCATTGTATATATATATATATAACAGAAATTTCAATTTTGATAATAGTAATATAAATAGCTTAGGGTTAATTGCTCAAGAAATTTGGCTTCAGTTTTTTTTTTTTTTTTTTAATTTCCTCTTGAAATACCTTAATATGAAATCCAACAATTTGGAGTTTCAATACCACATTTTCTTTTAAAAATCCATAGATTACATGTGACCAACCTGCCCACCCCACCTCGTGCAGCAGAGCTATCGACCTTTTCAAAAAGATTAATTCGTATTATTTAATGACAAAATTTTCGTGAGGAAATAAGGCAAAGGTTTTCATTTCGAAAATCTTGTGACTAATGACTTTCAGGCAAAAAGTTTGGAGACCATGTCGTACGTAAGTTACTAATGAAAATATTAAATATTTCAAATAACAGAATTAATTTTTAAATTTTTTTCCGTATAGCATCCTGATTGTCGGCCATGTGACGCTGAAAATGGCCATGGCATAACCGAGACGTCAGAGCGATGTTACAAGTGTTATTTTTGCAGTTGTAATTTTCAGTGAAGTTACAATAATGTCCCTGTGACACCATGTTTACTTTACGCGTGTTTTGTGTGCACTGTGGGTCTAACATTTTATTTATCCCTTTTGGGTTATTTATTTTATCTCTTTTGCATTAGTGATCCTTTTTAAATTATTCGATTCCTTGTTTAAAATATATTCGTACATAAGGAGAAATTAAGAAACAATCACATTTTTTATAAATATTCAAATAGTCAGCAATTTCTTTTAATTCTTCTATTTTAACTAGTACTTCAATTCCCCTCTCTCTACCTAATTAAGTGGATGATTCCAGTGGGGTAGCGTTAGGGGGGGGGGAGTCAATCATTTTACTACCAGTATTATGATATGCTACATTTTGCTTTCTTTAACCCTTTCAGCGGCATATTTGAACTTTATGAACGAAGGGGGGAGGAGGAGCCAATCAATGAAATTTGAGATTTTTCCGCGCCTGATCAACGAAATTTGCGATTTTCTCGCGTCCGATCAACAAAATTCGCGATTTTTCCGTGCCCGATCGATGAAGTTTGCGATTTTTCAGCCCCTCATTGACGAAATTTGCGCTTTTCCCGCGCCTGGAAAAGAAATTCGAGATTCTTAATTAACTCTGACGAAATCTGCAATTTTTTGCCGCGGTCAATTGACGAAATTCGCGATTTTTTTCTCGCGATAAACCGACTAAACTCACAATTTTTCCGCAGCCGATCAACGAAATTTGCGATTTTCCGCGCCTGATCTACAAAATTCGCGAGTTTCTCATGCCCGACGAACGAAATACGCGACTTTTCGGACCTTAATCGACAAAACTCGCACATTTTCTGTGCCCGATCGACGAAATTTGTGATTTTTCCTCGCCCAATCAAGTAAATTTGCGATTCTTAACGGACTCTGAAGAAATTTGCAATTTTTGCCCGCGGCAAATTTACGAAATTCACGATTTTTTTCTCCCGATAAACAGACACGAAACACGCGATTTTTTCGCAGGCGAGCAACAAAATTTGAGATTCTTCCGCTCCTAATCAAAATACGCGATTTTCCTGCTCCCGTTCGACGAAATTCACGAATCTTAATTAACTGACGAAATTTGCAAATTCTTCCGCGGTAAATTGACGAAATTCGAGATTTTTTTCTCGTTACTGACGAATGTCACGATTTTTTCGCAGCCGATCAACAAAATTTGCAATTTTTCCGCGCGCGATCAACGAAATTTGCGATTTTTTATCATCAGATCGACAAAATTCGCTATTTTTCCGCACCCGATGAACGAAATTCGTGATTTTTCCCAATCCGATCGACAAAACTCGGGAATTTTGGGGTTTCGATCGGAAAATTTGCGATTTTTTCGCACCTGAACGACAAAATGGACGAATTTACAATGCCCGATCAACGAAATTTGCGATTTCCCCCTCCTCATCGACAAAATTCGCTATTTTTCCGCACCCGATCAACAAAATTAGCAATTCTTCTGCGCCCGAATAACGAAAATCACGATTCTTATCTGTCCAGTGAAATTTTCAATTTTCCCGCGGTAAATTGACAAAATTTACGATTGTTTCCTGCGATCTATGGGCAAAAATTGCAGCTTTTTCAAGTTATAAATTGACGAAGTTCGCGGGCCACAGGTTGTGCATCCCTAATGTACAGAAATAGCAGTTTCGAAAACCTGAAGAAAAATGAAGTATCGCAGAAAGAAAAAAATATAATTGAAAGATTTAGACTTAAAAGAGAATTATTTTTAAAAACTCCAAAACAAGGGCAAGATAATATTAATGTAGGAAATAGAAAAATTAAGATATTTTAAGGATGCTGCAGTGGCTGCTAGAAATATATCTGCCTTTAAGTATTACAAATCATGACATTAACATCTCAATAAAAGGCACAAAGGTGTTTAAACACATAAAAGTTACCGGAATAATAAAAAAAAAATTCTAAACTTAGTTTAGAAGTTTGATGAATAATGCGCTTTCCGGAATTATTTTTGTAATAAAACCTTCTTCAAGCGACCAGGGAAAAACGGAATTTTTTTCATTTTCTTCAAAGAAATTAGTCGCTCATGGAGGGAGTCCAACTAGGATGGTCTCTGAATGGAGGTAAAATTAGCATTGAGCATATGGGAATAAATTTCGTTCCATGAAAAAATGGTCGTTAAGGAAGGTAGTCGCACGGGGAGGTTTCACTGTATTTTTTCATAATACATAACCATTTTATCTTTTGTAAGATCAATTTTATTACTTTATTATCGATAATTTTCATAAATTGAATTTTGACCCGCTAGATTCGCAAAATCTTACACTGTGCGGCGACATCTGATAACGAGGCTAATGCGCAGTGGCGTATCCAGAGAGGGGGGGGGGGGATCCAAATGCTCCTAGTACCACTAAAATTGAAAAGTTTTTTACGCCTTGATTAATATCAGGAAATTTTCTGATTATTTAAGGCAAATAAAACTTTATAAAATTAGTGGTGTTGAGAGCATCTGAGAACCCCTCCACCCCCCTCCTCTGGCTGCGCCAGTGCCTAGGCGCTGACGCAAAAATGGCGGATGCGGTAGGCGGGTTTTTTTCAGCGTTTGTACGATCCCGAGACTTTGGACACAGGTATTTTCTTAACCCCTTAACCCTTTCAGGGGCAAAACAATTCTGTCCGTAAACAGATGAAATAATTGAATGACACCAGACTATTCAAACGAATTTCATAGAAAATAAAAACCCGCTAATTTGCATTTTCATTACAAAAGCAAAATTTTATTAAAATATTCTTGGTGCCATTATCAGTTTTGAAATTAAAATTACGTGGCTAGACAGTCTAGCTACCGCCCTTAAAAGGGTTAACGGTCGCTTAATATTTGGAAAAACCATAAAAAAAGTACCCATTTTTTTTATTACAGAAATTGAATAATTATAAGGTTTCTATATAAAATATGCAATTAGATTTTTTTTCAGGCGAAAAAAAAGATGTTACAGAACAAATTCACATTTGTGGAAAAGCCATCATGCGAGAATTTTGTGTTTTAATGTTTGTTTTACACCATACAAATTAATGCGAATAAGACCTTTATTTTTCACATCTTAGATCTTTATTTATCATCATCAAACACATTTTTACAAATAATATTTGAAATAATATAACATACATTAAATTTTGATTATTAATAATTTTTTTGAGTGTGATATATTTCGAAACATGCAATACAAAGTCCAACACCACAATCAGCGCCAAAAACCAACCCGTAATGCGAATATTCAAAGACTTCACACCGAAATGTCAGTTATTTTTTTCTGGTTTCAGAAGTTTTTTTCCAGCAATAAATCTCCAGCCCAGAAATATGACGGGCGCGAAAAATAACGAACGACACCTCAGCCCGTGATATTGACGGGAACGAGAATTAAGGGGGTTTAAAGATTTCTTTGACTTTATTTAATTTTAAAAACAAGCTGAGAAATTTTTTTTAGAATTTACTGGTTTTAACCCCTTAACGGTCGCATTAAATTACGGTTTAAAAATTCAGATTGCTTACTGGCAACACTTTTTTGAAAAAGAAATATTCACCTTACTTTATGACAGGTAAAATGATACCATAGTAAAGCCAATTACACTATTTTATAAAACTGGTGGGAATCAAACAAAAAAGAATAAAATGAATAAAAGTCACAGCCCGTGAATATGACGGGAGCGATAATTAAGGGGTTAAGTCTCAATGGGTCGTACAATCGCTGAAAAAAAAAAAAAATCTGCTAGACAGCCGCCATTTTTTTTGTCAAGAAGGCGGTTCCTTCTCCTGCAAAATAAATGGAATGATCTTTTATGTTTGGGTAGAGAGTGGAATTTGAATGCCTAGTTTCTTTTTTATGCTTTCATAAAAATCAGTTTTAGAAATAAAAAAGGGGGAATAGTTTGTGGGTAACTGGTTATTATACAGAGTCTTGAGTTGCTTTTAAGTATTTTCTATTGCGATAATATTTTTACTCAAACGCTGCCTAAATTTTGAGAAAAAAGCAATTGCTATCGATTAAAAAATGTATTAATCTCTTACAGGCATTTATCATATTTTTATATCAGCAATTATAAAGCTGTTGATAGCATGTTTATGTTTTATAATACGAAAATAGACTTGTTTAAAACTTGAACAGGATGAAGTGAACAAAGGCTTCTTCGTGAATTAATTTGGAGGGTTTTTTTTTAATCCTAATTTGATACCCCAATTTTCGGATATTAATCTTCGCTTTTCCAAACACAAATGTGAAAATAAAACGAAGACTACTATTTAAATATTTTGGTAGATATTTAGAATAAGAAAATTTCTCTAAATAGGCAACATCATAGCTGCCAACCTTTACGCTTTCTTGCTACCACTACAATTTAATAGAGATTATCGCCTTTTTTAATCGTGAGATTCCGACAATTAAGTAACACAACATTTACTCATGGTTCGTACGGATTCCGTTATTTTTCCAGGGGAATTACCAGTATCTTTTTATAGAAAAAGAAATCTGGGTTACACGCGCAAAATTTTGCCTTCTTTTAAGAATATGTTTTCTATAAGATAATACTGGTGCCGAAAAAATTTCTGGTCTGAAAAATTCAAGGAGGCGTACGAACCATGTTACTACAAAATTTTTGTGGTGAGAAGAAAGTGTAAAAGTTGGCAGCTGTGCAACATTGATCGTTATAAATATAATTATTCATAATTAAATGTGACATGCTTTAATATGTTGATAAAGTTTATCATATGTAATCAAGGTTGATTACTTTTGAAAATCATCTGTCTTCGTAGGAAAAAATAACCACAAATATAGTAAATATATTTTGATAAGTAAGCACAAGTATGAATCGTGTTATATATTTTGTTTATAAAAAATACATTTTCCCAATAAAGGTAGGTATTTGCCAGTTAAAGGCTGAAAAAAGTTTTGTTTGCATTCCACTGCAAAGTTATCTTGACTATTCAGGTAAATTTATGAAATTTTTAAGAAGTAACTAGTAAGGAAACTTTAACGATATTAGTAAGGTAAGTGTTTTTTGTTTTCTTATCATGCATCATGATATTAATGTACCGGCAAATTTTTTAAATGCCATCGCTTTTCCGCATTTACTGAATAGAAAGGTAAGTGAAGTGCTTTGAAAAGCGATTTTATCAGTTCTTCTTTAATGTAATTTTACCCTTTTTTTCCTTCAAGTACACAATGCCAAAAACAAATTTTGCAAAGAAAGATAATGTCGCCGCAGCGGCCACAACAGAGTGCAACGTGTTAAAAGAGAATTGTAGGCTCCACTTCAGCTAATAATATTTCCTTAAATGCACTTCTTTTTTAATATTTCTTTGTGAATAAACTTAAATATTTTATTTGTTTTTTATAAAAATAAAAAATAATCAGCAAAGAATACAACGTTTATATATTAAAAATATCTAGTCGCTGAAATGTAAATTCATGATTTCATTTTGTATTTTCATATAACTATAATGATATAAAAGCAAAATATATACAGCTGGTTTTTAAACTTTATAGTATATCTATGATTATAGTATTATTGGCATCATGATATATATGTAAAGATATGTATGATTTTTTTTTACCTGCATGTGATTTATTTGCATAGTTGTATTTCAATATTCTCGATGTTGACGGAAATATTAAATTTTTTACAAACTTTATCAAAATTACAAGAAGAATCGAGAAGATCGAGAAAATTAATCATATAATTTTCCACATTTTTTGAATAATTTAATTAAAAAAATCTATTATACTTTTTTTTTTTAAATATGTTACACTAATATACCTTAAATTTATAAAATATTAAATGAGAATTAAACTTTTTTATTAATTGTTAATTTAAGTTCTATATCATATGGCAAATAATGTTTTCCGAAAAATCAAAGGATATTTGAAATAAATGTTTTTTAATGCTGTTCTATTAGTAAATATTTTTACATCCTGAAATTGTTTCAATTATTGTTCTTTTTATTTTTTACACATTTTCTTCGATGCTGTGAAAAAAACCCAGTAAAATACACAACTATAAGAAAATTAATTTTCTTTTTTTCGATCTGACAAGAAATAATTTTCACAGTGTAAAAACTGTATATGATCAGATCTTTCAAAACGTCAAATTATGATAAAGGTGTTGAATTATTGTCCAATCTGATGTTAAAATCTTCTTTTAACCCTTTCAAGGGCGGTGGTAAGTTTATGAAACCCCTTAATTTTATATCACAATGGCACTAGAATTTTGGTATAAAATTTCCTGTTTATCACGCATGTGAAAATAGCTTTATCATATTTCCAAATTAATTTTTCCGTAAATTCGGGTGCCATTCATTCATTTCAAGATTTTCGCGATGAAATGCTTAGCCCCTAAATGGGTTAAAAAATGTGGTCAAATTTCCAAAGGTATAAACATATTTTTTTCGGACTAAATATTTGTATTCAAGAATAAATTATTAATGAACAGTTGCAAATGTTATCAATTATTTTAATTGCAAATTTCTAACATTTCAGAAATTCCTTTTAATTATTACAAAATACTTCCCGTGATTTAATTATTAATTTGCAGTGAATGACAGTATGAAAATTATAAGATACCTGCAGAAATAAAATAAAAGTTTAATAATAAATATATAATGCATCATGCATGCAACATAAACCTAGTAGGTATAGTAACAATCAATAAACAAATGAGTTTTTGTGAAATTCAGGAATAATCTATGGCACCATTTTGTACATGAATCCATAAAATTTAATACCGCTTATCTCGTGCATTTACTGCAGTCATGGTGAATAGGGTGGAGTGAAAAAATGAAAGTTGGAATTTTGATTTCGGATAGCAGCCAAAAGTTGCCTTTTAATACCTCTAATAAACGTGCAAAATTTCATGAATATTGAAAAACTCCTTCAGGGCTCTACCAAGACCTTTGTATTTTCATTGTTTCACACAATAGGTTCTTACCATAAATTGTACATTTACAGTGTTTTTTGGTAATCTCGTTTAACATTTCTAAATTTAAGATGTTTAATGTAACTTCCTTTATCAATTTTAAACTTTAAGTCTTTATTTTAAAATATTTTAAACGTTTTATTGAGTTTTACAAATTGTGTTTTAGGATTTTTATGGTCAAAATGAGTGCGAGTGGATGCAAACCGAAGTTTCCCATTACTAGAAGTGCAGTGGAATGTCCCCTATCTGGTGCTCCTTTAAAACTAAATGAAGTTGTTTTGAAAACCATAGCAGACGTTATAAAATATTACTTACATACTAGACAATAATTAAAGCACAGCAGTAATGGTAAAGATCCACCAAAGTCAGAGGTAATTAAAATCCTTAGAGAAAAGATCGAAGAAATTTGGAAAAAGCATTAACTATTGTAGTTTCCCAGAGGCTTATTGATCAAATGCTAGACAACAATTTTCTGAACACCAGAAACTTATTCGATTACCCTAATAAAAAAAATGATAATTATAAGAAGGTTCCGTTTTATAAATTGAAGCTGTAAGTAAATTTCTAGACATTTCGGCGTGCAAATGCAAACCAATTCCTAAGTTTACCTGTGAAAAACAAACAAGGTGCCTCTAAAAGAACAAGCATTTCTTCTTGACCAAAGGTCAACAAGAAATATGGTTATTGGCACGCTCTATAAAGCCAAGACAAGTAAGTTGAAACAAAGATACGACATATAAACAACTCGATGAGGGCTAGAAAGGCAAGTTTAAAGTCTGCAGCTAATCAGGAGAGTACAATTGTTATGTATTGTGACGGTGATGAAGAAAGAAGTATTAGCCCTTCATCAAGGTGTGAAGAATTAATATTCGTATCACAAGAATCTACTTTTAAGGAAGAGTCCCAAAGACAAATGAAAACACATCTACCTACGGCTTCAAGGGTCTCCGATCAGTATCGGGTTTCTGATAAATGCGTGGCAGCAATAACTTCTGCAATTCTGAAAGATGTTGGCATTGTAACAGAAAACGATTCACACATATAACTGACAGACCCAAAGTACGCAGGGAGCGAAAGTAAACTAGATAATGTGCTAAAAAAGGTGATCTGAAAGCTTTAGAAGCAGGAATCGAAAGTATATATTTTGATGAAAGAAAATATAAAACACTACGTCAAAAGAATTGGAGATAGATTACATCGAAGAACTATAAGTGAAGAACATGTAACTCTGATTGAAGAACCAAATTCACTGTATCTGGGACACATTACACAATCTTCTGGATCATAAAAGCATATTGCAGAAAGAATTTTAAAATATTGCATTGAAAACAACTGAAACCTTGATAAACTTATAGCCATATGTTGTGACGGAACAACTGTAAACACCAGGAGAAAGAGTGGTGCTATTAGATTTTTTGAAACAAAGATTAGTAGCCCCTTGCAGTAGCTAATATACCAGTTTCGAACGTGCGAATAACCATCTTTCTTGTTGACCTTTGGCAAGAAGAAATGCTTGTTCTTTTAGAGGCACCTTCTTTGATTTTTCGCATTTACACTTAAGAATTTGTTTGCATTTGCACGCCGAAATGTCTAGATATTTACTTACAGCTTCAGATTTGTAAAACTAAACTTTTTTCATGTAATTATCATTTATTTTGGATTAGGGGAACCGAATAAGTTTCTGGTATTCAGAAAAATTGCTGTCTAGTATCTGATCAATACGCCTCTGCGTAACTACAATAGTTGATATTTTTTTCCAAATTTCTTCGATCTCATTGCTTTGTATTTTAATTACCGCTGACTTTGGGGGATCTTCACCATTCCTGCTGTGCTTTAATTATTAACTTGTATGTAAGTAATATTTTATAACGTCTGCTATGGTTTTCAAAACAACTTCATTTAGTTTTGAAGGAGCACCAAATAGGGAACATTCCACTACACTTCTAGTAGTGGTAAACTTCGGTTTGCCCCCACTCGTACTATTTTGACTCTAAAAATGAGAACAAACAAATTGTAAAACTCAATAAAACGTTTCAAATATTTTAAAATAAAGACTTAAAGTTTAAAAAATATAAAGGAAGTTACACTAAACATGTTAAATTTAAAAATGTTAAACGAGATTACGAAAAAACACTGTATATGTACAATTTATGGTAAGAACCTATTGTATGAAACAATGAAAATATAAAGGTCCTGGTAGAGCCCTGAAGGAGTTTTTCAAAATTCATGAAATTTTGCTCGTATATTAGAGGTACTAAGAGGCAACTTTTGGCAGCTATCCGAAATCAAAATTCCAACTTTCGTTTTTTTCACTCCACCCTAATGGTGAAGTATCAGATAACTACAAAAACAATCACAAATATTAATCATAAATTACTTTTCTGTGAAGTTCAACTTTAATACATGATTATCTTATGCATATTTTTCCTCGATAAAATGTTTTCTGGCAAGGTTTTTTTTTATATAAATAAAAGCTGAATTTCTATGTTTTTGAAGCCCGTATATCAGAAAATTAACCCATTAAGGACCAGCATGTTTTACAGGAATTTTATTCCGTTCACGCCACTTTTTGTTAAACACTTACCGTAATTTCGGGTGTATAGCCCGCAGATCGAACAATTCAGTTTGGACCCAGAAATTTTATTCAGTATTTGAAGATCAATATTTACCGCGATTTAGAAAGTTACATTTTATTTTTAAAAACTTCTGGGTCGAAACACGATTGTTTGATCCGCGGGCTATACACCGGAAATTACGGTACTTTTACTTTGTGAATCACTAAAATGTGTTAATTAAATAAGGCACATTTTATTTTTCTCTTTTACTGGTATAAAAAAAATTAAAAATTCACAAATATAATGTTGCGAAAACGCAACGTCAGTCTTTAATGGGTTAATGACAAAAAAAGTTTCATTTGCATTAGACAAAATGGTTTATTTAGACAATTCAAATTTCTTCTCAGTTTCTAAAAGTGTGGACATAAGCAGATTATCTATATTGGCCATCTGATAATCTGAAATCATTATTTAACTCATGCTGTTGTTGTTTTATTAGCCCTTAGAGGCGTACTCAGAGGGGGAGGTGGGTAATGAATAACACTAATTCTAAAATGAAATCGACTTAATTTATCGCAGAAATCTGTGATTAAATATGGCAAAGATTTCTGTTATAAAATACTGCATAAATATATTCCAATATTGAAATCTCCCTCCACTCTTCGGACTACGCATGCCAATTTGCTCTATAGCCGACGGAGAGATAACTTGATACTGAAAGTTCTGAACCAGGAGGAGGATGCAGCTTTCATAAAATGAGGCACCATCAGGCGGAGACTGACCTTCAGCTTCAAAGTTTAACTGCAATTTTGATCGTTTCTTGAAGGAGTGAGTCTCTGGCGCGGCACCTCTCTCCTGCCGAAAGGAGTATTTATACCGCTGATTTTATGTTCAGGTTCATGACATCAAAACGGCAGACAAGAGCACAGTGTTGCCAGTGTTCTACTATTTTTTAAATTCAGATTTGTTGATTGGTACCACTTTTTGAAATAGTAAAATTCTCCTTTTTTATTGACAAATTAATTAAGACGAAAACAAGGAGAATTTTACCATTTCAGAAAAGTGGTGACAAACAAGAAATCTGAATTTAAAAAAAGTATCCCACTGGCAACACTGCAAGAGCAGTGTCATGTTCCCATTCGGTCACTGTCCAAACTAGTAACCAAGCCTTATGCTGTTTACAGCGTGATAGGCCGTTGGCACTCAACTTGAATAAAATGTTTTATGCATACATTTTATATTGATGATAAATAAACATCAAATCTTCCCTAACCTGTAAATTAAAACACATATTTTAAACTTTTATACAATTTACAATGAGTAAAACTTCCTGCACATGGGAACGTCCATTCGTTACTCTTGTGATAATTAGAGCAAATTTTCATATATGATTCCACTTATTTTATTACAAAATATAAGTAAGATAAAAATTGATATAACCAGCTAAATACCACTGTGTTCCACACACAAACATATATCTAATTTATAACAAAAAAAAATATATTACTCATGTATATATTAAATGACTCTTGTGACACTCTGGTCACAAGAGTAACAAAATTTTGATTGATTATTTAGACAAGGGAAATGCTTTTTGTTACAAATTAGATATATATTAAATGAGTGAAGCACAATAGTATTTTACTAGCTATGTCACATTTTATCTTAATTATATTTTATAGTAAATAAAATTGCAAGTATTTGTAAAAAACCGCACGAATGGTCACAAAAGTAACAGTGGACGTTCCCACATGTTTTTTCTCCAATCATAAACAAAACACTGCAAACGATCATTCAAAATGAGTATATGGGTTGAAAAGTAACTGAGTTATTTAACCTTCAAATGTGTCCCAAATAATAAAACCCAGTAGAGAGTTACCTATCATTATTGAATAGACAAATTTGCAAATTGCATTTGAATGTTCCATTTGGAATCCCCCAATAAAAAATCAGACAGATGCGGCAACACCATGACATTCCGCATCTGGCTGAATTTTTATTTGGTGATTCCGATTTCTTACCAGTAAATTTAAAAAGTTATTATTGTTATATAAGGTAATAGATATTCCACAAATAAAATAAAAGAAAATTGCTATCAAAATTTTCCGGTGTGAATTCCAACACTAGTCAGTGAGAAGTCGGTCGATTAGCGATGATGTCACACTCGTGTCCTCTGGCCTTGAATATTTCGATGGCAGCGTTTAAACTCGTAATTGGTTATATGTCTGTTAAATGTTTGTTTTATACATATTATATTTTTATTTTATTTGTTTATTGACGACGGTTTCATTTCGTTATGGAAAATCATCATTAAAGAATTTCTGAACCATTTACATTTTTGCATGCCCAAACGGGTTAACATTTTTGGAAAGATAGGCGACTATTTTTATATTAAATTGTAGAGTCAGGGAAAAAATAAGTAACCCCCCCCCCCACACTAACTCCTCAACAAATTATCGTAGAAGAAAGATACTGGTACCGAACGATTGGAAATAAAGTCTACTTTTAAATGATATAGATAAAATTTGCTTAGGGAGAATCTACATATTAAAACGAATCATAACTTTGTTTTTTTCAATAGCAGTACACAATTCTGACAGCATAAATGAACTCTACACCCTTCAATTAGCCTAAAATTTTTTTTTTATATAATTCGTACCATAAGTTTCTGAGAAATTAATTATTTTAAAACGAGCGCATTTTAAGGGCTGTATCCAAATTGAAGTTCGGAAGATGATTGTTAACCGAGAGAGCCTCCATCTTGATCAAGGCACCTTAAGAAGTCAATGAAGCCTGTTAGATTACAGGACAGCAGAAGAAATTTCAAAATATCTAGTCACTTCTATCATAGACGGCCCCTTAACACTAGAACCGCCGGAAATTTTACTCAAGTGTTATAAAAATATTTTACACCAGGATTTTTATTTAAAACTGTTTGACTGATTTAATTTAACGTATTTCTCCGTGGTATATATTTAACTTAATTTAAAAAGAATTTTCTTGTTCGAACAGAAATATTTTTATTTAGTACCGGTCAAAATGACCGCTATAGCGGTTCTAGTGTTAAACCATCATTTTGTCGTTTTTTAAGTATAATTTGAAAACTATTTGGAAGAAAAATGTGAAATTTTGGATTTCAATAAAGCAGGACTTAATAAATCTAAATCCATCAAAAAAATTGTAGGTTGCAATTCACAATTTTTTCGAATATTAATTTCATAATTCATAATTCATATAATAAAATTATAAAAATTGCAAATTCACTGTATTTATGCTTGGGTATGTTAGTATTATTGCTATACAAAAAAAATATAGCACATTAGGAGCATAATTTCTGGTGATATAAATAAAAATATGAAAATGTAATTTAACGTTAGAAGAACTAAATTTTGAATGTTTATAATTCAAAAAATTATCTTTCAAATGACTTGAAATTCGGTGTCTAGGCATAGTTTGAACCGAAGATTTGAAATATCTCGTAAAAATTGTGTATTGTCATTAAAAAAAAATGAATTTTAGATTCGTTTTAATATGTAGATGGCCCCCTAAGCAAATTTTATATACATAATTTAAAAGTAGACTTTATTTCCAATTGTTCGGTACCAGTAACTTTCTTCTACGATAATTTGTTGAGGAGTTAGTAGGGGGTATTTACTTTTTTTTCCACGACTGTACAACAATTTGAAAAACAAATATCTTTGTATTAGATATCTCATGAAACTGTCTTAATAAAAGTGTATGGCAGAATTTGTTTTTTAAAAGTGATAAGAATAGAACGAAAAGATTGTCGATTGGACGTACTGTGTCCCAACCCCGTAATCAAAAGGTTAATAATCTGTAATCTGGCTGCACACGACAGAAATATAAAAAATATTGCTTGAAATTTACTTTAAAAATAGTAAGAAATTCTCAAATAGTGATGCAGATTTCAAACAAATTGCAATTGAAAGAACTTTTTTTTTATTCGACCGCGTAAAAATTTAAATTAGACGAAGCTTAAAAGTTACAAAAACTACTATTAAAGCAAAAATTATTGGCCAAGGTTATCACCGATAATATGATATCAGCGATTCTGGTGGACATGTTTTTGTTTTAAAGTATAGAAATTTATATTAAAAAAAAAATGATACTCATAAAATCATAATGTAAACTATTCTGCTTCAATAAAACTTTATTTATTGCAGAAAACTAATAGTTTATTTAAATTTATTCTTGCAATTCTTTATTTTTCGGTAAAATTTAATCAATTTTTTAACTGAAAAACTTTACTTCAACTGAAGTAAAAAAATTAAACTTGAATTACAGTTCTTTGAATTTCTTTTGAATCGTATTTTTACATTTTACGCATCTAAAAAATCTAATTTCTTTGTCAGCCATTTTTTTGTATTTTGACTTCTTTAAATCCGTTCGAAGATAACATTTTTTAAATAAATAATCTCAAATAGATAACTATCTTTAATAAAAACAATGACGCCCTTATGTAATTAAAAAGATTCTAAAATATTCATGTGTTTTTTACAACATAATTTAGCCTTTTTTTGGGAGGGAGGAGGGGATAAAGATTGCGAAATTAAAGAATAAAGAAAAGTGCAAACAATGGAAAAGACCTTGATGCGTTCATATCATCTTATACTATATAAATTGCATTTGTGGATTTAAAAATGCATCAAATGTCCTAATTTAGCTTACTAATAAACATTTAGGGGGAAATATATTAAAATTTTATAAGTTAAAATATGATATAATACTCCAAGTAATAGTGAACTATGTTGAAAGAGGTAATAAAACCAATAACAAAACAATATCAAGGTCATGCGCCACGTAACGGATGGAGTGTGAACTACAGGTAGATAACTAACTGTTTTCATACTCACACCTGTAAAATCGTAAAGTTTTTTTCACCTTGATTAAGAACTGAAATGCTTTGATACGGCGAAGAAAACTTCGTGGTGTCAGATGCATCTGGATGCCCCTCTCGCTACGCCGTTATGCTGCAATAAATGTGGCAAACAAAATTCATTTCTATGAGTGACGCTAAAAACCGGCGTATGTGAATTATCACTCCATCTACAAGGTGGCGCAGCTATGTTCATTTACGCCTGATTCCAGCATTAAGTTTGTTCGCTTAATTTAACGCTTTGCATGGAACTTTTAATAGAAGGAACTGACATACCCTTAAAATAGTGAATCTTGAACTGTAACCGCCATCGCAGGGGTTATTTACTGCCGGTGGAATCTTTCATCAGTAAATTTATAATGAAATTTTCTGCTTATTTAAGCGTCTTAGTAATGCAAAACTTCAGTCATAAATAATGGTGGAGCGAGATTTTCCTTTTTACTGGTAGCAGTTTAGTATGGCGGTAGTCACACCCTGCGTTTCCGCCATATTGCCAATGCCAGTTAAACAAACTGACGGTTGTGTTTGGTTGGTTGTATTTATGACGGCCAATTATCAACACGAGTGATATAGGCCCTAAGGCGGGAGTGACCTTCGTGGGGGTCTTTCTAAGGGAACCTAACCCGTATTAACGCAAGGAAATCCAAGGTTCGAAGAAAACCACGAAATCTCCGAACGTTTAGGCCGACGGGTGCGATTGGGATTGAACCTAGCGCCTCCCGTCTTCCAGCTTCGAGACCAGAACATCTCGGCCACTGGTGGGACGGAAACAATCTGACAGTTTTACAAGGCAAACTGACACAAGTGAGAACAAATAGAAATTTTGACTACATTTTTCAGTAAAAAGTTCCATGAATAAGACGCTTAAATAAGGTGAAATTTTCTATTCAATTTTACTGGTGGGATGTTTGCTCTAGCGGTAATCAGAAACTGAAGATACGATTTAAAAAGAAAACAACCGTCATATTGTGACAACCTCCTTAGTTACTTCACTCGAAACTGGTAGGCAGTACATTATATGTCTCCTCCTCTTTATTCATAACTCCATTACTTTTACAGTATTCAGATTGAAACAAGTAGCCTACACTTATCGGGCGCGACGCCTATGGTATAGCTGTCAACTCTCATGCTTTTTTGTCCCACAAAAATTTAATAGTAAATTTTACCTTCATCGAAATTTGGCGTTATCTGATGATTAAATAAGACAAAAACTTCTATTAAACATTTGTGTTACAAAAAAGCGTAAAATGTTGGCAGCTATGCTTAACCATCGACCCCTGAATACTAGGCCTGAGCAATGACACAGAAATGGCGGCTGCCGAAGGCGGATTTTTTCAGCGTGTTTACGGTCCCTTAAGGGGTCTTGTACCTTTTAAACGCGGCAAAAATTAACGAAAAATTTCAAAGTTTGAATTACTCTCTTTTCGAAATATTTTTCTGTATAAAAGTGAAATTTTAAATATTGATTAAACAGAGTGTGCTTTGCAATATGCTACTATTAGAAACTGAATAGCCTTTCATGGAATTTGTGTATTGTTTAAATTAAAATAGCTCTTTTTGTTTTTACTCCGTAAGTCATTGCGCGCATATTTCGAGAACGTGTGTATGGATTGCTATGAAATTTGGTGCAGATACTAAGCAAATATGTGTCCTTAACCCTAGAACTACCGGAAATTTTACTCAAGTTTTATAAAAACATTCTACACCAGAATTTTTACTTAAAACTATTTAATTTGTTTATTTAACTTATTATTGTCTGATTTATACATTTAGTTTCTTTTGAAGAAATTTTCTGGTTTGAATAGATATTTTGAATATACATGTCGGGTCCATTGGACCCTTCTGGTAGACAGAGGGTTAAAATGATCTATTTTTAAGTATTTACATTGGTATTATTTTTAGCTATAATTATTTTTATTCATTAAAATTTTTAATATATGCATATATATATATATATACATATGTTGCAGTCTAGCAACATTGGATTGGCTTTATCGTTGAAAATGCCATACTGGCTGTCACGATAGCAGCTGTGGATAGTACGCAGCTTTGCATATATGCAAACAACAGTGTTTTGAATATAATAGATTTTTTTATTGGTATATACCTAATTCACTCTAGAAAATTAAAACAGCAATATTTGCTTTAATTTCAAAACAGACATTCCGTATTTAAATAAAGTGAAATGAACCATTGAAACTTTCTGGTGTAAAGTCAGACTCTCTGAACTACGTAATTTCTAGAACGTATTCCATCATTCGAATTAAAGGGTTAAAGGTTATGTTTTATAAAATAAGTAGTTATATAAAATAAGGTATTTGCAGACATACTTCTTGAAATATTTAGTAATTTGCATTATTTTAGCGTAAAACAGCCACATGACAGTAGTTTTTACTTGTATTGCAGATGTGATGCAGAAGAAAAGATTGACGTATTATATGAAAAATGTATCTCTGATTTTTTCATAATTTTTTCATAATTTGTGTAATGAACCTTTCACAGAATTATATATAATTTTTTCGAAACAACATAAAAAAATCGCGCTTGAAGGGTTAAGCGGTTAAACGTGAAACGTGAAACGATATTTTCAACCGAGTAAGAAAAAAAATCTCTGGCAAATCCTTGAAAATAATTCAATAAATTATTTTTTTATGATATAGCATAGCAGCCAACTTGTACGGATTTTTCTCACCGCTGAAATTTAATAAAAATGTTTATAAAAAACAATCGTCAGAATCTGACTTTTTCTAACGATGAAACAATTCAAAAATTTCTGTTAAATTTTAGTGGTAACAAAAATCCGTACAAATTGGCAGCTATGGAAATATGTATGGGAACGTCCATTGTCACTCTTGTGACCATTCGTGCGGTTTTTTACAAATACTTGCAATTATTTTACTATAAAATATAATTTAGATAAAATTGATGTAACCAGTAAAATACTATTGTGCTCCACTCATTTAATATATATCTAATTTGTAACAAAAAGCATTTCCCTTGTCTAAATAATCAATCAAAATTTTGTTACTCTTGTGACCAGAGTGTCACAAGAGCCATTTATTATACATAAGTAATATTTTGTTTGTTATAAATTAGATACATGTTTGTGTGTGGAACACATTGGTATTTAGCTGGTTATATCAATTTTTATCTTAGTTATATTTTGTAATAAAATAATTGGAATTATATATGAAAATTTGCTCTAATTATCACAAGAGTAACGAATGGACGTTACCATATATTAATATATTTTTAAACAAGCGATATTACTAGAACCGGAAAAGTACCGGAAATATGTGGATTTTTGTTTTGATATTTTTATTCCCAAAAACAAGATGGGAATGAGAAGGCGGAGAAAAAATGGGAATGATGAAAACTAACGCGAATCGACCTCCAAGGAACAGATTTTTTTTTTAAGTAGTACATTTTATAATAGTTCAAAACCGAACATATCGCCAGAACTTTAGAAGAGCGTCGCATAAGTGGGTATTTTGTGTTGTTTTATATTTCTTCCAGGTAAGCCGTTGCGGTAGTTTTAAGATGAAAAAAAAAAAAAAAAAAAAAAAAAAAAACAGAAAAGGAACCAGAAAACATTACTTGAAATTGGGAAAATATCTTTTTGAGACAGTAAATATTAATATATTTTTTACAACAAATACACAGTTAGAAGGAAAGAGTGCCCTGAATAAGTATTTTTTTTTTCTGTACATTCGTCCTGAAAGCGGATGCGACAGATTAAAATTACAGAAAAATGGAAAACTTAAAAACTGTCGTAAATCGACTGCAGTAAAAATGTTGTTATTAAATATTAACATTCTTTTAATCGAAAGAATCGATCGAAATGGGATGAAAACGAAAACAGGGGACCCATTATATAGGGAAAATTTCATTGTTCCTACCAGAACCCTTAATGAGTTATCTTTATGATAATTTTATTTAACATATTCCGAAGAAAGGTGCGATGAAGATACTATTTTGAAAATAGTTGTAGGAACAATAAAAGTTTCCCTATAGAATGCGACCCCTGCGAAAACTTGCCGCTACCAAGATTTTTTCTAAACTGCAGATCTAAAACTCTCTGAATACTCGACCTACACACTGATACAAAAACGGCGGCTATCGTAGGCGTATTTTTTTTCTCGGGTTTCTGTAGTCCTTATATTTAAATACTGGTAATTTCTAAAAAGATTTTTCGTCAATATTGAATCGCAGAAGTAACACGGCTGTGGCAGATTTCTGGACAGAAAAAGAAATTTCTCTGAATGTGCTGAAACTGCTTTGAACTTCCAGAGGATGATATACCTTCACGTTGTTGATTTTCACGGATTATTGGCAGGGTTCGTGCGCATCAGGAGATTTCAATACCATTTTTTAAAAGACATTTTTGTTATATTTCATGGAGGAATTCTGAATTTAAATATATAGAATCCCACGCTATATCAATGGAGTTAAGAATAAAGAGGTGGAGACATATAGTGTGCTGTCTTCCAGCTGCGAGTGAAGTAACTGAGGAGATTGTCACACGATGGAGGTTGCTTTTTTCTTAATCCTATCGTCAGTTTCTAATTACCGCTGGGGCAAGCGTCACACCAGTAAAATTGAATAGAAAATTTCGTCTTATTTAAGCGTCTTATTCATGAAATTTCCTTCTCACAAATGTGGTAAATTATTCTATTTATTGTTACTGGTGTCAGTTTGCCTTGTAAAACTGTCAGTTTGTTTCCCTGGTTGTCACAATATGGCGGAAACACAGAGGGCTTGACTACCACCAAAATAAACTCCTACCATTAAAAATGAAAATCTGTTTCAACCATTATGAGTGACTAAAATTTTCCAATAATAAGACATTTAAATAAGAAGAAAATTTCTATATAAATTTACTGGTGGAAGTTTCCACCGGTGGTAAACAACGCATGCGAGAGCGGTTACAGTTGAAGCTTCACTATTTTAAGGGTATGTCAGTTCCTTCTATTAATAGTTCCATGACTGATTTCGATATATCCTACCATTTAACACTGACTAAGGGTTTAACTCACATTGGTGAGCACGGGAGTAAAAGGGCGAAATATAAGGGACTGTGTATAACTTTGCATAGCGTCTACTTCACGTTCTAAATCACAACTAAGAAAACATAAAATTATTTCTTTTATCCTACCCTATCCGCTTTTTGTTAAACGGGGAAGAGGGAGATCGAAACTGAGTGGACAAGACTTTTGCTTTACACTTTATTTGTTTTGTTATTGGTTTTATTACCTCTTTCAACATAGTTCAATATTACTTGGAGTGTTATATCATATTTTAACTTATAAAATTTTAATATATCTCCCCTCTAAATGTTTATTACTAAGCCAAATTAGGACATTTGATACATTTTTAAATCCACAAATGCAATTTATATTGTATAAGATGATATAAAATGCATCAAGGTCAACACTATAATGGAGTTATGAATAAAGAGGAGGAGACATGTAGTCTAGCAGACATCTATATATGAGTTGCGAGTGAAGTTACTGAGGAGGTTGTCACAAGATGGCGTTTTTAATTTTTTTTGTAAGAAAACAAATGTCACTGTTAAGGGGTTAACACTAGAACGCCCGGAAATTTTACTCAAGTTTCATAAAAATATTTGACACCAGAATTTTTATTTAAAATTATTTAACTGATTTATGTAACGTAAACCTGCGTGGTTTAAATATAACTTATTTTATGAAAGAATTTCTCGTTCCAGTGGACATTTAATCATATGGTCGGAGTCGAATCGACTCCTTCCGGGCGTTCTAGTGCAGGGATGAGATTTCCGCTTTTTTGCACACCAGTATTTTGTTAGAGAAAATGTTGTTCTTTTAAATCGCAAAAATGTTCCGATTAAATAAAATAACATTTTCTCTAACAAAATACTGGTGTGCAAAAAAGCGGAAATCTCATCCCTGTTCTAGTGTTAATAGTTCCATGGCTATATCCACCAAATTGTGAAAAAGCAAAACAGCTGGTATTCAAACGGCACAAGTTGCAGGAACCTGGAAAGAGTTAGTCCAAATGTTTTCTATTCACTCCGTGCGTCACGCTGGCATAGTTTGATATTTAACATCTTTGTGACGAGCGTAATTTGCAGAATTTTTTAATTTTGTCACTGTTAATTCCAAAACATTCCATTTTTTTGCCTAATTTAATCGAGAAAGTCTGTGATTAAATAAGTTAAAATTTTCTAGTTAAAATCGCTAGTAATAATAAGGTACTTAGAGCATTCTACAAGTCATATATACGTGACATTCGTCGCGATTGGATAACCTTTTCAAGAACAAAGAAATTATGTTGCTAATTTGTTCAACTGAAGTAATGTTGACAATTTACGAAAATTTTGATAGGAAAATAAAAGATTTTCCTCGTGAACATCATTAAGGCAAATTTTATTGAAAAGTTCTCTGGCGATTTCGACAGTTGAGCATTAAAATTAAATAGTGTGAATTATATACAACCGCCCATCAGACGTTAAGGTGTGTATTAAGTTCAATGAAAATATTTAATTATAAATAAAGGCGTTTATTTAGGGCAGGTAACAGGAGATTTCGAGGCTTTCAGTCGCAAAGAAATTCAGTTGCTAAAATGTTAAAATAAAAGGATGTCACAAAAATTTATGAAAAAAAAAAAAAAAGGATTTGAAAACAAACAAAAGATTTTATGGACATGTATTTTAAAAGCAAATGTTAATTAAAAAAAAAAAAAACTCTTGTGCAATTTGAAAAGTTGGGGATTAAATTTAAAAAGCATAAATAATATGTCATCGCTTATGAAAGGTTTAAGGCGTGTATTGAGTTCAGTGAAAATATTTATTTATGAATAAAGGCGTGTATTGAGTTCAGTGAAAATATTTATTTATGAATAAAGGCGTGTATTTAGTGCAGTTAAGAGGCAATTTTGCAATTCATTCTCTTTATTACATATTTTAGCTTAACTCCTTCAGGGGCAAAGTACTTCAGTTGCTAAAATGTTGAAGTGATTGAGTGACACCAGGTTTTACGAAAAAAAATATGTTTCAAAGTAAATAAAAGATTTTCTTCACGTACATTATAAATGCAAAATTTATTTAAGAATTTCGGTACAACTGTGACGTTTGGTAATAAAATTTAAGTGGGATATATATATCTCACTGCCCTTAAATGGGTTGAAAAGTAATTATTGAAAATCAAGCACAAAAATCTGAAAAATATCCAAAGTGAATTTTCTTTTCGAAAAGTGAACTTGTCCTCTTTTTAGTAGTAAGTAATTATGAGAGTTTTTAAAATTGAATACGTAGTAGATGATACACTATCCTAATTATTAAACTTATTTCATAGAAAAATATAAAAATTGTAATAAAACTAATAATTAAATTTTTCTTATATTCATTGATTCTTAAATGTTATTACAATTTTATTAAAGCAATTTCTTTTCATATTAGAAAGCACTTAGGATGTTATAGTAGGGAAAGTTATCCAAAATGGGGGAGGTAACGTATTTTAGCCTGCTGAAATAAATCGGGCAAGCCATTTTACTTTTAGAGTAAGTCCTAAACCATCAGAATTCAGTGCTATTCGTTAGGAAAAATAATTAGGGTAGACATGAAAAATATTTTTGTGGGAAACGTTTGAACTCCCCGTTTTGGACGACCATTTCGGTAAACTAGGGTACTCATGTGAAATAACAAAAATTTGAAGCCCAATACGAAATGTAACCTACGCAAGTTCATTTGGTCGGTAAAAATTCAAATTATGATTACAGAAAAAGAATACAAACCAAGTAATTATTGTTATTATTGTTTTCAACAGAAACTAACTTTTTGTAACCCCCCCCCCCCAAAAAAAAAAGACTCATATGAGCTTATCATTCCCTTCTTCAGTACTTGACTAAGCTTCATATGCCCAACCTCAACAGCTGCAACACCAAATTCACTCATCTTTTTCCTTTGAGTTTACGTATAGTTCAAGATGCAAGCATCATCATTATCATTTATTTTCCTCATCAGACGATACCACAGTTTCTTCAAATGTCCCCGTTTTAACAGACAGTAACGTATGCTAAAAAACATGGCGTCACCTTGTATAGATGGAAGATATTTTAACAAGCAGTATGAAAAAATGTAACTTAAATCCAGAAGAATCATTGCTATACTTATCAAAATCGAATGCTCAAAGATGACTTGATCAGTTCCAATACAGTCCACGATGAAAATCGAAAAGAAAAGCAACCAAACTTTGAAAATTTTGCGAAAAACAACAAATTAGTAGAAATTGTCAATAGCACAATTCAAAATGGCATATAGGCAACCGTGAATGATAGTAACATGTTAAATCTTAAGATGGCAGAATTTATCAGTGAGAAATCTAACTTCTTCATCTGAATAGCCGCCGTCGTTTTAATGGAGATATGAATAAAAAGGAAGAGACATACAGCAGTGTTGCCAGATTGGGGACTTTTTTGTCCCCAGATTGTTGATTGTCACCGCTTTTTTGAAAAAGAAATAATCGGACTATTTAAAAGTAGATTAAAAATTCTGAAAAATAAGGCGAATTATATTATTTAAAAAAAGTGGTGACAGACAAATAATCGGAATTAAAAAAGTAAAATCTAAATAAAAAAGTCCCCAATCTGGCAACACTGACATACAGTGTACTGTCTACCAGTTGCGAGTGAAATAACTGAGGAGGTTGTCACAAGATGGCGGCTGCTTTTATTTAAATCGGAGCTGCTGTTTCTGATTACCACCTGGGCAAACTTCCCACCAATAAAATTGAATAGAAATTTTCGTCTTATTTAAGCGTCTAATTCATGGAAATATTTTCTCACAAATATTTAAAGATATTCTATTTGCTTTTACTGGTGTCATTTTGCCGGATAAAACAGTCAGTTTGTTTCACTGGTTGTCACAATATGGCGAAAACACAGGGCCTGACTTCCGCCAAAGTAAACTTCCATCAGTAAAAATGAAAATCTCTTTATGCTATTATTTTAGACTGAAATTTTGCATTAATAAGGCGTTTATGTAAGGAAAAAATTTCTATATAAATTTACTGATGTAAGATTCCATCGTCGGTAATCACCCACTACGAAAGCGGTTACTGTTGAAGCTTCACTATTTTAAGGGTATGTCAGTTCCTCTTTATTAATAGTTCCATGCTCGTTTTAGACTACTTTCCCCTAGTGATGATCAAAAATTTTACATGTTACTGTATTGTTTAACCCTTTCGTGGGCGGTGACCTTAAAAAAGGACACCTAATTTTTATTTTACTGCAACCGCAATATTTAATTAAAATTTTCCTTTTATAACATAAAATATATATTGTAAATAAGCAATAATAAATAATATTGAAAATAAGCAAGTTTGTATTTTATAATAAATTCGTTTATGAATTCTGGTATCAGTCCATCATTTCATCAGTTTTTAAACAAAATTACTCTTCGCCGGAAAGGATTAAGAAATATAGATGCAGCTTTTTAGTATGAATGCCTTATAAATATTTTTAGTAACTCATAAACATAAAAAAATGTATACTTTTAAGTTCATCAAAAAAATTGGTAGAACGCTTTATTCAATCTCAATCGTAAACATGTTTAAAAAAGCATGTTTGAAGAAACATTTTCCCCAGATTTTTAGCACATAACACATGAATATTTATGTTATAGAAATGTTAAAATTAGCAAATATCATGCTTTTAAATGTATGAAAACAAGGTTTATAATATGTATAATAATTGTCATGTATAATATAGTTTTAAAAAAGTATTATTTTATTATTACTACTGTACAAGCCTACTTAATCCAGAATCTTTCTTGGCACATCTTTGTACGTCACATTTACATTGTTAGCAGTGTTTAACCCTTTCCGGCGCGGTGTCCTTAAAAAGGGAAACCTAATTTTAATTCCAAAACTGACAAACGGCACCAAGAATATTTAACTAAAATTTTCCAAATATAATGCACATGAAAATAAGCAAGTTCATATTTTCTAATAAATTCGTTTATAAATTGCGGTGTCCAGCCATTATTTCATCAGTTTATAAACAGAATTACTTCGCGCCGGTAAGGGTTAACCCATTACCGTCTCAATACTCAAGGCCTCCGGACTGATTTCTTGACGTACCAAATGAAGATTAAACCCTTGAAGGGCAAGCAATGGCGTTTGTGTAATGCTTAATTCCCACCGGAAATTTAGAAAAATATTATTTCAAAATAAGGAAAAGCAATTTTACGACTTTTCTCCACTAAAGTCAGAAAATTAAAATTTCCTAAAATTTTTCTGGTGCAAATCCTGATTAATCGTAGGTGGGATAAAATATATACCGCCGCCCCTTAACCCCTTGAGGGGCGGTGGAATATATTTTATGATATTTTTTGCTTTTACTTTCGAAACCGGTTCTGAAAATGAAAGTGTCCTTATAAGAAATACCTGTAAACAAAATCAAAAAAGTAAAAAACGGTCTTTGTACAGATCGATCTCAACTATTCAGTGCAAAAGAAATCATTTAAAAATATTGAAATGCGACCGAGATATCTTTATAAACTCCTTCCATAGGACTAGCATTGGCGAATGCGTCTTTTCGTTTGACTGAAGTAGCCTCTTAATATTCATTTGGTACGTCACGAAATCAGTCCGGAGGCCTTGAGTATTGAGACGGTAATGGTTAACCTCACTTTATCCATTATAGAAATTTTAAATTTATATCTCTGGTTATTCCGAATTTTTTTCTAATTTATTGGCAGAAATTCTGTTGTTAAATAAAGCAAAATTTTCTATTAAAAATTACTGGTAGCAATAATCAAGGATGGTGATCGCTCTACATGTCACGTATATTCGACGTTCATCGGAAACAAGCTAATCCTTTCAACTGCAAAGAAAATTTTTTGCTAAATTGTTGAAATGAATGTATGTCATCAGAATTTGTGAAAATATTGATTGAAAAATAAATAAAAGATTTTCTTCTGGTACATAATAAAGGAAAATTAAATGATATGAATAATATATCATCGCTGATCAAATGATAAGGCATGTAATGTGTCCAATGAAAAATAGTTATTAATAAATAAGAACGTGAATTTACGCAACTGCAAAAATTGGTATATACTTCCGTAAAATGTAGGTAAAGTTGACAAAAGGTTAAGCATGTTTCGAACTAGAATTATTTTTATAATTGATGTCAAACAAGTTCCCCGTAGAAACATGAAATTACATAATTAATGATACATCAAAAACATTTTCCAGTTAGAAACCTGTTTAAACGCTTGAAAGGCGGTGGGATATATTACATCCCACCTAATTTTAATGAAGATTCGCTCCAGACACGTTTAATTAAATTTTACTTTTTTAACTTTGGTGGGAAAATGTTATGAATTGCTTTTCCTCCTTTTGAGGTAATTAAAAAAAACATTCCGGTGTGAGTTCAACATTACAGAAACACAATTGCTTGTCCATGAAAGGGTTAGCCTGTTTTAAATTAATTCACATTTTACGGACGTTTAGTCGGAGGTTAGCAAGTATGCATTTATAGCAAGTAAGAGGAGATTTTGACCCTTTCAGGTGCAAAGAAATTCTGTTGCTAAAAATTAAAATGAAGGAATGTCACAAACATTTATATAAAAAAAAAATATTTGAAATAAATAAAAGATTTTCTTTACGCACAGTATGAAGGCAAATTTAAATGGAGAAATTCTGTGCAATTTTGGCATTTGTGAATTAAATTTATAGAGCATAAATTTAAACAGCATATTTATTTCTAAACGAAGGCGTGTATTTAGTGGAGGTAAGAGGAGATTTTGACGATTAATTCTCTCTATTAAGCATATTCAAACTTTTTCAGTGAATATAACTTTCTGATTGAAATAAATGTAATTAGTCAGTTTTGGAAATATTTTCTGATATAAGGAATATTATTTATGCTAATCCTTTCTTTAGGAATTCGTTATGGGACTGTCTACTATCTCCAGAGGATCACCCACTGAGAAACTGCAATGGACATTTAATTTGTATGACATCAATGGAGATGGATGCATAACTCGAGAGGAAATGCAGGAGATAATTAGTTCTATCTACAGTTTACTCGGTCGATTTACGGAACCAATGGTTTCGGAAGAATCCACAAGAGAACACGCCGACAAAGTCTTCGACGTATGTATAAACATAAGTTTATTTTTGATTCTTAGAGTGTAAAAATCACTCAAATATTCCTTATCATTTAAAAAATAAACTGCAAATTACAACGTTATTTAAAAATAAGCACAATTATCTCGTAAGTGAATTTTCTTTTCGAGAAGTAAAATTGTTCTCTTTTGAGCACTGTGTCATTATAAGAGTTTTTAAAATTTAATACGTGGCAAATGTTATATTATCTTTATTAAGCTCTTTCATAGACAAATATGAAAATTGAAATAAAACTAAAGATCGCATTTTTATTGATTTATTTTCTGCATAGCTGCCAAAATTTTCACTTTTTCTCACCACTAGAATTTACAAGTAAATGTTCTATTGTTTAAGATTCGAAATCTGCCTATTAAATAATGCGAAAATTTCTGTTAAATTTTAGTGGTAATATAAGAGCATAAAAGTTGACAGCTATGTTACTGTTATTACAATGTTATAGCATTTTCCTTTACAATTTCAAAGCAATAAGGTCCTTATGGTTATTCTGATAATTTGTTTAGAATCTTAATGTAATGTTTAACCCTTTCAGGTGCAGATCACTTCAATTGCTAAAATGATTGATTGATACAAGGCTTTACGAACAAATTTGTTTCAAAATAAGCAAAGCTTTTTTTTACGTATATTATAAATGCCATATTCAATTTAAAAATTCTCTTGCTGATGTGGCATTTGGTAATTAAAATTAAGTGGGACAGATATATATCACTCCTTCAAGGTGTTAACCCATTAAAACCACTTGAAGGGCACCGGTATATCTTATATCCAGTAACTTCCGGCGTATAAGCCGCGGCTAATTTAAGTCTGTTTCAAACCGGAAATTTATTTAAAAAAGGAAATCAAATGAATGCTTAGCAGAAGCAAGTTACATTTTATTTGAAAAAAATTCTGGTGGGAAATAGAATTATCTGAGCCACGGCTTATACGCCGGAAATTACAGTACCACTTAATTCTAATTCCCAAATGCTACACTGGCACCAGATGTTAGGAATAAAATTTTGCTTTGTACAAAGTACGCAAAGAAAAGCTTTTACTTATTTTCATATACATTTGTTTATAAATCCCGGCATCATTCAATTTTAGCAACAAAAGTAACTTGCCTCTGAAAATGTTAACCCTTAAATGCGCGACGTTTTATTTTGTTCGAAAAAATTATATATGATTCTCTGAAAGGTTTATTACATAGGAAAAATAATGAAAAAAATCAGAAATAAATTTTTCATATAATACGTCAACCTTTTCTTCTGTTGCACATCTGCAATACAAGTGAAAACTACTGTCGTGTGACTGTTTTACGCTAAAATATTGCAAATTAGTAAATATTTTAAGAAGTATGTCCGCAAATACTTTAATTTATATAATTATTTATTTTATAGAATTTAACCTTTAACTCTTTAATTCCCATGATAAAATACATTCCAAAAATATGTAATTCAGAGAATCTGACTTTGCACCAGAAAGTTTCAAAGGTTAATTTCGCTTTATTTAAATACGGAATACCTGTTATTAATTAAAGCAAATATTGCTAATTTAATTTTCTGATGTGAATTAAATATATACGAATAAAAAAATATATTAAATTCAACACACTGTTCTTTGCATATGTGCAAAAGGCTGCACACTGAAGGGTTAAAGCCTAGCGTTACCTGATTGCAACAACATATTTGCCAATACTGTTGTTTGCACACCAGTAATTGCCAAGATAATTACTCGCTTTTTTTATGACAGAAACGCCGCGATAAAGTAAGACAAAAAATTTCAATTTTGCAAAATGTGGTATGAAATGAAGTATTTACATTTTAAAAAGAAAAATAATTTGGGCCTTTATGGGTTAAGAGACATAGATGTAGCTTTTAGTATAAATGCTTATACTTCGAGTAACGGATGAACATAAAAAAAAATAAGATATTTCTTGTCGAAGCTCTTCAAAAAATGCGTTGAATACTTTAGTGAATCACAGTCGGAAATATGTTTGAAAAACTTTTTACCTGGATTTTCAGCATCTAATATTTATGAAAATTTATGTTATAAAAATATAATGATAACAAAGAGTAATATTTTTAAAAGTATGAAGACAATGTTTGTAAAAGGTATACTAATTGTAATGCATAATATAGCTTTTTTTAATAGAAATATCCTTTTATTAACAGTGCTGACATATATCTGCTCAAACGTTTTAGAAAAAAATTGTGGCTATAAAATCATTTACGACTTTAGATTTTTATATTTCTCTCTGAAAAAAGAAAAGTATCTGATATGGAAATGTAAAGGGCATGATCCGTATCCAGAAAGTATCCAGAAGGGGTTATCCCACCACTTTTTACGTAAAGCAGTTTTCACGTTATTTAAAGTGAGTAATTACAAGTGGTTCAATTTAAACATTTCTGCACATAAGGTGAAGATTTCTGTTTGGGAAAAAAGGGTGAGTTTACTCACTTTTATGCCGCTGATACCGGATGTGCCAAAATGAAGTGAGCGTTTTTAAAATTCAACAGCAAAATAAACGGTGAAAGCTATCTAAGATATTCTTGCAAGAAATTAGTGTATAATCTCGGACATTTCTTTAATAAACTTGTTTTAATTCCAAATAATGACTGATACATGGAGTTGTGCTGTTTCAAACTGTTACAACACTTCGATTAACGTATAAAAATTACCAAAGATCACTAAGCTTTATATCTTCTTTCTGTTTAGCGATGGAAGGCCAAACAATAGTTTCAATTATGATAGTGTATGTTATATCTTTCTGCATTACATTTTGAGACAGTGCAGTGCCATCTATCGGTGACAGTTTTTTGTTAACTAAACCGATAAACGTTGTAAAGCTTATTCATGACCATGACTCCCCACATCCACACTTGAAAGAATAACCTCAATAACTTTTACTGACTTTTAGTTAAAGTTATTCGATCAATACTGGGGAAAAATATGAAATCATAGCTGCCATTATTTCCTATTTTCCCACTGCCCCACCAGTGGCCGAGAGGTTCTGCTCTCGAAGCTGGAAGACGGCTTCGACACCCTTGTGCTGGTTCGAACCCAATCTTGCTCGTCTGCCTATTCGTTCGGAGGTTTCGTAGC